>JABWPP010000050.1:186169460-186776960 GCA_016920855.1 Puya raimondii
TCTTATATGGTCAATTGTATTCAGTATATGGTTGGAAATGTCATGAACGAGGCAAATTGCTTCCAACAAGTAGAGGATTTCAAGTCTCAGAAACGCTTCAAGAAATTCACTCACTCTAGTTGCAGTTTTGCTAGAGGTGATGGACTAGGCCTTTAAATGGAAGTAGGCCGTGGGTTTTGCGCGATCTGAGCAACCAAGTGGCCACATTGGTGTATGCGACCACTGGTCGTACTGGCATGAGTATGGTTTACTTTCGAAGAAATCGTAGGTAGAGAGTTGATTGTTGACTAGGAGAATACATGCATTTATCATCTGTCGTTTGTACAATCAAGGATAAAAAATATAGGGACCAAACGTACCAATGGGGGCTTTTTGTCACCCGGAGGACATGCTTGTGATTAATATGAAAATGATATTCGCCCCTGCAATGCCGGAGTTTGAATGGTTTTATAGTGCCTGTGCTGTGCTAGTGATGAGCGTGGATAAGGGCTCGAGGTTGCGCAGATGTGACATATTGGTTGAAGAGACCGACTACAAGGCATTTGTGAATAATCATTGCGAGAGACCGAGTTCATGACGCTCAAAGACAATCTTTGTGTACTCTGAGAGTTCGAACATTGCTCTGGCGGAGAATTACGCACTAGTTGGTTAAAATCAACTTGTAGTTAGAATTGTGTAAGACTGTCGTCTCTAAATTCTGACGAGTAAATGGTCCTTGTTCTAGTATCATCTAAAACTAGGTGGTTAAGTGGTACTCACCGTAAAGTGAGTAAGCATAAACAAGGCTAGCTTTGGGCTTGTAGTTAGCACGAAGAAAACGATAGTAGATGAACGTAGATCGTTTCTGGTTATAAGTATTAGTAGAGTACTAGATTGTTAGCCGAAGATGGGTTAGTGGAGCAGTAGCACTATGAAGCGTCTGGTTAGCTGTGATGCGTGCAATGAGCATTTTCCGCTCGCAGGCTCGTGGCTCGCCAACACTAGGTAGCTTAGAGCGATTGATCGAGTTAGAGTTTAATTATTTACACAGTGTCGTGTGAGCGCGACAGGTTTGCCAGGGATGTTGTCGGAGACGATCCTTGCTAGACCAGGTGTGGTCTGTAAGAGCCCGGTGCCTATTTCGAAGTCCAGGCGCAGTCAGCCTTGTGTTGACATCGCCCCGAGACCTACGGTGTGGGGCAGAGACTTATGGTCGGGGCCGGTAGTCAGAGAGCATGACCCTGATAATGTGGAAGGACACGTGTGAGGTGTGGATCGATAGATAACACCGAGGTGTCAGAGAGAAACGGAGACAAAGGAGAATGTTTGTAGAAATACGAATAATTAAGAGAGGAGGGAGGGAAAAGATAACAAAGATAGAAGAGAATAGAAGAAAGGAGGAAGAAAGAAGAAAGAAGAGAAAGAATCATTTTTGGGGTGGTTGTGAAGGAAAGACAAGGAGAAATTTTGTATGAAAGTTGAGAGCGAAGATAGAGGGGAGCTGCTGGAGAACGATGGAGAATATGGACGGAAGCGATGCGAACGGATGATCTGTGGGCCTGGGGGTGGTGAGATGATTTGGCGTTTAGGGTTCGAGTTTAGGTTGGGTGAGTGTCTAAATTAGAATCCGTTGCGTACAAGAAGGTTAGAAGAAGAGCATGAAGTAGATAAGAGAGCTAGACGAATTTAAGATTATTTTTTGTATCGAGGACAGCGTAGTAGGGTAGAGAGATTATTAGTTGGAAGAGAATGTTTTGGTGAGAGAAGAAAGCCAGAAGAGAAATGTGTGGAAGAGGTGTTGAAGGGTTTGCGGTATGGGTAGAAGAAGGGAGTTGATGGGGGGTGGGGAGTGGAAAAATCTGATGAGGGTTTTGGTGTAGGTTTGGGAGGGTTGGTTTGAGAGGGGATATGGAGAAGAGATAAATAATGGATTTTGGGTTTGGGTAGTGTGTGGGGTGAAGCGAGCGGGCGAAGATGTTATTGAGTGAATTTGTGTGCGTCGAAAAGATGAGTTGGTGTGTGGGATTTGGTGGAGAGAAGGAGATAAGGGTTCGCGCCGAATGGGTTAGAGATGGGTGAGCGTAGTTAGGATTTTCTGAATGGAGTGTTTTGAGATTGCGAAGTGGTGTGTTAATAAGGGTTTGTGATGGGCAATATTGGTGAAGGAAGAGGAGGCTGATATCGATTGTGTGAGGGGGGGTTTCGTTCGGAAAGAACGGTTGCATAGATGTGAAGCCCTCGCGAGGCCGCGAGTGTTTGCGAGAATGGAACGCGCGAACCCGAGACAGTTGGATTGAGTGTTTGTTGTTGGTGTTTTAGTATATGTGCAGCTGATGGTAACGATCCTGCCGTAGTTTTTTTTACTCTGTCCCTGTCTTATGGATGTCTCTTAATATTAAATTGTGTTTGTTCTTTTATGCTACCCTCATAATTCGCAATCCTAAGTTTGGTTGGGATTAATCTAGCCATTCCTCCGGGCTTCCCCTCCTCTAGATCCTTTTATCTCCCTGATCCTGTTAATCCTCTCCTGGGGGGGGGATCCAGGATTGATGTTGTGGAAGTGGGGCTCTGCATATAAGAGGTTGGGCCATTTTGTGCACGTTTGTGATAGATGGGTAGAAAGTTTGTAGACCTAGAGTCATGTCCGAGTTTGTTTAGCCATTATTAGCATGAATGTGTCGGTTTTTTGTGATAGTGGTCATAAGTGAGTCTCTTTAGTCTCTTCTCTCATTCATCTCCTATCTCCTTTAGAAAGGTTCCCTCCCCTCCGGGGTTTTGAGATCTGATCGCGATTCTATCCTCTTCTGGGTCTAGACTCATGTGTCTAGGGACTGCAGTTAGATTATAGTGGTCACATATAAAGATCTGATCTCATTAGTCCTTATTTTTTGTTTGTCTCACTCCTGACAGTATTGTTGGTGTTTAATTCTGCTGGCCCGAATGTGATGATACCTGGATATGGACAATCTTAAATCCGCGGATTGTGTATATAAGTGTTTTTCACCAGATTTACTGGTGTTTTTGGGTCTGGGAGTCCATTTTTTATGTTTTAATTTTATACTTAATTAGTTAGTTTAGATTCTGATTACCCGGGTGGTTATTCGAAGCTCGCACCTCTACTGATCTGGATTAACGTCCGACTTCGTAGGTTTGTTGAGGATAGGAGTGTTGAGTATGTGAGATTGGGAATGTGCGTAGATGATGAGGTATTGAGGTAATGATAAGAGGGCTGTACGGCTTGGGGAAAGTATTAAAGAATTTTAGAAGGGGTTGGCTAGATAGATGGAATATTAGTTTGGTAGGTGGCTTAGGAATGTGAGGGGGAATAGGAATAGAGAATTGAATAGTGGAGGATGGGGAAGTAGAGCGGTAGTGGTGGGGTGAACGGGATGGTATGTTGTTATGTGGTTAATTTTCAATATTGAAGATGGGTTAGAACTTGGATTTTTTTAGTGATATGTATTCGGAGTAGATCTGATATTGAAAGTGTATGCGCAGAATTAGCAGAATGGATATAGATTGAAGAATGAAGAAGTGAAAGATGGGGAGTTTCGAAGAAGGCTAGAAAGAAAAATAAAAGAAAGAAAGAAAAGAGAAAGAGAAAGAGAGAAAGAAAAAGAAAGAGAAGAGAGAAAAGAGAGAAGAGAAGAAGAGAAGAGAAAGAGAAGATTGAGAAAAAAGAAAGAGAAAGACAAAAGTGAAGGAGAGAAAGGAGAAGAAAGAAAAGAAGAATAGAAGAGAAGGAGAAGAAAAGAAGAGAAAGGAGAAGAGAGAAGTAGAAAAAGAAAAGAGAAGAAAGAAGAAAGAAGTAGAGAAGGAAGAGAGGAAGAGAAGAAGGAGAATAAGAAAGAGGAGAGTAGAAGAGAAAAGAAGAAAAGAAAGAGAAAAAAGAAATAGTAAGAAAGAGAAGAATAGAGAGAAAAAAGAGAAGAGAGAGAGAAAAGAAAGAAAAAAGAAAGATAGAAAAAAAGAGAAAAGAAAAAAAGAGAAGAAAGGAAAAGAGAGAAAGAGATAAGAAGAAAGAGAGAAAAAAGAAGGAAGAAAAAAAAAGAGAAAAGAAGAAGAAAGAGAGAGAAAGAGAAAGAAAAAGAAGAAAAGAAAGAGAAAAAAAGAGAAAGAAAAGAAAAATAAAAGAGAAGAGAAAAAAAGAAAAAGAAGAGAAGAGAGAAAAGAGAAAGAGAGTAGAGAGAAAAAAAGAAGAGAAAGAAGAAAGAGAAAAGAAAAAAGGAAAGAAGAAGAAAAAAGAAGAAAAGAGGGAAAAAGAAAAAGAGAAAAAGAAGGAAAGAAGAGAAAGAGATAAAGAAGAAGAAAAAGAAAAGAGAAAAGAGAAAAGAGAAGAAAAAAAAAGAAAAAAAGAGGAAGAAAGAAAAGAAAAGAAGAAAGAAATAAGAGAAAGTAAGAAAAAAAAAAGAAAAAAGGAAGAAGAAGAAAAGAAAGAGAAGAAAGAAAAAAAAAGAAGAGAAAGAAGAAAGAAAAGATAGAGAAGAAAGAGAAGAGAAGAGAAAGAAAGAAGAGAGAAGAAAAATGGGGAAAAAAGAAAAGAAAAAAAGAAAAAAAGAGAAGAAAAAAAAAAAGAAAAAAAGAGAAAAGAGAAAGAGAAAAAGAAAAGAAGAAAAGAAAAAAGAAAGAAAAAAGAAAAAAAGAGAAAAAAAAAGAAAAAGAAAGAAAAAAAGAAAGAAAAGAAAGAAGAAAGAAAAGAAAGAAAAGAAAAAAAGAAGAAAAAAAAAAAAAAGAAAGGAAAAAAAAAAAGGAAAAAAAAAAGAAAGAAAAAAAAAAAAAAAGCAAGAAAGAAAAAGAAAAAAGAAAAGAAAGAAAAAAAGAAAAAAAAAAAAAAAGAGAAAAGAAAGAAGAAAAAGAAAGAAAAAAAAAAGGTGAAAAAAGAAAAAGAAGAAAAAAGAAAAAAGAGAAAAAAAAAGAAAGTTGGGAAAAAGAAAAAAAAGAAAAGAAAGAGAAAAAAAAAGAAAAAGAAAAAAAAAAGAAAGAAGAAAAAAAAGAAAGAAAAAAAAAAAAGAAAAGAAGAGAAGAAAGAAAAAAAAAAAAAAAAAAAAAAAAGAAAAAAAAGAAAAAAAAGAAAAAAAAAAAAAAAAAAAAAAAAAAAAAAGAGAAAGAAAAAAGAGTTAGAGAAAAAAAAAAAAAAAAAAAGAAAAAAAAAAAAAGAAAAAAAGAAAAAAAAAAAAGAAGGAAAAAAAAGAAAAAAGGAAGAAAGAAAAAAAAAAAAAAAGAAGAAAAAAGTTGGGAAAAAAAAAAAAGAAAGAAAAAAAAAGAAAAAAAAAAAAGAAAAAGAATAAAAAGAAGAAAAAAAGAGAAGGAAAGAAGAAAAAAAGAAGAGGAAAAAAAAAAAAAAAAAAAAAGAAAGAAAAAGAAAAAGTAAAAAAAAAAGAAATAAAAAAAAAAAAAAAAAGAAGAAAAAAAGAAAAAGAAAAAAAAAAAGAAAAAGAAGAAAAAAAAAAAAAAAAAAAAAAAGAAGAAGAAGAGAAAAAGATGAGGGGGGGAGGGGGGGGCGCTTGCGCAGGGAGCGCCCCAAAAAGACGCCCGGCGCCCCCGCCCTCTGCGCCCGCGCCCAGCGCCCCTGCGCCCGCCCCCCCCGCCCCGCTTCCACTTCCGCTTCCGCGCCCGTCGTCGTCCTCGTCCTCCTCCTCCTCCTTTGAGACTTCCTCCTCATCGTCGTCGTGCTCCTCCTCCCCGCCTCCCCTCCTCCTTTGAGGCTTCCTCCTCGTCGTCGTCGTGCTCCTCCTCCCCGCCTCCCCCCGGATTCCGAGTGTTTCCTCGAGATCCGCCCCGCGCCGCGCGGCCCGAAGAGGGAGGTGACCGGATCGAGTTTGGTTGGGAAGAAAGAGTGCAAAGAAATAGTGCAACGAGAAAAAATAGTGCAACGAGGAAGAAGAAGAGAAAAAGAAATGGTGTAATTTTCATCCAAAGAGTGCAATTTTAGTCTAAAAAGTATAATTTTCATCTCAAAGAGTGTAATTTCTGTCTCAAAGTTATTTAAAACAGTGTAAATTTTTTTTAAAACAGTGCAACATTATTTTAACAGTGCAATTTTATCTTTTTCTTCCTTCTTCTATGATTTTTGGTATTTCCTGTAGGAAAAAATATTATTTTTTATTATTTTTTATTATTTTTCTCTTTACAATTTTTTTTGGTCACGACCCACCGCCTTCGCCGGAGTGTAACTATTTTTTTTCCCCTCCCTCGCCGGCGTGCTTCTCGGCCCCAAGAAACACTTCTTCGTCGCCGGCGGCGGCGGTGGGGACGGCGGGTGGAGGAGGGTCGGAGAGGTAAAAAAAAAAAAAAAAAAGAGTCGCGGTGCGGCGCGGCCTCGGCGGGGTCGGAGGCGAGGAGGGCGAGGGTGCGCGTGCAAGGGCAAGGGCGTGAGGGGCAGAGGCGAGGTGGGCCGTTTCCGCCTCCGCCTCCGCCTCCGCCTCCGCCTCCGCCTCCGCCTCCGCCTCCGCCTCCGCCTCCGCCTCCGCCGCCGTTCGGAGAGAAAAAAAAAGAGCGACATAAAAAAAAAAAAGAGGAGAGAGAAAAAAAAAAGAAGAGAGAAAAAAAAAGAGGAGAGAGAAAAAGTAAGAAGGGTATTTTGGTTAGTTTGCTGAAAATTCGGACTGAATCTGCAAAATCGAAAATAGCGACCCAATTTTGCAAAAGCCCAAAACTAGTGGATTTTTTATTTAAAAAGGCCAAATTTAATTATACAATTTTAAATTGGCCTTTTTGCATAAAAAATCCACTAGTTTTGGGCTTTTGCAAAATTGAGTCGCCTTTTTCGATTTTGCAGATTCGGTCCGGATTTTCAGCAAACTGACTAAAATACCCCTATTCCTTTTTCTCTCTCCTTTTTTTTCTCTCGTTCTTTTTTTTCCTCTCTGAAGAAGGCGGCGGAGGCGGAAACGGCCCGCCTCGCCTCTGCCCCTCACGCTCTCGCCCTCGCCCTCGCCCGCGCACTCCCCGCCCTCCTCGCCTCCGACCCCGCTGAGGCCGCGCAGCGACCCTCCTTCTCCACTAGGGCACGGCGACGTCGAGGCGTAGGCTCTCCTTCTCCATCGCGCGCCAGAACGCCGCGACGTCGTTCTAAAAAAAATTATAAAGAGAAAAAATAAGAATAATAAAAAAATAAAAATAAAAAAATATTTTTTCCCTACAGAAAAGATCAAAATCCATAGAAGAAGGAAGAAGAAGATAAAATTGCACTGTTAAAATAAAGTTACACTGTTTTAAAAAAATTTGTATTGTCTTAAAGAAAAATTACACTGTTTGAGACAAAAATTACACTCTTTGGGATGACAGTTGCACTCTTTAGGCCAACTTTATACTCTTTAAGTGAAATTTGCACTATTTCTCCCTCTCTTCTTCTTCCTCCTCCACCTTCCCCTCCCACCCAAACAAAAAATACACTCAAAATAAAAAAGTGGAATAAAAAAATTAGCCAATTGATCAAGGTCCATAGGTCACTAACTTAAGGAGAAGGAGAAGAGGAAGTAACTTGGTCAGTGAGCTCGCCGAGTGACTTCAACCACAACCACACAACAAGACTATAAAAGAAAATAAAATAGAGAGCAACGGCGAAACGGAGGCGGCGATTCTGCATGTGATGTTTTTACCGTTCCCGGCGCAAGGCAACCTCACGCCGATGCTGAGGCTCGCGAAGCTCCTCCACGCGCGGGGGAGCTTCCACATCACCTTCGTCAACACGGAGTTCAACCACGCCCGGCTCGTCCGGTCGCGCGGTCCGGGCGAGGTCCGGGGCGTAGACGGGTTCCGCCACCGCCGCCGCACCGTGGAACAAGCACCACCACCACGGCAGCGACGGCGGCGGCGGCCACGGGAGGCTGGAGGCGGTCGTGGACCAGGCCAAGCGCCCCCAGCTCCTAGAGGTGGGCCCCAGCGTCGACCTGCTTGCTTGGCTCGGCGGGGCCCACCCGTCGTCGACAGCGGCGGTGGACGTGCTCGTACCGTGCGAGGCAGCGGAGCAGCCGCATCAGAGGAGGAGGGCGCGGTGCCTGCGGAGGTACGGCCGTCGCGCCGCCGCAGCCTCCTTGTTGGGGACGACGATGGCGGAGTAGTTGAGGTTGGTTTTGGGTTTATCCGCCATTGCTGCGGGAGAGTGCTAGATGAGATGGGGGTGAAGGAGGATGAGGATGAAGATGAGGGGAAGGAGGAGGAAGAAGAGAGAGGGAGAAATGGTGTAAATTTCATCTAAAGAGTGCAAAGTTGATCCAAAGAGTGCAACTGTCATCCCAAAGAGTGTAATTTTTGTTTCAAACAGTACAATTTTTCTTTAAAACAGGCAAAAAATTTTAAAATAATGTAAATTTCATCTAAAGAGTGCAAAATTGATCTAAAAAGTGCAACTGTCATCTCAAAGAGTGTAATTTTTATATGCTTTACATGCATGTTTCTATTATCTATCGTTTACTTGTTAATAAGTTTTTCTGGAGTCCAATTTATGTGCAGGAAGTTATTTTCTTCTTCGAACTTTGCTCATGCATCAGCATGTGTTTTCTGTCTCTCTGCATGCATGTTTCTTCTTACCTAGCATTTACTTGTTAACTAATTTCTTTTTCCTCCCCGATTTTTTTTTTTTTTTTTGGGGTTGAGAACCTGGGACTTGGCCAGTGACCCCTGCAACTCCGCGTTCGAATCCTACTAAAGGATTATAAGCATGTAATAAATCAAAAAATGCCTATTTGAGAGAAAAGAACAAGTAAAAAAAAAAAAAAAAATTTACACTGAAACTGAATCAAACACACTTTGGCTCACATAATTTCCATTAGAGAATATAACCTTATCTCTTCAATAGCCTCGGTTCCATGCTCCAAAACCCTCTAAAAAGAAGGGTTTTTTTTTAAAAAAAAAAAGCAATTTTTCAGCTGGGAGAAGTGCTTTTGAACTAAGCTGAATGAAACCCACTTTAAATCACACAAAAAAAAAAAGGAAAAAAAGAAAACATTTAAGAGCATTACCTCATATTCTCAGAGGCGTCCACATCCAAAGCCCTCAAATAAGAAGTAAAAAAAGCAATTTTTAGGAAGGAAAAAGCACTTTTTAACTCTCAACTTATCTCTGGGGGGAAGTGAAACTGTGTGTTGGGGCTTAGATAAAATCGCGCGAAACCAGGTGCTGAGCTCGTGGCTTCGAACGCGGAGTCGCAGGGTTCGCGGCCAAGTCCCAGGTGTGAGGGTTCGTAGGAGGAGGAAGAAGAAGAAGAAGGGAAGAGGATGGGGTGGAGGAGGATGCGGATGAGGATGAGAGGAAGGAGGAGGAGGAGGAAGAAGAAGAGAAAAAGAAATAGTGCAAAATTTATCTAAAGAGTGTAAT
The DNA here is from genome assembly GCA_016920855.1 of Puya raimondii. Lineage (NCBI taxonomy): Eukaryota > Viridiplantae > Streptophyta > Magnoliopsida > Poales > Bromeliaceae > Puya > Puya raimondii. Next base: position 186,178,758 of record JABWPP010000050.1, read on the forward strand.
TTTAATCTAAAAAGTGTAATTTTTGTTTCAAAGAGTGTAATTTTCACTTAAAACAGTGTAAATATTTTTTAAAACAGTGTTATTTTATTTTAACAGTGCAATTTCATCATTTCCTTCATTCTTCTATGAGTTTTGATCTTTTCTGTAGGAAAAAAATATTTTTTATTTTTATTTTTTATTATTCTTTTTTTTTTCTATAGTTTTTTTTTTGTCACGGCCTCCTCTTGCCCTCTATCGCAATCACCGCGATGTCGTCGGAGGCCATGCCGTCGAGGCGCAGGCGCGCGGTGGAGAAGGAGAGCCTGCGCCTCGACGTCGCCATACCTTAGTGGAGAAGGAGAGTCGCGGCGCTGCCTCCTCAGCGGGGTCGGAGGCGAGGGAGGGAGGGGGGGGGGGGGGGGGGGGGGGGGGGGGGGGGGGGGGGTGTGCGGGCGAGGGGGAGAGCGTGAGGGGCAGAGGCGAGGCGGGCCGTTTCCGCCTCCGTCTCCGCCACCTTCTTCAGAGACGAAAAAAAAAGAACGAGAGAAAAAAAAAAGAGAGAGAGAGAAAGGAATAAGTGTATTTTGGTCAGTTTGCTGAAAATCCGGACCTAATCTGCAAAATCGAAAAAGGCGATCCAATTTTGCAAAAGCTCAAAACTAGTAGATTTTTTATGCAAAAAGGCTTTTTAAATTTGGAAAAGTCTACCTGTACAACCCCTTTTGGGGTGTACATCCTACAACTAATAAATCAACGACCGAGATTAAATGTGCATTAATGAGAATTGTAACCTCACCCTCTTCTTTAACTGGAGCATTCCTTTTCTCTTTTTTTCTCTGTCTCTCGCTTTCTCTGTCTCTCGCTTAGTATTAAATATTTATAATATTCTATATTATTTTCTTATATATATTAAATATTTTATTTTTATTTTTATTTCTAATGAATTAAAATTTAGGTAGGTGTTTTACATTTAAAGCATCGAAATTTAATTCATATTTATTTTATATTTTATATTTGGTTCATTATAATTAAATTTATAATTTATAATTCAAATTTGATATCAATAATTAAATTTAATTCCTGATTTAAAAATGAATTTTAATTTCAATTTAAAATAGATGGATGAAAACACTATTTTTCATCAAATTGATTATAACCGTTCGTTTTAATTTGAGATATTTATTAACAAATTAATCATAACCGCTTGTAGGATTAGATTTACAGATTGATAGGATTATTATTTTTTAATAAATTGATCACAAGCGTTTGTTTTTATTTGAGATTAATAAATTAATCATAACCGATCATAGGGAATATTCTTTTATTCCATTTTCGCTTCCCTCTGTCACGCACACCGCCCCATCCCGCTCCCACGCTGCCGTCACCCTCTCTCCCGCCGCGCCGCGTGCGCCGCCGGCGCCGGCGCGCCGGCCGCGCGGCCGCGGAGGCGGAGGCGGAGGTTGTGGGTGTATGCATGTATGCATGTGTGGATGAGGATGAGGATGAGGATGCGGATGAGGGAAAGGGGAGGAAGAAGAAGAGAATAAGAAATAGTGTAACTTTTACATAAAGAATGCAACTTTGACCAAAAGAGTGTAAATTTTATTTCAAAAGAGTGTAATTTTTATCTCAAATAATGCAACTTTCATTAAAACAGTGCAATTTTTTAAAACAGTGTAATTTTTTTGAAATTTACATTTTTTAGACCGTAGTTGCTCTGCCCCCCCCCCCGGTCCTTAGCGCGTCGCATCTGCTCCGCCGCGAGCGGAGAGAGAGAGAGAGAGAGAAAGAGAGAGAGAGAGAGAGAGAAGGGGATGAGGATAAAGATGGAGGAAGAAGGAAGAAGAAGAGGAAGAGAAAGAAATGGTGCAAAATTATCCTGAATAGTACAACTTTGCCTAAAGAGTATAAATTTCATCCCAAAAGAATGTAATTTTTCTCTTAAATAGTGCAACATTCATTAAAACAGTGTAAAATATTTTAAAATAGTGTAAATTTATTTTAATAGTGCAATTTCATCATCTTCTTTTTTTTCTCTATTTTTTGTTTTTTTCTGTAGGAAAAAAATATTTTTTATTCGGCCGGGGCGGCGGAGCAGCTGTGACGCGCGGGAAGGACGGGGCGGCGGAGCAGCTGTGACTTAATTAACTAAATCGCAACCTCCGCGCGTTAATTAAGTTGCACCCTCCGCGCGCCGCCGCAACTTTAATTAATTAAGTCTCAATCTCCGCCCGCCGTGGCAACCTTAATTAATTAAGTCTCAACCTCGCCTACGGTCCAATTTTTTTTTTGGCAGTGTGAGGAAAGAGAGAGAGAGAGAGAGAGAGAGAGGATGAAGATGGAGAGTGGAGGAAGAAGGAAAAAGAAGAGGAAGAGAAAGAAATAATATAAAATTATTCTAAATAGTGCAACTTTGTCTAAAGAATGTAAATTTCATTTCAAAAAAGTATAATTTTTCTCTTAAATAGTGCAACATTCATTAAAAAAGTGTAAATTTTTTAAAAATAGTGTAAATTTATTTTAACAGTGCAATTTCATCATTTTCTTCCTTTTTCTCTATTTTTTATTCTTTTCTGTAGGGAAAAAATATTTTTTATTTTTATTTTTTCTTATTCTTATTTTTTCTTATTCTTATTTTTTCTTTATATAAATATAAATATATATATATATATATATATATATATATATATATATATATATATATATATATATATATATTTTTTTTTTTTTTTTTTTTTTTTTTTTTTTTTTTTTTTTTTTTTTTTTTTTTTTTTTTTTTTGTTACGATCTCTCCCTTGCCCTTTATCGCAACCACCCCGACGTCGTTGGAGGCGAGCTCGCCGGCTCCGACGATTTTTTATCAAATTGATTATAACCGTTCGTTTTAATTTGAGATATTTATTAATAAATTAATCATAACCGCTCGTAGGATTAGATTTACAGATGGATAGGATTGTTATTTTTTAACAAATTGATCACAAGCGTTTGTTCTTATTTGAGATTAATAAATTAATCATAACCGGTCATAGAAAATATTTTTTTATTCTTTTTTCGATTCCGTCTGTCACGCACACCGCCCCATCCCGCTGTGCGGCGGGAGGGGGAGATGCCGGTGTAGAGGACGCCGATGACGAGGTCGGAGCCGAAGTCGGAGTCGGCGAGGATGGCGTAGGGCGGCGACGGGAGCAGCCCGAGGAAGTGCGGCGAACGCGTCGTGTCGGGGCGCCGCACCGGCTCGAGGACGACGGACACCACGCCCGGCGCCGAACACGAGTTCGCCAAACACGAGTACGCCGAAGAATCGCCTAAGAAGGAAGGGAGAGAGAGAGGAGGTAGAGATGGAGAAAGAGAGGAGGGAGCGTAGGTCCCCTGCAGGAAAATAGGGAAAGAGGGAAAGTGTAGGATGAAAAAATTGGGGAGTGAAGTTATCATCAGTTTTTTAGTTTCCTAAACCCTATTAATCCCAGCCGTTGGATCTAATAGTTGTAGGATGTACACCCCTATAGGGGTTGTACGTGTAGCACTACTCTTTAAATTTAGATTTATAAAATTATAAAATTAAAATTTCATTTTGGATATCAAATTTGGATTAATAATAAAAAATTTAATTAAAATGGATCAATTAAATTTAAAATTTAAATTAACGGTGAATTAAAATTTTGCTACTTTTAGTTTAAAATATATATTAAAATTAATTTTGTGTTAGTGAGAATTTGAAAAGTAGACAAAAATATTCAATGTATATATAAAAAAATTGAATTCAATAATTATCGCCGGCAGCAACTATGTAAATTTGAGTCAGGGTATGGTATATATATTTTCAAACAAAATATGATAGATGAATTTACTGTTTTTAAATTAAAATTTTTATTTTAAATATTATAGTCGGATTAAGAGGTTTGGGACTATTGTATCTCATATATTGAACAATTCCAAATCTTAGAGGTGTTATATGTGAGAATTCGAATTTTAGAAATTTGAAATTCTCTGTGTTCCTCTCCCCTAATACTGTGTTTTCGATCTGTATACGTATATATATACAGGTATATATATATATATATATATGTATAAGTGGCTTTTTATGTATTTTTTTATCGATTTTAAGTTTTTGTCGCGGAGAGAGAACGGCTTAACGGCGCGATCCGGAGTCCGATCCTGACGATCCAAAATGGTAGATTCGATGTCTCGGCAGTGCTGAACGCAATGGCGCGATTCGCGTCGACATGCGACGAGCGGATCAAAAGTTATTGCAAGATCTTCGCTGAGGGGTCGAATGGTACAGATTTTTGTTTCGCGATCTGGACCCTGTTTTCGCACCGTTTCGCGTGGGATTGCTTGTGGAGGGGCTTTTGGGTATTTTTACCTGCTGTGAGGGACCCAGAGGCTATATTGCAGGTTTGAGGGGTTTTTGTGCAATTTTGCACATGGGTTATTGTTGGTGGTGAGAGAGAGAGAGTGTGTGTTTGTTTTTGAAATCCTCCTCTCCTCAGCTCCAGCAGCTGCGAGCCCCAGCTCCCCCTCCTCCTGCTGCTGCCTCCCCGAGCCTCTCCGGCCGCCGCCGACCGCCCCCTGGCCGGCATTGCCCCGGCCATCCAACCCCTCCATTTTCTTCTTCTTCTTCTTCTCCCTCTTCTTCTTCTCCTTCTCTGAGGTGAGCACCCAAAGGGAACCCACGCTTGAGCTCCCCCTGAGGTGGCTGTGCCGCGGGTGTCACCGGAGTGCCGCCGGAGAGCCGCCGGAGCCGCCGCCAGGCTGCTGCGGCCACTGCTGGAGCAGCAGCTGGCCGAGCTTGGTGAGCCCAGGCCGCCGCCGCCTCCCGCAGCTCAGGTGGTGAGCACCGTCACCCCCGTGACCTCCACCGCCGCCCCCTAACTTCCCGGCCGTCGCCGTGCCGCCGGAGCGCCGCCGGAGCCGCCGCGGGATCAGTGTAGGCACCTAGGGCAGCCGCGGCCTACCTTGCCCCGCCGCCGCCGGTACCGGGTTATTTTTGTCGCGGTCACCGGCAAACCGGTGTCCGACGACCCCCTCTCGCCGGTGCTCGCGTCGCCGCCGGCCGCCGGCGCCGTCCCTTGCCGCGCCGACAAGCCCTAGCCAACCCGAGAGCTTCGGGGTTCCCTGCGCCGCCGCCGCCGCTTCCCGCCGCCGGCTAAGGTGAGCTCCCCCTTCCTTGTGACCTTCTCTGCCGACCATGGCCGCCGCTGGCCTTGCATGCCTGCCGGCAGCCGGCCGGAGCTGGTTGCTCCGGCCGGGGTCTTGTTTAGTGTGTTTTTGGCCGCGCCGAGTTTTTTTGGAGCTCCTGTTGCTTCCCGAGGTCCGGGAAGGTGAGCACGATGATCGCGGCAACGCGCTGATCATCATGCTCACCTCCGTTTTGGATTTGGTTGAGCCGTTTTGTTGTTCGGCCTTTGTCGAGCTTCTTGCCTATTGTTGTTCACTGTTTTTATGCTTTTTCCCGGCTTGCGACTTGTCCTGTCGCAGTGAGGCTGTGAGCACGGCCTCCGTGACGTCGATGCCTATCCGCTGGTGCTTGCGGAAGGTCGTGCGGACGAACGGAACGCTCAAACGGCCTTATTTATGCTTGCTTGTTGCATGTATTCGCTGTATTTTATGAGTTTGCTGAGCTTGCGACTTGCCCTATCACTGTGGGGCTGTGAGCACGGTCTCCGGGACATCGTTACCTATCCGCTGGTGCTTGCGGAAGGTCGTACGGATGTACGGATTGCTCGTACGCCTTTGTTTGATGCTTGTATGTTTGTATTTATGCTTATTTTGGGACTTTGGTGTTTGGGGCAGCGTTGAGACGCTGTGGGCAGCAAGGGTCTGGCCCTTGGGGCCCTGTGGATTGGTTGTTCAACCCTTGCACCCTTCGCGGAGTTTCGGATTCGTTTCCGACGCGTTTTTTGATGAAATAATCGGCGAAACGCGCGTTTCTAGTTGTGCGACTTGCTCGCTGATTTTGTGGGCGACTTGGCTTCGTCATTTAGCCTTGTTGGCTGTTCCTCATCGCTGTCCCGAAGTTCCGAGGACAGCGGATGAGTGACGTTGGGTTCCGGTGTCAAATCGGCACTTTTCGGAAACCCGGGAAGCCGCTTCGGGTGCGTTTGTGTTCGAGGCACCCCGAGCTTGTGCTCGCTGTCCCGCCACCTTGTTGTGTGTGTTTGGGGGACAGCGGAGGACTTGTTTGGCTGTTGGTACCCCTCTGGGGCTTGGTGTGGCTTCGGGGTCGTCCCGGTGGGTTTTCCGGGCGATCCGTCGGGTTCGGGATGAGTGAGCTTTGTGTTTAGCGTCGACTTGGTGGACCTTGACCGTGTGAGTCTTTCGTAGGTCCTGTCGCATTTTTCAAGAGCCGTCGGAGTTAGGCTCGATCATATCGACAGGTGGGTACTTCGATCCGGAGTCGGTTCAGTGGACTACGGTAATACCTTTCTATCCCTTCTTTGCATTTCAGTTATTAGTTCACTTGACTCCCGTTGACTCTACTTATATGCGTGCTTGGATAGTAGAGTAGTTGTGGTTTGCATGATTCTTGAGACGACCTAGTTGGTCGGTGGTGATCGCCCGTTGTTCCGAGCGATCCTCGTTGTGGTTTATTCAGTTGCTTCACGGCTCGTTGCCGTTCTGTGGATTGAGCATTTGCATCGATCGTCACAGCTCTTCTCGCACTTCACGTACACCGCGGTCTGATCCACCGTTTGGGGGTGTTCTTTTCCGGAAAAGGGTCGTGTATTGCGACCGACCCGTGAGCCCCGATGCATTGCGTCGGGAAGGATGGTGCCGTTTGATTGAGCAGTGTGACAGTGCCAGGGATCTATCCCGGTGGCTATGATTGGGTTTACTTTGTAGTTATCTCCTTTGATGCATATACTAGTTGCTTACAGTAGCATAGTTGTTTCAGTTGTATGTTAGCCTCATACTTACTTGTGCTACTGTATACCTTATCTATCTTTTGTTGACCCTCGTGCCGGTGTGTACACCTCGCCTTCGTCGGCTTGCGGTACCCACTGGGAGGGGAGACATGTTTACATGTTCTCACCCCCCGCCCTCGTTGTTGTTTTCAGGTGAGCAGGGTGGTGAGTGTCGGGACGCTGCGAGGCACGCCTAGATAGTAGCTCTAGAGGTTCCGACTTGTGAGGCTACTTCCCAGATTTGGTTATCACCCTACCCTTATCAGTTAGATGTGATTGCGGTTCAGTTACCTTTTGGATATTATCTAGCATGCTTATGTGTTGTGGACTTATTTAGTATTCTTATGTGATTGTCTTGCATGCTTAGATCTTGTGATTTTGGTGTAGTTTTCATGTGAGGATGTCGATGCTTTTATTCTATCACTGGCTTTTATTGCACGTCTTGGTTTTCTACCCCTCGTGGTAGCGCTTCCAAATAAAGGTTTCCGTGTGGGGAACGATTTTCAAATGGATTTTCGATCGTTCGGCTTTTGTGATTTAAAAAGAGAGTTCTCGTGTGGAGAACAGCTTTCAAATGATCCTTCAATGTTTGAGCTTAGGATTTCAAAATAAAGCTTCTGGGTAAGGAGCAATTTTCTAGAATGATCTGTTGTTTGTGCATTGCATCATCCTTCGCTTAAGGACTTGCTTAGATTCATACAGGTTTAAGGACTGCTAGCTGTATGAATCTCTTGTGTTGTTTTGTTGTTGTGAATGAATGGTGGTTGTGATCCTGTTGTATATTGTGGACGCCGTGCAAATACAGGGGAGACTCTGTCCGTGTGTACAGTGGACCCTGTATTTGTGGCGGGTCTGTACGTGGCGCGGGCTAGGCTTTCAAAAAAAAAAATTTGGCACGTTTTTCCGCATCTAGAACTAGCCCGGGGCGTGACAGATTAAGATGGTATCAGAGCGTAAAAGGGAACAAACACTCATTCATTCATAAACTTATAACTGAACCACTGGTTAGGCTGACCCATAGGAAGACCTAGGATGTATAGGCACGAGAGTTCGGGGGTTTGTTTCGGTTTGTCGCTTGTTGGGTGTAGCCGACCCTCTTTTCTCTTATGCGGTTTCTGTGTTGCATATGGCTCGTGGTCGTGGTAGACCTCCCCGTCCTGGTCGTGGTGGTGGGCGTGTGCCTACGGGACGGGCTGCCGATGTCCTGATTCGGGTTTCTGCGGCCGGTGCGAGTGAGGAGCTGGCAGGAAGCGGACAGCCTGATGTAGACCGTATCCTGCAGCTAGAAGTTGGGTTGGCCGAAGTGAGGGGTCAGTTAACGGCCCTCTTCGGCATGTTCCTGCAGTTCTTGCAGCAGCAGGCTACGGCGACTGCCGCTCCGGCCCCTCCTCCTCCTTCTCCGCCGAGTGCCCCGATAACCGCAGACCCTCCTGTGGCACTCGCGCCTCTTATGGTCCCAACCATGGCGACGACAGCGACCACTTCGACTGTTCCGAGCGAGGATGCCGACCTCGCGGCTTGGGACGGTGGTTACCTTCTGGCACGTCTGGCTGATTCCCGGAAGTGTTCCCACCCCGGTTCTAGCGGTGGCTCTTTCTCTAGGAAGAGGCCGCCGAGGCATCTGCGGATCCTGTCTGCCAGGAGCGCTCCATCTGGGAGCCAGTGGCAGGAGCCCCAGGCGTGTGTCATCTGTGGGCAGGGTCATCGGCCGAACGCCTGCCCCCAGCGCCGTGACCGCTGCTACCGATGCGGCCTGAGAGGACACATGTCTCGGCAATGCTTGTCGGGACCGGCGCTGGGTTCTGCTTCTCCCCGGGTCGCCGCGGGGCAGAACCAGAGGAGCCCGCCACTGGCAGCTGCTGTTTCGTCTGGGCGTCCCTCCACTTCCCGCCAGCAGGAGGGGACACCCCAGGCTTCGGGTGGACGTGTTTTCAACATGTCCCACCCTGAGGGAGACACCGGTGGAGACGTCGTGGTTGCAGGTTTTACCTCTTTTTCAGCTTTCGTGCTAGGACACTGTTTGATACCGGTGCATTGCTTTTCTTACTTCGCGTCCTTTCGTTTGCAAGTTTGTTCTGGAGTTGAGTCCGCTTCTTGTACCCCCCCCCCCTTTGGGCCCAGACCCTTGGCAAGGGCCTTGGTGCTGAAGGCGATGATTCTTTCGTGATCTTGGTCCAACTTTTGAGTTGACTGACCTGGTACCTTGGTGGTGTTGCCAACTGGTTGTTGGCCTTTGATCTTGGGATGTTTCGCTTTCTTTTGATAAGTACGTTGGCTGCAGACAACGTAGTGTCAAAAGTTAGGACGAAATATCCTATCCCTTTTTGGGACCTTCTGGATTGGGTCGGTGCCTTCTCTTGTCGTCGTCTGGTGGGAAAGTTGTGTGGTGGTCATCCCTGATCTTGTTGTGAGCCTTGAGCTGATCCCGGAGTGGTTTTGTGCAGTTGATTTGCCATCACTGCGGTCGGTTTGACTCCGGTTGAGTTGGTTGCCTTCTAGCTCAGTTTCGGGATGACGGGAGCCTGGTTGTTGGCTCCGAGGTTTCTGTGCTTCTGTTTACGTGCGGGGTTTTCGCCGCGACTTTCGTGTAGTCTGGCTTTCGAGCGCGTGTCCGCTCACTTGGATCTAATGTTTGGCATCACTGGTGATGGTATCGCTTGTTACGATTGGCGACCCTGTGCACCAGAGTGATGGACTCGCAAGGTTTCGTTGGATTGTTTGGGAGTTCGAGTCCTGCGAGATGTCGGTGATGTTTTAGTACCCTCTACCGCAGATCTACGATCTCTTCGACAGGCTCCAGGGAGCCTCGGTTCTCTCGAAGATTGATCTGCAGCCAGGTTATCTTCAGCTGAAGATCAAGGCCGAGAACGTTGCGCTAACGGCCCTCCGGACTCATTGCGGGCTTTACGGGGTCACGGTTATGCCGTTTTGTTTGGCGAACGTCCTGGCAGCTGGGTGGTTTTGTGAAACTGGGTTTTCGACAGTTCTTGGATCAATTTGTCGTGGTCTCCTTTGACGACATACTGATCTATTTAAGAAGTTCCTTTCTTGGTTCGCATCAGGACGCAACCTGGTATTGCGGTGGGACCAAGGAAGGTGGACTCTGTAGTGGTTTTGCCTGTTCCGACTTCTGTGGCAGAGTTTAGGAATTTTCCTCGGCTTGGCGAATTGTTATCGGCGATTTGTTGAGGGTTCCTCAAGATCGCCGCCCCTTTGAGCAAGCTGTCGAGGAAGGGCGTGTTGCTTCCGTAGACTCTCGCTTGTCTGATGAGCTTCTAGGAGCTGTTGGACTGTTTGACTCATGCCCCTATCTTAGCATTGTCGCAGTCTGGTGAGGTTTTGTGGTCTTCTGCGATGCATCTTTGATAGGATTGGGGTGCGTGCTCATTCAACATGAGAAGGTCGTCGCGTATGCTTCGCGCCAGTTGATGGACTATGAGAAGATCTATCTGGCGCTCGATCTCGAGTTAGCAGCAGTGGTGTTCGCTTCCAAGCTTTGGAGACACTGCCTGTACGGAGCGGTTGGTGGTGGAGTTTCGTCGACTAGGGTTGGAGTTTTACCTCATGGAGCTACCGAGCAGTTGTTGACTTTGGAGGTGCAACCCACCTTGATGGATTAGATTTTCAGTGGGTAGCTGATGGATCCGCACTTGCTGAGAGTGCGAGTAGACGCCGAGCATGGCAGAGATGGTGACTTCGTGCTACATGCTGTTGGTTTTCCTTCGAGGATGGAGGTGTGTGCCCAGTGTTCAGGATTTGAAGTGAGAGTTTTTGACTGAGGCACACTAGTCGCAGTACACCGTTCATCCAGGAGGGACGAAGATGTACCGCGACTCGAGACAGAGTTTCTGGATGTAGCTCGGCATGTGGCACTGTGACTGGTTTGTCAGCAGGTGAAGGCTGAGCATCAGCGACCAGCAGAGAAGCTTCGACCGTTGCCTGTACCTGTAGGGAAGTGGGAGCAGTTTAACATGGATTTTTCGTCACCGGGTTGCCTCGTTCTCAGCGAGGTCATGTTGCGATCTGGGTTTTGTGGACTGATTGACGAAAGCAGCTCACTTCCTACCGGTACACCCGACTTAGTCTCGGGATCGACTGGCGCAGTGCTACTTGGATGAGATCGTCAGGCTGTTCGGAGTGCCAGTGTCGATCATTTTGGATTGGAGTTTTCGCTTCGTTTCCCAGTTCTGGAGGAGCTTGCAGTAGGCACTGGGGACAAGGCTTGACTTCAGCTCAGTATACCACCCTCTGAGTGTTGGGCAGTCGGAGCGTGTTATCCAGACCCTTGAGGATATGCTCCGGGCATGCGTTTGGATTTTGGTGAAGGTTGGTTCAGGTATCTTTCTTTGGTGGAGTTTGCCTTCAGCGACAGCTTCCAGGCGAGCGTTGGATTGGCACCGTGCGAGGCGTTGTATGGACGTCGTTGTCGATCACTGAACTGTTGGGTTGACGTGGGTGAGCGTCGTGTGATCGGCCCGACAACGGTACAGCTGAGGGAGGATCTCAGCTGTGGTGAGGTGCCTTTGAGGTTTTTGGCTCGCAAGGTGAGGCAGTTGAGGAACCGGAGCGTTCTGTTCGTGAGACTGCAGTGAGCGAGTCGCGAGGAGCGCGAGACTACTTGGGAGCTGGAGTCTGCCTTGCGTGAGAGGTGTCCGCTGTGTTCGCGGATGGTGTGTGAGTAAGTTTCGGGGACGAAACTTCTTGTTAGGTGGGAGTGATGTGAGAATTCGAATTTTGGAAATTTGAAATTCTCTGTGTTCCTCTCCCCTGATACTGTGTTTTCGATCTGTATACGTATATATATACAGGTATATATATATATGTGTATAAGTGGCTTTTTATGTATTTTTTATCGATTTTGAGTTTTTGTCGTGGAGAGAGAACGGCTTAACGGCGCGATCCAGAGTCCGATCCTGACGATCCAAAATGGTAGATTCGATGTCTCGGCAGTGCTGAACGCAATGGCGTGATCCACGTCGACATGCGACGAGCGGATCAAAAGTTATTGCAAGATCTTCGCTGAGGGGTCGAATGGTACAGATTTTTGTTTCGCGATCTGGACCCTGTTTTCGCACCGTTTCGCATGGGATTGCTTGTGGAGGGGCTTTTGGGCATTTTGTACTTGCTGTGAGGGACCCAGAGGCTATATTGCAGGTTTGAGGGGTTTTTGTGCAATTTTGCACATGGGTTATTGTTGGTGGTGAGAGAGAGAGAGAGAGTGTGTGTTTGTTTTTGAAATCCTCCTCTCCTCAGCTCCAGCAGCTGCGAGCCCCAGCTCCCCCTCCTCCTCCTGCTGCCTCCCCGAGCCTCTCCGGCCGCCGCCGACCGCCCCCTGGCCGGCATTGCCCCGGCCATCCAACCCCTCTATTTTCTTCTTCTTCTTCTTCTCCCTCTTCTTCTTCTCTTTCTCTGAGGTGAGCACCCAGGGGGAACCTACGCTTGAGCTCCCCCTGAGGTGGCTGTGCCGCGGGTGTCACCGGAGTGCCGCCGGAGTGCCGCCGGAGCCGCCGCCAGGCTGCTGCGGCCACTGCTGGAGCAGCAGCTGGCCGAGCTTGGTGAGCCCAGGCCGCCGCCGCCTCCCGCAGCTCAGGTGGGTGAGCACCGTCACCCCCGTGACCTCCGCCGCCGCCCCCTACCTTCCCGGCCGTCGCCGTGCCGCCGGAGCCGCCGCCGGATCAGTGTAGGCACCTAGGGCAGCCGCGGCCTACCTTGCCCCGCCGCCGCCGGCGCCGGGTTATTTTTGTCGCGGTCACCGGCCAACCGGTGTCCGGCGACCCCCTCTCGCCGGTGCTCGCGTCGCCGCCGGCCGCCGGCGCCGTCCCTTGCCGCGCCGACAAGCCCTAGCCAACCCGAGAGCTTCGGGGTTCCCTGCGCCGCCGCCGCCGCTTCCCGCCGCCGGCTAAGGTGAGCTCCCCTTTCCTTGTGACCTTCTCTGCCGACCATGGCCGCCGCTGGCCTTGCATGCCGGCCGGCAGCCGGCCGGAGCTGGTTGCTCCGGCCGGGGTCTTGTTTAGTGTGTTTTTGGCCGCGCCGAGATTTTTTGGAGCTCCTGTTGCTTCCCGAGGTCCGGGAAGGTGAGCACGATGATCGCGGCAACGCGCTGATCATCATGCTCACCTCCGTTTTGGATTTGGTTGAGCCGTTTTGTTGTTCGGCCTTTGTCGAGCTTCTTGCCTATTGTTGTTCACTGTTTTTATGCTTTTTCCCGGCTTGCGACTTGTCCTGTCGCAGTGGGGCTGTGAGCACGGCCTCCGTGACGTCGATGCCTATCCGCTGGTGCTTGCGGAAGGTCGTGCGGACGAACGGAACGCTCAAACGGCCTTATTTATGCTTGCTTGTTGCATGTATTCGCTGTATTTTATGAGTTTGGTGAGCTTGCGACTTGCCCTATCGCTGTGGGGCTGTGAGCACGGTCTCCGGGACATCGTTACCTATCCGCTGGTGCTTGCGGAAGGTCGTGCGGATGTACGGATTGCTCGTACGCCTTTGTTTGATGCTTGTATGTTTGTATTTATGCTTATTTTGGGACTTTGGCGTTTGGGGCAGCGTTGCGACGCTGTGGGCAGCAAGGGTCTGGCCCTTGGGGCCCTGTGGATTGGTTGTTCAACCCTTGCACCCTTCGCGGAGTTTCAGATTCGTTTCCGACGCGTTTTTCGATGAAATAATCGGCGAAACGCGCGTTTCTAGTTGTGCGACTTGCTCGCTGATTTTGCGGGCGACTTGGCTTCGTCATTTAGCCTTGTTGGCTGTTCCTCATCACTGTCCCGAAGTTCCGAGGACAGCGGATGAGTGACGTTGGGTTCCGGTGTCAAATCGGCACTTTTCGGGAACCCGGGAAGCCGCTTCGGTGCGTTTGTGTTCGAGGCACCCCGAGCTTGTGCTCGCTGTCCCGCCACCTTGTTGTGTGTGTTTGGGGGACAGCGGAGGACTTGTTTGGCTGTTGGTACCCCTCTGGGGCTTGGTGTGGCTTCGGGGTCGTCCCGGTGGGTTTTCCGGGCGATCCGTCGGGTTCGGGATGAGTGAGCTTTGTGTTTAGCGTCGACTTGGTGGACCTTGACCGTGTGAGTCTTTCGTAGGTCCTGTCGCGTATTTCGAGAGCCGTCGGAGTTAGGCTCGATCATATCGACAGGTGGGTACTTCGATCCGGAGTCGGTTCAGTGGACTACGGTGATACCTTTCTATCCCTTCTTTGCATTTCAGTTATTAGTTCACTTGACTCCCGTTGACTCTACTTATATGCGTGCTTGGATAGTAGAGTAGTTGTGGTTTGCATGATTCTTGAGACGACCTAGTTGGTCGGTGGTGATCGCCCGTTGTTCCGAGCGATCCTCGTTGTGGTTTATTCAGTTGCTTCACGGCTCGTTGCCGTTCTGTGGATTGAGCATTTGCATCGATCGTCACAGCTCTTCTCGCACTTCACGTACACCGCGGTCTGATCCACCGTTTGGGGGTGTTCTTTTCCGGAAAAGGGTCGTGTATTGCGACCGACCCGTGAGCCCCGATGCATTGCGTCGGGAAGGATGGTGCCGTTTGATTGAGCAGTGTGACAGTGCCAGGGATCCATCCCGGTGGCTATGATTGGGTTTACTTTGTAGTTATCTCCTTTGATGCATATACTAGTTACTTACAGTAGCATAGTTGTTTCAGTTGTATGTTAGCCTCATACTTACTTGTGCTACTGTATACCTTATCTATCTTTTGTTGACCCTCGTGCCGGTGTGTACACCTCGCCTTCGTCGGCTTGCGGTACCCACTGGGAGGGGAGACATGTTTACATGTTCTCACCCCCCGCCCTCGTTGTTGTTTTCAGGTGAGCAGGGTGGTGAGTGTCGGGACGCTGCGAGGCACGCCTAGATAGTAGCTCTAGAGGTTCCGACTTGTGAGGCTACTTCCCAGATTTGGTTATCACCCTACCCTTATCAGTTAGATGTGATTGCGGTTCAGTTACCTTTTGGATATTATCTAGCATGCTTATGTGTTGTGGACTTATTTAGTATTCTTATGTGATTGTCTTGCATGCTTAGATCTTGTGATTTTGGTGTAGTTTCCATGTGAGGATGTCGATGCTTTTATTCTATCACTGGCTTTTGTTGCACGTCTTGGTTTTCTACCCCTCGTGGTAGCGCTTCCAAATAAATGTTTCCGTGTGGGGAACGGTTTTCAAATGGATTTCCGATCGTTCGGCTTTTGTGATTTAAAAAGAGAGTTCTCGTGTGGAGAACAGCTTTCAAATGATCCTTCAATGTTTGAGCTTAGGATTTCAAAATAAAGCTTCTGGGTAAGGAGCAATTTTCTAGAATGATCTGTTGTTTGTGCATTGCATCATCCTTTGCTTAAGGACTTGCTTAGATTCATACAGGTTTAAGGACTGCTAGCTGTATGAATCTCTTGTGTTGTTTTGTTGTTGTGAATGAATGGTGGTTGTGATCCTGTTGTATGTTGTGAACGCCGTGCAAATACAGGGAAGACTCTGTCCGTGTGTACAGTAGACCCTGTATTTGTGGCGGGTCTGTACGTGGCGCGGGCTAGGCTTTCAAATAAAAAAAATTTGGCACGTTTTTTCGCATCTAGAACTAGCCCGGGGCGTGACATTATATTCCTCTAACCTTGAAGCCCTGACATTCTTGATAGACTCTGGCGCACTAGCAAGCATTAGACAATGTAAGCCTCATCTCCCCCTAACGTAAGCCGACTTTGTGGAGAGCTGCACTCTGCCCGCTCTATGACCCTAGCTCAGTCGAGAATCATCTAACACTTTTGGCCCGTGATTTGCTCTGATACCACTATGAAGCCCATTTCCCATGGGGTCACCCATTGTATAACTATTCTAGTCCTAGCACACTCAGCCCTTTAGTAGGTGTTTGAGCTAACTTTTGGAGTGAATTTTAGGCTCAAAATAGCATTTGGCAACATCTTTTTCAAAATCTGACTTTGATTTTTGGATAAGTTTTCTGAATTTTGACAATAAAATCAAAAGCAGCTAAAATCTGCTTTTTAAAATCTGATTCTGATTTTGCACTCAAACTTTAAATTTTTATTTTAATATTAAATTTAATTTTAATTTTAATTTTAATTTTAATTTTAAATTATTAAATTCATATTTGAGTTTCTAAATTTCAACTTTTAAAATTTAAATTTTAAATTTAGATATTAAAATTAAAATTAAAATTAAAATTAAAATTTTCTTAAACTTTAATTTGAAATTTAAAAATCATAAATTTTAAATTTTAAAATTTAAAATTCAAATTTTTAAATTTCAATTTTAAAATTCAAAATTTCAAATTTAAAATTTAGGATAAAACCTAAATTTTGAAATTTTAGAATTTAAATTTAAATTTTTTAATTTAAAATTTTAATTTTAAAATTGTCAGGTTTAATTTTTCAAATTACAAAATTGAGTGCTATGAATCAATTTTTGCATCCATTTCATACTAAAACGGCTTCAACCCGACACGACACTCTACAGATGTGTTGGTAGCTGCTGATATTGTGGTCATTCTGACAACCAACCTTCGGGAATACCACTCTTATCACTTAACTCACTTTCTATAATTTTATTATCCACAAAATACAAAAAAAATCCTTAAAAATATTATTCTAACATACCTTATATGGCAATTTAGCAATAAGTAAACACTAGTACCCACGATTCGAAGTAGGTAGGTAATATTTTAGCCAATTAAAATATTTGTATATATTTATTAAAATTTTGAGATTGAAAGAATATATAATTAAAAAAATTTAAAAAATCTATAAAATAGTCTTATGTGCATGTAGTACTCTGAACTTCAGTGCGCTGTACCGAACTTTACCAAATTGGATGAAGTTCGGAGAAACTCGATAATGACGAGTGTGGAATTGAGTTCCGAGAGTGTCGGAGCGTTCGGGAGCGAGTTAGAGTCCCGAAAACCAAGAATCAGAAATTTTGGAGAAGTCGAACCTGAGCTGTACTGCTCTCGGGTTCCGGACCCGAGAAGCCGGATCCTAAACCTTGAGGTTCGAGTCCTGTGCAAAAGAGCAAGATTCCGGACCCGGCATGGGATCCGGACTCGAGTTGTGAACCTGAGCAGAATTGCTCTCGGGTTCCGGACCCAGACAGTGCGGTCCAGACCCGACCTACCCTGAGAGCTGGGTTGCTCTCGGGTTCCGGACCCGGGCAGTAGTGTCCAGACCTGGCCTCGCAGCCTGCTGAGTAGAAGTGGCTCCGAATCCGGACCCTACTCGGGGGTTCCGGACCCGAAAGCTACAGAATGCCTAAATGAGGGCATTTTGGTAATTTTGCAAAGTGGGGGTTAAGAGAGTTGGCTGGGGACTTCATTCCTCATTTCCCCTTCTTCTTCCTCACTTTCCTCTCCCTCTCCCTCACTTTCTCTCTCTAGAGAACTCTCCAAAGCTTGGAGTAAAGGAGGATTTGACCTTGGAGAAAGACTCCAAGGTGGATTTGGAGCTTCTTGGTGCAAGAAGAAGCTAAAGGAGCTAGGGTTTGAGGTGAGTTCTTGTGATTTAGGATTTACACCTTGGATTTAATCCTTGATTTTGAGGTTTTTGGAAATTCTAGGCAATCTAGACCACAAATGGTGGGGATTGACCAAAAAATTTGGGGGTTTCACATGCATGCATGTAAACCCTAAGGTAGAATTGGGAATTTTGTTTTGAAAGGTTCTAAAAATATTTGGACCTTCGGAAATTGCAATTGAGGCATAGAAAATCACGTGGGAACATTTGATTTCATCGAACGAAATGGTTTTAGGGTTCATAAATGGTAACGAACCATATTTCTTATGTTAGGGCAAGAAGCTTAGGTTGAAGTAAGAACTCAAGGCAAAGAGGTTTAAGAGCTCAAGGAAATCAACCAATAGGAAGCTCTTGAGGTGGGTTTGTGTTGCACCGAAGTGATTAGGTCACTTCCATATCTAGGGTAAATAACCATTATGAATAAATGGTGTAGTTGTATGAACCTTAGAAGTAAATTGTGCATGTTAGCAAGAATGCCTTGTCTAAGTGAATTGAGCCATGAGCTCATCTTGCATGTGAGTGGAATAATGTGTATCATGCTTAAACATCATGGGAGAACGTTTGCATGTATGAATAACTTGTGTGCATAAGTGATAAAGAGGTAGTAGTACAAGTACATGCATGAATTGTTGACATATTGATAGCATGATTATTGGAATGTGATTCTTATGAGATAACTTGCGCTAATTGTGTGTGTAGTTGTGGTTCTCTAGATAAAAGAGAATGTGAATTGTGAACTTAGTAAACCTAGTGTTATTGAACATAGGTTGGAAGTGATGACTTGAATCTAGTGTCATGAGACATAGGTTGGAAATAGTGATGTAAACCTAGTGTCATTGAACATAGATTGGACATGGTAACTTGAACCTAGGGCCATTGAACTTAGGTTAACAAGTGAGATATGTGGACAAGTGGTGGTACGTGGTGATTCCGCTACCCCGAGCAAAGAGATGACGATTCCACTCTTTGAAAGTTGGGACCACAAAAAGGGGATGGCGATTCCATTGCCCGGTGCCCAATACTATGTGGCGATTCCGCATGTGCTTGCAAAATGGGTTGGTAGAGTGGCGATTCCAACACCAACACCATAGCAAGGCGGCGATTCTGCACAATCTGTGAATTAGATTAGTGGAGCGACGATTCCGACACCAATGCCAAATGTTGTGAAAAGATTGGTGGAGCGGCGATTCCGACACCAATGCCAAATGTTGTGAAAGGATTGGTGGAGCGGCGATTCCGACACCAACGCCTAAGGAAAATGTAAATGAACGTGAATAATGGAATGTATGGGATGAACCTATGAGAAAATGAAAGATGTCATTTAATTTGGTTGCATCCATTCATGTTTAGTTATAAGCATGTAAATATAATTGTGCATAGTTATTTGTGATCTAACCAATACTTATGTTGTTTTCTTTGGACCTGGTGGGTTGAGCTTCTCCCTTGGGTGGCCTTACCCACTGAAAACTATGTTTATAGTTCTCACCCCACGTTTTTCAGGTCCTTCCGCGAGTGACGCGACAGAGAGAGGCAAGGGCTTGGCGTGAGTAGATAGCGGCCCTTCCCATTTTGGCTTCATGTATAGATGTACCCCGATTTTTGGACATTAAAATATAGGGGTTTGTATAGCAAGTGCAAGTAGATTGTAAATTCCATATTTTGGAACTTGTGGTATGGAATTAAATGTAAAGAAAAATTTGGCATGTATATGTGCAAGTGTGTTGTAATAGAAGTAGAATCTTCTTTTGTGATGCTTCCCTTGTACAACTCGTGTACTCCGTTCCTGTTTGGAACATCTTGTGAATGCAGGTGTTGTGACGCCTTGGGGCGGATAGGAAAAACTCTGTCCGTTCGGCGGGTCTAGCGCACGTGCCCGTGCGGGTTGTCCTTCCACCTAGTTGATGTTAAGGCACGGCGGGCGTGACAGTGCATTATAAAAAATATTTTTTTAGTAATATTTTTGTAACTTTCAATATTTGGAGAGTTAAATTATTCTAATAATTTTATTTAAAAATTTAATTAAACTTAATAGTTTTAATAACTATTCTGTAAATAAATTTTTTAACTAAAGTGTAGAGGATTTATTTCATATAGAGGAATAGATGAGGTTGTTTTTATCTTGTTAAAATTAATTGGAGAAAGTGTTCGCCTAGTGGCCCTAATCAACCATTAGATTTTGATGATAACAAATAATTATAATTATGGGACTACTCTTTATCCTGAATTTTTGTATAAAAGACTCAAGACGTGTAAAATTTCAGTGCTAAGTTTCACGTCTGAAGCTATTCTTGCTTCTTGCGTCAAAAAGACAAACTCCTCCTCTCTTGTCTAAGCATGATACACTTTTAGTTGAGAGATATTGAGCTAAAATTTGAACTATTCTATTTATCAACTAATAGCATATTTGGAACGAACTTTTTCTTAATCAAAGTTATGCTAAAGCCAACATTACCCAAAACACTATTTATAAAAATTATGACACTTCAAAGTATTCAAATTTTGATCAAAATCAAGTTTCTATTAGAAATGAAGTTTCGGGCTCAAGTTCTAGGCGCTCGAAACATGGATCCAAAATCTTTTTTTTGCTCCTTCTGAATGCTTACTTGAGCTATTGTGGAGCATCCTGAAGGCACATTTGGATGCCTGGAAAATAGTTCTGGGCGCCCGAAAGTTCTAGTCAACAGCAATGCATGTGTCAAAAAATTTCGGCGCATGTGAACAGGAGAAGTGTGCGGCTGAAAATTGTTTCTAGGCAGCCAAAAGTCAAAGTCCATAATTTCGACGCACATAGACTGACAATGTGAGAAAAAATTTGACGCGCGTGCATAGGAATAGTGGGTGCCCGCATTCGACTTTTGGGCACCCAAATGTCTAAAATGTAATTTTGCAGTACACGTGTATTGGCTCTTGGCTCTGTCAAAGATTGCGGCGCATGTGCAAGGACTTCTGGGCGCCCAAATCCCTAAAGTGGGCACCCGAAAGTGGAACCTCTAGTACAGATCCAAGCCTATAAATAGATGATTTTGGGTGGCTTAGTAGATTAATCCAATTGAGCTCTTGAGCCCGTAAAAACTTAATGTTCTATATTTTTAGCTCTCTATTCTCTCTCTAAACTCCTATAGTGAAATATAATCTTGTAAACGAGAGAAAAAATTATTGTGAAAAAGTGCAATATTCTTGAGAGAATGTGTTGTTGTAAAGGCTTCGTACTTGCACGCAAAAGTTTCGTCTTGTAGAGACCCAATATTCTCTTGTATTAAGAAGTTGGTGAGGACGTAAACAAAGTACTAAACCTCGAAATAAATCGATTGTGTGCTTCTTGCGTTTACATTTTTTCAACTCTATTAATCCTTCTTGCTTTATTTGATTTGCATACAAACTTGGAATAAACTTTATCCCGCCGGCGCAGGGCAACGTCGGATCAAATCAGACTGTGAACTCATCAGATTTAAATGTAAATATAGATTCTTGTTGCGCCGCCCTTGTAGTTTATTTATAATTACTTTTTTTTTATTGTTAGTTTGACAGACGGTAAAATGAAGACAAAAAAAAAAGATGATAAGCCTTCTCAGAGGGTAGAAAGGGATTTTCGGAAACAATAAGCTTTACCAGACATCACACGCATACATGGCATTTTATATTAAATTGTTTTTTCACATTTTGTGGAGGATATAATTACCACAAGCAGCTCACCAATAATAACGCAAAAAAAGTAAAGCACACGCTAAAATAAAAGAAGGCTATTTTGTAATTTGCAGGAGTGAAAAAGAAGTAGAATCAACAAGATTTCAATGTGCTATAGTGCCAGTTCTGATGATTAGATGTCCGAATAAAGAGTCTGACAGGCAGTCCTAAGTATTGGAAACACTGCGCCGGACGTAGTTATACAATCTCACAGATGCACCTGTGATTCCATGCAAATCAAAAAAGTATTCTGCTTCAACGGCTTATTTTGCCCATACCTCTTTTGTACAGGAAAAGATGAGTTCAGCAGAGAAGAGAAAAGAAAAAAAATTCTAACATTTTCTTTCGCCTTAATATAGGTTTGAAAAAAATCTCGACCGTCCAAATGAAGTTGACAGAAATTAGAATTAAACCTATACAACACATAAGAAAAAGAAAATTGCAGTGCAGAACTACAGAGAAAGAAATACCTCTTCAAGTAAAATAGGTTGAAATGTCCACAAGTGTCAGGAAAAAACTATGGTATGAAGCCAGTTTATGAAGATCAAGCCCACAAATTCATTCCCCATGTAGAGGTATTAATGCTTTTCATAAAAATCAAAATATCTCCACCTACTTCATCAGTTTTTATGTCTCAGATAATCGCCATGATGAAAAAATAAAATTCGCATGAACTCTTTGAACAACAAAACAGTTAAGACAACATAACAATGCGGATGTATATTGGTGCAGAAACACTATGATTAAGCCAAGCTTACTTCCTCTGCTTTCGATGGTGAGTCTTTTTTCTCCTCTGCTTTCGATGGCAAGTCTTTTTTCTTCTGAGATTCTTTTATATACTTCCACCCGCGTTTATTCACTCCACTTATTCGGATAGGATCATCTGCAGCTTGCAGCCCTGCAAGACAAGGTGAAGGCACAAATCTGCTAAACCAGATGCATAACAAAAGTATAAAACTTCAGATTAGTAGAATGATCAATGACTATCATATATAGATGTCTCAATATATCAGGTTGTTTGACATGTAATTAGTCCCAATTCAAGCTAATTTCTAGCGGAGCCAAGCTCGAGAAGCATTGAACAACTTGATTAGATGAAAATTCAAAGTCTCAGACTTGTCCCAAAGTTCCATCAAACTTGAGTTTAAGACACATAAGAAAATGTTGGGGTTTCAAGAAGAAGTAGATAATTATAAAGCTGGTTCAAGCAACTGCAACCAGGTGAATTAGGCCAAAACCGACAACCCAAGAGACAAAATATTATATAAATGTCAAAGAGAACTTTGTGTTCTTTTACCTTTGATTTGATTATATTATATGTAGTGATAATATAGTTACATAAATATCAAGTTTGTCTAAGAAGCCACATTCTTGGATGAGTTCTAACCCAGTAGAGAACATACTACTAATGTTAACAAGAATGAGAATGCAAATACAGAAGTCAAGTAAACTCTTCAATGCTCAGAAAAAAGAGATGAAATACTACCAAATCATAAAATTATAGTGATAACATGTATGCTAGATTGAAAATCCTCAGGCCACTATTCTAGTATCCATCTTTGACTTGCATTCTATATTACTCCCTATTTTCATCTAAGTGGAGCCTTAAGAAAGATTTCCGATTCTAGGGAACACCAATATGGCAACTTGGATGATCGTAAATTAAACTACACTGAGGAGCAAGGGTAAAAGTTAGCATCATCTTCACTAATATAATTTATTTATTTCCTTCTTTTGATATCTGCTTGATCATTTTAAAATAACTATTTTCTCACTTTTAAAATTAAATTACGTCCCTCTACATTCAAGATAGAAAAGTAGAGAAGCACAAGGGGTGTGGCATCAAAGGAAAAGAACTCATGACGTTGCCGTAAATATGATAGCCAAAACAAAATGCCAAGCATATTATAATCTATTAACAAAGTATCCATTACCGACCGTCCCTAACGCAAGTGGCAAAGGGCTTGGTGGTTGGTACCCGAGGTCCCGAGTTCGAATCCTAGTTGATTCACATTTTCAGCTAAGTTTATTTCTAAAAAAAATAAATAAATGAAGCGGGTAGCGTGCTACCTTTCTCTCAAAAAAAAAAAAAAAAACAAAGTATCCATTAGACGAATTTGCAAAACGTGATGAAGATTATGTTTTTATTTACAGTAGGAACTGCACTCGCAAATGCTAACCAATATACAATTTACATCCAACTTTTAAGAGTCCAAACCTTAATCTGTACTAGTTGTGTAGGGATTCAATTACTTGATGATTCCTTTCAAATAAGTGCAGTAAAATCTGAAAAATAATTATACGATAGAAAATTAAATTTCATTAGCTTGTATAGAATTAAATAAGTGCACAAGAATTTAACAAGAAGTACATGGAAGCATAGAAACAGATTGGAGACCATAAAAATTAAATGATATGACAGATCCCCAGAAAACGAAAAAGTATGCATTACATAAGGGATAAGATGTCGTGCTTTTAACCATATGCTTAGGAGTAGCCATTTTTTCCATCAGACCACTGACTAACCAATGCATAAGAACATTTCCTTGGCCCCATAATACCCTATTAGAATTAATTTCACCTATGGTCATCCACACCATTAATAGTTCCCAAAAAAACCGAAAAAAAAAAGAGTCCACTTTCCATTGTGAAATGAAGGGGAAAGTCAGACGCAGTTAAATGGAGCAGGGCACTAGAGTTAAAAGATAAGACTAAGAGAGAAAAAGTATCCATCTCTTCCAAAAATCCATGCCCAAAGCTAACTCAAGTCAATAATCTTATCAAACAGATTAATGTAAGGAAATATTGTTTCCCTACAGAATTAACATCTAAACTATTACTCTTTTCAGAACCCATCGATGACAATGTCATTAGTCATGTATTTAGTCATTCGTCTCATTAACTAGTGGAGAGCCCACACTTCGCAGGAGAAAGATAAGATTTCAAAATATATATGTTTTTGTACTATACATATATATATACACACACAATTGAGCTGGAATACTCTCGGTAGCAAACGGACTCTGTTGCCACCCACTTGTTTTCGATGATGGAGCTCCCAAATCGACGATCGGCACCATTGAACATGATCTAGACCACTTAAAATATCTAGAAGCTAAATTTCAAAAAAAAATTACAGCATTGGCCCAACGATCAAATGGCTTCAAATTTTGTGATTTTAATGGTCGATATGAGACGTTTTCTTGTTTAACGGTGTAAAAACATCCAAATCAATTGATTTTTTGTTAGAAAATTTTTTAAACTATTTAAAACAAGATCCATACTCTTGATCTTGATTACGAGACTCCTATCATTATTTTTCAAAGGATATGCATTTTCAACCGTTCATTTTTGTGTCCACTTGATGGACAAGAGAACAATATTGGAAAAGTATGAAATTTGATTTCTAGCTGCTTCAACTGGTTTAGATCATGTTCAACGGTGCCGATCGTCGATTTAGAGGCTCCATCATTAAAAACATATGAGTGACAACGGAGCCCATTTGCTACCGATAGCATTCCATCTCAACTCTGTATATATATACATATATGTATATATATACATATATGTATATATATACATATATGTATATATATATACATATATATGTATATATATATATGAATATCCGGGTATACTACCACTAGCACGAAGGCCTTCATGCTGTCAAGTTGTTTTCAATGATGTGGCTTCCAAATCGACAATCGGCTCCGTTAGACTTCATATACACTATTGAAATTATTTAGAAACTAAATTTCATATTTTTTCAACATAATTTACCTATTAAACTAGTAATCTAAAAATGAACGCTGAAAATAAAAATTTCATTAAAAATGATGATAAAAGACTTGAATTTAAGATCAGAGATACTGATCTTACTCTAAATAGTAAAAAAAAAATTATATAAAAATTTTCTCAGATCTGGATTGTTTTACACCATTAAATTCACAAGTGCATCAAATCGACTATTAACATTGTCAATTTTGGGACCTTTCGATCACTAACCAAATAATGTCAAGAAATTATGAAATTTAGTTTGCAAATACTTTTAATAGTGTAGATCAAGTCTAGCGGAGCCAATAGTCGATGTGGAAACCGCATCATTAAAAATAATTTGGTAACACGAAGGCCTTCATGCTACCGATAGCATAGCAGCCTAGCTCTCTCTCTCTCTCTTTCTCTCTCTCTATATATATATAGGCCTTCGTGCTTTTGAAAGCATACTTGCCTATATATACATGCATTTAGATTTTAGTGTGATATTACCACTTTTTGTGAGATTTTTACTTTTATTCATTGATTTTTAGCCTATTCGATTACTAAGTAAATGATAATGAAAAAAATCGCAAATTTTATTTTCTAAATAGTTCGAAACTCTAGATCAAGTCTAACGGAGCCAATCATCAATTCAAAAATCCCATCATCAAAAACAATTTGAAAGCACGAAGACCTTCGTGCTTTCAAAAGCACACAAGCCGTATGAGCTATTATCCTTTTAGGAAGACGAAAGCCTCCGTCCTATCAAGTTGTTTTTTATGATAGATATTCCGTTTCGACAGTCGGAACCATTAAAGTTGATCAAGAGTATTTGAAGTCCCTAGTATTCGTTTTTTTAAAAAAATTATTTGCTTAGTAATCAAAGTTTCTCATAATCGATAGTTTTAATGGCCTATATGAGCCGTTTGCTTGTTTAATGATGTAGAACAATTCGAACCGCTTGAAATTTTGACAATAAATTCTTCTTGCTATGTAGATAACATTGAACCCGAACTTCAATTTGAAAAGTCTAACCTCTATTTTTACAAGGTCATTTATTTTTCGTCGTTCATTTTGTGACTCTTTGATGGGCTTTATAATGGTTTTCAAAAATTACAAATTCGGTTTCTAAACATTTTAAATAGTATAGAACAACTTCAAGTTCCACTCATTAATTTGAGCCTCGATCATTGAAAATGATTTGATAGGACAAAGGCCTCTACCCTCTTAAGATGATAGTAGCTGGCTCTCTCTCTACACACACTCAACTACTACTACTAATAAAATGGGAGTTTTGTTGGTACTTTTCTTCTAAAATCACCCCTTCTCTTAGTTCTAATACCAATCCACTATAAAGAATCATATCCATTACTTTTGTAATGAATAAATGTGTTTTGTAGGTTTTAAACTTTTTTCCTCAAAAGTAATTTTAATAGAAAAAATTTAGATCATTGATTTTAATCTAAGGTTTACTGAAAAGTATATGCCCTTTCATGTTCCAAAATTATCTCTATTAAAGTGTAGAGCAGAGGGACTAATAATTATTACGCACTTTCCAAAATATCTTCTACTTTCTAATGATTGGCTCCATTTTCACCTTATCAGTCATCTATTGGCCAATAGGTTGTTTCCTTAAAAAAGAAAGGAGTAAAAGTGCATAAAGACCCTCTCACTTATAGATCATTGTGAAATTGATCCATACCTTAAACCATTTTTTGTTTACACCTCCCAACATTTTGATTTTTTTGATTAAATTATTTTACTTGCTTTTCTTAAAGTTTATAAAATTTAATAGTTTTGTAGTTGTTAATTTTACTATTAATTTTCAAAGAATTACTATGTGTTGACCTATTTCCAGATAGTCATTTAAAATTTAAAAATGTGACATTTGGTAAATAAAATTTTGATTTTTTTTGTAATTAATGAATTAGAAATATAGAAGTTAAGTGACTGGCATTAGCTAAATAATCATAAAACAACAAAGGTTTAACTCTAGTACGTGCGTGTTTTCTCAACAGTAAAATTTGGAGTTACTACATAATACATTGCTTTTTTTTATGTGATGTGCACTGCGTGTGGGCTAAGGTTTTGTGTGTGTATGCGGGCGTTTGTGTGTATAACTTATAGCCAATTTTACATTATTATATAAGAAAAAATCATATTTTGCATGTTGTACATTTATGTAAGTACTTAATCATTACGTGACCTACATGTATAAAAATTGCATACAATAATAAAAGCAGCAAATTCCGATAACAACTTTCATATGGCAGTAAGTGTAAAACTATTTTTTAATCGAATACATATAATTAGAATTTATAAAGTATAAACATAAATATTATTTAAATAGTAAATTTTATTGAGTTATCAAGTGTAAGACTCTTTTAATATTACCCATATAATTACTTTTTATGAGGTAATATGCAAATATGAAATATCAAATATAAATAGCAATTTTTACATAAATGCTGTAAGACTATTTTAAAAGTGACTATACATAACAGTTGCAAATAGAACTACACAATTTTATAACAATACATGCAATTAAAATAGGGCTTTGAGATATCTACATGTAAATGTTGCATATAGGTCAAAACCATCAAATTTTGGTGTAAGCAGATTATGAGAGACATAATATCAAAGATTGATCCACGAAATCTGTATATATATAAAGTATGCTTAAGAGAGTTATGGAAATACTAATTTTTAAGGATTTTATTTGTAAAAAGTTGTATTTAGGGATGTAATTATAATTAGTAAATCTTCAAGAGATCTAATTGCAAAACCTCTATTAAGGGTAACAGTCAAATCTGATATGGCAAACTTGTAGTTTGCAGCATAATGGTACTTTTACGCCATGCACTTTATATACAGGTATATATTAGTTATTACTTAGCTTCGTCCGGCATTCTTCTGTGATTGAAATACCAATTTTTATTGTAAGAATGAATTTGCATCTAGATTCAAGCTTTATAGAAGCTGAAAGAAACTTAACCTGAAATGAGAATATTTTAATGTTAAAAAAAAAACACTACGTTTTAGAATCAGCTTCAATCTGAATAAAACCCATGCTCAAGCAAATCAATATGTCTTGCAGTGTATAGGTGCATTGTAATTTGGTATAAGAGATGCTTTATGCAATACTTTAGCCTTCCCCAATACCAATCATCTACCGTGATCAACCCAAATAAGCACAAAAGTCTAAGATGGCGAAGCTAGTTTATAGAATGGCAATATCTAACCAATGATAAATATAACAAGAGACAGAGGCAGCTCTTCAAATTCCTGAGTCGTAACGATGAATCAAATAAATGTGGTATCATATAACCGGCCGCTGAAAATGAGAATCACTTAAAGGTGCTCTTAGTTTCTTAGGTAATTGATTCTTGAGGGAAAAACTAGATTGACTGAAACCCTTGTAGGAATGATGCATCTTATCAAATGATTAAAATTGGGACATCAAGAAAAATTAGAGACATACTGACTACTAGGAGTTAGGCACAACCAACAAATTTAGTTCAAATGTCACAACCAACAAATTTAACAAACATAACGTCACAACCAACAAATTTACCAGGCTAAATCACAACTCCACCCATGTCTCAGTTACCCTCATTCATGTAAAATTAAATCAATTTACATCTTGGACGTTTCAACTACCTCACATAGGTCTAAAAAAATTTGGGATGATAATTAAATTTGGATACAAAACTTCATCAGAATGAGTGGGCAAATGACAGTGGTAATGCTTATAATGTATAATCACATGAATTAGATGAATTATCTCATAAACTCCAATTTTGATAGCTCTAATAAGAAAATTCTCTTTTATTTAGTTCAAGACCTCTTATATAATTTGCACTTAAATGGATATTATGCCAAAACATTTCAACGAAGTTTACAACAAATTCACATCACCTGAAAGTTTGGAGCCTAATTGAGACAGTAGTAAATTGCATGGTGGAAATCAATGCACTTTTTCATGCAGGCGTAATTTGAGACAGCCACACATGCTAAAGTAGAAGAGGGGGTTTTGCATTTTAGCCAATTAAACAGCTTACGCCCAATAAAAGCCCCACAACAGCAGCATGCCCTTCTCACAAATTTTATGAGTTCACACCCAGTTGTTTCCCATCATACTACTACAACTGTATATATGATATCACACATTGTCCTGTTCTCCAGTCCCAAATTTTGCTTACAATAGTATTTATTGATCTACATAACCACATGAACAACATGTTATGTTTCTAATGAATGATGTGACCATTAATGGAACGATAGCACCGAAAGGATGAGGTTTAATTTGGATATATTACTAATTCTTACCTGTTTTGTTTATTTTATCAAAGGGTGTTCCCTATTCTACTTGTCTCAATCCTAGATATTTGATATAGCATTCTACTAGGTAGACCATATATAAGTGTAAATTCATTACCCAGTAATTTTGTCAGTTTCTACAATCTTCAATATGCAAAGATCATATTAATTAGAAGCCATGTGTTATAAAAGAGTGAGTCGGATGCCAAAACTGGTATATCACAATGAACTATAATTAGATTGCCTTCAGATGGCTTTTTCAGTCCTTCTAGAGGTCTGAGGCAAGGCTGCCCTTTGTCACCTTATTTATTTATTCTGGAAGCCTATAGTAATAAACCACAATATACCACATTGTAAAAGACAATCATACTCAGCAAACTATCTCATTTGACAATAAGGCAGATGATTCCTCAATAAGCATCTTTCTGTAGAGAATAGCGAGACAACAATTCATAAGTGGATCAAAATAGCTCCCACAAATCCTAGCATTCTAAGGAATTGGAATACTAGTTCTCCCAAATCCATTGATGGAATTATTCATTCATGAGGTTTTAAATGATTCGAAAAGGTTCAGTGAGATTTCTTCTAATTTAAACATATCTTATGATTTGGGCTCAAATTCAGAGAGAATCCATTTACTAACAGCGATACTTTACCAATAATCATAAAGTACAACTTAAAATTAGCTATGCTATTTCCTCACCATATAACAAACAAATGGTAGGTTGGGAAAAGTTTAAGAAAAACACAGAAATAAATTCCTACATTTTCCAAACAACTATCAGAGTGAAATCCAAATAAACACTAAATCATCCGAAATGAACAAAAAAAAATTCTAAGTTTATTCCCAAAAAAAAAAGAGTACAATGTAACTCACCGGCCTTGAATCGGATCCCCCACGCCTTCCCATGCCGCCCATCCTTTCACAGCAAGATCCACACACATACACACATTATAAAAAATTAAAGAAGTAATGAGATTGAAATTGATATTGGGGTTTTCAATCAAGTACCTTGTAGAGATTGATCTTGGTGATCTGGTAGGAGACGTCCCTCCAATGCGTCTTCGCTACCTTGTAGCCAATCCCCCACTCAGGGAGGAATTTCACCACGTCGAACAGGTTCTTCTTCTTCTTTTTCGTCGGATTAGGGTTTTGAGGAGTATCCGACGCACTCGTCGGAGATGGGTCGGGTGAGAGACGAGAAGATGAAGTGGTTAGGGTTAGGGTTTTTACAAGATCAAAGGGTCGGCGGAGGAGGAAGCCGAGCGTTCTATGCGCCACTTGCCTGTTCATGGTGGCGGCAACTTCTACTCTTCTCTCTCCCTCCCGATAGGGCTGTCAACGACTCGAGAGTGTTCAAGGTCGGCTCGTGTTCGGCTCGAGCTCGTGACGAGCTCGAAAAGTCCAGCTCGTGCTCGGCTCGCAACCTATTCGAGCTAGCTCGTTTTCGGCTCGTTAGCTCGATTATTTAATGCTACATTGGTCACAAAAGAGGATGGAAAAAAAATGAATGAGCATATATATTTGGTGACCATATTCTCTGTCAAAAAAGAGGGAAAAAATGAACATTGAGCACAATATAAACAAACCTAAACTCACAAAAGCATTATGCTCGAGATAGAGGAAGTTATGGTGGTGGATTTCGCACCGATCCGACACAATCTACCCAAATCTCTGGGGAAAAACACATCAAATTCTAATTAGAAGCTCAAGAAAGAAAATCCCTCACATTCTCTTCAACAAACCATACAAAAAAGGGGAAAAAAAAAAAAAAGAGATCCATGAAAGACGAAGAACGAACCTATTGAAAACGCCGCTGCCGGAGTGTGCGAACGGTGGAGAGGGAAGAGGCTGCCGGACTGCCTGGGGCCTGGGGGTCTTCGGAATCGCGCGCGGAGAGAGAGAGAAAGAGAGAGGCGGGCTGCTGGCAGGTGAGATTGTGAGGTGTGAAAAGGAAAAAAAAAAAAAAGAGGGAAAGAGGAATTAGGGTTGGAAAGAAGAAAAGGAGAGGCGGCTCTGCTGCATGTGAGGTGTGGAAAAAAAAAAAAAAAAAAAAAAAAAAAAAAGAGGGAAAGAGGAATTAGGTTTAGAAAAAGAAGTAAAAAAAAAGTTGATCCAATAATATTCACTAGATTTTGATCCAACGGTTGAAATTGTAAATAGAAGTGGACCTTTTTATCAACAAGATGGGCTTTATTTTCAAGTTGGGCTGAAAATTTTAAAAATAATAATTTATATAATTTATTTATATACAAATATGTAATATATATATATAAAATTTTAATACATATAAAATTTATATTAATATAAAATAAATATAATCGAGCTGTTAGCGAGCCGAACACGAGCGAGTCGATCTCGAGCTCATTTCGAGCCGAACACGAGCTGGCTCGCGAACGGCGAGCTGGATTGCCAGCCCTAGATGCCGAAAACGAGAAGCGAGCAGTAGCGAAGAGACTCGCACTCTGGAAAGAGTTATTTGTGCATCTCAAAAAGGGTGTATATGGTAAATCCCGTTTATCCAAGGGGGGATGATCTTTACTGCTCACATTAATCAGTGTGACTAATTAAAAAATTTCTAAAATAAATAAAATTGTACATAGGCTAAGGCTTCGTTTGGTCCAGATATAAGTAAGAATTATATATTCCAAGAATAGTGTTAAGTGCAAGGATAAGCAGCGATTAGACCAATTTTACGTTTGGATGAAAATTTAGTTATTTTCGGAAATAAGAAAAATAATGTTTGGATTGTTAAGGTGGAACAAGAATAATAATGAATAGTTATAAATAAGAAATAATGATATTGCCCATTTTATTATATTTAAAATTAATTTTTTTAAATTTTATATTTAAAATTTTAGATTTAAATATATAATTCTTAAATTTCAAATATACAAAATTTAAATTAAATTTTTAAATCTCAAATTCAAAAATTCAAAGTTCTAAATTTTAAATTTCAAATTTTAAATTTAAGATCAAATCTAAATTTAAAATATCAAATATCAAATTTTAAATTTAAAAAATGTAAAATTTAGAACTTTCAAATTTAAAATTTAAATTTTTAGTTTTAAAATTATAAATTATAAATTTTTAAAAATTTAAATTTAAATTTTAAATTTAAATTTAAAAATTAAATAGGGGTGGGGTTAGCAATCCCACACCTCCCTTTTTTTTTTTGTTTTGGGGAACCAAACAAGGGCTTAAATCATAATACATTTTGAAATGGACCCTCAATTTTTTTTTCTTACTTAGCATTCCTTACCCTTTTAATTTTGGATAATCTTCAATCGGCCACAAATTGCATATATTTGACCGCAAGTTCACATGCCGCAAACGCATACAACAGCATAAAATGGCCTTTTTAAAAGTTCGCGTGGTACGGCCCGCTTGGCCAAATAAAGATTAGGGCCATTGTTTAGCGCATTATGATTCAGAAAAATTTCACTAATTGATTGTGGTTTGAAAAGTTTTTCATTACTATTTATGAATTTATTCTTTATTTTATAAAAGTTTATCTTAAATAAGGTAATAAAGTATTATACATTTATCTTATTTAAAGTTTATATACTTGGAGCCTGACATGGCGGACATCATTTGATTGGGTTCCTATGGCAAAATCTTCTGCCTAGACAACTTTGTTTACGGCCAGTCTTACATGGGCAAAAACTGGGACTAGAGGCACTAGACCAATGTCGCCGAGCTCATTGACTTCGTCCTTGACGCCATGCCCAAGGAAGCCAAGAATTGCGATTCTTTGCAGAGTATATTCATAGCGCATGCTCGACTAATTATATCAGAAAAAATTACGTATTGATTACACGAACATTGCAATTTGGTCTCTATAGTTTTAATGTGAGCATTTTAGTTCATCTTGACCATAGAAGATGGGCCGAACTTTCTTGTGAAAATAATTATTTTACCTTTATGTCTTGAATTGTTTATTTATTTATATAATATATGTGAAAATGCAAAAGATCGAGTTGTCGCATATGAATATTCAATTTAGCAAGACCATCTGTGTCACGCCCCGCCGTGCCTTAGCACCAAATAGGTGGAAAGGACAAGCCGCACGGGCACGTGCGCCAGACTCGCCAAACGGACAGAGTTTTTCCCCTATCCGCCCAAGGCGTCAAAACACATGCATTCACAATGTTCCAATTAGAAACCAAGTACACGAGTTGCACAAGGGAAGCATCAATAAAAGAAGTTTATACTTCTATTACATCACATGTTCACATTTACATGCCAACTTTTTCTTTGCTTTACATACATTCCATACATTAAGTTCCAAAACATGGAATTTACAATTTACTTGCTTTACATAACCCCTATATTGTAATGTCCAAAAGTTGGGGTACATCTATACATGAGACCAAAATAGAAGGGCCGCTAACTATTCACGCCAAACCCTTACCTCGCTCCGCCGCCTCGCTCGCGGAAGGACCTAAAAAACGTGGGGTGAGAACTATAAACATAGTTCCCAGTAGGTAAGGCCACCCAAGGGAGAAGCTCGACCCACCAGGTCCAAAGAAACAACACAAGCATAGGTTAGATCACAAATAACCCTGCACAAGTATATCTACATGCTTGTAAAAAAACATAAACGGATGCAACCAATTTAAATGACATCTTTCATTTTCTCTTAGGTTCATCCCATACATTATATTACCCACGTTCATTCGCATTTTCCTTAGGCATTGGTGTCGGAATCGCCGCTCCACCAACCCAATTTCTAACTTGTGCGGAATCGCCGCCTTGCTATGGCATTGGTGTTGGAATCGCCACTCTACCAACCCATTTTGCAAGCACATGCGGAATTGTCGCATAGTGTTGGGCACCGGGCAATGGAATCGCCGTCCCCTTTATTGTCCCAACCTCCAAAGAGTGGAATCGCCATCTCTTTGCTCGGGTATCGGAATCGCCGTATACCACTGCTTGTTCACACATCACACTTGCTAACATAAGTTCAATAGCCCTAGGTTCAAGTCACAATGTCCAACCTATGTTCAATGACACTAGGTTCACATCACAATTTCCAACCTATGTTCAATGATACTAGGTTCACATCACAATTTCCAACATATGTTCAATGACATTAGGTTCACATCACAATTCCCAACCTATGTTCAATGACACTAGGTTCACATATTCACAATTTCACAACTACACACAATTAGTGCAAGTTATCACATAACAACCATATTTCAATGATCATGCTATCATTATGCCCCAATTCATGCATGTACTTGTTCTACTACCTTTCTATCACTTAGGTACACAAGTTATTCATACATGCAAATATTCTCCTATGGTGTTTAAACATGTTACACATGATTCTACTCACATGCAAGGTGAGCTCATAGCTCATTTCACTTAAACAAAGCATTTTAGCCAACATGCACAATTTCATTCTAGGGTTTCATACAACTACACCATTTTAATTTTAATGGTTATTTATCCTAGACATGGAAGTGACCTAATCACTTCGATGCAACACAAATCCACCTCAAGAGCTTCCAAATCCTTATGTTCTTTGAGCTCCTAGGTCTGCAAGCCTTGAGTTCTTACTTCAATCCAAGCTTCTTGCCCTAACATAAGCAAAAATGGTTCGTTACCCATTACGAACCTTAAAAATCCTTTCATTCGACGAAATCAAATGTTCCCACATGATTTCCAAGGCCTCAATTGCAATTCCCGAAGGTCCAAATATTTTTAGAACATTTCTAAGCAAAAGCCCCAAATCGACCTAGGGTTTGCATACATGCAAGCCAAACCCTAGATTTCATGGCCAATCTTCCACCATTTGTGGTCAAGATTGCCTAGGGTTTCCAAAAACCTCAAAACAAAGGATCAAATCCAATGTTTAAACCCTAAATCACAAGAACTCACCTCAAAGCCCTAGCTCCCAAGCTTCTTCTTGCACTAAGAAGCTCCTTTGCACCTTGGAAACCCTTTTCCAAGCTCCAATCCACCACTTCTCCAAGCTTTAGAGAGATCTCTAGAGAGAGAAAGTGAGGGAGAGGGAGAGGGAAGTGAAGAAGATGAAGGGAAAATGAAGAAGGACCTGCCTCAGCCCTCAACATAAGCCCATCATCATGAAATTATCAAACTGCCCCCAAATACAGCATTCTGCACACTTCGGGTCCGGATCCTTCGAGTGGGGTCCGGATCCGAAGCCATGGAATCCGAGAGCAATCAGCTCAAATTCTGTTGGTTGGGTCCGGACCCCATTCTCGGGTCCGGAATCCGAGAGCAATCAGCTCAAATTCTGTTGGTCGGGTCCGGACCCCATTCTCGGGTCCGAAATCCGAGAGCAGTCCTCAGCTCTCACGCAGCTCGAGTCCGGATCCGGTGCTCGGGTCCGGATTCTTGCTCTTTTACACAGGACTGGAACCACAAGGGTCCGGATCCGGCTTCTCGGGTCCGGAACCCGAGAGCACTTAAGCTCAGGTTCGACTTTACCAAAAATTCTGATTTTTGGTTTTCGGGCCTCTAACTCGCCCACGAACATTCCGAGACTCTCAGAACTTAATTCCACACTTGTCATAATTGACTTTCTCCAAACTTTATCCGTTTTGGTAAAGTTCAGTACGGCGCACCGAAGTTTAGAGTACTACAATCTGTACATTTTATCTAGGGTTAATTGCATACAGGTCCCCGCAAACATGGTGAATTGCAGATATATCCCTGCAAAGTTCAACTTCCATTAGTTATCTCGGCAAAAGTCCTAATGTATTCAGATATGTCCCTCTGGTTTGGATCTGTTAGAGAACTATTAATTTTTTAACAGTAGAGGTGTGAAATTATATTTTTGCCCTTGCCCTCTTCCTCTTCCTCTTCCTCTCTCTCTTCCTTTTCGTGCTGCGGGCTGCGGCGGCGACGTCGCGGAGCTTGTCGGAGTTGCGGCCGACGAGGATAAGGCTGAGGCCCACAGTGGCGAGGCGGAAGGCGAAGGTGCGGCCGATGCCGTCGGAAGCGCTCATGACGACGGCCCACGCGGGCACGACGATCGGATCATCGACGACGACGACAAAGAAGAAGAAAGATGAGAAAAAGAGGAGGAAAAGAAGGATACGAAGAAGAAGAAGAAGAAGGCGGAGGCGATGAGGAAGATGGAGAGGATAAGGAAGATGGAGAGGGTGAGGAAGATGGAGAGGGGCAAAATTGTCAATTCAACTTATTATGTGAGACCCCAGATTAGTCCTATATATGAGATATAATAGGGCTAAAACTCTCAACCCGGCTTAAGCATTTTCGGCGGTGGCTAGACCGTAGAGGTTGAGAGAGTTAAGCGTGCTAGGACGGGAGTAGTCCTAGGATGGGTGACCCCCTGGGAAGTTGGGGCGTCACAGTTGGTATCAGAGCCAATTACCAGCCGGAAATGTGAGATGAGTCTCGGCTGAGCCAGGTGTACAGCGGGGAGAGCGAGGCTCTCGTGCTGTTGACTGTTGTGGGTGGAGCGCGGCTCACCACAAAGTCGGTTTAGGCTAGCGAGACGAGTCTCACATCGCCTGGTACTTGTGTGTCTGAGCCTGACGAGGACGTCAGGGCTTAAAGGGGGGGAGATTGTGAGACCCCAGATTAGTCCTATATATGAGATATAATAGGGCTAAAACTCTCAACCCGGCTTAAGCATTTTCGGCGGTGGCTAGGCCGAAGAGGTTGAGAGAGTTAAGCGTGCTAGGACGGGAGTAGTCCTAGGATGGGTGACCCCCTGGGAAGTTGGGGCGTCACATATTAATTAACCATGGTTAAGTATTTTAACTGTGGTTAACTAAATTTCTTTAACGGATACTAACGGCAGGGACATATCTGAATACATTAGGACTTTTGCAGGGATAACTAATGGAAGTTGAACTTTGCAGAGATATATCTGCAATTCACCATGTTTGCGGGGACCTGTATGCAATTAACCATTTTATCTATATCTTTTTATATGTGTTTTCTATGTTGTCATGCCTCGGGCTATAGCGGACGTAATATAACGAGCTTTTATTTAGTAAACTAAACTTTATCAAAATACAGATAAATTTGGCACAAAATGATTTTGATGTGTATGGATGGTTGAAAGATAGCCCATGGCTAACTTCAAATTCAGAGAGATTTCTTCTAATTTAAACATATCTTACGATTTGGGCTCAAATTCAGAGAGAATCAATTTACTAACAGCGATACTAACCAATAATCCTAAAGTACAACTTTCTAGAATTAGCAATGATTTTTTCTCACCATATAACAAACTAATGGTAGGTTAGGAAAAAAAATTTCAAAAAAAACATTGAAATGAATTCCTACATTTTCCAAACAACTATCAGAGTGAAATCCAAATGAACACCAAATCATCCGAAATAAACAAAAGAAAATTCTTAGTTTATTCAAAAAAAAGAGTAAAATGTAACTCACCGGCCTTGAATCGGATCCATACATACAGTAAGATCCATTACACACATTGTAAAATAAAATTAAGTAATGAGATTGAAACTGATATTGGGGTTTTCAATCAAGTACCTTGTAGAGGTTGATCTTGGTGATCTGGTAGGAGACGTCCCTCCAATGCATCTTCGCTACCTTGTAGCCAATCCCCCAGTCAAGGAGGAACTTCACCACGTCGATCAGGTTCTTCTTCTTCTTCTTCGTCGGATTAGGGTTTTGAGGAGTATCTGATGCACTTGGAGGAGACGGGGAGGGCGAGAGACGAGAAGATGACGTGGTTAGGTTAGGGTCTTTACGAGATCAAAGGGTCGGCGGAGGAGGAAGCCGAGCGTTCTATGCGCCACTTGCCTGTTCATGGTGGCGGCAACTTCCTACTCTTCTCTCTCCCTCCCTATGCTGAGAACGAGAAGCGACCAGGAACGAACAGACTCTCACACTGGCAAGAAGATTTATTTGTACATTTCAAAGAGAGCGTATAAGATATGCCCATCATGTAGTACATAATTAGTGTAGATACCGCGCGATGCGGCGGCTTTATTTTCCAGTAATAGATAAAACTAAATAAATAAGAAAAAAAATCAAAGAATAAAAAAGAATACAAATAAAAAAAATTAAAGAAAAAACAGCAACAGCTGTAGTAAAAATATTAGAATAAAGACATAAGAAAAAGAAAAAACAGAATAAGAAAAAAACATAAGAATAATAAATTATACTTATAATAACAATAAAAATTGAGGATTAAATTATCATATGCCTCATAATTCGAGCCAAAAATTTCAAGTAATTAAACTGTGAGCTCTAAAACATCACATGCCTCATAGCTTGATCACGGAAATATAATCTATTAAGATTCAAGAACCAAAATGTCATGCGTCTTACAGTTTGAGGACCAAAAGTATAATTTATCTTTTTATATTTTAACTTTATTACAGATGAACCGACTGGCGAGCACAGTCAAATATCGAAGATCTGAGCGATTTCGAAGCGATTTGAGATGGAGTTGGTTGAGCCGATCGAATTGAACTGTGATTCAAGTTCTTCATTTCCTATTTGATTGGTCGAATTTGATCGCACTGCTCCAAAGCTTTCTTAGGTGCGCGATCGTTATCTTCTTTATTAATTATGTTTGGATTCGTCCCAATTTGAGAACTTTTATCTATTTTTTGGCTATTTGATTGTGCCTCTGTTGGAAACTTTTCTATAAGTTTCTATCTCCTTTTCTTACTTGATCTATATATATAGTGTTAGATTGGATATTTTACATGTAGAATATAAATTTTTATTCTATATCTTAATTTTTGTTTGGTTGTATTATTGTGGAGATTTGTTATATTCAGTTAGGTTTTTAGGTTTTTCTGAATGTTACTTAATATGGGTAAAGGAGAAAAAAAGAAAGAAAAGAAACAAATGAGAGATCATGTTGTAAATATATGCAATACCTACCAAAATAGTTGTGTAACTAAAAACTAATTGAACAGAGAGATCTAACAAAGTTTAAGAATTAGGCTCCTGTGTACAAAAGAGGTGTATATATATTACGTATGCAATTATGCAATTACACATATATGTAGACATAGTGGATCTCTATATTTTAATCAGCATATAAGTAAATATACCAAGCGTCCATATCTTTATTTATATTTAATACTTAATTATCAAAATATGAAAATTTTATAAGTTGCTGAATAGATTTGAATATACATACATGATAGAAAACTTACTATATAAATCCAAATTTGACAGAAAATAGATTTGTATTTAGTATCAATGACAAGGATATATGACTTGTGAGAGTCTAATGTTTTAGTACCAATATGGTATTGCAACTATGATGATAATTCTTTATGAGATTCTCTAGAGGTGTTGACTAAAGTTTACTTGATCACCCGATTTGGCACAAGTGTTTTTTTTTTTTTTTTTTGCGAGCAGCCAACTCCGAATTAATTAGAATTAAAGGCTTAGTGTTGTTGTTGGTGCTGTTGTAGTTGTTGTTGTTTTTTTCATATATTCCATATACACTCAAAATTATCTAAATAAACTGATCGTAACAGTTCATATCAAACTTTTTAGCCTTGATGAATTTATCTAGTAATTGAACTTATAACTAAAGTTCTCTTTGATAGCAATCTTGAAAATAAACTCTAATGTGAATTTATAAATTGAAGCTCAAACTTTGTCAAGTTTGCAAATTAAGTCAATATGTATTCTAAATTACTGCTATCATTTGCAGTTAAACATCCAACATAATATAAAACAATCTTTACATTGGGTTCGAAATTACTACTACTTTCTGAAACCAAGCTAAATGTTATTTCACATTGCTACAAAGTGCCAAATACTTGCTTGGCCCCTTAAATAAACTTAGAAAATGTATTCAACAAACATATATATCTTTATGCCATGAGTCTTTTTTTTTCCTGGACTGTTAGGCAGGCCTAATAGTATTATAAATCCATCAAATGCACAAGAGACTTTCAATAAATAGGAGTCTAATGTGTTGGATTTTATCCAATGATAAATTTTGATGATAACAAATAAATTTTGGATTTAATTTGTCACTTAGTAATTTCAGATTTTAGTTGAATTTAAAGTGACTCAAGCCGAACCGGAACTGATCAAAGGTAACCATCCAATCAATTTGTTCAAATTGGCCCGGACAAGATCAAATTGTACCAAATTGGATGCAAGTGCCACAACAATAGTTTTCGAGGAATTCACTGTAATTCTATCGATTTTGAGACGGTGAATCGAGTCAAGTTGACCATTTCACTTTTTGGATTTAACTTGAGCTTAATGTCAAATTAGCCATCATTTTTAATATGGCATAAATTTTT
This sequence comes from Puya raimondii, assembly GCA_016920855.1. Classification (NCBI taxonomy): domain Eukaryota; kingdom Viridiplantae; phylum Streptophyta; class Magnoliopsida; order Poales; family Bromeliaceae; genus Puya; species Puya raimondii. The sequence goes on from JABWPP010000050.1 coordinate 186,219,185, forward strand.
AAATTGATTTCATTATGGCATGATTTTGAAAAAGTTAAAAATAAGTTTTCTAATTATAGTATCAATTCAAAAGCTTTTTATAGATATAGAATGAATTCAAAAAGGTTTTAGAAATATGGTATTAATTCAAAAGCTTTTACAAATGTGGAATGAATTCAAAAGATCTTATATTTATAGTATTTATTTAAAAAGATTTTATAAATTTGGTATACTTTCAAATCATGAGCTTTTTAAACATAGTAACATTTCAAATATGTTTGCAAATGTGGTATGAATTCAAATTATTTTGGAATTAATTCAAAGCATTTGCAAATATGGTTTTAATTTAAATTAAAATCAATTAACTTTAATTATGCTTTTATTCCATTTTTGAAGTGATGGCTAGTGTATTTAAAGAAGGCCTTGGGTATTGTTTGGAATAAACTTGAGAAAAATTTCTCTAAGTCCTAATTGCTCTTTTATATTTTTTTAGCTTTGTTGAGAGAATTGTAAGAGAAGTTTGTAAAGTGTGATTGTAAGGAGTTTTGGTCTTGCCCTGTTCAAAAGGCCAAGTGATAGTGGTTTAATCGGTACTTTGAGGAGAAAAAGGACCGGACTGGAGTAGGCAGAAAGGCCGAACTAGGATAAATCATCTGTGTTATTTGAGTTTGCTTCTTTTCTTTTATTACTTTTATTTGGTTGTGCAATTTTATCTTAGTTTGATTTTACTTGAGTTTTTAGTTCTCAACTAATTAACCCCCCCCACCCCCCTCTTAGTTGCCATTTGATCCTTCATTTGGTATCAGAGCCAGTGGCGCGGGTTCGATTCCCACATGCTGCATTAACGGTGCAGGTGTTGGGGGGGGGGGGGGGGGGAGGGGGGATTGTTGGCTATTTATTATTGGGCTAAAATAGGTCCAACTTCCTACCCCGTGACAATAGGCCCATGAGACTAATAAGTTGAGTTGGGTGAGCCTAATAAGTTGAGTGGGGGTGTGGTCCACAAGAGACCTAACGGCAAGAGGCCCAACAATAGACCCAACGTCCAGGTGGGTTGAGTCAGGTCGAAGCCCGCGAGCGCTGTGGCTGAGCCCTTAAGTGCGATGGGTGCGCCCTTCCTATCAGCACGTGCTTTAGGGATAGTTGGTTAGCGCTTATGATCCACATAATGGTCAATGTGTTTATTACTAGAACAGGGCAAATAGAATAGTATTTCTTTGTTTGTTGTCAGTTTTTATCAGCATAAAGTAGATTTAAGAGAAATTCATTACTCTGCATAAAGTCTACACCAAATTTCTAATTGAATTACTAGCAAGCCTTTTTTTTTTGGCTTATATATTGTCCCTTTGAGATTGTAGATACACCTCCTGAAAGAGATTGTAGCCTTAATTGTAAATGAAGAACTGCATGTTCTACTCCTAATGCAAATCTGTATTTAGTTCATGTACTCCGACCATTTTATGTTTGCAAATTGCTCACATAAACGTCTATCCATTATTAAAAAAAAAAGGAATTAAGAAGGAAGGAAATTAACAAGACCAAATAGTCTAATTATCTCCTAATATACATTTAGCGGTAATTTAATAGCGGCAATTATAAGACGGCTGTTATTGATTAATATCTAATTATACTTTAGCAGCAATTATTTTACAATGTAAATTTTTACCGACTAATATTTATGTATCAAATATATATATTCTTCTAAATCCAATAGGAACCCCAATACGAACCCAAATTGATCCACCCGATCCCACCCTTCTCCTTGCATCGATCCTCCTCCCTCTCCACCAACATCACCACCTCCTCCACCTTCCTCCAATGGCGCCGCTCTCTCAAGCTCGAAACCCTAGCCCCCCAGGTCTCCTCCCTCCTCATCCACCGTAGGCGCTTACTATCCTTTCCCTTCTATGTTCCCTCGGGAAGGAGTGCCCTAACACCGAGTGCGGGGCGGGGACGTTCATGGCCAACCACTTCTATCGCCATTACTGCCGCAAGTGCAGGCTCACATACGTCTACCAGAACAAAGGTGAGTGAGTCGTTAATTTTCGATGGACAATTTGCAGAGGGTTTTAGATTTGAGATCTAATTTTGGTTAATGTTTTTCATGTTCAATTATTTGAGACTTATGCGGATGGGTTTAGTATTTCGTGCTCTGAATTTAAATCTGTGTTTTCTCTCTTATTTCATTGTGATTGATCCTAATAGTGGCATATTTCACATCTGAGGTTGCTATTAATAGTAAAGAAGTTGTTTACATCTGCATGTTCTGTATGTTCTGCATGTTCTTCTAATCTGTGGGTGGAAGTGATATTTGGTTGTCTATTTACAGTATATTTGGTTTTTCTATTGTTTTGCTTGATTTACTAGTGGTTTTTGTGTTGTAATATTATTCTACTTGACTCAGCGGTATAGTGTTGTCATTTATTCATGTTGTTTTGATTTGAGAAGAAATAAATGACAACACTAGTTAATGTAATCTAATTACACATATTTTGAGCATATCTCAACTGTGGGTTTCCCTCTCCTCTGTTGGGACTTGAACTCAAGGTTTCAATCAAACCCCACATCGTGTTTTATCGAGGTGATCCCAATGGTTTATTGGTCTGTCATTTAATTCTTATCCTATTCAGTTTATTGAATGGATATCCTAAAAGATCAATTTCAAATTTCAATCAGATCAGAATAATCCTAGTTTCTAGTTCCTGTATAATTTGTATGCTCAAAATATGTGATATGCTTTGGATCCAGATCCAATAAGATACATATAAATGCAGTTTCAGTCATTGGATTCGGGAAGAAAGCGAATGTGCCTCCAAAATTTCTAAATCAAACTATAGCATTATAGTTAGAATGTTAAAAGTTAAACTACATTAGGTTTCCTCAATTATTATAATAAGAATAATAAAGTGAGCCTATAACTTCTACTGTAGATGCAATCAAATTCTTTCGTTCCTAATCTTGGTTAATTAATTTAATGCATTCCTTATCATAATATTTAGGTCTAATCTTTGACTCCACGCTAGCTAGTAGTTGTAATATCTGGAACTTTTAAAATCAATAAAGTTCAAAATTTAAAAGTTCGGGGTGTAATAGTTCGATAATTGAGGGGTTTTTATGTAATTAAGCATGAGAGGCTGAAAGAGGGGCCTTTGATCTGCGAATCGGTGACCAAATCGAACCAAAAAAATCATGAGTTCGATGTTTCGGCAGTGCTGAACGCGCTGGCACAATTCGATCGGGAATCCGACGGACGGATCGCCGAATATTGCGCGATTATCGAGGAAAGGTCGAAACGGCATTTTTGTATTTCGCGCAAAACACCCTATATTTTATGTACCGAATCGCGTGAGATCGAACGTGGAGGTGCGTACGCGCATTTTACACATGCTGTGAGGGACCGAGTAAGAAATTTGCGGGCTTGGTGGGCTAAATTGCAATGTTAACATTATATATATATAGGGCTCCTAGGGTTTCTCCATGCAAACCCTAACCCTAGACCCTATTAACCCACATCTGAGCCCCCAGCCGACTCCCCTCCCTCATCTGCGTGCGCTGCTCATCTCCCGGCCGCCGCCGACCAGCCCCGACCGGCCAGCACCGCCGTCGACCTCTCTCCCTTTCATCTTCTTCCTTCACTCCCTCTCCTTCCCTTCCTCTCGAGCAGGGAGTTATTCCTGCGGCTGCCTCCCCCCTGGACATCTCCGACGTCACAGGGGTCCTACCGGAGCCTTCCCCGATCGTCGCATCGCCGCCGTGCGCCGCCGTTGCGCCTGCAACACCCATGGAGCGGCTAGGGCACGCTCGCAGCCGCCTCCTTGCGCTGACCTCACCTAGCCTTCCCGAGGATACCACAACACCTTCCTCTCGGCCATCCGGCACTGCCGCATCCGATCTAGACCGTCGCCGCCGCCGCCGTGCGCTCAGGGCGCCGCCGCGGCCGCGTCTAGGCCGGGATCCGCTCGGGCGGCCGTGCAGAGTTGCGCGCCGCCGCCGCTGCTTGGCTCCACCTCCCTCCCCTTCCTCGTGACCCCGGGGGGCCCCCGCAACCGATCGGCGTCACCCCGAGGTCACCGTCGCCGGAGAAGCCGAGTCTGCACCGTTTTTGTAGTACCCCTGGGGCCTAACTGACAAAATGACTGCAGTATTCTAGACTGTTCGACACTTCTGGAGAGTGTCGGGATGAGTCGGAGTCGTTTTGGCGCGAAATAGACGCGAAAACGGACTCAGAGCATCGAAATAAGCCAAAACTGAAGTTTTAGATTTGTGGCAGTTTAGGGTGCCCGAAAGTTGGGTTTAGGGCGCCCAGTTGTTGAGTGCTTGTCTTGTGATCTTACTGAGTCATTTCGGATCCAGATTAGGGCGCCCGAAAAGTGAGTCCGAAAGTTCACCTCGTGAGTATTGAACGTGCTGACACGTGTGCTGTGGTAGGTGAGATCCGCCGGACCACGTTAAGGCACACCAAACCGCTTGGCGGAGAATCCGAGGGCTGTTCAGTGCAGGCTGGAAGATCTGGGCGCCTAGTTCTTGGGTTTTGGGCGCCCGAATGTTGGATTTTCAGCAAACTGCAGGTTAGCAGCCTTTAGTTCTTGAGGCTTATTTTATCAGGTTTTGCTACTATAAATAGAGGAGGACGAACCCCCCTGAAGCCCTTTTGCTTCCCTCTCATGGTGAGCCCTGGATAATTACAGATTAGCCCCTCAAATATCCCAAATTCTATCTTCTCCCATTGAAGGCTTTGGATTCCAGCAGAATACCAGCGTCGATCTGTGGCGTTTCAGCTCGTGTGCAGTCTAGGAGTGTCTAAATCCTATGAAACTTAGTTTGTTGGATTGTGGACTCGTAGAGAAAGGTGTGGGATCCTTCCAATCACGATTTGGACATGTATGTACGCTGCAGTTGCCGTTTTATTGGACCCCTTGTGTTCTTGAGCTAAACTTGGGTTTTCTTTGGTTTATGGATCCAAATCTCTATGGAGCTGGATTTTTGAAGTGAGGACTGGTTTTCCCTCACCCCTTGCTGATTTGTAAATTCTTCCCACCTGGATTTGAGATTTCAAAGGTGAGTTTTAGCTCAGATTTAGAGATTTAAGCTTAAGTACTGAAATTTGTGGAAGTTGATGATTTTCTTAGATTTTTTAATCCAGATTTGTGTTGGAAGCTTTGGGGAAGATTTGGATTAATTTCTCACTGTATTTGGAAGGTTTGTGACCTTATTCCCTGGGCTAGACTTGTTGGAATTCCCGGAATTAAGCTAGAAGTGTTATTTGCTAAGTTGCTGAAATTCTGGATGCAGTTTTGTGTGCCCGGTGGATCCGATCGGAGCCCTTTTTGGAGATTGATTCGAAATCACTTTTGGCTAAGAATTGGTGGGATTGTTCTTGAGCCTCTCCTGGTGAGTTGGGTGAATTTTCACTGTATTTGGACTATGGAATTGAATTTTATTGCAAGTTGAACTCATGCTAGTCGTGCTGCCAGGCTGCAGTTCTGGTCTGATGTTCTGGGCGCCCAGAACCTGAGCGTGGAGGATCCAAATCCTGTTTCTCAGCTGAATTGAGTTCAGCTTCGGCTGATTTCGTGCGAGGGCTTTCTACTTGACTCCTAGCCGTGGTTGGATAGCGTTTGAGGTTGGTTGATGTTGCCGAAAGCTTCGGAATTCCTCCTAAGTTGTAAAGAGTGCAGCATGCTGTTTTATTATCTGTTTTTCATGTTAGTAGCTCGAATTCATGAATTTGTATGTCCTCACATAAAATCTGAATTTAGAGCATAACTTAATGATGCTAGACATGATTTACATGCTGAACTGGAATTTGACTTAGGAGAAAACTCGTAAACCTACAACCGTCACTTTTCGAAAAACTTATCAGATTTAGCTCCAGGAGCTGTTTTTATTAATGTATCACCGCTGTTAGTGCGAGGTGGATACTTAGATTATTGTAGGATGAGTTTACGCTCGTGCTGAGATGTCGAGATTATGTATACAGCAGGGTTAGACTGTTTGGTACTTTCGGGTGCCGTCGGGGCTGACGGTGGACTCAGATTTCTTCTGTTGCATCAGATTGTGCCGTGGGCACGTGAGCCTTGGTTGTTAGACCGACTTGACCCTTTTACTTCGATTTTAGCCTGTGTTTACCTGATTGAGCTGTCAGATTCGCAATCACACTCGGCTGGGTCGCCTCTACGAGTGCCACTCCGGAGTTGGACTTTTGTGCATCGCAGTAGTCCCAGTTGGGTGCTGCTTTACACCAGAAACCCTCGTGGGTGAAGTACGGTGCAGCTTAGGGTACAGGCGGGACTGGTCTGTTGAGGTCCCGATAGACTCGGATCAGTTTGGGCAGTTTATTCATAGTGAGAGTTGCATTTACTCCTGTGATTGTTATGCATAGTGGTAGGGTAGTGGCATTACAGCTGTAGAGTTTATTCCAACTTACTTTATTAGTTCTTTACCTACCAGCTATATTGTTAGTCTCGTAGACTTAGTGGGTGGACCGTTGGGGTCGGTAGCGGTACCCACTGAGGACTACTTATTTTGATAGTAGTTCTCACACCCATTGTTGCCACTTTTTCTTGCAGAGCCTTCGACTGTTACGGCTGCTGCTTCTGTTCTTGCTGATCGAGGTAAGGGAGTCGCGAGCTAGATCCCTGCCTTCCCTAATTTTTTCTAGAGGAGGACCCTACTGGAGATAGTTTTATTTTGGGCTGTGCCATGTACATATATTGTGAACTTGTTGTTCCTGTGAGAGGTGGTTTAGTACCTATTTTGGCTTTAGAGGAACTGTTGTATTTTGGATCCTATATGTACATGTGGCTTTTGTTTTATTAGTATGATCTTTTTTTCAGCTCTATATATCTCTTGTAGTTGCTTGTATTTATTTTTACAGGTTAGCTATCGCTTCGTATACATGAAAAATTCTATGTATACGGCGGATCTGTTTGCGAGCCCGGGGAAACGAGCAATCCGGGGCGTGACAGCTTTCGACCCGTGCGGGCTAGGGCATCATTGCCCGCCCCTCCGGGTGCCTCCCGCCGCCGGCTAGAGCGAGCGCCGGCCTCCCCCTACCGGCCACACCTGCCTACCGCCAGCGCACCCGTCGCCGGAGCCGCCGCCGGCCGGACATAGGCCCCTGCTCTGGAGCCTGCCCAGGTAGGGCTATTTTTGGGTGTCTCACTGTTCCTTGCGATCCGTAGCACCTCTGACACCTCCGAAGGTGAGCACTGTGATCCCGGAGAGACGCTGATCACCGTGCTCACCTGTTTCGCTTTCGGCGGGGTCCGGATCTGTGAGTTCCGCAGAGGTTCCGGTTGCTCCCGCGCGCTCCTCAGCCGTCCGCTGTGCTCTGGACAGCGAGCACGGCCTCCGTGTGAGAACTTGATTTTTTGAAATTTGAGAATTTTTTTATTTTTGGATTTTCTCTCTCTCTCTCTCTCTCTACATATATATGTATATATAGTATATATATGTATATATATATATATGTGGTTTTGTGTTGTTGCTTGTGGGAGAGCAAAGGGGATGGGTTTTGTCGTGAATCGGCGATCGTTTCTGGCGATCCAAAAGTGTAGGTTCAATGTCTCGGCAGTGCTGATCGCGATGGCGTAATTCGTTCATGAATCCGACCGTCGGATCGCGAGATATCACAAGATCATCGCCGAGGGGTCGAAAGTCCGATTTAGATCCTTTCGCGAAAAGGTCAGTATTTTATGTACCGTTTCGCGTGATATCGGACATGGATCGGCGTGTTTTACACGCGCTGTGAGGGACCAGGCATGAATTATCAGGGTTTTGAGGGCCTTTGTGCAATTGTACCTTATGTATATAAGTGTTTGTGTGTGTGTTGTTGGAACCCTAACCCTAATTTCTTGTGCCCTAGCCTCAGCCGACCTCCCCTCCTCCTGCTCCATCCCCAAGCGCCGCCGCCGCTGCCGGCCTGTCCTTGGCCGGCCGGAGCCTTCCTCTCTCTCTTTCTTCTCCTTTTATTCTTCTTCTTCTCCCTGTTTTTGGCCGAGACCCTAGGTGGACCTCCCCTTTGTGTGGGTCTCCCTCTAGAAGGTGCCCCCGACGTCCGGCGACCTCCTCTTGCCGGTGCTCACCTCTCCGACCGCCGCCGTCGCCGTCCGTTGTCGCGCGGCCGTGCCCTAGCCGAACCCGGAGCTTGGCTTCTTCCCGCGCCGCCGCCGCCGGTTCCCATCACCGGCCAAGGTGAGCACTGTCCTCCCTGCCTCCCCCGCTCCCGAGCTGTGGCCGCGCGCGCCGCTGTGCCGCCGGCAGCCGGTCGGAGCTTGCTTGCTCTGGCCAGGCTCGGTTTTGACTTGTTTGGTGCCGCTCTTTGGAATCTGTGCTTCTGGCTGCCTCCCGATCTTCGGAGAGGTGAGCACGATGATCGCGGCGATGCGCTGATCACCGTGCTCACCTCGGTTGACAGCAACGGTGCCCCGCTTTGCTATTTTATTGTTGTCGAGCCCTATGATTGTATGTATGTGTGGTTTTCTTGGGCTGTTTGAGTTCCGCGACTATTTTTGTCGCTTCGGGCTGTGAGCACAGCCTCCGTTGCATCATTCCCTATCCGCTGGTGCTCGCGGAGGGGGGTACAGATGAGCGGAGTGTTCAAACGGCCCATTTATTACTTTTATTGGTATATATATTGCTTGTTTAGGGCTTCTGTGTGTTTTTCGCAGCATGTCGACGCTGTGGGCAGCAAGGGCTTGACCTTTGAGGCCTTGTGGACTGGTTGTCCATGTTCGTGACGCCCCCGTGGAAATCCGGTTTGATTCCGGTGCGTTTTCCTATGAAATTATCGGCGGAACGCACGTTTCGGTCGTGGTACCCACTGGCTGGTTCTGTGGGCGACCTGGCTTCATCGCATAGCCTTGTTGGATATCCTCATTCGCTGTCCTGTAGTTTCGAGGGCAGCGGATGAGCGACGGTGGGTTCCGGTGCCAAATCGGCACTTTTCGGGAACCCGGCAAGCCATTTTCGGGCGCGTTAGTGCTTGTGGCACCCCGGATGTGTGTTCACTGTCCGACCACCTTTTTTGGTGTGTTTGGGGACAGTGGGCGACATGGGTTTCTTGTTTGGTACCCCTCTGGGGCTTGGTTTGGGTTCGGGATCGTTCCGGCGGGTTTTTCGGACGATCCGACGGTTTCGGGTTGTGAGATTTTGCATGTTGTGTCGACTCGGTGGGTCTTGACCCTGTTAGTGCTTCGTAGGTCCAGTCGACATCCCTGAGAGCCATCGGTGTTAGGCTCTTCCGTACCTTCAGGTAGGTACTTCGATCCGGAGTCGGTTTAGTGGAATAGCGGTGATACCTCTCTATCTCTTTCTCTCGCATGTTGATTATTAGTTCACTAGACTCTCTTTCCTCTACTTTTGTGAGCTTGCCATTAGTAGAGTAGTGTGGTTGCATGGTTTATTGTGATGACCTGGTTGGTCGGTGGTGATCACCTATTGTTCCGAGCGATCCTTGTTATCCGTGTTATCAGTTGATATTCTCGGCTTGTTGCCGTTCTGTGGATTGAGCATTCTGCATCGATCGTCACAGCTCTTCTAGCACTTCACGTACACCAGCGGTCTGATCCACCGCTTAGGGTGTTCTTTTCCGAAAAAAGGTCGTGCGCTTTCGACCCGTGAGCCTCTTGGCATGTGCATCTGCGGAGGTTATGTGCCGATGGTTGAGCATGTGGTGCTAGTGCCAGGGATCCGTTCCTGTGGCCTGGTGGTGATTGGGTATATTGGTGGTTACTTACAGTTGATGCATATGCTATCTTACTTACAGTAGCTTAGTCATTCATATCTGGTTATATTGTGCTAACATGTGCTACTGTTTTCGTATACCCATCTTTTTGTTGACCCTCGTGCCGGTGTGTACACCTCGCCTTCGTCGGCTTGCGGTACCCACTGAGAGGGGAGACATGTTTATCATGTTCTCACCCCCCGCCATCGTTGTTTTTTTTAGGTGAGCCGGGTGGTGGGAGTCGGGACATGGTGAGATGCGATAGTTAGCAGCATTAGAGGTCCCGACCAGTTTATCCGCAGATTTGGTTATCACCTTGACCCTCTTCATTTAGTAGATTTACTATGGTTCAGTTACACTGCTTGCTCGTTTATCTGTTTGTTTGGATATTGTGGAATTTTGGATGTTATGCTTTAGTATCTCGCCTCTTGCGGACCTATGTTATATCTTAGTATGGTTTATGTGGATTTCTACCCCTCGCGATAGTTGGCTTTCAAAATAAGGTTTCCGTGTGGGAAACAATTTTCAAATGGCTTTTCGATCGATCGGCTTTTGGTTTTCAAAAGAGAGTCTTCGTGTGGGGGATATTTTTTAAAGGGCATTTAAATGATTGAGATTAGGGTTTCAAAATAAAGCTTCTGGGTGAGAAGCACTTTTCTAGAATGATCTGGTGTACTGTGCATTGCGTCATCCTTCGCCTAAGGAGTGCTTAGATTCATGCAGGTGTTAAGGATGGTTAGCTGTATGAGATGAATGTTGTTTTGTGTGATGAATGAATGGTGATTGTGATCCTATTTTGTATCGTGTGTACGCCGTGCAAATATAGGAGAGGCTCTATCCGTGTAGACAGAGGTATCTGTATTTGTGGCGGGTCTGTACGTTGCTCGGGCTAAGCTTTCAAAAAAAAAGTCACGTTTTCCGCAACTAAACTAGCCCGAGGCGTGACACTCCGCCTCATCGAGACCTGTCAACCAGCGTCTCATCTGACCTCAAAATTACTCGAAGCGAGGTATCGGCTTATAAACTCCTCTCGTTGCATGTACATATTGCAATTACTATGTTGGTTAGGGGTTTTTGCGCAATTTGTCATCCTGCGGGTGCTGTGGGCAGCGTGTATACGTTGTGTGCAACCTATGGACTGATTGTCCAAGGTCCGCTGCCTTTCGCAAAATTCAAAAATAGGTTTCGGTGCGTTTTCCGGCGAAATCCGTCGGCGGAACGCGCTTTTCAGTTAGGAAATTACCCGACGCTGTTTGCTCACCTTAGGGTTTGCCGCTGAGCCTTGTTGGCTGGTCATCTCGGCCGTCTCGAGTGTTCGGAGACGTCCGGTGAGCGGTAGTGGGTTCCGGTGTCGAAATTGACACTTCCGGGAACCCGGATCGAAACGGTTATCCGATAGTAATTGTTTCGACATAAGATCATGTGTTCGCTGCCAGAACATCCAAATGGATGTGTTTCGGGGCAGCGGTTGACTCATTGAGCGAGTCGGTGCCTACCGGGACTTTTGTGGGTCCCGGGGACGTCCCGGTGCGAGTTCGGGACTTCCGGCGATTTACGGAGACCGCTTATTGGGAAACCGAGTCTCAGGATTTGGGATTGTGTGTATGTATCTTTCGTTTGAGTCATTTGAGATTGTCTCTGACTCAGTGGACCTATCGTAGGTCTGTTGATTTGTGGCGCATTCAGAGTTCCGACGCGACTTTGACAGGTGGGTACTTCGACCCGAAGTTGGTCTAGTGGTGCATGCTCGGTGACGTTCCTTCTACCCTTCCCTTTTCATTTCCTCATATATATATATATGTGATGAGTTGAGCCGGCACCTTGAGATCTTTACTTTACTCTGCTTGCATTCCTTATTTGTTCTAGCAGTAGAGTGGACATGATTGCATCAGTATCTGACAGGATATATTCGTGACCTTGTTTGTCGGTTCTTGACATTGTTGTCTGATAACCTATACGGTCGGTTTACCCTGCGGGGTAGGATTGTCGGCTAGTTGCCGATGGATGGCTATTGATCATACCAGCATGATCGCCACAGCTCGTGAGCATCTTCACGTACACCAGCGGTTTGGCCACCGCAAGAGGGTGTTCTTTTCCGGAAAAGTGGTCGATCGCGGACTCGTGGACCCGGTGGTGGTTTTCGCCAGGGACGTATGCCAGGGTGAGCATTATGTGGCAGGGCCAGAGGTCCTTAGACCTAGGCAGGATAAAGATTGGGTATACTTGGACTATTCGACCGTTGATGCATTACATTTACAGTAGTAGTAGTATACTTGTTTATTTCTCTACTTACTTGCATTGCTACTGTATTACTTTTCTTTTAGTTTTCTATCTGCCAGTGTGTGCCCGGCCTTCGTCGGCTTGCGGTACCTACTGGGAGTGGGAGACATGTGTACATGTTCTCACCCGCACCATTTTTCAGGTGACTTGGGAGGTGGGAGTCGGGACGGTGCGTGAGGCGCGATGGACGATCGATCTTTCGGTCCCGACATTAGCTAGTTGGTTTAGTTCCCTACCCCTTTCTTTTATGCACTAGACTTATTTGTGGTTTAGTGTTTATTGCTTTTCTATCACGATATGGATATTTTAATAAATAACTCAAATGGTTTTCTTGCATTTTATATGACGTCTCCTACCCATCGAGGTAGCTTGTGTTCAAGGGAAAATAGTTTTCTAGTGTTTTGGTTCTTTTGACATCTAGTTTTTCAAATGAGGTACCCGTGTGGGGAACATTTTAACTAATAGATATATTTACTTTACAGTTCATGAATGTAAATGGTTGTGAGTTGGATGATCTGTTTGTACATTATAACTGTGCGACGCCGTGCAAATACAGGGGAGACTCTGTCCGTGTGTAACGAAAAATTCCTATATTTGTGGCGGGTCTGTCACCCTTGGGTCAAGGTTTTTTTTTTTTAAAAGGGCACTTTTCCTCTGTACTCTCAGTATCAAAATGGCCCAGTTATTTCGGCTTATTAAAAGGGACCCCGGGGCGTGACAGATTAAGGTGGTATCAGAGCCAAGGTTACAAACATGACATCACTCACGGAATTTTTGAAAAAAAAAGGAAACTGAACTGCTGGTTAGGTTGACCCATAGGAAGACCTAAGGTTGTTAGGCACGCGAGTGCGGGGTGTTGGGCTTGAGTCCTGGTGTTCTGTCGAGCTTTAATAGTCTCGAGGTGCATGGTTATGGTTCCGTGCGTGTTACGATTTTCGACAGATTTGTGTCTCTGTTGGGAGTAGTGGCGGTGTACCAGTGTAGACATCGAGTGGCAGGGTGACATTCACCAAGTGTTGCCGCTCCTGTCTGGTGGGGGCCTTGAGAGGCCAAGTGATACGGCTATCGGGGCTTATGCGATCGCCTTAGCTGCCGTTGCTTTGGCCACGCTCCCTACATAGAGCACGAGTACTACTGCGAGCATCTCTGCGAAGATGTGGTATTGTGCGGCTTCGACCGCGGCTACTTAGTCGGCTGCTGGTGTGCAGCCGGAGGTTTGGTTACCGGCCGCTTGTGCGGTTGCGGTATGGGTAATGCTCCTTTAGGTTTGGTAGGTAGGGCCGTGGCGCCTACCCTATCCCCTCTATTCTCTAATGGTGGCATAAGTCACGGAGAGATGAGCGAACCCAGGTTTGGATAGTTGAAGTAAGTTGGTGATATCGAATTCGACTATCCTTGGCGGTTTGACTCCCGACCTTAGGATTGGGAGTATGGATAGGATTATGGTGGGACTCGGTGCGGAGTCCTCGGCACGACATGGTGGGTTGTGCTTATATCCGAGCAGGTTCGCCTAGCTCGTTAGCTACGTGCTAGTCGGGTTGCGCATAGGGGTTGCGCTATGTGGTCGTCCCTCACTGAATTATCAGTTAGGTACTTCGTTTATCTACCAGTTCACATGTTCGGTGGACGTATCTGGGAGATGCTTTGGGACGCAGTTCTGCTATGTGTTATGGTAGTGCACACATCATGAGCGGTTACCCCAACACCGTGAGTGGTGTGTTGTGGAATCAGTAGGGTGTTTGGCGTGTCGTGCTACCCTTCAGATTACTTGGGGATCTCGGAGGGTTAGTTGCCCGGTTAGGAGTAGTTCGAAATCTCGTTGCTATCGCACTGGTGAGTGCGTGTGGTGACCCTATGTCGCGGCTGTCGTCTGTTGTACCGAAGAGCTATGGGACTCCTTGGGAGTTGGCTCAAAGACCGGTCTAGCTTCGAAAATTGACTTGCGAAGTCGATGTTTCGATGGTATTACGGTGCACTTCGGTGCGATTTAGATGTAACGATTGGTTTGGTTCTTGTGTCACTTCTCCAACTTATAGTTGGTGATGGATCTACGGGTAATTCGCCTTTCTTTCAATCAGTACGTTGGCTGCAGACGACGTAGTATTGAAAGCTGGGACGAGATACCTTATCCCTTTTGGGGGAGTATCTAGATTGGGTCGATGTATTTTTCCTGCGTGACAATCTCCATAGGTCGTCTTGTGGGAAGGTTTGAGTCGTGGTCATCTTCGACCAATGGTGAGACTTGGATAATTCCTGAGTGGGTGTATTGCCTACCTAGCCTCAGTAGATTATTTGAGTTGAGCGTCGCCAGCGCTGGAGGATATCCCTATAGTTTGGGAGTTTCCCGACTTTTTTTTCCTACTGAGCTACCAGGGATGCCTCATGATCGAGAGATCGAGTTCTTCATCGATTTAGTTCCCGGCATGACTCCGATCTCGAAGGCGCCCTACATGATGGCCTTTGCCGAGCTAAAGGAGTAAAAGGCTCAGCTTGAGAATCTTTGGGATAAGGGGTTTATCAGACCTAGCGTATCTCCTTGGGGTGCCCCTGTCCTCTTCGTGAAAAAGAAGGACGGTAGTCTACGGCTGTGCATCGACTACCGGGAGCTCAACAAGGTCACTGTGAAGAATAAATACCCCTTGCCTCGGATTGATGATCTCTTTGATCAACTTCGGGGACCTTCCGTCTATTCGAAGATCGATCTTCAGTCGGGATATCATCAGCTGAAGATCCGGGCTGAGGACATGGCCAAGACGGCGTTTCGGACTCGTTATGACCATTACGAGTTCACCGTGATGCCTTTCGGGCTTATCAACGCCCCTGTGGCAGTCATCGATATGATGAACCGGATCTGTCGGCCATTCCTTGATCAGTTTGTCTTGGTCTTCATTGACAACATACTGATCTACTCGCGGAGCGATGAGGAGCACGAAGATCATCTTCGGCAGGTTCTCCAGATCCTTCGGGAGCATAAATTGTATGCCAAGCTCAAGAAGTGTGAGTTTTGGCTCCACGAGGTCGAATTTCTGGGGCACATCGTCACTCAATCGGGCATAGCCGTAGACCCGAAGAAGGTGGCGTCAGTGGTTGACTGGCCTAGGCCGACCACTTTCACTGAGGTTCGGAGCTTCCTCGGTTTGGCGGACTACTATCGACGGTTTGTCGAGGGTTTCTCAAAGATCGCCGCCCCGCTACACCGGCTGACCAAGAAAGGCAAGAAGTTTTAGTGAACTACTGGGTGTCAGCAGAGCTTCGAGGAGTTGAAGAGCAGATTGACCAGTGCTCCCATCCTGGCATTGCCACAGCCGAGTGAGGACTTCGTAGTCTATTGTGATGCCTCACAGATCAGATTGGGATGCATGCTGATGCAGCAGGACTGGGTCATGGCTTATGCATCGCGTCAGCTGAAGGATTACGAGAAGAACTATCTGACGCATGACCTCGAGCTCGCGGTAGTGGTTTTTGCCCTCCAGCTGTGGAGGCACTATCTTTATGGGGCACACAGCGAGGTGTTTACCGACCACCAGAGCCTGAAGTATCTCTACACTCAGAAATAGCTGAACCTCATGCAGAGACGATGGCTTGAGCTCTTGAAGGACTACGATCTGTTGATCCAGTACCATCCGAAAAAGGCAAATGTGGTGGCCGACGCCCTGAGCCGGAAGCAGACCTCAGCTGAGTTGGCCTTCCTGATCATGGGGCAGGATCGCCTAGTAGAGGAGTTCCGCAGACTCGAGCTAGAGATTGTCCCCACTGGGACCACCGCCCAGTTGATGACCTTAGTGGTGCAGCCCACCTTGGCAGAGCGGATTACGCTTGAACATCAGATGGACCCGTATCTGCAGAAGATGCGGGCGGATATTGAGCAGGGCAAGGATAAGGATTTCTCTATTCATTCTGACGGATCTCTACGATTCCGAGGCCGGTGGTGTGTACCAGCCGATACTGAGCTGAGGAAGGACATCTTGTCAGAGGCTCACCGGTCACCATATACTGTTCATCCGGGCGGAACCAAGATGTACCGCGACCTAAAGCAGAACTTCTGGTGGCCCGGGATGAAACTCGATGTGGCTCAGCACGTGGCTCAATGCTTGGTCTGTCAGCAGGTGAAGGCCGAGCATTAGCGACCAGCAGGAAAGCTGCAACCACTTTCGATTCCCGTGTGGAAGTGGAAGCAGATTACTATGGATTTCGTCACGGGGCTACCTCGATCACAGCGCGGTTACGATGCGATCTAGGTCGTCGTGGATTGACTGACGAAGTCGGCTCATTTCCTGCCAGTGCACACCACGTGGTCCCGAGATCGTCTGGCACAGCTCTACATCAACGAGATTGTCCGGCTTCACGGTGTGCCAATGTCGATCGTGTCTGATCGGGACATCCGCTTCGTATTCCAGTTCTGGAGGAGTGTACAGCAGGCTTTGGGTACGAAGCTGAACTTCAGTACGGCGTTCCATCCCCAGAGCGACGGCCAGTCTGAGCGCGTTATTCAGACTCTCAAGGACATGCTACGCACATGCATCCTGGATTATGGCGATGGGTGGTTTAAGTCATAGTTAGTTAATTCGGATTCGGCAAAAATTCGGTACGAGTATAATACGAATAAAATTCGTATCTAAATTTTTAAATTCGTTGAAAAATACGGCTTAAAAAACGGATTCGCCAATTATTCGGATACGCGATTTATACGAAAATTATACATTCACCAATTAATAATTCGGAATAAAACATTCGGCTATTAAATTATATTTTTTTAAAATAGATTTATACTATTAGCATAAATACTCATAAGTTTTTAAAAATATAAAAATAAAGAGCTACAAAATTAAGTAGATTAAATAAAAAAGGATTATATTATATCCCATGATATGTAAATAATCAAGTAAGAGATTAAAATAATCCATATTTAAATATAAAATATATAAAGTTCACATACTAGCACAGTTGGAAAATATACAAGATAAAGCTTTGAAGCACGCCCTCTCCAAGATAAAATTACTTTACTCCTCTCCAATTTTGGTGAAATAGGTTAACAAACACACCCTTCGATTTAGCTCCAGCGGGTTTCATGCGGATTCAAGTTGGCCCGACCCCAGGCTGAATCGAGTCGAAATTTTATAGCTACAGGGTCAGGCCCGCTCCATAAATAATTGGGGTGTGGTTAGATTTTTGAAATGAGCCTGGTGCACTATTTCATTCATGCACCGAACAAGTCCCTCTCGCTTCATTGGGTCTTACGGTTTAAATCCAATGGTCCAAATCACATGGTACTGCTGTTCATGGATGATGTTGTGCACCGAGGTGCAGGCGAATAGTTCGTCACCAACTTCGTCTTCGAAACCAGATCTCGTAAACCCTAACCCTAGATGCGATCGCCTCCCATCCCTGACCCCGCCAAGGAGGAGCCATGGCCCTCTCCGCCGTCGCCCCCGCCGGAACCCTAACACTAGCCCTAGCGGTTCACCTTTTCCTCCTCCTCCTGTGGGTGCCGGGTGCATCGCCCAACTCTGAGGGGACACGCTTCGCCGCAGCCTCTCCGACCTCGACGGCGTGCTCCACATCACCTGCGACCGTTTTTTTGGGCGAATAAAACTAGGGTCGCGAATTATTCGTGAATAATAATTTTAAACCAAAAAAACGTGATTTATTCCGAATTTTTGGGAAGAAATCGTATACGGCCTGTTTAATTCGGTAATCCAATAATTCGCGAATAATTCGCGAATTATTCGTAAATTAACTAACTAAGGTTTAAGTACCTACCGCTGGTGGAATTCGCCTACAACAACAGTCATCAGGCGAGCATCGGGATGGCATCGTACGAGGCTTTATATGGGCATCGATGTCGGTCCCCTATCTGCTGGGACGATGTCGGTGAGCGCCGGGTGATCGGGCCAGGCTTGGTGGAGGATGCAGAGGCAAAGATCCACATTGCGAGAGAGCGGTTGTTGACTGCGCAGAGTCGACGGAGGAGCTACGCGGACCATCGACGACGAGATCTAGAGTTTCAGGTCGGAGAGCATGTGCTGCTCAAGGTGTCGCATCCAGAGGGATCAAACGGTTCGGGTTGCGGGGCAAGCTTAGCCCGCGGTTTGTTGGACCGTTTGAGATCTTGGAGCGTATTGGTCCGGTGGCGTACAGATTGGCTCTACCTCCGAGTCTCGCCCAGGTGCATAACGTTTTCCACATGTCCATGCTTCGAAAGTACGTTCTAGATCCATCCCACTTCATCAGTCCGACGATTATTCAGCTGCGGGAGGATCTGAGCTATGACGAGGCTCCGTTGCGGATATTGGCATGCAAGGAGAGACACCTGCGGAACCAGAGCATTCCGTATGTGAAAGTTCAATGGGCAAATCATTTGGAGCGCGAGGCGACATGGGAGCTGGAGACTGTTACGCGGGAGCGTTATCCACAGTTATTTACGGGGGACATGTAACAAAGTTTCGGGGACGAAACTTTTTGTAAGGGGGGAATGATGTAATATCTAGACTTTTAAAATCAATAAAGTTCAAAATTTTAAAAGTTCGGGGTGTAATAGTTCGATAATTGAGGGGTTTTTATGTAATCATGCATGAGAGGCTGAAAGAGGGGCCTTTGATCTACAAATCGGTGACCAAATCGAATGAAACAAAATCATGATTTCGATGTTTCGGCAATGCTGAACGTGCTGGCGCAATCCGTTCGAGAATCCGACGGACGGATCGTCGGATATTGCACGATTATCGAGGAAAGGTCAAAACGACATTTTTGTATTTCGCGCAAAACAACCTATATTTTATGTACCGAATCGCACGAGATCGAACGTGGAGGTGCGTACGCTCATTTTACACATGCTGTGAGGCACCGAGTAAGAAATTTGCGGGCTTGGTGGGCTAAATTGCAATGTTAACATTATATATATATATATATATATATATATATATATATATATATATATATATATATATATATATATATATATATAGGGCTCCTAGGGTTTCTCCATTCAAACCCTAACCCTAGACCCAATTCAACCCCATCTGAGCCCCCAGCCGACTCCCCTCCCTCCTCTGCGTGCGCTGCTCATCTCCCGGCCGCCGCCGACCAGCCCCGGCCGGCCAGCACCGCCACCGACCTCTCTCCCTTTCATCTTCTTCCTCCACTCCCTCTCCTTCCCTTCCTCTCAAGCAGGGAGTTATTCCTGTGGCTGCCTTCCCCTCTGGACATCTTCGGCATCATAGGGGTCCTACCGGAGCCTTCCCCGACCGCTGCATCACCGCCGTGCGCCGCCGTTGCGCCTGCAACCCGCAGGGAGCGGCTAGGGCACGCTTGCAGCCGCCTCCTTGTGCTGACCTCACCTGGCCTTCCCGAGGCTACCAGCACCTTCCTCTCGGCCCTCCGGCACCGCCGCATCCGATCTAGACCGTCGTCGCCGCCGCCGCCGCCGTGCGCTCGGGGCGCTGCCGCGGCCGCGTCTGGGCCGGGAATGTCGATCTTCTCCAGATAAAAAACCAAGAGCCTTATGGTGAATCTTACCTTTCTCTTATTCCAACAAAAACTTCAAGAAATAACTGAAAAAAGCTTTTCGTAAAACCGTAATCGAGAAGATAAATTTGAGAAGTATAGAAAACTCTGACCAAACCCTCTATCAGGGGCGGAGCTATGTGGAGACCCAAAGGGGCAATGGCCCCCCTCAACTTTTCAATATTTACATTATAGCCCTTTAATGGCTTATAAATTTTTTATAAATTTTTATAATATATGGGTCTATCTTATAAAAAAAATTTAGTACTAGTATAGACTTCTCTCTCTTCTTGTGTGTTTATAGGTAAAAATATACTAAGAACCTCTTAATTATAGTGTATTTTGAAATAAGTCCTTTCAACTTTAAATATTTTATTTTATACATTCTTAACTTTCTAATTATTTTTGATGAGTTAATTTATTTAACTAAATAAAATAGTATGCTAAATTTAATAACTCGGTTAGATATTAATCATTGTTTGTTACTATTTAACTAATAAAAATTTAAAAAAATTAAATTCTAACTAAATTACTATTAGATTTAGTAAAATTAATTCTTAAGTCATTTGAATGGAATAATGCAAAAAAAATAGGGATAACTTCAAAAACCACCCCTGTAGTTTCGTGCTTTCTCACTTTAGTACCCTGTAGTTTAAAGTGTATCACTTTATTGTCTCGTGGTTTCGTTATTCTCTTTTTTCGTTATTTTTCGTTAGTTTTTTCGTTAAATTATATAGAAAAAACTCCAGATACCCCACCTATGGTTTATCAAGTATTCACTTTACTATCTTGTGGTTTTAACGTTCTCAGTAATTTAACGAAAAAATTAACGAAAAGATAACAAAAAGAGAATAATGAAACCACAGGACACTAAAGTGATACACTTTAAACCACATGGTACTAAAGTGAGAAAGCATGAAACCACGGGGGTGGTTTTTGAAGTTATCCCAAAAAAATAATTAGAAGTCAAGCAAGCAAGTGTAAATTAAAGAAATAAATTTAATATTTTTTAACATTAATTATCTACTCATTAAATTTTTTAAAAAGTTTGAGTAGTTAAAATTTATTTATCTGCTAAAACTTTTATTTGTATATATTTTGGCCCCCCTCGTGATTAAATCCTGGCTTCGTCCCTGCCCTCTATGTCGTTGCTTCGAAGAATCCGAACTGCTCAGGCAACTGGACGAGAACATCCGCTTCACTGCTGACTCCAAGCCCGACGTTGCATGCAATGCTGCTACACCTTTTCTTGCTTTTGTATGGACATGAACTTGGGCCACCTTAATTAATTAGCCTCTTGCATAAATCAAGTTCGGTCGTACCATGCATATTTATAGGGCATTCTGTAGTACACTGAAATTCAGTGCGTCGTACCGAACTTTTACAAATTGTGGAGATCCGGTGAGAAAGTAGCATGAGAGGCTACGTGAGCGGCTTCGGCCAAGTTTGGGGCTTGTGCGAAGTGTTTTCGGCGCAAATGAGGCGCGAAAACGGCCTTCGAAAAGTTAAAACTGCTGAACTTGTGAAGTCTGCAGTGGATTCCGGTATGAAGATGTCCATACCGGTACTAAAGAGATTAGTACCGGTATGGAGTACGGTATACCGGAATGCGATGGCAGAATCTGGAAATCCAGCTCTCGGGTTTTGCAGAATTCCTTGTGGTATATCGAAACTAACGCCCGTATACCGGTACGCCAACCCGGATACCGAAATACAGTTATGCAGAATGCTGATTTCGAGGGGTAAATTGGTAATTTCAGTGGGAGGGGCTTACATAAAGGGGAACCCTTCCCCTTTCTCCTCTGAAAACACACACACACACGCAGGGAGAGAGGGAGAGAGAGAGAAGCTCCTCTCTCTCACTTCTTCTTCTTCATCTTCTTCTCCTCCAAAGTTGGAGATCTTGGTGGAGATCAAGCTTGGGAAGCTTGGAGGAGTGGAGAATCGAGCTCGTGCATGCATGGTGGCTTGGTGAGCTCGCGGATCCGAGGTGAGTCCTTGGATTTGGTAGTTAGGGTTTCGGATTTGGGCTAAGAAATGAGATTTTGGAGACCCTTGGCTAATCTAAACTACAAATTTGTAGATATTAGCATTAGATTTTGGGTTTTGTCATGAGTTTTGAAAAACCCTAGGTTGAAAGAGGGACTTTCTTGTGGAGGGTTTTAAAAATATTTTAATCCTTTAGAACCCTAGTTGGGGGTTAGTAGAACATGTGGGATACCTCGATTTTGAGTGATTCCAAGAGATGAGATCGTTATGAGTTCGACTCGGATTAACGAATCCTTCATGTGTGTTAGGGTAAGGAGCTTGAAGACCAAGCTTGAGGCCAAGGAAAAGAGCCCGATTGCAAGTGTCTACATGCTAGAGAACTTGACATGTGGTTAAACAAGGGCTAGAGGCCATGTAAAGTTGGAAATCCTAGCTGTGGACAACTAGGGTAAGAAAGAACTATAATGTGCATGTTGGCATTAGATGTATATCAAAGTGATTTGAGCCATGGGCTCACTTTGCATGTAAAAGAATCCAAATATTTCATAATAATATATATACTTGAGAGGTGATGTATATGATGGTACTGAACCTAGTGTTATTGAACATAGGTTGGAACGTGTAATGAACCTAGTGTCATTGAACATAGGTTGGAACGTGTAATGAACCTAGTGTTATTGAACATAGGTTGGAATGTGTAATGAACCTAGTGTCATTGAACATAGGTCGAAATGTGTAATGAACCTAGTGTCATTGAACATAGGTTGGAATGTGTAATGAACCTAGTGTCATTGGACATAGGTTGGAAAATATAGTGGTAGGTTGACCACTTGGACACGAGAATATGAACCTAGAAGAGGTTGATAACATAGGGTAATGATGAACCCTTGAGATGTGAAAAGTGGATTCCGGAATCCCAGATCTGGCGACGTGTAATCATGGTATCAGCTGGTGGGTGCGACGATTTCGCCGCCAAGGGGCTGGATACCTGTGACGAGTGCGACGGTTCGCCGCTCGGTGATCGAAGCCATTGTTCGGCGAGTGCGACGATTCGCCGCCGGGTGACTGAGGCCATTGTTTGGCGTGTGCGACGATTTCGCCGCCAAGTGGTAAAGTCATGTTGGGCGGTGGCCCAAGTATGTTTGACTCAAGAGTGAGTCGGTGAAGGTTTGACTAAAGTAAGTAAACCTTAGTTGGGCGGTGGCCCAAGGATGTTTGACTCAAGAGTGAGTCGGTGAAGGTTTGACTAAAGTAAGTAAACCTTAGTTGGGCGGTGGCCCAAGGATGTTTGACTCAAGAGTGAGTCGGTGAAAGTTTGACTAGAGTAAGTAAACCTTAGTTGGGCGGTGGCCCAAGGATGTTTGACTCAAGAGTGAGTCGGTGAAGGTTTGACTAAAGTAAGTAAACCTTAGTAGGGTGGTAACCCGTTAATGATTGACTCGAGAGTGAGTCATGTACGGCTTAGCTAAGGTAAGTGAACCTTAGGAGTAGATTGATTATGAAATGGGTAGTGGAATAGCAGTGAAAAATATATTGCATTGATTTCATTTTCGCATTTGTTGAAGCATAAGCATGTTTACTTTTTGCACATAGTAGAGTTATATGCTTACAGGTTATGTATATGTACTAACCCTTGCTTATATGCTTCCTTTGGACCTGGTGGGTCGAGCTCCTCTCTTGGGTGGCCTTACCCACTGGAAACTATTTTATATAGTTCTCATCCCACTATTTTTCAGGTCCACACGTGAGCGGCGCGGCGACGCGAGGGAAGGGCGTAACTCGGTAGTTAGCATTCTACCATTGCGACCAGAATAAATGTACCCTCTACTGCGTAGTTTAGGGGTATTCGAATGAAAGGAAATATAATAATAATTCGATTGTATTTGGAAAGAAAGAACAAAGACGAAAAATATAATATGTGGTTGTATTGCGAATACTTGTAATAGCATAGTAACTTATGATGCTTTCCTTATGCAATCTATGTATAAATTTTGTTCCTGTTTGGAACCTCTTGAATTGTATTGGTTGTGACGCCTTGGACGTACAGGGGAAACTCTGTCCGTTCGGCGGATCTGGGTCATGCGCCCGCGCGGTTGTCCTTCCACCTACTTGGTGCTAAGGCTCGGCGGGGCGTGACAGATTAAGGTGGTATCAGAGCGTAGAAACGGTCTAGGTGGAACTAAGAAATCCTAGGATGGAAAAGACCCTAGGAGTGTAAGCTCGTGAGAGACGAGGACTTGTGATGTGCGGCGAAAGTGTAAACGATTGGGTCGTGTATTGGTTATCCCTCTAATAGGATGTTAGAGGTGGATTTAAGGCGTGGTTTATTCTCAGCTAAGTGTGTTCATGTTGGCGCGCGACAACATGAACCCAAGGGATGAGAATAGGCGCCCTTGTGTGACTTTCGCCTAATTTGTGTCCGTAATTTGAATCATGTTTATACTTGGCCTAAAAGGTCAAGAATGTAGACGGAAGTTGTCGTGTTTCAGGATACGATGGCGTCACGTGGGCGATCTCCGACGAGATCGACACAGGATGGACCTAGTGGGGTCCCTGTGCAATCTGGGGCAAGTGGAGAACCGGAGCTTCGTGAATAGTTGGCCACACTCGTTGGAGTGGTGCAACAACAAGCTGAGACGGCACGCCGACAACAGGAGGCTGCCGTGCGCCAGGAGGAGCGGATCAGGAGACTCCACGAGATCGTGGAGCGAGTAGCACATCGTGTACCATCAGGAGCCGCAGCGGGTACCTCGCAAGTAGATGCTGGTGCCTGGGCCACTGATTCTGCAGAATTAGAAGCGGAGAGGGTGCGGGCTTTAACTGCCATCATGACGTTCAAGGGATTCAATCCGCTTACCTTCGACGGGGAAGAAATGGACCCGTGGACCGTAGAAACGTGGATCGATTCTATGGAGTCCCTATTTGAGGACTTGTACACCTCAGAGCGGGACAATGTGCATTTTGCCGCACACTACTTGCAAGGGTCGGCAAAGGCGTGGTGGAAGGGAGTCCGACGAGACCGCTCTTCTAATCTTTCTCTTGTGACTTGGGAAGAATTTCGAGGACTGGTGTTCTCTGCCTACTTCCCTGATAGTGAGAAGAGGAAGCTTCAGGAAAAGTTCAGAAAGCTGAAGCAAGGTGATCGCTCGGTGAGAGAGTACGAGAGAGAGTTCTCTCGCATTGTAAATTGTATCCCTTATGTGACACGGGACGACAAGGACAAAGCTGATTGTTTGGTGCGCGGACTTCGGCCTGAGATCTTTAAGGTTGTGCATCCCTTCAAGCTGCAAACCTTTGTCGAGGTGCTAGACCGGGCCCTGTGGGTGGAGCAGGGCAATGCATTCGTGCAAGAGGAGCGCGAGTTTTATGACAAGAAAATAGAGATGGGACAACCATCGAGTAAATCTAGTGGTCAGTCGAGTTCCAGACAAATCCCGACACGTTCGCGTCGACGATCTCGTGCCCCGGGGACCTACCATACTCGGTCCTCGGCAAGTTGTGTTATTTGTGGAGGCCCTCATCACCCACAATAGTGTGATCAGCGGGAGGGCAAGTGCTTCAGGTGTGGGCAACCGGGCCATACGCGGGATGAGTGCCCGCAGGAGGATAGCCGGGCCCTGACACTTGCGACGGCCTCTTCTGCTCCAAGACAGCTCGCGGGTGTGCCACCTGCGGCAAGGTCTGGGGAGCATGCATCGATGTTGAGGCAACCTGAGGGTTCGCGTCGGGCGCCAAGTGGCCATGGGTACGCGACTCAGGTGATGGAGCCTACTGCTGCCGACGGCGTCGCATCAGGTATGATTTAATTGTGAAAATCATGCGCGAGGCATATTTGATGCTAAAGCATTGCATGCATTATCATGTGGTCAATTGCCGCTATACGGGCATGCGAATGTCATGGAAGCGTGTATCCGCCTGCTGGAGCAGGTAGGGATGGAAATGGTGGACTGACCCTCAAAATTGAGGCAATATGTGTAGCCGATTGCGAGAGTCGAATTACGACGCTTGAGGATATGCGAATGGTTCGCGAACTTCGGACATTATTCCGATGGATCGATGACGGTAGTGGAACCACGGTTGTGAAATTGACAAGGTAATCGCCAAGATTAGGCGAGTGGGCCTTGTTGTACCTCAAATTGGGGTAGGTTGTGGTACCCGCAATGCGAGCGAGCATAAGCGTGGTAGCTTAGTGCTTGTGGTTAGCACGAATGAGCAGAGTAGAGCGGGATGCTCGGGTGTAGGTGCTCATGGAGTATTGGTTCGGGTTAGCCGAGAGGGTTTGTTGGCAGTAGCACTTGGGCATTGCTAAGTGTGAAGGAGGCCAAGAACCGCTTGAGAGCTAGTGGCTCGCACTGGGTGCATAGGAGCCGATAGAGACGATTGTCGCTTGGTAGAGCGTGTGGGACACGTGTAGCGACGGTATCGGGTATTGCTTAGGGACGATCCGTGCCCGGACCATTGTGGACTATGGAGCCTGGGGCCTTATGGACAGGCGCAGTCAGCTGTGAGTGACAGCAGCCCGAGACCTGAGGGTAGGGCAGAGACTTATGGTCGGGGCGGTAGTCCAAGCGATGACCCGAGAACGTGGAATGCCACATTTGAGACAGTGTGAACAATAGTACACCGAGGGTGTAGATGTGATCCAACTCTAGGATTCAGTAGAGGTTTGGGGTCTTGGTTACTCCTGGTTGGAGTATGTGCGCAAAGTCCTGAGTGAGGACTCTGCCAGGTAATGAATGGATTTACGTTTGCGAGCAAGAGACGTTACGCGACGTTGAGACAGGTTTAGGCAGTAGGCCTACGTGAGAGCTTTGGTATGTGGACCATCTGTTGTAAACCGAGATAAGCGGTTTGACCGACGGCTCTGGGAGTATGAAAGCATTGGTCGTGTGCAAGAGAATTATGATAGTGACCTGAGAAGCAAAAGCTCGGTCATACCTTTCGCCTGATTGGTGAAGTCACCAATTGCCAAGTCTGGCATTATCGGTGAAATGAAATCGGGTTTACGAACAAAGTGTTCGAGCGGAAATATCGCGAAGATGATGTGATGTCGACTCGGTAAGGAAAAGCAACGGGACATACTCCTTATGGAATGTCGGGAAGATAAGACCCCGTGAATTATGGAGTGTACTCCTGAGTGAGCAGGAACCAGAGGACGCGATGAAAGAATGATACCCTCATCTAGTTGGTAAATAGATTTGAGGCGTGATCTAAGTTTCACGGACGAAACTTCTTTTAAGGAGGGAGGAATGTAGTACACTGAAATTCAGTGCGTCGTACCGAACTTCTACAAATTGTGGAGATCCGGTGAGAAAGTAGCATGAGAGGCTACGTGAGCGGCTTCGGCCAAGTTTGGGGCTTGTGCGAAGTGTTTTCGGCGCAAATGAGGCGCGAAAACGGACTTCGAAAAGTTAAAACTGCTGAACTTGTGAAGTCTGCAGTGGATTCCGGTATGAAGATGTCCATACCGGTACTGAAGTGATTAGTACCGGTATGGAGTACGGTATACCGGAATGCGATGGCAGAATCTAGAAATCCAGCTCTCGGATTTTGCGGAATTCCTTGTGGTATATCGGAACTAACGCCCGTATACCAGTACGCCAACCCGGATACCGGAATACAGTTATGCAGAATGCTGATTTCGAGGGGTAAATTAGTAATTTCAATGGGGGGGCTTACATAAAGGGGAACCCTTTCCCTTTCTCCTCTGAAAACACACACACACGCAGGGAGAGAGGGAGAGAGAGAAGCTCCTCTCTCTCACTTCTTCTTCTTCATCTTCTTCTCCTCCAAAGTTGGAGATCTTGGTGGAGATCAAGCTTGGGAAGCTTGGAGGAGTGGAGAATCGAGCTCGTGCATGCATGGTGGCTTGGTGAGCTCGCAGATCCGAGGTGAGTCCTTGGATTTGGTAGTTAGGGTTTCAGATTTGGGCTAAGAAATGAGATTTCGGAGATCCTTGGCTAATCTAAACTACAAATTTGTAGAGATTAGTAAGAGATTTTGAGTTTTGCTATGAGTTTTGGAAAACCCTAGGTTGAAAGAGGGACTTTCTTGTGGAGGGTTTTAAAAATGTTTTAACCCTTTAGAACCCTAGTTGGGGGTTAGTAGAACATGTGGGACAACTCGATTTTGAGTGATTCCAAGAGATGAGATCGTTATGAGTTCGACTCGGATTAACGAATCCTTCATGTGTGTTAGGGCAAGGAGCTTGAAGACCAAGCTTGAGGCCAAGGAAAAGAGCCCGATTGCAAGTGTCTACAAGCAATCGGAAGAGTGTGAGGTGAGTTTGTGTTGACCGAAGTGATTAGGTCACTTCCATGTCGAAAGAGTAAAGTATATTTTATTTTACTTGATGCATGTAATGGTAGGTTAATTGGTAAGTGGTATATATGAATGTGTAGATCATATGATGTTAATACCATTAACTACCATAGATTGGAATTGTAGGCATGTGGAACACATAGATACGAATGGATATGTGTATGCCTAGGTGTGGACATAGTGGTGAGCTAGTTTTCTCTACATGCTAGAGAACTTGACATGTGGTTAAACAAAGGCTAGAGGCCATGTAAAGTTGGAAATCCTAGCTGTGGACAACTAGGGTAAGAAAAAACTATAATGTGCATGTTGGCATTAGATGTATATCAAAGTGATTTGAGCCATGGGCTCACTTTGCATGTAAAAGAATCCAAGTATTTCATAATAATATATATACTTGAGAGGTGATGTATGTGATGGTACTGAACCTAGTGTTATTGAACATAGGTTGGAACGTGTAATGAACCTAATGTTATTGAACATAGGTTGGAATGTGTAATGAACCTAGTGTCATTGAACATATGTTGGAATGTGTAATGAACCTAGTGTCATTGAACATAGGTTGGAACGTGTAATGAACCTAGTGTTATTGAACATAGGTTGGAATGTGTAATGAACCTAGTGTCATTGAACATAGGTTGGAATGTGTAATGAACCTAGTGTCATTGAACATAGGTTGGAATGTGTAATGAACCTAGTGTCATTGGACATAGGTTGGAAAATTTAGTGGTAGGTTGACCACTTGGACACGAGAATATGAACCTAGAAGAGGTTGATAACATAGGGTAATGATGAACCCTTGAGATGTGGAAAGTGGATTCCGGAATCCCAGATCTGGCGACTTGTAATCATGGTATCAGCTGGTGGGTGCGACGATTTCGCAGCCAAGGGGCTGGATACCTGTGGCGAGTGCGACGGTTCGCCGCCCGGTGATCGAAGCCATTGTTCGGCGAGTGCGACGATTCGCCGCCGGGTGACTGAGGCCATTGTTTGGCGTGTGCGACGATTTCGCCGCCAAGTGGTAAAGTCATGTTGGGCGGTGGCCCAAGTATGTTTGACTCAAGAGTGAGTCGGTGAAGGTTTGACTTAAGTAAGTAAACCTTAGTTGGGCGGTGTCCCAAGGATGTTTGACTCAAGAGTGAGTCGGTGAAGGTTTGACTAAAGTAAGTAAACCTTAGTTGGGCGGTGGCCCAAGGATGTTTGACTCAAGAGTGAGTCGGTGAAAGTTTGACTAAAGTTAGTAAACCTTAGTTGGGCGGTGGCCCAAGGATGTTTGACTCAAGAGTGAGTCGGTGAAGGTTTGACTAAAGTATGTAAACCTTAGGAGGGTGGTAACCTGTTAATGATTGACTCGAGAGTTGTTACGGATTTTATATTGGCATATTTCGTGAAGTGAGTCGGAGTCTTGAAGGTTCAAAGAAGAAAAGACGAAGAACAAAGACTCGAAGACTCAATGTATGAATTCACGATGCTTGGTAAGTTTAAATAATCTTGATGATGATTTATATATCTAATTTAAGAGTTTGGAGACATTAGAATAGGTTTTTAATGATTTATAAATGAATCGAAAAAATTTATGCTATGAGGTCCGAACCCTGGAACATGAGGTCCGGAACCCGTGAGCAGGTTTTGCTGGTTCGCAGACCCGGTCCGGACCCTGGAAGCTGAGGTCCGGAACCCGTACGCATATCTTGCTATTTCGCAGTCCGGGTCCGGACCCTGGAAGCTGAGGTCCGGAACCCGTGAGCGTGACAGACAGTTTCACAGACCGGGTCCGGATCCTGATGGCTGAGGTCCGGACAATGAAACGCCTGAAGAGTTTCAAGGTCCGGACCCCATACCCGCGATCCGGACCCCGACTCGTCGTGAATTTTTGGAAAGTTATTTTTTCAATTCTACTCTGATTCTAATGTCTCCCAAACCTGTAAATAAGATGGTAGATTCCTTAAAATCTTTTAGCAATCCTAATTTGGTTCCAAACCTTTCTAAAATCAGTTTTTCAATCCTAGTCGAAATCGGTTTGCTTCCAAACCTTTCTAAAAACTATTTTTTAATCCTAATCTATTTTGGATTGCTTCTATCCTATAAATAAGATGTGGGGGTGTCTCTAAAACGTGGTGAAGCATAGATTATCTTTTAGAAACCCTAGAAGCTTGTAGGTGACCGTTTTCCTCATCTTCTACATCAAGCTTCTCTCAAATTGATTCATGGTGCCCTAATTCCTAATATTCTTTTAGAATCAATTTGAGAATTGCTTAGAGATTATTCCCACAGATCTTCAATGATATTCTAAGCAATAAACCATCATCATTGTTATTGTTCTTGCTCCGGACGGAGTGCGCTCGTGGATTCGAGTGGGAGTCGTGGATTCGACGTGTTGAAGGCTTCGTGGATTCGAAGTTGGGCGTCTCGTGGATTCGGGACGTGGCGTTCGTGGATTCGGACGTGGGGCGTGGACAACCCGTTGGTGCGCGTGATCCGCTGAAGAGAAGGGAGAGGTTAAGTCTGTGGAGTCGGTAATCACCTTGTAATTCTTTAATCTTAGTGGATTATTTTTTCGCGTGTTGGTCCCGTGGGTTTTTCTCCAAGGTGGAGTTTTCCACGTAAATCTCGGTGTGCTGATTTTATTTTCCGCATTTACTTTATCGCATTGAGATTTGTGATTTTTGTTTATACACCTATTCACCCCCCTCTAGGTGATTGATATACTCTAGATAGATCCTAGGGCACCCCCTATCTTACAATTGGTATCAGAGCAGGATCTAGGCTTTAATGGGTGAAGGTGGTAACATTAATCGACCTCCGTTCTTTGATGGCACGAGCTATGCTTATTGAAAAGTTCGCATGAGAGCTTTTCTAATAGCCATCGATGAACGAGTGTGGCAATCCATAGAATTTGGATGGACTCATCCCACTCAAATCGTCGATAATGTTAGCGTCCCTAAACCTCGAAATAAATGGAGTAGGGAAGAGATTGATTTATCTTCTTACAACGGTAGGGGAATTAATGCCTTATTTAATTCTTTAAATCAAACCGAGTTCTCACGTGTCTCGGCATGTGAGACGGCAAAGGAGATTTGGGATACTCTCCAAGTTATGCATGAGGGAACTAGCTTGGTAAAGGTCCAAAAACTTCAAATGCTTACAAGTAAATTTGATTCAATTTTCATGGACGATCATGAGACCTTTACCGAGTACTATACTCGTCTTCAAGACATAGTCAATACATGCGCAAACTTGGGAGAGAAAATCTCGGAATCTAAAGTTGTAAGAAAAATTTTGAGAACTCTTCCCGAAAGATTTCGTCCGAAGGTTGCGGCCGTTGAGACTATAAAACATCCGGACGAGATGAAAGTAGAAGAACTAGTAGGCGCTTTACAAACATATGAAATGACTTTTCCTACTAATGAATCTTCTTCCAAGTCTTCTTCTAAGAGTACAGGTATTGCACTCAAATCTACTAAGGAGGAGGACGATGACTCGGATTCCGATGAAGAGATTTCGCTTGCCGACTTTGAACATCAATTGGCGCGTCTCACGAAAAAATTTCGTCGGAATTTCCGGAAGAACAAGACAAATCGATCTACATCCAAATCTTCTTCAAAAGGATCTTCAAATTCTAAATCCTCAAAAGAGAAGAGTCTTGCAAAGTCTTATAAAGAAAATGATGAATTTGAGGGGGAAATCCAATGTTACAAGTGTCGAGGCTACTGCCATGCCTCCTCGGATTGTCCCACGAAAAAGTCTTATAAAAAGAAGGCTTTACAAGCTAGAACTTGGGATGACTCTACTTCTAATGAATCGAGTTCTAGTGAAGAAGAAAAGAATGATGCTATAGCTTTTTGTTCACATACTTCTTTACCTTCATCATCGATTCTTTGTTTATCATCTATTTCTAATGATTTGCTTTCTCCTTCTTTGCATGAAACGTCGAGCGACGATGGCACAAGTGAAGGGGAGTCGGATGATGATGACTTAGCCGAGGCGTACAATCAACTACTAATTGAATCAAAGAAGATGGCTAAGCACAACAAGAAGTTGAGGAAGCGACTTTTGGAGCTTGAGGATGACAAAAAGACATTGAGTACTTCAAATAAAGCTCTTGAGGAGGAAAGGGAAAACATATTGAAGAACAACAAAATCCTCAAAGAGAAACTAAACCAATCGGAGACAATGATTAAATCATATCAAGATAAGATTGGTTTTCTAGAGCAACAATACAAAGAAGTTCACACATCCAACCAAGTTTTGACCAAACAAGTCCATCAACTCAAGTCCGACATACAAAAATTTTCCTCCGGTTCAAAGAAACTTGATGATATGCTCGGATTGGGTCAAACAAGCAAACTTGGACTTGGATATGAGCGGACATTTGTTGAGAAGGTAAAAAATTATATTCCCAAAGTCTCAACAAGTGTAATAGAGAAAGTATGCCATAGATGCGGAAAGAAAGGACATATCAAGAAGACATGCCATAAAAAGAAAACTCAAGTGGCATCTTCTAAGCATCTATCGGCATCTTCCATTACTCGACATCCTTCTCGGTTTCAAAAGCAACATCCAAAAGGTCGAGTACCCGAGGTCAACCAAAAGTCAAAGCCACAACAACCAACTACTCCAAAGCGGAATGCGATGGTGAGACCAAAGGTTGATCAAAAGTCAAAACAATCGGTGCCCAAATACAACAAAGCAAGACAACCAACAATCCGACAAGTTTGGGTTCGGAAAGGTGATATCTTTCCTTGTCTTAAACCTTAATTTGTTTTTGACTTAGTGTAGTGCTTTGATCGGTTTCTATTGCATATCTCTTGTTTATTGCATTACACATCTTGGTGCTTTCATTGTTACGATTTTTAGATTCTTTGAATGATTAGAACATTAAATAGTGCATTGAATATCAATATGTTCACTTTCATTCACTCTTAATTAATCTCATATTAATTATCGGTTTTACTTTATTTTCATTATATTTGAAGATAATTTATTATGAGAATTCTTAATACTTATATTCATCAAATTTAGGCAATCATGTGTAATCTCTAGGAGCTTAACCTATCTCGGTTGTGTGTGTTGAATTTGATGAATAGTCATTCTCTTATGGACTAAAATTTGTCACATATTCTTTCAACTAAGAGATTGCATAAGCGAGGGGAGTTATTATTATATAAAATAAAATGCTCATATGCTTTGAAAGATGTGGAAAGAGTTACATTCTTAAAGGAGTGTGAAAACTACCACCACATGGAGGAAAGAGCTACCACCCCGGTCGTCCGGTTAGTGTGTGCAGCTACCACATGAGAATTAAATTGCATATCCGAGAAAATATATATATATATATATATATATATATATATATATATATATATATATATATATATATATATATATATATATATATATATATATATATATGTGCAAAAGTATGCAAAAGGAAAAAATGTCTCAAATTTTATTTTTCGGAGTTATAAGGTGGTCCACATACATGAAAGATGCTCAAAGAGCCACCCCCTGTGCAATATTGGTTTTATCTCAATTTTGAACGTTTATGCGACAATTTATGTCTCTTTGATGAATCCCTTAAGTCATCTTCATAATCCGTTTACATCTTGATAGCTTTTGAGCCTTTAGATTATCTTTGATGACTTGTTTTTGAAGTTTATATGAATTAAGAAATCGGATAATATTTTATCTACATTATGATGATTGTGTAGTAAAGTTCTTAATTCTTATGAAATTAATAGGGATTGAAAGAAGTCAATGTGAATTTATACTCCTCATGCACTAACAATGTTTGACGTTTTTAATACAAGTGGTTTCAAAATTGAAAAAGCTTTAAACTTGTATTTTGATTAATTTCTCTCGAACTTCTCTCTATTTTTGGTGTTTTTCTTTTGGCAATTTTTGACAAAAAGGGGGAGAGAGGTAATGATGACTTAGACGCATAAACATAGGGGGAGAGATTGCATGAACAAAGGGGGAGCGATTTTGATATTTTTTCTACTAACTTTGTTCGTGGAGAATGCAAATTTTTGCAGGTCTTTCAAGACTTCAAGACTCCATATTTGTCTAAGTCATAGAGTTTTTTTTTAGGAGTTACAAAATTGTAATTTTGAATTCTATTTGGATCTTTCACGCGAGAAGTTCATTGTTTTGGTGATGGCAATGAATTTTATTTTTTGAGAGATGAGCATCGTGAGTGTTTTATGTATTTTTGAGTTTTGTCACGAAATTGCCAAAGGGGGAGATTGTTACGGATTTTATATTGGCATATTTCGTGAAGTGAGTCGGAGTCTTGAAGGTTCAAAGAAGAAAAGACGAAGAACAAAGACTCGAAGACTCAATGTATGAATTCACGATGCTTGGTAAGTTTAAATAATCTTGATGATGATTTATATATCTAATTTAAGAGTTTGGAGACATTAGAATAGGTTTTTAATGATTTATAAACGAATCGGAAAAATTCATGCTATGAGGTCCGGACCCTGGAACATGAGGTCCGGAACCCGTGAGCAGGTTTTGCTGGTTCGCAGACCCGGTCCGGACCCTGAAAGCTGAGGTTCGAAACCCGTACGCATATCTTGCTATTTCGCAGTCCGGGTCCGGACCCTGGAAGCTGAGGTCCGGAACCCGTGAGCATGACAGACAGTTTCACAGACCGGGTCCGGATCCTGATGACTGAGGTCCGGACAATGAAACGCCTGAAGAGTTTCAAGGTCCGGACCCCATACCCGCGATCCGGACCCCGACTCGTCGTGAATTTTTGGAAAGTTATTTTTTCAATTCTACTCTGATTCTAATGTCTCCCAAACCTGTAAATAAGATGGTAGATTCCTTAAAATCTTTTAGCAATCCTAATTTGGTTCCAAACCTTTCTAAAATCAGTTTTTCAATCCTAGTCGAAATCGGTTTGCTTCCAAACCTTTCTAAAAACTGTTTTTTAATCCTAATCTAGTTTGGATTGCTTCTATCCTATAAATAAGATGTGGGGGTGTCTCTAAAATGTGGTGAAGCATAGATTATTTTTTAGAAACCCTAGAAGCTTGTAGGTGACCGTTTTTCTCATCTTCTACATCAAGCTTCTCTCAAATTGATTCATGGTGCCCTAATTCCTAATATTCTTTTAGAATCAATTTGAGAATTGCTTAGAGATTATTCCCACAGATCTTCAATGATATTCTAAGCAATAAACCATCATCATTGTTATTGTTCTTGCTCCGGACGGAGTGCGCTCGTGGATTCGAGTGGGCGTCGTGGATTCGACGTGTTGAAGGCTTCGTGGATTCGAAGTTGGGCGTCTCGTGGATTCGGGACGTGGCGTTCGTGGATTCGGACGTGGGTCGTGGACAACCCGTTGGTGCGCGTGATCCGCTGAAGAGAAGGGAAAGGTTAAGTCCGTGGAGTCGGTAATCACCTTGTAATTCTTTAATCTTAGTGGATTGTTTTTTCGCGTGTTGGTCCCGTGGGTTTTTCTCCAAGGTGGAGTTTCCCACGTAAATCTCGGTGTGCTGATTTTATTTTCTGCATTTACTTTATCGCATTGAGATTTGTGATTTTTATTTATACACCTATTCACCCCCCTCTAGGTGGTTGATATACTCTAGATAGATCCTAGGGCACCCCCTATCTTACAAGAGTGAGTCATGTACGGCTTAGCTAAGGTAAGTGAACCTTAGGAGCAGATTGATTATGAAATGGGTAGTGGAATAGCAGTGAAAAATATATTGCATGGATTTCATTATCGCATTTGTTGAAGCATAAGCATGTTTACTTTTTGCACATAGTAGAGTTATATGCTTACAGGTTATGTATATGTACTAACCCATATTTATATGCTTCCTTTGGACCTGGTGGGTCGAGCTCCTCTCTTGGGTGGCCTTACCCACTGGAAACTATTTTATATAGTTCTCATCCCACTATTTTTCAGGTCCACACGTGAGCGGCGCGGCGGCGCGAGGGAAGGGCGTAACTCAGTAGTTAGCGTCCTACCATTGCGACCAGAATAGATGTACCCTCTACTGCGTAGTTTAGGGGTATTCGAATGAAAGGAAATGTAATAATAATTCGATTGTATTTGGAAAGAAAGAACAAAGACGAAAAATGTAATATGTGGTTGTATTGCGAATACTTGTAATAGCATAGTAACTTATGATGCTTTCCTTATGCAATCTATGTATGAATTCTGTTCCTGTTTGGAACCTCTTGAATTGTACTGGTTGTGACGCTTTGGACGTACAGGGAAAACTCTGTCCGTTCGGCGGATCTAGGTCATGCGCCCGCGCGGTTGTCCTTCCACCTACTTGGTGCTAAGGCTCGGCGGGGCGTGACACATTCACATATACATGTAAGTGAATCCTAATCCTTATCCTACTCCGATTCCGATCAACCCAAATTAGGAGAGAGACGAACTCGAGTCTAATTAAAACTCCTGTTGGACTCCAATAGGAATTAATCTTAAAGCTCTAGATAAATATCTATGGACTGAGTCTAAATGGACCAAATAAAATAGAAGGTATAACTTAACAAAAAGAATAGATAGGGAAAGAGAGAGAGACTCTGACAAGTACAAATCTTTTTTTTAATTTGCTGTAAAATGACGTTGCTTCTCTGTTTCCCCTACTCTCTGTGTACGGTATGCGATCCAATTGATAGAAACTCTATAATAAATAGGACTGGATATTCTTAAGAGTATGCCAGTCCAAGTATATTACAATATATTATATACATAGTACAAAAATTTTGCACTATTTAGAAGAGAATATTATACAATTTGGAAAAAAAATATTTCACCTTTTCTTCTATGTATGTTATATTGTATTGCAGCATTGAAATAAAGTGTCAATTTTTTTTTGAAAAGTGCAACTATTAAGTCATAAGTGCACATATTTTTTCTGAGAGATAACAATCCTCATCTAATAAAAAAAATAAAAAAACTGAATATAATAAGAAAAAAAGAGTCAATATTCTCTTCAAAATAGTGCAATCTTTGTATAAATGGTGCAAATATTGCATATTTATATATTATATTAAGAATAGTGCAGTATAGCATGTACAAATATTATAATATATTATAATA
This sequence comes from Puya raimondii, assembly GCA_016920855.1. Lineage (NCBI taxonomy): Eukaryota > Viridiplantae > Streptophyta > Magnoliopsida > Poales > Bromeliaceae > Puya > Puya raimondii. Next base: position 186,256,054 of record JABWPP010000050.1, read on the forward strand.
TGTTACACAACTGGTGTAATATTTATATAAATAGTGTAAATGTTGAAAGATTTATACAAATATTGCACAATTTATACAAATATTGCACAATGAAGGTGTTGGCGCAAGAAAAATAGCGCCAGCTGGTAGACGGCTTAGTACATGTGATTGACTGACGTAGACGAATTAAAGAACGACATGTGGTATATCGAGAGCCGCAAAAAAAGCACTTGAAGATGAAAAGACCCTGAGCGGGAATGGATGAAAACATGGGTGCAAGAATGTGGGAGCAATTACAGCAACCAATAAAGACGCGACTGTAGCACTCCCCACGCCACGAGTCGCTCGGTAACTGCAGGCTGACAAGGGTACTATAAATAGTACCAAGACACCTGTAATAAGGGTTTTTTTTCCCTGCAAACAAGAAGACCACTGCATTTCTATTACCTTCAATTCCAGTATTTTCCTACTTTCTAGAAGTAGAATACTTTGTAATCTTTCTTTTTCCGCACTTAAGAGCTTTTCTAGGAGTAGTTCGAAGCTAGAAGTAACTTAATTCCTGTAATTGTCCAGTTCGAGACATATAATCAACTCGGCTCTTTCAGCCGAGTCTGTTCCTAAATTTTGTTCAGCTTATTATATTGTGGAAGAACCCGGTTGAGCCGATCCCTCCTTACTTGAGTCGCTTGATCGTGGCACAATCGAGGGTCAATCCGAGAACCGATCCGCACTCCGAAGATGTGTTTGACTTGGTTAATGACTTGTCCTGGTCAACATCCCCTAAAGTTCGGTTCGCATGCCAACAATTTTTGGTATGCCTGGTGGGACACTCAGGTATAAGACCTTTCGAACTTAGAATGGCTGAGGTACATACTTTGAATCTCCGGAACAGGACAATTACCAGAGTTTCTAGGAATGATCGAATGAGTGGCGCCGAAATGAGTGAACGACAATTGGTGCCACCGTCGGGGATCGAAAGTACCAGCCAATCGGATCCACCTGAGCCAAATTTGGCTTTTACTCTCGCGCATATGACGCAAATTCTCGATCAGAGCAGCGAACAGAGGGATGCCCGCTTAGATGCAGTTTTGGCCGCCATCACGGCCTCTAATGAAAATTTAGTGCACATTCGGCAAATATTAGCCCGAAAAAAACAAATACCTAGAGGACCTCAAGGACCTCCAGCCTTGAATCAGCCTACAGGGTAAAACGCTCTTCAGGCGAATTTGCCACTGCAAAATCCTGCGGTACCAGCGTTGGCCACCTCAGATAAGGTGACACCTTATCAAGCGACCTATCGGTCAACAAACATAAACCCTAGTCTTCAGCCAGAGGTATCTTGGGGACTTCCTCCTCCTCCTCTAGCATATCAGCCGCAAAACGTAGGCATGAGAGCTGGGGGGTAGGGCCTTAACACAGGACAAGTCCCTCAAGTTCCTGCGGTACAGAAGATTCAACCTCCTCTGGGTCTGAACGGTATTCACGCCCATCTACCCGCCCCTGGGGAGGGAACGATAAGCTTCTTACTCATATAGAAGAGGCAATCAGAAACACCTTTGGTGTTGGTGCAAGGCTGGTGATGCGGCCAGTATTCATATCTCTATATCCCGCCAATGTTGATATGGAGTATCTGTATCCGGCAAACTGAAAAATGCCAAAATTCGACAAGTTTGTAGGTGATAAAACCGAGAAAACGGTTGAACACGTTGCTCTATTCACGGCCCAATGTAGAGAGGTGGCCGCCGACCCGTTTTTGAAGTTGTGACTATTTAACACGTCATTGACAAAAACGACGTTCTCGTGGTATACGATCTTGCCATTCAATTCTGTCCAAAATTGGGACGAAATGGAGCGCAGGTTCCACGAGCAATTCTATAGATCAGAGCAGGAACTATCAGTGGTCGATCTGGCTTTGTACCGACAAAAGCCGGGTGAAACAGTTGAAGAATATTTGAACCGTTTCAAGGTAGCAAGAAATCTGTGTTTCGTTAGAATGCTGGAATCTATATTCGCCAAGATGGCATTTAATGGTCTTCATTTTAAGATATAAGATGATTTTGAAGACAAATACTTGGTAAATCTGTTTGATTTGGGTGTTCGGATTGCCCAATATAAGCGGTTCTAAAAACGAAACCAAGATGATCGACCACGTTGGAGCCAAAATAAGGATTGGAATAAGGGCAAAAAGAAAAGTATTTCTCTTGTCCAAGACAACTTGGCTCAAGAGGAGCCGAGTCAATCTAGCGAAAGCGAGGACTCGGCTGATGAGGTCGAAGTCTATGTGGCTGAGATGGTGAAGAACCGACAGCTGTATAAGTATGCGCCCCTAAAGCCGACTGAGACCAATGAGTCTAAATCTCAGGTCTTCGCTTTCACCTATTCATTTGATATCTCCATGACCGATCAAATATTTGATCGGTTGAATAAGGATGGAAGAATCAAACTCTAAGAACGCCAAATCTTGCGTTCAAATGAGAAATTAAGAAGAAGAAAATATTACAAATGGCACCATTCTTGGAGCCATAAAATTAGTGATTGTACAGCCTTTAAAAGAAAAATCCAGAGAGAGATCAACAATCAGGTAATTTTTGTCGATCCAGAAAACAAAAATGAAATGAAAATTGATAAAAATCTTTTTTTCATGTAGATTAAATATGGTAGACATCAAGGGAAAGAAGCCGATGCGAGACAACAAGTTCCAGGATGACATGGCCGAGGTGAAAAGGAAACTTCGATTATGCATTAGCTGCAAGGCTGAGATGACGTGGAAGGATTGGAAAGCAATCATTTGCGAGAAGAAGTCGACCGGAGAATGGAAGGAGCTGATGGCATTCCCCGAGGAATGGGACGATCTTTCTGACGGGGAGAATGAACCGGCCGAATGTTCGGACGGATCGAACGAGTCCAGTGACGAAGTGGACTCAGAGCCGGAACTTTTGATCAAGAATGTCCGAAAAGAATACTATCACGGAGGTGACGAGAGAAGCCGAGAGGGGCCGCCGAGACGACCTTTCGGCTATCAGCATTGGGAACGGGGATATCGGCCAGCAAGGTATCAACCGATGACGCCGAGACTCGAAACCCGAGTTCAATGGGATGACCGAGGGAGAGATCGAGAACCTCAGTCGGAAGCTGGTGAATGAGCTGGGGATCCAGCCATGGCCCAGACCATAGGAGAAAGAGAGATTATGAGAGAGTATCTTAGAATGGTGAAGCTACTAACAAATGTGCCGGCTGACAAGTGGTTCACCGCAAAGGGATCGGCCAAGTGGTATGGGCCGGTCATGACGAAGACTCAAAAATGTCGGCAGTAGTGAATGCAAGCCGAGACGCATAGGCACTAGGAGGAGGCCAAGGGTTTTCGGCTGACTTTTTCGAAATAGCCAGAACATCAGCTCCCAGAGAGGCCCATGAAGAACGACCGAGAGGCGGGTGGTTCGACCGCTTCGCCTCAACCAAAAGCACAGGCCATACGATCGTCGGCTATAAAGCCGACAGAAAAATATATCCACAAAAAATTGGAGGAGAAGATTCTTTCCCTGGAGGCCGCCGTCAAGCGAGAGCGATGGCCGGACTAGGAGAGAGTGATGATCCAAGAAGAGGAGTCCTCAGTTGGAGAAGCCGAGGGGAAAAAGCCTAGGACCAAAGAAAAAGCGGTCAAAGAAGATTCAACGAGGGTGAATATGGTTTAGCCACGTGGCACTTTTTTCTTCACTTTTGAGTGTGGGCTCCACCTGCCTGTAATCCTCTCTCTTTCTCCTGAGCCTTCCGCCTGTTCGGTCTCCCCTGTCCGCCGCTTCGTCGTTCGCCGTTTCTTCTGCGCATTAAATTTCTTAGGCTGCCTTCAACTAGGGATGCAAACGGGGTGGATCTGGGGCGGGAGCCCCGCCCCGCCTCCCGCCCCGACTACCAAAATCCTGCCCGCCTCCCGCCCCGAATCCGTGACGGGTTAAAAAATATATCCCATAATCCGCCCCGCCTCGTAACCCGCCTCCCGCCGGCGCCCCGAATCCGCCACGCCAACTAATATTTTTTATAAAATTATAAAATTATTAATATTTTGTAAAATATAAATTAATAATTTTTAATAATATTATAACAACATCAATTATAAAAATAAAAAATATCAATCACAATTCGAAACAAAATTCAAAAATTTCAAATACATGAGAAATAGAGCACTAACTCATTTGTATATTGGACTTTTTTATAAATATATTATTTTTTAGGAATATTTTTTTAAATATAAATGATTTTCGGGTCGGATTCGGGGCGGATCATGGCGGGGCGGATTCGCGGCTGATTCGGGGCGGTTCAAAATTTCTCACGTTTCCTGCCCCGAATCCGTCTCGGATCATAAAAATTACCCCGCTTCCCGCCCCGAATCCGTTTATTTTCTCCCGTTTACTGTCCCATTCGGGGCGGGAGCTCCACCAACTCGGATCCGTTTGCATCTCTTCCTTCAACTCTTTCTTTGGGTGTTCTCTCTTTTTTAACTCCCACTCACCCCTCCCCCTTCCTCTAGCTCTGCTGCCGCCCCTACACCTCCCTCTTCTCTCTTCTCCAACCCCCGCAGCGGTTTTGTGATCCATCTCTCCCCGCCCATGGTTTTCTCATCACTGTTGTTTTGGGTTTCCCTTGCTCTCTCCCTCTTCCTCTCTCTCCCCGTACTCCTGCTTGTCATCGACGGCGACGACACCGCGGAGCAATTTTGGACGAGCAACTACATCCCGTAGCAGATGCCGAGGACGGGGGCGCCATTCTCCTCAGCGCAGCGGAGGAAGCCATCGGGGAAGGAGGGTGTGCCGTCGATGTGGACAGAGTGGAAGCCGTCGGAGAAGGCCGGAGATGGAGGAGAGGGGGCAGGTCCCGGAGATGCAGAGAAAGAGAGAGGAGGAGAGTTGGCGGATGCGGGTGGTGTACTGGGAGCCGTAGTCGAGGACGAGGATGAGGTTCGCAGCGGTGGCACTGGCAGTGGTGGCGCCTGCGACTGCGGTAGCGTAGGGCTTCGCTATTTGTAGGGGGTAGAGGTGAGGCGTTAGCGTTCCGGCGCCGTCGTCATCGCCGATCGCCCGTCCTTGAAGCCTTCTGCATCCTCAACAAGGTTGGCACCGCCACCAGCTACGTGCTCCTCTTTGCCTTCAGCCAACTCCGCGATTCCTCAGGAAGATCATCTATTAGTTCAAATCCAAGGATGCAAAGTCAATTGGTCCAAATCCAAGAAAGTAAAGGTAATCCTAGCTCTCGATATGTGCTCATCGTTTATAGTCTTTTTTCAAATTTACTATTCCAATTTCTTCTCTGATCGTGTCCTGGTGACGTCGCAGGTGAAAGAGACTAAAAAGTCTCCAAATGGATTGAAGCTCACATGTTCGATGAAATGTCTAAGCGAATAATCAAATTACTTGGCTCTTGGTATTTGCCTCTTCCCTTTGTTAATTTAGTATTTAATTCATTTTTTGGTGATTTTGTTGTTATCTTATAGCAATTGATTAATCTGATTATTTTGCGGATTAATGAGATGAGACTGACTTACTGCCACAGTTCTTTTTTTCAGTCATAAAGAACCATTCCATGAATGGTGGTAGAAGGTTGTTTTAATGTTGCAACTAAAGAGCACGAGTACTAAGGTAACTTGAGCCTGTTTAATTCTATCAAAATTTTATTACTACATGAAATTTATAAATTCTAATATTTAGAACAATGCAGATTCAACACATGAATGGACCTCCAAAAAATTGTGAGGAGAAGAGGGATAGAGCCCACCAACTCTATTCAAGGAGTCCATACTACAACTACGTATGGAGTTTCAGGAGAAAAAGGGGGTACTTTGACATGTTATGAAGCTGGTTTTTTATTCTTTGTTTTTTGTTTTTTTGTTTTTTTGGCCCAGGCGACAAGAAGGTATGAACTAGATTTCAGAGAAAGGGCAGGAAGAACAGGCCATAAAGTGCAAACATCTATGAAGAATTTTCAGTTGACTGTCGAGGTATTATTTTAGGTTCTTTCTTCAAGCATACTATGTGTCAATCTATCAGAATTTTCAGTTGTTTACCGCACAAATTAAACAACAATTTTTTAGGTGCTACGAAGTTAATCTAGCATCAAAAACCATAAATTAATAGTGAATTGGAGCATATTTTTATATGTCTATCTCTAGCAGTATCATGAAATTGTCGAGATAATTATTGTCGCACTGATGATATGCAAGTAGATGAAGTACCTAATTTTTCTTGCTCCCATAATTATATTGTTTCATGCCTATAAGAAATTTGTATATTGCGCTTAGATTGCTTGGTCGAAATGAATTTCAGTTTGTTAGACTGATTACACCCACATTTGGCTATTTTGGTTCCATGACAAGCCCCTGTTGTATTTGTTTTTAATTAAAGGATGGCCAAAAGAAAATATTGGAAGAAAGAAAAGCATTAGAGAGAGGTTGACATGGTTTCTTGCTAATATTAGCTGTATTTGTTTCTTCTCACCCCAAAAAAGGAGAAATTATTGGGTCCATAGATAGATGTAGTTTCCAGTTAGGATTAAATGTGGAATTTTTCTCTCAAAATTAAATGTCTGTGATGTTTAAGATTTTCATTTTCTTTGACTTCCTTACGATGAATTAGTTTTCACCTAAAGTTAAAGTTTTGGTGATGAAAAGTTTACACTTTAGGACATCAGAAAGATTCAGATTGTAATAGCAATTAATTGTAACCAGAGTTTTTATATCTAATATGACATGCTAGATTATTCTTTAAAGAGAGATATCTTTTTAGGTATTGTCATCTTTTTTATGAGCTTAATAGTAGTGAGTTCTTTTTTAAAAATTAAGGGGGATATATATTTTTTGCACCATGATCTGCATTTGAGGGCGGTGAAATACTACTTATGCATTTGCATTTAAAACTATTTGGTCCAAGCCATTATTTGATATTATAAGTTACTTATCTCATGCAATGGCTAATTATGGTTTCTTTCCTCCTCTTTTGTAGGTTGGATGTGGCCATGAGCTTCCTGATATCTTCACGGGCCTTGAGTTATGAGTTACATAGGCCCGGATTTGTTTGATTTGGGGTTCTGTTTCAACTACTTGATTTTCTTTTATCCTTTTTTTTTTGTTTCTTAGCTATAAGGGTTTTCAAGACTTCAACGTTGAGATCCTAGAATATCTAACCATGCCAAATATAAAAGAAAATATCATGAAAGATACACCCATATCCCACTTTGTTCACTTCTTTGTTGGTAACTAGAGTGAAATGTCACGCTCCAGGTTCCAACACTACCCGGGCTCGCCAACAGATCCGCACGAAGCGATAGAAATATCTGCAATTTGCATACGAACCACTACTATAGAGTAACAGAGCTATTAAGACAGAAGTAACTAGTCATCCGTATATCCATGTGATTTAAGGTGTGTACATGACCCAAAACAACATCATCTGTGACGCCCCAACTTTCCAGGGAGTCACCCATCCTAGAACTACTCCCGTCCTAGCACGCTTAACTCTCTTAACCTCTTGGGCCTAGCCACCATCCAAAATACTTAAGCCGGGTTAAGAGTTTAGCTCTATTATATCTTATATATAGGACTACCTGGGGTCTCACATCATCACCTTTCAACTCTAAATAGATGAAATAAAAAAAATACAATTGTATGTGCATAACTAACAAAAGTAACTATCTCCAAGAAGAGGTACTCCTCTAACATGTCGACCGGGGTAGTTAAGGGTCTAGTTCGCGACTTCCTTACCTCGATCAAAAGCAGTAGCAGCAACCGACGGCTCTGCAAGAAAAAGTAGCAGTAGAATTTGTGCTTGCTTGTTATCCGTGCGATTCATTTTATTTTATTAAATTAATTGTTTGTGTTTTTCATCTCGTATTAAAGCTTATTGATATTTTTAGCTTGCAATCTAAAATGCTTGATCGATTTTTCATTTTTATGTGTTAATTTGCCTGTATTTGGTGCCTACTGTATATCTTACTTTGATTTAAGAGATTTGGAAAGGCGTTGTGTGATAATGTTGGATAATGTAGTGAAGAATCGGTGCATTGACTAATTTTTGCTTACAAAATGCCTTTGGATTGTCACATAATGGAAGCCATTTTGTTGATCTAGAGAAGTAGTATAGTTGTTTATCTGTAATGTAGAAAATTTTGAGCGTCATCATAGAACTAAGATGTGCTGTGATTACAACTTACCATATGAAGAGCGCAAAAGATCTGAAAAAGAAGTGTTTTGGAAATAATCGGAGGTACGACAAATTTGAATCAATTGCCGTACTGAACGATTCTCTAATGGAAGAAGCAAAATGCTGATGTCTGATTTTATGCTGTAAAAGTAGTTTTTTAATTTGCAGTATGCAAAGATTGAGATCATTCTGCTAAGATCCAACTTCTCTAATTCTCCGCAACCATTATATTTTTATGATCATTCCCTAATGCAAGAAAGAAATGGAACAACTATTGCATCTGCCGCTGTAGCTAAACTTTGGAATTGCCTTTCCTAAAGGCAGCCTCAATGATGCTTCAAAGCTCTTAGATCTCTAAGAAAAATCCGAAAGCATTGCAGAGATGCTCGCCCTTTGGATGATCCGAAACGGTTGTGTGACCTGCCGCTGGATGTCCAGTCAGCATTTTCTTTTTGTCCCACTACATGTTCTTCAGCAGATACATAGGTCCTATTTGGTCCTGTTATTAGGAGAGACACCGAATTAATATCCAATTCAATAGCACCTTTTTTTTTTATTGTTTGCTGTAGAATTAGGAGCTTTTAAATTGCAGTTTCTACTTGTGCTCTTCGAGTCTCATTGCAGCTTCCATGTTAGCGGAAACTCTTCAGTTTGTCGAATGCTATGGCTAAACGCAAAAGAAAGAACAAGTCCAAACATCGACTTATACATGCTTCTTTTCCTATTTATACATAATACAAATATTTGTTCAAAATAAAAATCTAATCCTTTTTATGAAATTGGTTGCTAACTAGAATCACTGCTCAGTTCACGGTGGGTAAATAGATGCAATTCATATAAATTCTTTCTCCTGAATGGGCTTTGGACAAGCAGGTTGCATCACAACAAAGGAGCTGGGGACCGTGATGCGCTCCTTGGGCCAGAACCCAACTGAGGCAGAGCTGCAGGACATGATCAACGAGGTGGATGCAGACGGGAATGGTACAATCGATTTCCCAGAATTCCTGAACCTGATGGCGCGCAAGATGAAGGACACCGATTCCGAGGTGGAACTGAAGGAGGCCTTCAGGGTGTTCAATAAGGACCAGAACAGCTTCATCTCTGCCGCCGAGCTCCGCCACGCCATGACCAACCTTGGCGAGAAGCTAACTGATGAGGAGGTCGACGAGATGATCTGCGAGGCTGACGTCGATGGTGACGGCCAGATCAACTACGAGGAGTTCGTCAGGGTCATGATGGCCAAGTGAAATCAAAATGTATAATATTTTAAAAGAAGGAATGGGGAAATTAATTTCGTGGCAGATTTATTCAAATGCGCGAGACTATTTCCTCCTCTTCTGCTGCGTAGTTATCTGGATACAGTAGTTGTGAAACGGAAGAAAGACGATGACTGTGTTTGACTCTCTCTCTTCCCTGCTTGTCTTTGGATTATATTGTTAATCCCTGTTTCTGTGAATGTTTTATGTTTGTTTCGTCTTGGAAGTGGATTTTGAGTATGCAGTCCGCTAGTTTTATGTTCATCTTCGTTATAACTATTATTTCTAACGGATCACTTTTTGCAGTATTTCTTTCGTTGTGCTGCTACCCATTCGGTTTTAATAGCTGATATGCTCAGTTTCATGATGATGCATCTGTAGTTCTCCTTCCATTGTTGGCATCTCTTGTAGTGTGGTATCTCGGCTTTTAATGTGCAAATCACACATCAGCAAAGTAAAATATTTTTATGATTCTATGATTTTTTTTTTTTTTGAGAGAAAGGTAGCATACTACCCGCTTTGTTTATTTTTTTTAGAAATAAATTTAGCTGGAAATATGAATCAACTAGGATTCGAATCTCGGGATCTCGGGTACCAACCGTCAAGCCCTTTGCCACTTGCGCTAGGGACGGTCGGTTGATTCTATGATTTTTAAATGTTAAAATATCATGCTTCTTGACTGTTATTTTTTGCTGTCGGTTGCTACTCATGCAAATCATGGTGGAATGTTCTTATCTGTGACTTCTACTTTATCACTTTCGTTGTTTTATATTTTACCACCTTATCATTGATATCTATTTCCTTAGGAAGATCAACCATTATCATTTTAATGTAATTTAATTTTATTATTTTTCCTGAAGTTGAGAAGATCAAGTAATAACCTGCATTGAGCTCTGAAAAGCATCTCCTAACCTTCTAGGAATCTCTTTTACAATAGAGAAATGATATTCACAGTTCTATGACTTGCATATCAAATTTGATGGAGTTTATGATTGGTAGAAATGGTTGTGTGCTTTGTTTTCAAAGAAATAATAATATGCAGAGAATATCACAAGGCTGGTAGTTGGAAGGGCAATGAATTTGAAAGGTGCTGTGGTAGGTAGCAACTACCTTACTCTGTTTCTTCTATAAATGTTGCTTTCTCCCTCCCTTGGTGCTTGTGCTTATAGCTTTTGAAATATAGGAGGAAAGAGAGAGAGAAAGAATGGGGAGCAAGGAGAAGAAGATGAAGATACTGTGCCTTCACGGCTTCCGAACTAGCGGGAGCTTCTTGCAAAAGCAAATCAGCAAGTGGGATCCATCCATCTTCCGAGAATTTGACTTGGTGAGCTCTCTCTCTCTCTCTCTCTCTCTCTCTCTCTCTCTCCGAAGGGTGCAGTAATAAAATGAAGAATAGAGGCTCAACTAAGTTGTTCACTATGTGATTTTGATAGTTTTTCTTCACTCCGGGTTCTAAATCATTACACGATTAGACCTAAGCAAAATCCACTCCGGTCTTACTTTAGATCAGCCGTGCGTAGCTCTAAATGACCGAACTAGGCCGTGTTGGGCTAAGTTAGAAAGTTAGAATCCTGAGTGGCCTCACTAAGATTTTCTCAAACCAATCTACTCCATCGACTGAGTCAGGCGGGACCAGTGGGGCTAGAGTTTTTTTCATATCTAGTCATGATTATTGATTATTGAATCTCTGAATAAGTCTTATTTTATAGTGCATCCTTACTGTGAGCTAAACTTCTTTGTTTTGAAATCATTTTAATTTTCGTTGGCGTTTAGGTCTTCCCTGATGGGCTCTATCCAGCAGGAGGGAAATCGGATATAGAGGGCGTATTTCCGCCGCCCTATTTTGAGTGGTTCCAATTCAACAAGGTGGGTGCAGAATAAGTATATGTTGATAGTATAATAGATTTAAGTTTTCCGCGAGATATATATAAAAACACTTGAGTGAGAGTTTTCTATTGCTTCACACAGATCGATTATTGTAGGCATTAGGTACAAAATTTGACTTAGTTATTTAGTTCATGGGAAACCACATATGCTGAACAACATGTTTTCTTTTCTTAGGCATCTAATACAGTAGTTATCATTTACTATGGCTTGATAATTGACGGTTTAATTTTTGTGGCATATTTGGCAAACAGGATTTCACGGAATACAGGAATCTTGATGAATGTATTTCTTACTTGTGTGATTACATGACAAAAAATGGCCCTTTTGATGGATTGCTTGGTTTCTCACAGGTATAACTTTTACGCGTTATTGTTTTTATTTAAAATTCTAAATTTAGTTTGCTATGCATTAATATTACACGCCAAAAATATTAACCAACCCTACCCTACATGAGCATCCATGAGTCTTTGTTCAAACTTTTTAGTGATGTTTCATTTCAATTTGACAAACATTTTTTTTTTACCTTAATATTTTCGCTTTGAATCAGGGTGCGACCCTATCGGCACTTTTGGCCGGCTATCAAGCGCAGGTAAATTACTACTCCAAGATAAGAATGAAAGAGATAATTGCAAACAATATCCCTAGTACTACCAGTGAATATTAATATTCTGCATGTATGTTACTTTCCGGGAAATTTTTTTTTAATTAATTGCAATCAATGTTCTTGTACTAACAACACATCTAACCCTAACAATTTGCAAACAATCTAATACCAAATCCATCTCATGTTGCATCATTTATTCTCATACAACAGGGCAAGGTACTGAGTGACCACCCACCAATAAAATTTGTGATCTCAATCTCTGGATCCAAATTTAGAGACCCAAATATTTGTGATGTTGCATACAAGGAACCCATCAAGGTTAAGTCCCTGCATTTGATTGGGGACAAAGATTGGCTCAAAATTCCCTCCAAGGAGCTCACCACTGCATTTGACAACCCTCTGACCGTAAGGCACCCACAGGGCCACACTATACCCAGGCTAGGTTTGAAATTTCCTTCTTAAAATTGCCTATTTTTTGTTTGCATGTATTTGAAATTTTAAAAATGTACAAGCCTTATTTGAATTTTAGCGTATATTTTGAAACGAGTAAGTAAAAATTTTAAAAGTTTTGATTTTAATGTCTAATATTTTACTATAATGTTTTCTTAGAAGCTAATGGTATTTGTAATTTTTTTATACGGATCATTCCGTAACCTATGAAGAGGTAGTTACTACTCTTTGCGTAGTCTATGAATATTTTGGCAGAAAGTATTAGATTCTGCGAAATCAAAAGTAACTGATGACTGAAAAGTAAAATAAAAAACTTTAAAATGTAGGAACATTTTTCGAAATAAGCTAGAGTTAAGATAAAGCCTTTTTTTATTCAGGCCTGAATGTAGAATATGGTTTTGATGTCGGCAGATAAGATTTATTGAATTTGGTCAGTATCCATCGATTGAATTTAAAACAGATTCAATTAATCTAATTTGCTTCTATTAGAAAACATGTTTGATAATGCGGCGTGCCTACCTTTTGGTCTAACGACAGAAAGATGAAAAACTGCAGATGAGGCAGCAGTGAAGCAGCTTTCTGAGTGGACTACAAGCATTCTCGAGGATGCGTTCGCTCATCGTAGTTGCAATTTGGAGAAGTCCGGAATTGAGGAAATCAGCACCGCATCACATTCGGTTGTCAATTCAGGGAGTTTGATGCCTACAAGCTTATCTAAGGACTTACAGCGAGAGGAGACTGGTTTTGTTGAGAATGGAGAAGCTAATAAGAAGTGAGAACTTAGAGACAAAAATAAAATAAAATAAAAGAATCAGGGGTATCCATTTGGAACGAAATGAGCCCGTACCCGCATACTTGTTGATTTTCCTTGCTATTTAACGAGTAAAGCTTTGAACTTGGCTTATCAGTGGACTCGGATGATAAACTAAATTCTGAAAGTAACATATCATAATATATTATACTTTTTGCTTTTAGATCACGTCCAGCGTTGTATTTATTTTTTATTTTTTTAAATAAAAATTTGTATATTAATAAATGTAGGAGTGGACAACAAATTAATCATTTTACCTGTAAGTATATATCTGACAATAAACAATAAAAATTTAAAAGCACTTTGTTAAGGAGAATTAATTAGACTGCTGACATGCCACTACTGCATCGAAGGCAAATGGGCTGCAACCGCATTCATTCGTATCCATATCAAATCAAAAGTATGGCCCCACCATATAATTTTATCCTTAGACTTACAAGGGGACGGATAACAGGAAATCTCCTAGTTTTTCTATTATGTAGGCTTGGCAAATGCTAGTTTATATTCAAAGAATTCACTCTTTTTTCTTATGAAATGGATGGTGAAATAAAAAATAGGGAATCGAGTGAGAACTCGTAGATCGTTAGTAAGCACAGAGCTTATACGAGAATTGCTCTGGTCTAGAGAGAGAATGGCACTTGATGTAACGAAATTCTCCGGAACTAGATCGAAATAAAACAGAAGGACTATACTACAGGCTTCCAGGGAAAAGGTTTTAGGCTATGCTAAACTTTGAATTCTTGAAATAGGAGAGAGTACGGGAACTTTTATAATTGGATAGGCTGGAAATGCCTAGCTTCTAGTTAGACTCCCAATTAGATAAAAGGGGAATAGGCAAAAGAGAGTAAAAATAGATTGAGTATATATAAATATAATGGATTGAAGAGTGGCAAATAGATATCTATATTCATAAAGAATACCTTAATAGAATGCAGAAAATATGCTAAATAGAAAGTGTTGCCAGGCACTTGAACTGAATGCGCTTACCTTTTTTTTATTCAATTTTCGAGAGACTAGCTTTTTTTCTAGAAATCCCTGCCTAAGCTTTCTTGCTAGCGTTAGCTTGAAAAGAAAAAAACACTCCTGCTTGCTATAGTTCTTCCTGGGATTTACCTGTAACCTTTACCTACCTAGCCCTTTGAAAGAGAAAATGTCTTTATTCGATACTGCTTTCCCTATTTTCTTATTCTGTGAGACTGCTGTCTTGCTCACTTGCTGTCCTACTGCTCCTCCCCGATCCATAAGAGAAGCAAGAGCTCACTTTGACTTGCTCGGAGAGCTTACCCCCTTGAAACAATACCATCGCACTCGAAGGGGATGAAAATCAACTAAATTGCTTTCTTTCATAGAAGGCAGGGGATTGTATGGCAGGAAGACTATTCCACTTCTAGATAGAATGCTCTAACAAGACCGAATGAAAGTAGCACTAAGTATAGAGTGAAGCTGGCAGAGAACTCACCCGAACCTCCAAAAAATAGTGCTTTCACTTAAATTTTGTTTTATCAAGCCAGTCAAAAAGTCTCTATGCAACAAGTCCTTCCATTCCTTGCTCGCTCACAGGTGGGCTGGCAACTGGCTAAAACTCCCCTCAACAGTCCTCCATCGAAAGGCAACAGGTAATAATAGGGCTATACGCTTTGACAGGACAGGATATTCTATTCCTATACATGAATTAGAAGGTTCTGGATCTATTTTTTTTTTTAAGCAAGGAATGGTGCTAGTCTGAAGGCTAAGAGCTAAAGAAAGAACTTGATTTTGATCTGATTTTTTGGTCAAAAGTTTGTAAGATCACTGAAGGAAAGGTTGGTCACAAATTTGGAGAGTCTGCTTCTACACGGAGACGAAGACCTTATCGAACAAATAAAGGAAAGGGCAGAAAATGGATTTGATTAGATGCCACAATAGCAGTAAAAATTAAAGGAAGAAAATCAGTCTTCACGATGAACAAGTCATATTTTCTTTTGTTTCTGGGTAAAGGTAAAGATGGCCTTCTTCTTCACATTTCTCTTCTGAATCCGCCTCTCGCCTTTCAGAGGTTTGGAACTCTTCTTTTGAGCAGCATTTCTGGATATTAGAGCCATCCTCATAGGGCTTGCCACCTTCCTTGATTGAACCTTTCCTGGATCAACAGAAAGGGAGATCACAAGAAAGAATGAAGAGAGAACAGGATTGAGCGCGTAGCTGATCTATGACCACCGTTGCGCTAACGCGTAGCCCTTTTCTTGCTGACCAAGCGAAAACTTATTTCAAGCGGACCCCTTGAATGAAGGACCAATCAAATAAGTGGCAGACCAGACGAAAGGAAAGTACAAGAATATTTATAACTCTCCGGTGTCGCCACGTCTAACAACATTGGATCCGCACGAATATCCCAAGACGCATCAGTCAGGAAAAAGAAGAAGGACCCACTTATTCCACTCAGAGAGACCGAAGCAGGCAAGAAAAAGGCTGAAGAAAGTTCTCTTTCCATTCCAACTAAACTAAGTGAAAAAGGGAGAGAGCAAAACAGAGACAGAGTAACCAAGAAATGTCCGAACCAACGAGTCCTTTGGTCGACTCACATTCGATTGCATGAAATCCATGGTTTTCAAAGAGATTCTTCTAGTTTGTTGACCCAACATGCTCTACCGATCTTCTATCCCGAATCTCCGTCCTTTTTTTTTCCTCGTGCCCTGCCAATATCATTCCAAACAGAAACGGAAGAGGCTGGGGGGCTGCCTGAACATGAAGAGGAGCTTCCTGTGGCATAGCTCCAGCTAGAAGAGAGCAAAGATGAGGCCGACAAGGTTATTTTCGAGAAACCGTCGGTCGTGCAAACCAGATTTGTGACATTAAGGCCTTGATAGAAGGTCGGCCAGTTGGCCCCGTCATGGTAGACGGCGGGGGGCAATGGTGAATGTGATACCCACTTCTTTCTTTAAGAAGTTGGGCGATGATGAAGATGACCTCAAGCCCACCGACACAACTATTGTCACGCCCCGGTGTCCACGTTTTCCCGGGCTCGCTAACAGATCCACCGTATACATAGGTATTTTTCGTGTATATAAAGCGATAGCTGAACCTGCAAACAATAAGTACAACTACAAGAGAGTACAAAGATGCTAAAACTGAACAAAATATATATAGATACGGCCAACTGTACATACAAGATCCCAAGATACATCTCTGTACAAACACCATACAAGATACCTCGTCATCTCAGACTATAAAAGTAAACATCACTGTATGTACATAGCAGCTCCAAAAGTAACTAGCTCCAAAATAGGGTACTCCTCTAGCTCAGTGACCGGGGTAAATAAGGATCTAGCTCGCGACTCCCTTACCTCGATCAGACGATGCAGCAGCAGCAACAACCGATGGCTCTGCAAGAAAAGTGGCAATAATGGGTGTGAGAACTACTACAAACAAAGTAGTCCTCAGTGGATACCGTCACCGACCCCAATGGCCTACCCACTAAGTCTACGAGACTAACAGTATAGCTGGTAGGTAAAAAAATAATATGGTATGCTGGAAAAAACTGTACAGCTAATATACCATTACCCTACCACTAACCAAGTCATACTCTCAATATAAATGCATCACTGGCTAAAGATAGTCACTCCCGACCCGATCCAAAGGGGCTGCCAAATGGTTCGTCCAACCGATGCCTAGCCACACCGTACGCCACCCCGGGGGTAGCCGATGAAAGGATCCTATCCAAAAGTACTGCAGCGACATCAACACAAGAAAAGCCTCACTCCGGAGCGACACTCGGGGGAGCGACCCAACCGAGCAAACAAGCGTATCTCTGTCGAGCTCAATCAGGCTCTGGCAGGCTATAATCAAAGTAAATGGTCAAACAGGTCAAAGACTCGATGCTCATATGCCCTCAGAACAATCTAACACAAGAAGCAAGAATCTGGGTCCACCGTCAACCCCGACGTCACCCGACAGTACAGAACAGCCTAAACTCTACTGTAAAAGTGGGCTAGGCATCTCAGCACGAGCGTAATCTCAACCTACACTAAACTGAGTATCCACCTCGCACTAACAGCGGTGATACAAAAATAAAAACAGCTCCTGAAGCTAAATCTGTTAACTTTTTCGAAAAGTGACAGGTGTAGATTTAACGAGTTTTCTCCTAAGTCAATTTCCAGTTCAACATATAATATTTAACTAAAATCATTAGATTTTGCTCCAAATTCAGATTTCATATATAATCATGCAAATTCATGAATCCGAGCTACTAACATGAAGACATGATATAAAAATAGCATGCTGAAATTCTCTACAACTTAGGAGGAATTCCGAAGTATTCGGCCACATTAACCAACCTCAAACGCGAGTCCAACAACGGCTATAAATCGATGGGAAGAGCCCTGCACAGGATCAGCCTCAACTAAAGCAAAACCAGGCTGCAGTTCAGTTTCGGATCCTCCTGCGACCACTTCTGGGCGCCCAAATCCTGAGCCCAGAACAGCAAGCTGCCAGCCTCAACCTGCAGGAGGTCAACTTGGAAGTTAACTCCAATCCTTGGTTCAAACTCAGTAAAAAAAAAATCCTCCAAACCCACCTCTAAATCAAGGTTAACTTAATCCTCAGCTCCTTCACCAAGTTCGAGTTCAAAACAGTCACCAAAGGGCCTCCAACAAGATTCGGACCCACTTCTGGATGCCCAGAACCTGCATCCAGGACTGCAACACTTCAGCACTTCCATTCAATTCAGCCAAAGTTTGGAATTTCTCACTTCTAGATCAAGTGAAAGGGATTTAAAACCTCCAAAGATGGGTGAAGAATTAATTCACAACCAGCAAAAAGCCTTCCATCAAAATCTGGATTCACAAATCCAAGAAATCCATCGAAAACTCCAAAAACTGCATTATAAACTCAATTCATCCAAAATCTGAGCTAAACTCACCTTTGAATTCGAAATTCTGGTGGGGAACAACTTCTAAACCAGTAAAGGATGCTAGGAAACCAATTCCCACTTCAAAAATCCGGCTCCAATAAGATTCGGAACCATAAAAACCAAAGAAACCTCAATTTCAGCTCAAAACATCAATTTTTCAAGAAATTCAGCAATTCAACCTTACAAACCTAGATTAAAAGCTGTTATAAGGATCCCACATACTCTCCATCAAATCTTCTATCCTCACACCCCACAGCAATTGGATGCTCCAACAATGCACACGAGCAAGTTCTATCCCAGTTGCTGCTGGAATTCTGCAGAATTTCTAAGTCCTAAAAAAAAAAGGTGGTATTTGAGAGATTTGGAGGGGGTTTCATGGAAAGTCCAGAGCTCCCTGTGAAGGAGAGGAGAAAAGAGTTCAAGGGGAACGTCCAATTGCTTTTATAGATGTATAGGTTGGGTACAATAAGCCTCAGGAACAAAGGAGTTAAACCTGATACACTGCTGAAAGTCCCAAGGGATAATTGCCTACGTACCCTTCAAAACTTCAAAAATATATGATTTACCCCTGTTATTTTTTTTCTTTCTAATATACCCCTCATACGTTCCACAGTTATCCAAAATACCCTTATAGTCTTTCCAAAATACCCCTGCAGTCTTTCCAAAATATTCCTGCAGTTTTTTTCATTTACCTCTCTAGGGGTATATTTGAAATAGGTTGGAACGTAAAAAGGGTATTTTCAATATTAGCCTTCTAAGAGGGGTAAATCAGAAAGTCGGGAACTTTTCAGGGGTATATAAGCAATTGCCCCAAGTCCCAAATTCGGGCGCCCAGAACCCAGAACCGGGCGCCCATTTCCTCCAGCCTGCACAATTCAGCACTTTGGGCTCTCCGCCCGACGGTCTGCTACTCCGCTATCCGGTTCCGGCGGATCTCACCTACCAAGGCCACGTGTCAGCACGTTCGATACTCATGAGGTGAACTTTCGGGCCCACTTCTGGGCGCCCGAAATTGGATCCGAAATGACTCAGTATATATATATATATATATAACAGCACTCAGAATCTGGGCGCCCTACACTCAACTTCTGGGCGCCCTAAACTGGCAGAACTTCGGTTTTTGCTTATTTGAGTGTTCCGAGTCCATTTTCGCGTCCATTTCGTGCCAAAACGACTATGACTCGTCCCGACACTCTACAGATGTGTCGATCAGTCACTAATACTGTAGTCATTCTGCCAGTTAACCCTTAGGGGCACTACAACTATGACCAATTTTACAGGAAACTGTCAACAAGCACGGGACCTGACGACCGAGCTGACAGTTGGATCCAAAACTCTCCGGACAGCGTACTTTGTAGTGGACGCCAGCAGCCACTACAATCTACTATTAAGGCGTGACTGGATTCACGCCAACAAGTGTGTTCCTTCGACCGTACACGGGAAGCTTTTCTAGTGGGTCAGAGATCGAGTTGAGGAGATTGTGGCCGAAGGAAGGCCGCAAATAGTAAATATAAGCAATAGAGATCATCAGCCATGTTAATTGGGCCGAAGCAAACCTGAACCAGATCTCTTTCATCCGGGTCACCAAGGATGGGGTACAAGTTGTACTCTAGAAAGAAGTTGAAGTTCAGGCCGCCAGCTTGGTTAAAATGGAATGCCAAGAGCCAGGAGCCAAGGCCCTGAAGGAGCCTCAGTATGAAGAGCCGGCTAGGGGGGCTGGCAAAGTGGATGATTCGGCTGATAAGGTCGATGACAAGAAAACAATTAAGCTTGATAGTTTGGCCAGCACCAACATGGCCGAAGATAAGAAAATAAGGACAAAAGATGATTCGGCTATTAAGGTCAATAATGAAAAAGTAAATGAATTAGACGATTCGATTGGTAAGGCCGATGAAAAGAAAACAAATGGATCTGATGATTCGGCCGAAGTCAGAAAGGCCAAAGGAAAGACTACAGACGAATTCGAAGAGTCACCGATCAAGACCGATGAAAAGAAACTAGAAGTTGAAGATCCTCTAGTGAAGGTAAATCTGGATCGGACGAAGGCAAGGGACCAACTTTCATCAGTGCCAGACTTTCAACAGAGCATCAAGAGGAGTTGGTCATACCCCTGAAGCGCTACAAAGGCTACTTTGCCTGGAGCTACGATGAGAAGCCAGAGCTCAGCCGAGAAATTGTAGAACATAGGTTTCCTATAAAAAAAGAATTTAGGCCTTATAAATAGTCGGCTCGTAGGTTTGAGCCGAGTATTATATTCCAAATTAAGAACAAAATTAAAAATATTTTGAAAGTCAGATTTATTAGAGCAGCTCGTTATGCTGATCGGGTATCTAATTATCACACCCCAATAGTCCCACATCGGATGGGAATGTGGTGGTAATTGGGTATATAGGAGACCATAGACATTAGTAATAATAACTGAGCTTAAGTATTTTGAGCCGGTAGTTTGGGCTCAACGAGTTATTATTGCTAGGGCTGGGTTGTTACATTTGGTATCAGAGTCAATCACCAGCCGAAAGTGTAAAATGGGTCTCGACTGAGCCAAAATAGGAATGACAGGCTAAGCCAGGGTCGGAATGACAAGGTGACAGGCAAAGCCAGAGTCGGAATGACAAGGCTAGCGAGACAAGTCTCACATCGCCTGATAATCTTGGACTGTGTGTGTGATTGGGCTGAGGAGGACGTCAGGATCTAAACAAAGAGAGTCTGTGACACTCCAATAGTCCTACATCGGATGTGAATGGGGTTGTAAGTGGGTATATAAAAGACCATAGACACTAATAATAATAACTGAGCTTAAGCATTTTGGGCCGGTGGTTTGGGCCCAACGAGTTATTATTGCTAGCGGGCCGGGTTGTCACACTAATATAGTTCCTGTACGTAAGAAAAATGGTAAACTTAGAGTTTGCATTAACTTTAGAAACTTAAACACAGCTACACCAAAGGATAAATATCCTATATCGATAACCGATCATGAAATATTATCTTTCTTGGATGGGCATGCTGGCTACAATCAGATTTTTATAGCCGAAGAAGATATATCAAAAACGGCTTTCGATGCCCGAATTCGATTGAAACCTTTGAATGGGTGGTGATGCCCTTTGGCTTGAAGAATGCCAGAGCAACCTACCAAATAACTGTAAATTTTATTTTTCACGACTTGATCGGTAAAATGGTAGAAATATACATTGATGACATCGTAGTAAAATCAAAATCTAAAACCGATCATTGGACCGATTTGGAATTAGCCTTCGAATGAATGAGGAAGTACAACTAAAAGATGAATCCTCTGAATGTGCATTCGGAGTGTCGGCTGGTAACTTTCTTAATTTCTTGGTTCACCAAATAACAATCGAGATAGATAAAAACAAGACGAAGGTAATTATGGAATTACCTCCGCCTAAAACCAAAAAAGAATTGCAAAGTTTGTTAAAAAAAGTCAACTACTTTAGACGGTTCATATTAAATTTATCTGAAAGGATAGGAGTATTTACTCCATTGCTTCGGCTTAAAAATAAAAAAGAATTTATATGGACCGAGGAATATCAGAGGGATTTCAAAAATATTAAGGAATATTTGGTGAAGCCTCGGATGCTAATCCCACCTCGACAAGGTCAGCCATTAAAATTATATATTTCGACTGTCGAAGAGAATTTGGGATGTTTGCTGGCTCAAGAGAATGAGCTGAAAGAAGAGTAAGCGATTTATTATTTAAGTAGACGTTTGATGTCGAGAAATGCTATACGATAATAGAAAAATTGTGCTTAGCTTTATATTACGCCTGCACCAAGTTGAGATACTACATGTTACCGGTTGAAATATCGGTTGTTTATAAGACTAATCTTATCAAACATATGTTATCAAAATCGATTTTGAGAGAAATAATAGGGCGATGGGACTGGCATTGTCCTAATTCTCTCTTAGCTATGTCCTGGCGAGAGCTGTTAAGGGTCAAGCTATAGCCGACATCGAGAGAAGATCTAGAATGAAAAAGCAAATGAATTAGCCCAAACGGCTTTGGGATATAAAGAGCCGATGAGAACAGGCCAAGTTGAAATCCAGAGAAGGTTATTGCCATCGGTTCATACACGAGAACTGATGATGATTGCACCAATCACAACTGAAAATAATTGGAGACAACCTCTAATTGATTAATTAAATAACCCAAACAGTCGAGTCAGCTATTAGATGCGAAAGAGGGCGTTCGGTTATTGTCTGCTAGACGGACAATTATATAAAAAGGCGGTTGAAGAAGTGCTTTTAAAATGCCTAAAAATCGAGAAAGTCCTACTAGTTATGGATGAGATTCATGAAGAGCTGTGTGGAGCATATCTTGCCAGGAGAAAATTGAGATGGAGGGTTCAGCACTTAGGATATTATTAGCCGACCATGCATGAGGATTGTATAAATTATGCAAAGGGTTGTCAGGAATGTCAATTCTATCGGTCGATTCAAAGGATTTCGGCTTCCGAGATGCGTACAATAATTAAACCATGGCTTTTTAGAGGATGGGCCATGGATTTAATTAGAGAAATCCAGTCGAACTCTTCGGCAGGTCATAAATTTTTAATAGTGGTCGTCGATTACTTCACTAAATGGGTAGAAGTAAAATCTACGAGATAGGTTACTCAAAAAGACATTATAAATTTTGTCGAGAATTCTATTTTATATTGATTTGGGATTCCGGAGACCATTACAATTGATCAAGGGACAATGTTCACCAGAGAACAATTTTTAAGGTTTTTGGAATCAAGATGAATTAAATTGTTAAATTCGACTCCTTATTATATTCAGGCCAATGGACAGGCCGAGACAATGAACAAGATAATTATAAATATAATGAAACAACACATTGGGAAACATCCGAGAAAGTGGGATGAGAAACTCTCGGAGGTTTTATGGGCATGCCGAACATCTATCAAACCAACAACTGGAGTAACCCTGTAGTGTACTGAATTTCTATACACTTCCCCAAAGTTTGGCCAAATTGGGCAAAGTTTGTGGATTAAGTGAAACATGGTATTTTCATGGGGGGTTAAGTTGCAATTGTGTTGGGGCTTATGGATAAGCTCTAACCCACTTCTCCACTCATTTCTCTCCCACTCACATAAGAGACAAAAAGCTACATAAGAGGCAAAAACTCATTTCTCTCCCACTCACATAGAAGACAAAAAGCCACATAAGAGGCAAAAACTTATTTGTCTTCTTCACATAAGAGAAAGGTCTCTCTCTTTCTAAACTCTCTTTTCTCTCATTCTCTCCAACACCAACAAAAGAGAAGCTCTTTCTCTTCTCTCTAACCCTCTCCCTCACTCTTAAATCTCTCTCTTTCCCTAGTGATCTCTCCAACAAGGAGGATTTTGGAGGAGATTAGCTTGCTTAGTGGTGAAGCAAGCTCATGTGCTTGGGAGTTTAGAGAAGACAAAGAGCCAAAGGTGAGGTTTTGAGGTTTTGTGAAGTTAGGGTTTGGGTAAATCCTTCGAAAGCAAGTAATTAGTAATCTTGTGTGATTCTAACCTAGAATAATACATGAATCCCTAAGAGTTTTGGTGGTTTTGCCAAAAGTGGATTTCTAGGGTTTTAGAAAGAGGGGTTTTGGATAAGAAGGGTTTTGATCTAAATTGATCTTGTAATTCTAATTGAAGGTTGCCGAAGAACGTCTAGTAGCTTCGATTCGAAGAGTAGCGACGTTTCGGTGGTCTATTGAGGAAATCGAGCCGAAATCGAGGGATTTCATTTGTTTGCGCCAAAAAGGGCCAAATCGGCATCAGAAGCTACATTGCTCGGATCTCCTTGCAATTAGCATCGCATTGAGGTGGGTGGTGCTATCCGGAACGGTTGGATTTTCTTTTATGTCTATGTCGCCATTATTGGTCATATATGTATATATGTGTAGAAACCATGCATTGTAGGGTTTTATTGTATTTATGCTTTCAAATTCCTTGCATGCTTTCCTAAAGTAGAGTTAGACAACTTGGGTAAAAAACTCAGACATTGGATGCATAAGTATTGGGTCGTTGGACATTGGAACCCTATGAATGCAAAGAACTAGTATGTGAACTAGAGAAGAATGTGAAATGTTGTAGTACACTGGATTTTACTATATATGCAAATGTAAATAAAAATAGTGTGATATACTATTTTTATTGGACATAGAGAAGTAAAAGATAAGTTGGATATGACTTGTTCCGAAATTGAAATGAAAATATGTGATTTAGAATTTTCTGTCAGAAACGAGACTGATATTTTAGCTGAAAAATTCATGGTGTCAGAAAATTATGAAAATTTGAGAATATGTCGAAACTATTTTTATGAGGCCAGATTTAAAGTTTCGTGTCATTCGGATACCCGAGTAGTGAAAACGGAATCTAACTGCTATCTGTTAAAGATTTTAGTCGGTAGCGCTTTCGGTGACCAAAAATAATCCAAAACTGAAAAGTTAAGATTACGTACTTCTGATTGACTTTAATTGAGTCCGTACGTCAAATTTGAGCGCAAACGGACATTCAGAAGGGCTCCAATTGAGCGTATCAGATCAGAGTGGGACCAAAGTTAGAATTTTTACTACCTAAGGGACCTATTGGCATATTGTTGCATTGGTTAGTGGAATTCCACTAACCCAACAGGTGGCCATCTTCATCCTTATCCCCTTCACAACCTGTACGTAGAGAGAGAAAGGGAAAGAGAGGAGGAGATGAAAAGGAAGAACAAGAGTGGGTTTTAGTGTCATTTGACGAGCCGATCGAAACGCTGCGTTCGTGATTTTTGCCGTTATGACACTCGGGTTAGTAGTATAGTCTTATTATCTTTTCTTTTTGATTCTTTTGATGGATTCTTGATAACATGATGTAGAGAAAGAGGTTTTGATGGATTTTTTTTGTAGAAATTGAGATTTTTGAGAACCCAAGATGATTCTAACCTAGATAATCAAAGAAAATTGGGAAAAATTGGGTTGTATTTGGAGAAGAAGCATGGAGAAGAGCTCTCTAATGGTGGATTGAGCTTCTTGACCATAGTGGCCAAGGTGAGATTCATGGATATGAATTAGGATTTAGTTAAATCCTTTGTAAATGAGATATTTGAGATCCCTAGGTGATTCTAAACTAGTTTGATTAAAAGATTCACCTTGATTTTGGATGTTATGAGATTTTAGAAACCTAGGGCTTGACTTTGGGGTTTTTGTCCCTAAGTGCTATGGAACTAAATTGATCTTGTAAATCTATAATTGAAGGATAATTCGACGCGGGGGACAACTCCGATTTGGATTACGACGAAGTTACGGCATCCAATTGGCAGATTTTGTCGATTTTCATTCGTTAGGCTTGGGTTGAGCTGAATCGGCGTCGGAAATCAAATTGCTTGGATTACCTAGCCTTTGACACCAAAACGAGGTGGGTGGTGCTCTCCGAAATGGTTGGATTTCTCTTTATGTCTAAAACCTATTTT
Source organism: Puya raimondii (assembly GCA_016920855.1). Classification (NCBI taxonomy): domain Eukaryota; kingdom Viridiplantae; phylum Streptophyta; class Magnoliopsida; order Poales; family Bromeliaceae; genus Puya; species Puya raimondii. Next base: position 186,281,561 of record JABWPP010000050.1, read on the forward strand.
TGAACATGTATGTGTGTATGTATGAAATTATGTATGATAGGGTTCAAGTTATTTATTTATTTCAAAAACTTGCATGCCTCCTAAATTAGTTGTGAATGATTATGATTGAGGACTTGGAACTTAGATGCATGAACCTAGTGCCGTGTGAACCCTAGTGATGTATTGAACTAGTAGAGAAAACTAGTGGTTTGGACATAGAAACAAAGGGTGGACATTGGAATAAAGTAAATACTAGGTGCCATTATGATGTTGAATGTAAACCTAGTGATGGAACAATGGATTGTGTATGACTTGTTATGGATGAAAAGAACATGGCATGCATTGAGAGAATCCCAAGTTTAAATGTGGAATTAGGTCATTCCATGTACCAAATGTGTTGCCATTGTCCCATGTATCATGAAGTATTGCATATTTACTTATGTCCACATAGTGTGGTGTTTATATATTTCATAGATGCACGCGATATGAATTGAGTGAACTCTCTAGTACAAGTGAAGAAAATTGGGTCGGTGCATGTGTAGCATGACAATTAGTGTTTTGTTATTATTGACCATGCGAGGGATTGAAATAGATCCTCTGGACCATGCTAGGTATTGAAAGAGACCACTTAATGTTGTCATCGTGGTTATTGGTGAGTCCTCGAGACGAGAGGACTGGATCATACTCAAATAGTCTGTACTTGGCTTGTGGAGGTCGCGACTCCCAAGCCGTGAGCTCCGGAGTGTCACACGAAAAAGCGGGCGAGGGTCACGACGGTGCCTCCCCGACAGACAGCCAAAGTGGTGGCTCGGGAGTGAAAGACCTCCTCCCTACTTGGCAATGTGAGTCGTGGCTTGACCTACGGGTGAGCCTGTGTAATTGGGTCAAGAGGAAAGAGACAGGTGATTGATCATATTGTATTCTATGTCCTATTGCATTTGTTGCATCCTTTGGAGAGAGTGAGCATAGTGGAGTCACATGTTGGGTGACGGGTCAATCATGCTACCTTTGTGAGCAGCCAAGGTGGGTGACGGAGCGGTGGAGCTAGTCCCAGGCTGAGAGGGGTGAGTTGGGCTGGAGTTAGTGGAAGCCCCTGATTAGGTCGAGAATGAATTGGGTCAAGAGTGAATAAAAGAGCACCGTTCATATTGGACCATGAAATTCATTCCCCGTTTTTGTAAAGGTATAGTAGTGAGCATTGTTGCATGATGTACATCTAGTAGTGGTAGACTATATGTTTAGTTATCTTTATATTGTACTTTCTTATTTTCTTTCATATTACAATGCCTGATTAGACCTAGTGGGAAAGTCGGCGAGGTCGGCAAGCCGAACCCACTGGGAACTTCTTTTAGTTCTCACCCCCCTTATTTTGCAGAGCCATTATTTTTACAGAGCCAACCATGAGCGGAGCGGCACCGAACCGAGCCGTGGGCGTTGCGCCTTAGATAGCAAGGTTACCCTGTGTAGATTACCCTTGTGTATGATAAGAAAAGATTGTAATTATTGTGGAATGTTCAGAATAATGTAATAGAGAGCAAATGATGTGCTTGATGGTTAAAGGCTTGTATATTGTATCAAAACGGAAGATGGCAAATGTATATACCTTGTGAATGATTGAATGTTGTAATAGTTAGATTTTAATTCTTGCTCTTGTAATATGCCCTCGTGCAAAACTATATTATGTTATTTTTTCCTGGGTGAAATTTAATGTATTGGTTTTGTTTACGCCTTGGACGGATAGGGAAAACTATGTCCGTTCGGCGGGTCTGTGCACGTGCCCGCGTAGCCTCCGCTATGCACTGGGGCGGGGCGTGACAGATTGAGGTGGTATCAGAGCGAAAATGAGTTTAGGAGGACCTAGGATACCTTAGACTTGGAAGGCCTTAAGGACTTAGGCTCGTGAGAGACGAGGACTTATTTTACGTGGCGAAAGATGAATTGATTGGGTCTAATTGCTAGCATGCCTCTAATCGGATGTTACAGGTAGATTCAAGGTGTGGTTATTCTCAGCCGAGGGTGTTCATGTTGGGCGCGTGACAACATGAAACCGAGTGATGAGAATAGGCGCCCTTGTGTAACTTTCGCCTAATTTGAGTCCGTGTCTGTAGTAATTGTTTGTACTTGACCTAGAAGGTTGAGGATTTGACCGAAGTTGTCGTGTTTCAGGATGCGATGGCGTCGCGTAGGCGATCTCCCGCGAGATCGACGCGGGATGGGCCGAGTGATGTCCCTGAGCAGTCCGGGGCGAGTGGGGATTTAAAGATTGGAGTGATCTGTTAGTGTGGAACTGAGGGTAGGCCAATCTGGAGGAAGATCTAGGCTTAATTCAATCTTGAGGACGATCCAAGAAGAGGAGAGGGAACGCTTTCGAAGTGGTTTGATCTTCCCTTGTCCTTAGTTCCTTGGGATCTCAGTATGTACTATGGCTGGTAATCAAGCTAGTTCAGTTGTGTGCTAGGTGGAATGAGGGTTTTTAACCTTCTTGTATGAAAATGGATAAATGATTAAGTACATACGGTGAAGTGTGGGCTTTGGAAGCGGGCTTGAATACTCGTGGTATTCAGCCTAGGACGGAATCTGGCATGTGAAAGTAGTGGCATTGTACCCAAGTTGGACCTAGAACTTGGTGATATGAGAGCTCTAGATTGAGTATGAGCTAAAGAGTACTTGAATGTGTGGTGGACATATGCAATAGCCTTGAGGCCATTAAAATTGGAGTGACTCATGAAGAGTCCAGTAACAAGTATTGATTGAAGAAGTATGTAAAGTAGCCCTTTATGAGCCATGATAATGGGGGTAGGTTATGGTGGTTGAGAGAACCCTTCCCTGAGATGATAATCTCAAAGTAATTGTTAACGGGCAGGTGAGCGAGGGATATAAAGCCTTCGTGGATACGGTAGTGACCGTGTATGAAGAAGTAGCGACTTAGGGTCGTGCTCAAATTTTGGAACCCTTTGGCGGTTTGGTAATGGAAATGATTTCGCCATCATAGAATTAGGGCGACGACTGCTAGATCTATAAGAATTAGCCTGTAGGTGCAGTGGCTCAAAATGAGGGAGCGCACCTGGCTAGTAAAGAATGATGTAGCAGGATTGCTTGGTGATTGTGGCCAACACGAGATAGAGTTGAGGCATAGTGGCCAAGTGTGAAGGAAGCCGAGGACCACTCGAGGGGCTGGCAGTTCCTTCAGGGTGCCTAGTGGTCGGTATATGATACTCAGCAGAGCAAAACCTCGAGTCAAGGGAAAATGAGCTCGATGTGTGAGTGTTCAGACCGTGTTGAGAATCCTCCTTGTGAGGTGAAGTTTCAGGTGAATACCTAAGAGTTCAATGGCCAAAGTATATTGTGTTGGGAGCGCCGTGGTCATGTGGCGGCGGTTAGAAGGCATTGCTTGGGGATTACTCGTGCCTGGACCGTGAGAGGACTGTGTGCCTGGGGCCTTATGGACAGGCGCAGTCGATATCATGTGATAGCAGCCCAAAATCTGAGGGTAGGGCTTGTTTGGGATATATGGTCAGGGCGATAGTCCGAGCAATGACTCGAAAATGTTGAGTGCCACATGTGGAACCGTGAGGTTGTTAGTACACCTAGAGTGTGGATGCGACCCAGCCTTAGGATTGTGATGGTTTGGGATTTAGTTAGTCCTTGTCGGGGTATAGATGCAAGTCCCAAGTGGGGACCCCACCGTCTGATAATCGGGGCCACACATGCGAATGAGAGTAGAGTCAGATTTTGGGCTGTCAACCTACGTGGGATCGTCGGTCGGTGGACCTTCCGTGGCAATCCAAAGTAAACGGGTTAGCTGAGGATCTTATAATAAGAGCGTTAGTAGCGTGCGGGGAAGGTTGAGGGTATTGACCAAAGGGGCTAAGGCTCAGTCATGCCGCTCGCCTAATTGTTAGAGTCACCAAACCGTGGAGTCTAACATTATCGCAGAAGTGAAATCGGAATTATGAACATGGGGTTCGCATGGGCTCGTCGTAAGAACGACGTGATGCCAACCTGTGGCATGTGGAAGCAAAGCAGCGTGCTCCTTGTGAGATGTTGGGATAGTAGAAGCCATGTGCGAAGTAGGGACTGTGTCCCGGAATGGGTAAGTGCTCAAGATGTGCCATCTCATTGTGGAACTGGAGGTCTACGTGTGGTAGGATCGACTCTAATGAAAGAAAACACCAAATAAAAATTGCATGTGAGCAATACTGGAGAATGGACTAAAATGGGCTCCGGAATAGAGCGATGGATGTGAAGAAAGAGACGTATTGTATGAGAAGACTGTTTAACGGGCCAAATTGATGGGCCTATTAAGTAGAGGGAAATGCGAAATTGTGTGATTTTATATGCTCAAGTACAGTGGGGTAGCCTTGATGAACCAAAAGACCATGGGAAAGAGAGTACAATGTGAGAAAGGTATTCTCACCCCTTCGACCAGTCGAGCTGAGATGTGAATCTGAATTTCGCGGACGAAACTTTCTTTAAGGGGGATGGAATGTAGTACACTGGATTTTACTATATATGCAAATGTAAATAAAAATAGTGTGAGATACTATTTTTATTGGACCTAGAGAAGTAAAAGATAAGTTGGATATGACTTGTGCTGAAATTGAAATGAAAATATGTGATTTAGATTTTTCTGTCAGAAATGAGACTGATATTTCAGCTGAAAAATTCACAGTGTCAGAAAATTACGAAAATTTGAGAATATGTCGAAACTATTTTTTTGAGGCCGGATTTAAAGTTTCGTGTCATTCGGATACCCGAGTAGTGAAAACGGAATCTAACTGCTACCTGTTAAAGATTTTAGTCGGTAGCGCTTTCGGTGACAAAAAATAATTCAAAATTAAAAAGTTAAGATTACGTACTTCTGATTGACTTTAATTGAGTTTGTACGTCAAATTTGAGCGCAAACGGACATTCAGAAGGTCTCCAATTGAGCGGGACTTAAGTTAGAATTTTTGCTACCTAAGGGACCTATTGGCATATTGTTGCATTGGTTAGTGGAATTCCACTAACCCAACAGGTGGTCATCTTCATCCTTATCCCCTCCACAACCTGTACGTAGAGAGAGAGAAAGGGAAAGAGAGGAGGAGATGAAAAAGAAGAAAAAGAGTGGGTTTTAATGCCATTTGACGAGCCGATCGAAACGCTGCGCGCGTGATTTTTGCCGTTTCGACACTCGGGTTAGTAGTATAGTCTTATTATCTTTTCTTTTTCATTCTTTTGATGGATTCTTGATAACATGATGTAGAGATAGAGGTTTTGATGAATTTTTTTGTAGAATTTGAGATTTTTGAGAACCCAAGATGATTCTAACCTAGATAATCAAAGAAAATTGAGAAAAATTAGGTTGTATTTGGAGAAGAAGCATGAAGAAGAGCTCTCTAATGGTGGATTGAGCTTCTTGACCATAGTGGCCAAGGTGAGATTCATGGATATGAATTAGGATTTAGTTAAATCCTTTGTAAATGAGATATTTGAGATCCCTAGGTGATTCTAAACTAGTTTGATTAAAAGATTCACCTTGATTTTGGATGCTCATGAGAGTTTAGAAACCTAGGGCTTGATTTTGGGGTTTTTGTCCCCAAGTGCTATGGAACTAAATTGATCTTGTAAATCTATAATTGAAGAATAATTCGACGCGGGGGACAACTCCGATTTGGATTACGACGAGGTTACGACATCCAATTGGTAGATTTTGTCGATTTTCATTCGTTAGGCTTGGGTTGAGCCGAATCGGCGTCGAAAATCAAATTGCTTGGATTACCTAGCCTTTGACACCAAAACGAGGTGGGTGGTGCTCTCCGAAATGGTTGGATTTCTTCCTATGTCTAAAACCTATTTTTGAACATGTATGTGTGTATATATGAAATTATGTATGATAGGGTTCAAGTTATTTATTTATTTCAGAAACTTGTATGCCTCCTAAATTAGTTGTGAATGATTATGATTGAGGACTTGGAACTTAGGATGCATGAACCTAGTGCCGTGTGAACCCTAGTGATGTATTGAACTAGTAGAGAAAACTAGTGGTTTAGACATAGAAACAAAGGGTGGACATTGGAATAAAGTAAATACTATAGGTGCCATTATGATGTTGAATGTAAACCTAGTGATGGAACAATGGATTGTGTATGACTTGTTATGGATGAAAAGAACATGTCATGCATTGAGAGAATCCCAAGTTTAAATGTGGAATTGGGTCATTGCATGTACCAAATGTGTTGCCATAGTTCCATGTATCATGAAGCATTGCATATTTACTTATGTCCACATAGTGTGGTGTTTGTATATTCCATTGATGCACGCGACATGAATTGAGTGAACTCTCTAGTACAAGTGAAGAAAATTGGGTCGGTGCATGTGTAGCGTAACAACTAGTGTTTTGTTATTATTGAGCATGCGAGGGATTGAAATAGATCCTCTGGACCATACTAGGGATTGAAAGAGATCCCTTGATGTTGTCATCATGGTTAGTGGTGAGTCCTCGAGACGAGAGGACTGGATCATACTCACATAGTCTGTACTTGGCTTGTGGAGGTCGCGACTCCCAAGCCGTGAGCTCCGGAGTGTCACACGAAAAAGCGAGTGAGGGTCACGACGGTGCCTCCCCGGCAGACAGCCAAAGTGGTGGCTCGGGAGTGAAAGACCTCCTCCCTACTTGGCAATGTGAGTCGTGGCTTGACCTACGGGTGAGCCTGTGTAATTGGGTCAAGAGAAAAGAGACAGGTTGATTGGTCATATTGTATCCTATGTCCTATTGCATTTGTTGCATCCTGTGGAGAGAGTGAGCATAGTGGAGTCACATGTTGGGTGACGGGTCGATCATGCTACCTTTGTGAGCAGCCAAGGTGGGTGACGGAGTGGTGGAGCTAGTCCCCACGAGGGTGAGAGGGGTGAGTTGGGCTGGAGTTAGTAGAAGCCCCTGATTGGGTCGAGAATGAATTGGGTCAAGAGTGAATAAAAGAGCACCGTTCATATTGGACCATAAAATTCATTCCCTGTTTTTGTAAAGGCATAGTAGTGAGTATTGTTGCATGATGTACATCTAGTAGTGGTAGACTATATGTTCAGTTATCTTTATATTGTACTTTCTTATTTTCTTTCATATTACTATGCCTGATTAGACCTAGTGGGAAAGTCGGCGAGGTCGGCAGCCGAACCCACTGGGAACTTCTTTTAGTTCTCACCCCCTTGTTTTGCAGAGCCATTATTTTTACAGAGCCAACCATGAGCGGAGCGGCACCGAACCGAGGCGTGGGCGTTGAGCCTTAGATAGCAAGGTTACCCTGTGTAGATTACCCTTGTGTATGATAAGTAAAGATTGTAATGATTGTGGAATGTTCAGAATAATGTAATAGAGAGCAAATGCTGTACTTGATGGTTAAAGGCTTGTATATTGTATGAAAATGGAAGATGGCAAATGTATATACCTTGTGAATGATTGAATGTTGTAATAGTTAGATTTTAATTCTTGCTATTGTAATATGCCCTCGTGCAAAACTGTATTATGTTATTTTTTTCTAGGTGAAATTCAATGTATTGGTTTTGTTTACGCCTTGGACGGATAGGAAAAACTCTGTCCGTTCGGCGGGTCTGTGCACGTGCCCGCGTAGCCTCCACTGTGCACTGGGGCTGGGCGTGACAAATGTAGTGACATGAACTTGGTGGCATTAGGACTGGTTGTGTTTGATAGCACTTGTGGCATTATATGCTAGGGATTGGTAGATCCTCGTATATCATTACCTTGATTGGTAGGGTGTCCTCGGGATGAGAGGACTAGATCGTACTCACATTGTCTGTTGGCTTGTGGTGTGTCACGACATCACAAGTAGTGAGCTCCGGAGTTGTCACGTATGGGTTAACGTATCTACCCAGCAGGCGCCCCTGATTGGTGATAGTCCCCGCGGGCCCTAGTATTGTGAGTGAGCTCGACCTTCGGGTGAACCGGTATAATTGGGTTAAAAGATAGAATGTTGGTAAGCATCATGAGCATGACATTTTCTATGGTTACCCAATTTCATATCGTAGAGGCATAGTAGTTGCATTAGTTGTTTATTATTGTTATCTCTTCTCACTACTTATGCCTGATTAGACCTAGTGGGAAAGTCAACGGGGTCGGCGGCCGAACCCACTGGGAACTTCTTTTAGTTCTCACCCCCCTTGTTTTGTAGAGCCTAGCACGAGCGGTGCGGTCGAGGATCGTGGCAAGGGTATAGCGCCCTAGGTAGTGGACTTCCATGTATTAGCTTACCCTATGTATTAGTGTGATGCTTTTGTATTATGAGAGAACATGTAGAAGTTTCACTTTGGGAGATGTAAATGTATATGTCATTATATATGCATGTGTGTATATGTATGGAAATGATGTATTTTGGGTCGATGTATGTGAAGCTTGAATGTTTTAGTTACAATAGTTAAGTATTTATACCTCTCGCTTTTGTATAATTGCCCTCGTGCAATTCATGTATGTTGATTATTTTTCCTGGGCAAAACTTGATGTACATGACGTTGTTGAGCCTTGGGCAGACAGGGGAGGTTCTGTCCGTTCGGCGGTTTGTGCGCACGCCTGGACCGACCAAAGTGGCAGTCGCGGGGCGTGACAAACCCCATTTAGTTAGTCTATAGACACGAAGCCATGCTACCAGCTGAAATCATGGTCCTATTTTTAAGAGTTGAAAATCAGGACAAGTTGTCATTCGAAGAATATAAACTCTTAGGTACCGTTTGGTTCGAGAACAATCTATTCTTGCTTATTCTTAGAATAGGTATAACTTTTGGGATAAGCAGGAATTAGACCAATTTTTTATTTGGACAAGAGTCGAGATATTGTGAGAGATAAGAAAAATTACGTTTGGGTGATTGAGCCGGAATAGTAGGAATAAAAGTAATTATGATTGAAAAAGAAGAATAATTTATCTAAATAATAAGCATCTAAATATGATTTAAATAATATTTTAAGAAATTAATAAATTAATCAATTGGGAATACTATATGAGATAATGAAGAATGACATTAACTAATGAATAACTATAAAAAATAAGTCAATATGTTAATATTAATAAATTATTTTTAATTAATTATTTTTTGTTAATATATTAATTTGATAAATTAAAATATTAATTATGCAAATAATAAAATATTAGTTAATGATTGAATAAGCATATCAATTATTAATTATTTAATTAGCTAATTAATTATAAATAATAAATTAATTACTATTTAAATACTTATTAATTTATTAAGTCAAATAATTAATTAGTTAATTATTAAAAAGTTTATTGCATTAATTAATAATATTTTACTAGTGTAGAAACCCGCGCGTTGCGGCGGGTAGAAAGCATTGCAAATAGTCAAGATATATTCCTTGAAAGTGCCTAATTAGTGTAATAGTAAAGAAGTTAAGTGAAATTATTAAAAAAAATGAACTTATATGTGAAGAGAAAAAGAAAAAAAAAAAGACCTAACATAACAAAATCCAAAGGGCTTACTTCAGATTATGATGAGCCTCTCACAATTTCATCCAAGAATATATTTTGAAAAATTATTTTGTGAAAGTGTTCGTGGGTTTAACACTTTTAACTTTTGAAGCAATTTAGTTCATCTTTTTCAAATACTATCTAAATTTCGTTCCTGAGTGTTGATAAAATATAGATCTTAAAATGCATTTGATTCATTTAAAAGCAAAGTCATTAATTATTTCATGTTTTTTAACGCTTAGTTCGTTTCTTTGTAGACTTTTTGGTATAGTTTGAAGTAAAGTATAGAAATTGAAGAAAAAAAAGTAACATTTAATGAATAATATCTAGAACATCTATACAATTAGCAACTCTACAATTAGGTATAAAATGGTGCATATCTGAAAGCTTCTGAGCCTTCTCCTCATCTCCGCAATCGCCTTGATTGACGGCGCTGCCGCCTCTGCTGCCGCCACCAAGATCGTCATCCTTCACCACCAACGCTAGCACCTCAGCTCTTCCTTCGCTGCTGTGTAGGGCGTGTGATAGGAGTGTAATGGTGCAATTAAAATGGTAGCGCTCACAACATATAATTATTATATTAGATTAGACATATAGCTTTGATGATTAACGTAGTTCATTCATCAATTAATCAATATATTGAGAATGTAAAGGGCCGCAGAAATGTATGTAGATAGTGGTTAAGTTATATTTTGGCTTTTAATGCCTCGTGGTAGTGGGAGTTGCACGTTAGAGCTATAATAATGATTAATGAATATAATGTATAGTTATTATATTAGATTAGATATATAACTTAACGTATTTCACTCATCAATTAAGCAATGTAATGAGAATGTAAAGGGCCACAAAAACGTATATAAATAGTGGTTAAGTTACATTTTGGCTTTTAATGCCTCACGATAGTGGAAGTTGTTAGAATTATAATAATAGTTAATGAAAGTGGATTCGAAGAGCTTCTCATGGTTAGATTAGATATATAACTTTGATGAATAACGTAGTTAATTAATCAATTAATCACATAATGAGAATCTAAAGGGCCATGGAAACGTATGTAAATAGTGGTTAAGTTATAATTTGAGTTTTAATGCCTCATGGTAGTGGGTGTTGCATGTTAGAACAATAATGATTAATGAGAAAGAATGGATTAGAAGAGGAGCTAGTGAGAATGAAGGATAACTTGCCACGTAGCAAAAAATATTGCGGCTTCATATAGGTTTATAGATATTATTTATAACTTAATTAGTAGAGGGATAAAATGGAGAATGGGTTATTCCACCTAATAGGTGGAACTACTATTCTCCCCTCTTAACGGGTTATTCCGGAATAACCCGTTAAGATTCCGGAATAACCCGTTAAGAGGAGAATAGTAAATCTTATGGTGTGTTTGGTTCGCCTCTTTTTCATCCTGGAATCGGAATCGGAATAGACGAATCTGTTTTTCCGTGTTTGGTATACGGGATTCCCATTCCGATTTCGATTCCCGGGTGAATGGGAATCCCCCCAATTACCCTTTTTTCTAATCCGGCCTAGGAGGCCGGATTGAAAATTGAATCCGGGCGGAATGTATTTGTTCGGATTAAATTTAACTTTTTTAAGCTTATTTTTTAATTAAAATATAAGTTTAATTTTAAAAATTATATTTATAAATTTAAATTTAAATTTAAATTTAAATTTCAACTTAAATTAAAAATTAAAATTCAATCAAACATTTTTAATCTAATTTATAAATTTGAATTTAATTTAAAATCTAAAGTTTTATTCAAATTTTATTTTAAAATTTAAATTAAATTTATGGATTAAAATTGAAATTGAAATTATAATTTTAAGTTTGAATTTGAATTAATCGAAATTTAGTTTTATATTTTAATTATCCGTTCAATTTCAAATTTAATTTTTTTGAAAATATATTTAAAATTTTGACATCATTTTAAAATTTTGACGTAAATTTTTTATATTTAAATTTTTAGTTTGAATTTAAACTAATATACTATAAAGATAAAATTGATATTTAATTTGATTACGTTTTTAATATCTATCTGAACCAAACACCGACAACTGGAATGGTTCATTCCGATTCCGATTCAGGTGGCGAACCAAACAGAATAAGATAATGAATCATTCCGATTCCGTTTCCAGCTTATTCTCATTTCGATTCTGATACCGATTTCGACTTCGAACCAAACACACTCTTAGTGGCGTTTGGGAGAATAAGATGAATAAATCCCCTTTTCCCTCCTTATCCCTTCAACCAAATATGGCCTTAATGTATGATTGGCTTGATGAGATAAATGAAACTCGGTTACAGACATTTGACCATTTAAATGCCCATCAAAATCGAGTTAGAAGAGCATACAATAGGAGAATTAAATCTAAGTCATTCAGTGTCAGAGACTTAGTACACAAGTTAGTATTATCAATCGGGAAAAGAAAAGCCGATTGTATGAAAAATGGTCCCTTGGAATGACCATTCCAAGTTTATAAGATTGCGAGAGAAAATGCATACTATTTAAAGACGTTAGAAAAATCAAAAAACCATAAGCCGATCAATGAAAAATATTTAAAGAAATATTATCCTTCTGTATGGGAGGATGAATGAAAAGAAAAGAAAACATGTATATATGTACATACATATACATACATACATATATATGTACATACATACATACATACATACATATATATGTACATACATATATATACATACATATATATATACATACATACATATATATGTACATACATATATATACATACATATATATATATACATACATATATATATATATACATACATACATATATATATACATACATACATATATATATATACATACATACATATATACATACATACATACATATATATATATACATACATACATATATATATATATATATATATACATACATATATATATACATATATACATACATATATATATACATACATACATACATACATATATATATACATACATACATACATATATATATATACATACATACATACATATATATATATATATATATATATATATATATATATATACATATATACATACATATATATATATATACATACATACATATATGTACATACATATATATACATACATATATATATATACATACATATATATATATATATATACATACATATATATATGTACATACATATATATATACATACATATATATACATACATATATATATATATATGTATATATATACATATATATATATATATATATATATATATATATATATATATATATATATATATATATATATATATGTATGTATATATATATATATATATGTATATATTGAATTAGGCTACTATACAATTAATAGTACCAAACGCTTGGTGCTATTAAGTTTTCGGCCCTTGGATGAAGGGATGTGCAGTTAGGATGATATGGTCCCCTAGGGTTGAGTGGGTGGTTAGTTGAATAGTATGATTTAACTGGTGGAAATGGTCAAAGGGGTAGATCTAACGGCGGAAAACTTGATAGCACCAAGCGCTTGGTACTATCGATAGTATAGTAGCCGGACTCTCTCTATATATATATGTATGTATAACAGTCATAATGCAAAGTTTTAGAAATAAATTACACAGCCGAATGACTAAGAAAGTAAATCTTTGAGTTGTCGCCACTCGACGTCCAGTGCAGCTTGGGCTTGTTCGGCTGCGATTCTTCTTTGTTTCATCAAAGGGCGGGCTTTCTGAAGATTAGAAAGTTCATTGAAGATCTCCACCCTTTCGCTTGTTTTGGCCTTATATTGAGTTCGAATAGTGTCGAACTACTGTGAGACATTGGCCAAGGCTTTCTTTGCTTCGGGAAGTTCTTTCTCTAGATGGCGGACTCTCTGCCGAAGAACTGTTTCTTATTCTTTTACGACGTCACTTTGTTCGTAGAAATTGGTTAAGGGGCCTGTCAGCTCGATGGCCTCCGCCTTGTGAGAGCTGTTTCTTATTCTTGTTCTTTTACGACGTCACTTTGGACGTCACTTTGTTCTGTAAAGTGGACGTCCAAAGTATTGTTCTCAGGTAGAAGAGTCCGCTGCCGAGAGAGAAAGGAAGAAAGGCGAATTGACAAAGCCACCAAGAAATGTTACTTCGAGAGAGGTAAAGATATAATGAGGCTGCAAGATCGTCGAGAAGAGCTTCCAATCAACTGAGCTTGATCGGATCTTGAGCCAAGGTGGGGAGACCTTCGGCGTATAACGTTAAGCATTCCTCCAATTTTCCTTTCATGTCGGCTGATACTTCAATGGGAGAAGAGCCGAGGGATTCAGAACAACTAATTCTTATAGAGCCACTGCCAATCCATCCTCTAGTTCGGAAGTAGAAAATGTCCTTCCAGATAAAGAGCTAGAATCAGCGGATGCTTGGTCCGAACCAGAAAGCAGTGGCGCTTCAAGGGCAGGTACCGCCTCTGCTACTTTGGCTAAAGGTACTGCAGCCGAAGCTTCTTCTTCTTCTCTCCTCTTCCTCTCTTCTTACTCCATTCTCTTCTCTCTTCTTTTATTTTATCTTTTTCTTCTCCTCTCCTTTTCTCTTCTTCTAATTTTTTCATTTTTTCTTCCTCTGCCTTCAATTTTTCTTCTCTTCTTCTCTTTTTCTCTTTTCTTCTTCCTTCTTCTTCTTCGCTTTTTCATGTTCCTCCTTTCTCCTTTTTGACTTTTATCTCTTCTCCTTCTTTTTCTGCTTTCGAGTTTCCCTCCAAGCTATTTTTTCCCATCAGGAAAGCTCTGCTCGAGTCTTCATGTTGAGCTCAGCTTCAGCGATCTCCGCCGGAGTTCTGCTTGGAGTCCCAGCCTCCTTCTTGATTCGGTGACGTTCAGCTTCTAACTTTTGTAGTTGGACCGCCATTTCTCTCAGATTGGGCTGAGGGTTTCCTCGGCAGGAACTTGAGCAAGAGAAAGGATTTCTTCTAAGGTCTGCTGAGGTCCCTCCTCAGCCGGAGTTTGAGAAGGAGGAATTTCTTCTTGTTCTTGCTTTTCCACTAAGAGCTGGTCGACGAGCTCTCAAGTTCTCCGAACATATTCAGCATGAAGTTGCTCCTGCAGAGTTGGCTAAGGAGGATCGGCGAGTTCTTGAGCCTCTTGCAGCTCTTGAGCATGGATCTCCTCTGGCGTATGCCGAGTAGGATTGGCAACTAACTCTTTTCGCCTTATCTGAGTCGGAAGAGCGGGAGCAGGACCTTCAGACTGGCGTTTGATAGCTTGCCGAGCCAGCTGATCAACAATGTGAAGCGGCTAATAGATAAGAGCCGATATAGTGAAAACTTGTTTATATTTGAAAGAAAAGAAGAAAAATATAAGAAAGACTTACTATTAGAGTCTTAGGCGAATGGGCCGCCTCCTCATCCGAAGCTTCATTCTCGGGTTAATCAGCCGCAACCCTTTTACCCTTAGACAGGCCAGCTGAGAAAAAATAAAATATATAAATTAAAGTCAAGTATAGAGAGCCGAAAAAGAAGAAATTTGAAAAAGTTCGAAAAGATACCTTAGGCTTTGGAGAAAGGGTCCAAAGTAAAATCGAACTTGCTGAAGTAGTTCGGGATAGACAAGCCAAATAAAAATTGCACAAAATGCCCCCACGATCGTTGGAAAATATCATCGGAGATGACACGACTGATTGTTTCAAAAACAACTGGAATAAAGTCCCACTTCAGGCGATTCCCCATGGCTGAAATTCAATCAACTTTGGCTACCCCCTTTGTGGCTAGATGAGATCGAGAAGTGTTTGCCGTGAAGAATTTTGATGGAGCCGGAAGTGCCTGAATCAAACCGAACTGCCGAGCGATAAAGTGCGGTTAGTAGACTTTCGTGCTCGGCGCAAGTTTGGATCGGTTCTTGAGGCCAAGGTGGAGATTCCTAGCGGCCAAGAAAGAATACCATACCTCAACATGCTCGGAAACTTCGAGTGAGTCCATCTAATTTCGAAAGCTCCCTGATCCAGCTGGGACCAGTCACTAGAGCTCCGAACGGCGCCCAACAGCTAGGAGGTCGGCTCTCTTCAGGATAGAAGACCCAGAAATACTCAGCAAAATCTGAGGGTCTACCATGGGTAAAAGGCTCAGGACAGCCAAGAGCAAGCCCATAGGTATTGGACCGCTGGAGTGAGTCTAAGCGAAGTGGCAAACGGTAGAGTGTAGGGAAATATAGCTGTAAACACATCCGAAGAAACTAGAAAACCCTACAACTCGAGCCAATAACAATGCCATTCTCCTTCTTGTGCAGCCGCTTGATTGATTCGAGGATCTCATGATAAAGAAAAGAAAGGAAGTAAGAACCAATAGCCAACTTCTTGCCGTTGGCTAGAGCAACGACGATCGGAACAAAATCTTGCTTAATTTTTTGGGACCGAGTACAGAATAAGCTATGGGAAAGCCAATACAAGGGGAAGACAATGTGCTCCTCCTTACCAACAAGGTTTCGTTCTCGACTTGCGAACCTCTTCATGAACTTGGTATAGGCGAGGTCTACCTTTGGGTCCAGATGTGAGTCAAACTCGGCTGCACCATCAGGATTGAAGGCCGAGGAGATTATAGTGACGTGTGGACGAAGGCCAGTAATGGCAGAGATGTCGAAGAGGGTTAATGTAATGGGCTCCGAACGGAAAAAAAACTTGTTCGAAGCCGGAGACTAGAAACTCAGGGCGGAGGCGAGGAGAAGATTATCGGCTTGGTGAGATCTCTTGGAGATTTGAATCTCCTCGAAGATGTCGATATCCTCCCATAAGACATCATGAGCGCTCTAAACTCGGTTGAGCCACTCGATATAAGCATAAGAGACCCTGGGCCAAGTGTGAAAGCTTTTCCCCGAAGATTTAGAAGAAAACCAGGATTGCAGATAGATGGTGTTTGTTGTTAAGGGGATTCCATCGGTCGAGAAGGAGAAAATGTCTTCGTCAGGATTTTCAACAAAAAAGGGACCCAGGACGAAGCGAGTAGCGCTTTCTCCTGCTGGTCGGAAAAGACGGAAATCAATCTTGGAGTTTTGAGGAAAATAAGAAACCCAAGTGGAGGCCACTGAAGCGAAGAATAATGAGCCGAAATGACTTTCTGAGAGAAAAAATGAAAGAACTTGGAAGAAGGTGAAGCATTTTTTAAGAAGATGAAGGGTTTTGCCGTCAAAATTTTGTAAAAGAGTTTTGATGATGACGGTATCATTTAATGTGAAATGACCAATTAGGATAAGACGGCATGAATAATCGTAGTCGTCGATTGAATCATTAATTGGGAAATGACCGGAAGATGCGGTTGATCGTAGCCGTTGATCAATAATCGCCAGTCATCCGAACGTCCATTCAGAAGACTGCCCGAAAGGAAGGGCATTGGTGGCATAAGAAAAATAGCGCAAACTGGTGGACGGCTTGGTACATGTATTTGACTGACGTGAACGAATTAAAGAATGACATATGGTACATCGAGAGCCGTGGAAAAAGCACTTGAAGTGTAAAGACCCTGGGCGGGAATGGATGAAAACATATGGTACATCGAGAGTCGTGGAAAAAGCACTTGAAGTGAAAAGACCCTAGGCGGGAATGAATGAAAACGTGGGTACAAAAACGTGGAAGCAATTCCCGCAACCAATAAAGACGCGATTGTAGCATTCCCCACGACACGAGTCGCTCGGTAACTACAGGCTGACAAGAGTACTATAAATAGTACCAAGACGACTGTAATAAGGGTCTTTTTTACCTACGAACAAGAAGACCACTGCATTTCTATTATCTTCAATTCCAGCATTTTCCTGCTTTCTAGGAGGAGAATACTTTGTAATCTTTTTCTAGGAGTAGTTCGTAGCTAGAAGTAACTTAATTCCTGTAATCGTCCAATTCGAGACATATAATCAACTCGGCTCTTGTCACGCCCCGGGCTAGTTCAAGATGCGGAAAAACGTGCTAAATTTTTTTCTTTTTGAAAAGCCTAGCCCGCGCCACGTACAGACCCGCCACAAATATAGGGTCCACTGTACACACGGACAGAGCCTCCCCTGTATTTGCACGGCGTCCAACAACAAACAACAGGATCACAACCACCATTCATTCATCCCAACAGCACATCAACACAACGAGAGATTCATACAGCTAACAGTCCTTAACTTGTATGAATCTAAGCAAATCCTTAAGCGAAGGATGATGCAATGCACAAGCAACAATCATTCTAGAAAGCTGCTCCTTACCCAGAAGCTTTAGTTTGAAACCCTAATCTCAATCATTGAAGAAGCCTTTGAAAACTGTTCTCCACACGAGAACTCTCTTTTTTGAAATCACAAAACCGAGCAATTAGAAATCCATTTGAAAACCGTTTCCCACACGGAAACCTTGTTTTACGACGCTACCACGAGGGGTAGAAAACCAAAATGCTCGATAAATGAAACGACTGGAAAACAAGGATACAACCAATCAATCCAAGCATGCTATCATCACATAATCATAAGGAGTAAATTCACAACACAAGCATGCTAGAGTAAGCTCAAAGAATAACTGAACCACAAATGACATCTAATAGGCGAAAGTAGGGTGATAACCAAATCTGGGGATGTAGCCTCACGAGTCGGAACCTCTAGAGCTACTATCTAGGCGTGCCTCGCAGCGTCCCGACACTCACCACCCTGCTCACCTGAAACCTGCAATGGGGGTGGGGGGTGAGAACATGCACGCATGTCTCCCCTCCCAGTGGGTACCGCAAGCCGACGAAGGCGAGGTGTACACACCGGCACGAGGGTCAACAAAAGATAGATATGGTATACAGTAGCACAAGTAAGTATGAGGCTAACATACAACTGAATTAACTATGCTACTGTAAGCAACTAGTATGCATCAAAGGGAAAACCACGAAGTAAACCCAATCTGAAACTACCGGGACGTATCCCATGCACTGTCACCTGCTCATCTATAAGCACATAAACCTTCTGGACGCACTGCATCAAGGCTCACGGGTCGGCACAAACTCAACGACCCTTTTCCGGAAAAGAACACCTCCAAACGGTGGATCAGACCGCGGTGTACGTGAAGTGCTAGAAGAGCTGTGACGATCGATGCAAATGCTCAATCCACAGAACGGCAACAAGCCGAGAAGCAACCGATAAACCACAACTAGGATCGCTCGGAACAACAGGCGATCACCCCGACCAACTGGGTCGTCTCAAGGAACATGCAAGCCACAACTAGGATCGCTCAGAATGACAAGCGATCACCACCGACCGACTGGGTCGTCTCAAGGAACATGCAAGCCACAACTACTCTACTATCCAAGCACGCATATAAGTAGAGTCTACGGGAGTCAAATGAACTAATAACTGTAAAGCAAAGGAAGGGATAGAAAGGTATCACCGTAGTCCACTGAACCGACTCCGGATCGAAGTACCCACCTGTAGGTAAGATCCAATCTAACACCGACGGCTCACGGGAACCGCGACAGGACCTACGAAAGACTCACAGGGTCAAGGTCCACCAAGTCGACGCTAAACACAAAGCTCTCACATCCCGAAACCGACGGATCGCCCGGGAAACCCACCGGGACGATCCCGAAACCACACAAAGCCCAGAGGGGTACCAAACAGCCAACAAGGTCCCTCGCTGTCCCCGAACACACTAAACCAAGTGACGGGATAGCGAGCACAAGCTCGGGGTGCCACGAACATCAAACGCACCCGTAAAGGCTTCCCGGGTTCCCGAAAAGTGCCGATTTGGCACCGGAACCCCACATCACTCATCCGCTGTCCTCGGAACTTCGGGACAGCGATGAGGAACAGCCAACGAGGCTACACGACGAAGCCAAGTCGCTTGCGAAAACAGCGAGCGAGTCGCACAACTAGAAACGCGCGTTTTGCCGATTATTTCATCGAAAAACGCGTCGGAAACAAATCCGAAACTCCACGAAGGGCGAGGGGGTTGGACAACCAGTCCACAGGGTCTCCAAGACCTTACCCTTGCAGCCCACAGCGTCGCTACGCTGTCACAAACGCCAAAGTACCCAAAAATGCAACATACACATACATACAATCACTAAATTAAGCCGCTAGAGCAAACCGTACGTCCGCTCGACCTTCCGCAAGCACCAGCGGATAGGTAGCGACGTCACGGAGACCGTGCTCACTGTCCCGCTGCGACAGGACCAGTCGCAAGCCGGGAAATCCCATAAAAACAGCGAGCGCGCGCGCAAAAGCAAGCTTAACTAAGGCCGTGTGAGCAAGCCGTACATCCGCACGACCTTCCGCAAGCACCAGCGGATCGGCAACGACGTAACGGAGGCCATGCTCACAGCCCCACTGCGACAGGACCAGTCGCAGTCCGGGAAGGTGCATAAAAACAGCGGCCAATAGGCAAGAAAATAGCCCGACGAAGGCCGAACGACGCAACGGCTCAACCAAAACCAGAACTAGGGTGAGCACGGTGTTCGGCACATCGCTGCGATGGTCGGGCTCACCCTCCCGAGCTTCGGGAGTCAGCAGGGAGCTCAAACATCCCAACAAAACAAGAAAACACCACAGAACTGACCCCTGGCCGGAGCAGCTAGCTCCGGCCGGCTGCCGGCCGACAAGCATGGCCGGCGGCGGCCAGGGGTGGATGCGGAGGAGGTGGGGAAGGTGATGCTCACCTTGGCCGGCGACGGGAAGCGACGGCGGCTGCGGCGGCGCAGGAAAGAGCCCTACTCTCGGGTTAGCAAACCCGAGGCTAGGGCACGGCGGCGCCGGCAACGGGCGGCGACGGCGGCCGGCGGCGACGCGAGCACCGGGAAGAGGAGGTCGCCGGACACCGGTTGGCCGGTGACCGCGACAAAAAAAAACCCGGCGACGGCGGCGGCGGGGCAAGGTAGGCCGCGGCTGCCCAAGTTGCCTACACTGAGCCCGCGGCGGCTCCGGCGACTGTCCGGCGGCACGGCGACGGCCGGGAAGGCAGGGGGCGGCGCCGGAGGACCTAAGGGTGGCAGTCCTCACCTCAGACGGTAACAGGGTGCGGCGGCGGCGGCGTAGGGGAGAGCCCTAGCTCCGGGAAGGCTCTGCTACGCCCACTCCGGCAAGGAACGGCGGAGGCGGCGGCCCGGACGGCGAGCACCGGCAAGATGGCGTCGCCGGACGTCGGGTAGGGGGCGGCCGCGACAGCAACAACCGGCGGTGGCGGCGGCGGCGGCGGAGCTAGCATAGCCGCAGCTGCCCAAGCTGTCAAGCCGAAGCTTGCGGCGGCTGCGGCGGCGCTCCGGCAGCACGGCGACGGTCGGGACAGCAGGGATCGGCGGCGGAGGTCCCCGGGGTGACGATGCTCACCCCCCTGAGCGGCGGGAGGCGGCGGCAGCCTGAGCTCACACAGCTCGGCCAGCTGCTGCCAAAACAGTGGCCACAGCAGCCTGGCGGCGGCTCCGACGGCACTCCGGCGGCTCTCCGGCGACACCAGTGGCACAGCCACCTCAGGGGGAGCTCAAGCGTGGGTTCCCCCTGGGTGCTCACCTCAGAGAAGAAGGAGAAGAAGAAGAAGAAGGAGAAAAGAGGAAAAGGGAGAGGGAAGGTGGCTGGGGAGCTCCGGCCAGCTGGGGTGGTCGGCGGCGGCCGGAGATGCACATGAGAAGGCTAAGGGGCAGGGGCAGGGGGGGTGCTGGTGCTCTGGCCCAGGCTGAGGAGAAGAGAGAGTGAGAGAGTGTGGGAGTGAGAAGGGTGGAGTGTTCACCAAGCAAAGAGAGGGGGTTGGGTCAAGTCCCATTTAATGCCTCCACCAACCCCACCTACCCCTCCCTCTCAGCCACAATCTCCCTCCCAAAGTAACAATATCCTCCCAGGCCCCTGCGATTCGAAATCGCGCGAAAAGGTGCGAAAACGGGGACTCGATCGCGAAAACATAAAATGTGACATACGACCTCTCGGCGGTCAAGATGGAATAACTTTTTATCCGCTCGCCGCACGTCGACGCGGATCGCGCCATCGCGCTCAGCACTGCCGAGACATCGAACTCACCATTTTGGATCGCCAGAAACGGACTCCGGATCGCGACGTTAAGCCGAAAACTAACGAAAATCACTAAAAGACACTTATATACATATATATATATATATAAACCTATATATATACGTATACTGATCAAAAACACAGTAATGGGGGAGAGGAACACTGAGAATTTCAAATTCCCAAAATTCGGATTCTCACATCACTCCCACCTAACAAGAAGTTTCGTCCCCGAAACTTACTCACACACCATCCGCGCACAACAGCGGATACCTCTCACGCGAAGCAGATTCCAGCTCCAAAGAAATCTCGCGCTCCTCGCGACTCATCCACCGCAGTCTCACCAACAGAAAGCTCCGGTTCCTCAACTGTTTCACATTGCGAGCCAAAAACCTCACAGGCACCTCGCCGCAACTGAGGTCCTCTCTCAGCTGAACCGTTGTCGGGCCGATCACACGACGCTCATCCACGTTAACCAAACAGAACAGTGATCGACAACGACTTCCACAGTACGCCTCGCACGGTGCCAATCCAACGCTCGCTTGGAAGCTGTAGAACGAAGCAAGCTCCATCAAGGAAGGATACCTGAACCAATCCTCACCAAAATCCAAACGCATGCCCGGAGCATAACCTCGAGAGTCTAGAAGACTCGCTCCGATTGCCCAACTCTCTGGGGGTGGTAAACCGAGCTGAAGTCGAGCCTCGTCCCCAGTGCCTACTGCAAGCACCTCCAGAACTGGGAAACGAAGCGAGAATTCCGATCCAAAACGATCGACATTGGCACTCCAAACAGCCCGACGAACTCATCCAAGTAGAGCTGCGCCAGTCGATCCCAAGACTAATACGGATGTACCGATAGGGAGTGAGCTGTTTTCGTCAGACAATCCACCAAACCCAGATCGCAACATGACCTCGCAGAGAACGAGGCAACCCGGTGACGAAAACCATGGTGATCCGCTCCCACTTCCCTACAGGTATACGTAACGGTCGAAGCTTCTCTGATGATGCACAGCCTTCACTTGCTGACAAACCTGGCACAGTGCCACATGCTGAGCTACAACCAGAAACTCTACCTCAAGTCGCGGTACATCGTTCATCCCTTGGTGTGCCTCAGCCAACTCTCACCTCAAATCCTAAACTCTGGGCACACGACTCCGTCCTCAAAGGAAACCAACAGCATGTAGCACGAAGTCACCTTCTCTGTCCTGCTCGCATTCTCAGCCAGTGCGGATCCATCAGTCGTCCACCGAAAATCTGATCCGTCAAGGTGGGTAGCACCTCCAAGGGCAACAACTAAGCGGTAGCTCCACAAGGCACAGCCTCAAGAGCTCGAGAGCGAACACCACTGCTGCTAACTCAAGATCGAGGGCTAGATAGATCTTCTCACAGTCCATCAACTAGCGCGGAGCACAAGCGATAACCTTCTCATGCTGAATGAGCACGCACCCCAATCCCATCCAAGATGCATCGCACAAGGCCACGACAACCTCACAAGGCTGTGTCGATGCTAAGATAGGGGCACGGGTCAAACAGTCCATCGGCTCCTAGGCGCTCAACAGACAAGCAGGAGTCTAGAGAAAACAACGCGCCTTACCTCGACAGCTACTCAAAGGGGCGGCGATCTTGAGGAGAACCCTCAACAAATCGCCGGCATCAACGCCCAAGCCGAGGAAGTTCCTAAACTCGGTCTGTCACAGAAGTCGGAACAGGTCAAACCACTACAGAGTCCTCCTTCCTTGGCTCTTCCACACAACCAACCCACGTCACGATGCGAACCAGGGAGGAAACTCCTCGAATAGATCAGTATGTCGGCAAAGGAGACCACGACAATTTGATCCGAGAACTACCGAAAAAAACCAGCTCATCAAATCCAAAAGGCTGCCGGGACGATCGCTTAACCGAACGGCAAAACCGTGACCTCGTAAAGCCCGTGACGAGTCCGGAAGGCCGTTAACGCAACGTCCCCAGCCTTGATCCTCAACCAAGATAACCTGGCTGCAGAACACACTCTTCGCGAAAACTGAGTCTCCCTGGAGCCAGTCGAAGAGGTCGAAGATCTGGGGTAGAGGGTACAAAAACAACACCGACCAACAGGTAGCTCGACTCACAAACCAACCAACGGAAACCTTGCGAGTCCAACACTCAGGAGTACAGGGCTGCCAATCGCAACAAGCGATACAAGCACCAACGATGCCGAACCTCAGATCCAAAGATCGGACACGCGCTCCAAAGCGAAACTATACGAAAGACACGGTGAAAACTCTGCACGCAAACACAGCTCGGAGCCCACAACCAGGCTCCCGTCATCCCGAAACCGAGCTAAGAGGGCACCCCGACTCAACCGGAGTCAAACCAACGGCAGTGATGGCAAATCAACTGCGCAAAACCACGCCAGGATTAGCTCAAGGCTCACCACTAGATCGGGGATGACCAACACACAGCTTTCCGCAAGACGACAAGGGCGAGAAATGTCTTGCAAGGGGAAAGCACCGACCCAATCCAGAAAGTCCCCAAAAGGGATAGGGTATTTCGTTCTAACTTTCGACACTACGTTGTCTGCAGCCAACGTACTTATCAAAAGAAAACGAAATATCCCAAGGTCAAGGCCAACAACCAGTCGGCAACACCACGAAGGTACCGGGTCAACCACTCAACAGCTGGACCAAGGTCACAGACGAGTCACCGAATTAACGGGAACAACAAACCGACCCACAAAACAAAGTCTGCCCTGAGCCAACTCTCTAGGAGTCATCGGCTTCCAACAACGAACCGGCGGCTACGGGCGACAAAGGGTCGTCAACCAAGCGAACCAAACCGGAGGCAGAACAAAACCAGCGTCGATTAACCAACGTCGACGCGGTGAGATTTCCAACAAGAACCTGGAAGATCTCGCGGCAACACGGAAACCTACAAATACCACCCGGAATCCCATAAGACACCAATTTAGGCGTTAGGATAGCCGCAAGCCACGTAGGCACCAACAAACACCCGACACTCAACAGTGTCCACTCAGTCTAGTACACGTCAGTTCGACGCCAGAACTAGCCAATGGTCGAAAAAAAAAAAACCAACACTGACGATGCCACCAGCAAGACGTCAGAGGGGTAGGCTCCACAGCCCTACCCAACAAAACAGAAGGGATAACACCCAAAATGCGGTCGAAACAGCTCAAAGCACCGTCTCCGTAGAGACACTCGCAGAGGCCCTCGTGCTCAACGCGAAAAGTAGGGACAGGGCAAGAACAGCCCAACAAAACAGATCCACCACCACTAGAAGGAGCACGAACCTGCGAACAAGGGCAGATCAAAACTCAGGAGATCCGCCCCAACACGCTCAGATGTGACCACCACCCCCAACGCGGGGTCGGCGTCCACGCGCGAAACAGCCGACGAAGTCGCTGTCGTCGTCACGGTCGTCGCACAACGGTGTGGGTGCCACAGGAGGGTCAGCAGTCATCGGGATGCACGGCGGAGGAGTAGGAGGGGCTGGAGCGGCAGCTGCCGTGGCCTGTTGCAAAACCACCGGAACAAGCCAGAACATGCTGGAGAGGGTCGCCAGCTGACCACTCGCCTCGGCCCCAAGCACACAGGGCACGGTCTGCACCAGGCTGTCCGCCTCCCGCCAGCTCCTCACTCGAACCGGCCACAACGGCCCGAAACAAAAAAACCAACAGACAGCTCCGCAGGCGCACGCCCACCACCACGATCCGGACGAGGAGGTCTACCAAGACCACAAGCCACTGCAAAAAGCAGAATCCAGCGCAAGAGAAAAGGGGTCGGCAACTCCCACAAAGCACAAGCCGAAAACAAACCCCTCGAGCTCGCGCGCCTATACATCCTAGGTCTTCCTATGGGTCAGCCTAACCAGTGGTTCAGTTACAAGTTGATGAATGAGTGAGTGTTTGTTCCCTTTACGCTCTGATACCATCTTAATCTGTCACGCCCCGGGCTAGTTCAAGATGCGGAAAAACGTGCTAAATTTTTTTCTTTTTGAAAAGCCTAGCCCGCGCCACGTACAGACCCGCCACAAATACAGGGTCCACTGTACACACGGACAGAGCCTCCCCTGTATTTGCACGGCGTCCAACAACAAACAACAGGATCACAACCACCATTCATTCATCCCAACAGCACATCAACACAACGAGAGATTCATACAGCTAACAGTCCTTAACTTGTATGAATCTAAGCAAATCCTTAAGCGAAGGATGATACAATGCACAAGCAACAATCATTCTAGAAAGCTGCTCCTTACCCAGAAGCTTTAGTTTGAAACCCTAATCTCAATCATTGAAGAAGCCTTTGAAAACTGTTCTCCACACGAGAACTCTCTTTTTTGAAATCACAAAACCGAGCAATTAGAAATCCATTTGAAAACCGTTTCCCACACGGAAACCTTGTTTTACGACGCTACCACGAGGGGTAGAAAACCAAAATGCTCGATAAATGAAACGACTGGAAAACAAGGATACAACCAATCAATCCAAGCATGCTATCATCACATAATCATAAGGAGTAAATTCACAACACAAGCATGCTAGAGTAAGCTCAAAGAATAACTGAACCACAAATGACATCTAATAGGCGAAAGTAGGGTGATAACCAAATCTGGGGATGTAGCCTCACGAGTCGGAACCTCTAGAGCTACTATCTAGGCGTGCCTCGCAGCGTCCCGACACTCACCACCCTGCTCACCTGAAACCTGCAATGGGGGTGGGGGGTGAGAACATGCACGCATGTCTCCCCTCCCAGTGGGTACCGCAAGCCGACGAAGGCGAGGTGTACACACCGGCACGAGGGTCAACAAAAGATAGATATGGTATACAGTAGCACAAGTAAGTATGAGGCTAACATACAACTGAATTAACTATGCTACTGTAAGCAACTAGTATGCATCAAAGGAAAAACCACGAAGTAAACCCAATCTGAAACTACCGGGACGTATCCCATGCACTGTCACCTGCTCATCTATAAGCACATAAACCTTCTGGACGCACTGCATCAAGGCTCACGGGTCGGCACAAACTCAACGACCCTTTTCCGGAAAAGAACACCTCCAAACGGTGGATCAGACCGCGGTGTACGTGAAGTGCTAGAAGAGCTGTGACGATCGATGCAAATGCTCAATCCACAGAACGGCAACAAGCCGAGAAGCAACCGATAAACCACAACTAGGATCGCTCGGAACAACAGGCGATCACCCCGACCAACTGGGTCGTCTCAAGGAACATGCAAGCCACAACTAGGATCGCTCAGAATGACAAGCGATCACCACCGACCGACTGGGTCGTCTCAAGGAACATGCAAGCCACAACTACTCTACTATCCAAGCACGCATATAAGTAGAGTCTACGGGAGTCAAATGAACTAATAACTGTAAAGCAAAGGAAGGGATAGAAAGGTATCACCGTAGTCCACTGAACCGACTCCGGATCGAAGTACCCACCTGTAGGTAAGATCCAATCTAACACCGACGGCTCACGGGAACCGCGACAGGACCTACGAAAGACTCACAGGGTCAAGGTCCACCAAGTCGACGCTAAACACAAAGCTCTCACATCCCGAAACCGACGGATCGCCCGGGAAACCCACCGGGACGATCCCGAAACCACACAAAGCCCCAGAGGGGTACCAAACAGCCAACAAGGTCCCTCGCTGTCCCCGAACACACTAAACCAAGTGACGGGACAGCGAGCACAAGCTCGGGGTGCCACGAACATCAAACGCACCCGTAAAGGCTTCCCGGGTTCCCGAAAAGTGCCGATTTGGCACCGGAACCCCACATCACTCATCCGCTGTCCTCGGAACTTCGGGACAGCGATGAGGAACAGCCAACGAGGCTACACGACGAAGCCAAGTCGCTTGCGAAAACAGCGAGCGAGTCGCACAACTAGAAACGCGCGTTTTGCCGATTATTTCATCGAAAAACGCGTCGGAAACAAATCCGAAACTCCACGAAGGGCGAGGGGGTTGGACAACCAGTCCACAGGGTCTCCAAGACCTTACCCTTGCAGCCCACAGCGTCGCTACGCTGTCACAAACGCCAAAGTCCCCAAACATGCAACATACACATACATACAATCACTAAATTAAGCCGCTAGAGCAAACCGTACGTCCGCTCGACCTTCCGCAAGCACCAGCGGATAGGTAGCGACGTCACGGAGACCGTGCTCACTGTCCCGCTGCGACAGGACCAGTCGCAAGCCGGGAAATCCCATAAAAACAGCGAGCGCGCGCGCGCAAAAGCAAGCTTAACTAAGGCCGTGTGAGCAAGCCGTACATCCGCACGACCTTCCGCAAGCACCAGCGGATCGGCAACGACGTAACGGAGGCCATGCTCACAGCCCCACTGCGACAGGACCAGTCGCAGTCCGGGAAGGTGCATAAAAACAGCGGCCAATAGGCAAGAAAATAGCCCGACGAAGGCCGAACGACGCAACGGCTCAACCAAAACCAGAACTAGGGTGAGCACGGTGTTCGGCACATCGCTGCGATCGTCGGGCTCACCCTCCCGAGCTTCGGGAGTCAGCAGGGAGCTCAAACATCCCAACAAAACAAGAAAAACACCACAGAACTGACCCCTGGCCGGAGCAGCTAGCTCCGGCCGGCTGCCGGCCGACAAGCATGGCCGGCGGCGGCCAGGGGTGGATGCGGAGGAGGTGGGGAAGGTGATGCTCACCTTGGCCGGCGACGGGAAGCGACGGCGGCGGCGGCGGCGCAGGAAAGAGCCCTACTCTCGGGTTAGCAAACCCGAGGCTAGGGCACGGCGGCGCCGGCAACGGGCGGCGACGGCGGCCGGCGGCGACGCGAGCACCGGGAAGAGGAGGTCGCCGGACACCGGTTGGCCGGTGACCGCGACAAAAAAACCCGGCGACGGCGGCGGCGGGGCAAGGTAGGCCGCGGCTGCCCAAGTTGCCTACACTAAGCCCGCGGCGGCTCCGGCGACTGTCCGGCGGCACGGCGACGGCCGGGACGGCAGGGGGCGGCGCCGGAGGACCTAAGGGTGGCAGTCCTCACCTCAGACGGTAACAGGGTGCGGCGGCGGCGGCGTAGGGGAGAGCCCTAGCTCCGGGAAGGCTCTGCTACGCCCACTCCGGCAAGGAACGGCGGAGGCGGCGGCCCGGACGGCGAGCACCGGCAAGATGGCGTCGCCGGACGTCGGGTAGGGGGCGGCCGCGACAGACAGCAACAACCGGCGGTGGCGGCGGCGGAGCTAGCACAGCCGCAGCTGCCCAAGCTGTCAAGCCGAAGCTTGCGGCGGCTGCGGCGGCGCTCCGGCAGCACGGCGACGGTCGGGACAGCAGGGATCGGCGGCGGAGGTCCCCGGGTTGACGATGCTCACCCCCCTGAGCGGCGGGAGGCGGCGGCAGCCTGAGCTCACACAGCTCGGCCAGCTGCTGCCAAAAACAGTGGCCACAGCAGCCTGGCGGCGGCTCCGACGGCACTCCGGCGGCTCTCCGGCGACACCAGTGGCACAGCCACCTCAGGGGGAGCTCAAGCGTGGGTTCCCCCTGGGTGCTCACCTCAGAGAAGAAGGAGAAGAAGAAGAAGAAGGAGAAAAGAGGAAAAGGGAGAGGGAAGGTGGCTGGGGAGCTCCGGCCAGCTGGGGTGGTCGGCGGCGGCCGGAGATGCACAGGAGAAGGCTAAGGGGCAGGGGGGTGCTGGTGCTCTGGCCCAGGCTGAGGAGAAGAGAGAGTGAGAGAGTGTGGGAGTGAGAAGGGTGGAGTGTTCACCAAGCAAAGAGAGGGGGTTGGGTCAAGTCCCATTTAATGCCTCCACCAACCCCACCTACCCCTCCCTCTCAGCCACAATCTCCCTCCCAAAGTAACAATATCCTCCCAGGCCCCTGCGATTCGAAATCGCGCGAAAAGGTGCGAAAACGGGGACTCGATCGCGAAATAAAATGTGACATACGACCTCTCAGCGGTCAAGATGGAATAACTTTTTATCCGCTCGCCGCACGTCGACGCGGATCGCGCCATCGCGCTCAGCACTGCCGAGACATCGAACTCACCATTTTGGATCGCCAGAAACGGACTCCGGATCGCGACGTTAAGCCGAAAACTAACGAAAATCACTAAAAGACACTTATATACATATATATATATATAAACCTATATATATACGTATACTGATCAAAAACACAGTAATGGGGGAGAGGAACACTGAGAATTTCAAATTCCCAAAATTCGGATTCTCACAGCTCTTTCAACCGAGTCTATTCCTAAATTCGATTCGGCTTATTATATTGAGGAAGAATCCAGTTGAGCCGATCCTTCTCAACCGAATCGCTTGGTCATGGCTCACTCGAGGGTCAAACCGAGAAACCGATCCGCACTCCGAAGACGCGTTTAACTTGGTCGAGGACTTGGTCTGGTCAACATCCCCTGAAGTTCGGTTCGCAGTCAAACAGAAGAAAAGATATTACACTATTTCTTCTTTACTTATTGTATTTAATTTTTTTTCATTAGTTGAGGTTCTCATTTTTTGAAGAATATATATATATATATATATATATATATATATATATATATATATATATATATATATATATATATATATATATATATATATATATATATATAGAGTAAGGCTGTGCTACTATTAATAGCACAGGGGGCCTTGTGCTAGTGATTTTTTAGCCACAGATCTCTCTCTCCTCCTCCCGTCTCTCTCTCTCACTCTATTCCCGTTTCTCTCTCTTCCCCTCTCTCTCTTTCCTCTCTTTCTCACCCCCCCAAAACAGAAAAAAAAAACTCTCCCCTCTCTCCCCTCTCTGCCCCACCCTTCCCCCCAACCCCCCGCGCCGGCCACCCCCCCTCTCTCTGTAGCCGCGTTGGCCACCCCCCTTCCCCCCCAAGCCCCAGGTCCCTATGCCGCCGGCTTTCTCTGTGACCGCGCGCCGCCCTCTCCCTCTGTGACCAGCTCGTGCGCCCCCCCCCCGGCCAGCGGCCCTCTTCCTTTGTGACCGCGCCGGCCGCGCGCCTCGGTATGACATTTTTTTTCCTAATTTTTTTTCTAAATTTTTTACAATCTGGAAAAAAATAAATTTTTTAAAATCTGAAAAAAAAATCGATCCTGTGGATTTCTAGCAGAATTTTTTGAAAATCTGAAATAGATCCCGTATTGCAACCTGAAATAGATTCCTTACTAGCAGAATTTTTTCTAATTTTTTTTCTGAAACAGAATTTTTTTAAAATCTGAAAAAAAAATTAAAGTCTCTGTCAGATATTTTAAGAGTTTAAGAGTTTTGCTGAAGGCCAAAATGTGATTCTTCTTATATTTTTAGATGTTGATTTTCTCCATGGTTCTTACCCAAGAAAAAGTTTTGATGATACTGTTTTATATTGTGCTACTTCTATATTGTGCTAATAATGAAGAAAAAGCTTTATGTAGGATGTGTTATAACATTTTTTTTCGTTTTTTGGATGTTGATTTTCTCCATTACTCTTACCCAAGGGAAATATGTTAATTACATGTGTGGTTGTACAGTACACTTGATGCGAGTTCTCATTTTGTGTTGTTGCTAATTTGCTGAGTTACAGTTTCTCCACTATAATTAGCTTCAGTATTTTGGTGCTTCCTTGTTAATCTAAGAGCAGCAACAAACTTAAACGGGGGCACTCTTATCAAAAAGATTCAGTCGGAGCACCTTTATGTCCTTATAGATAATTACCCTACTTCTTCAGAAAACACTAACAAACTCAATCTTTCATTAGCTCACCTGTTCAATGGTTATTTCTTTATGATCTTGTTATTTTACACTTTAGCTACTTGTTGTGTATAGCAGTAAGGAATTAAGCTCACATGTTCTCGACTTTTCATTCAGTTTATTCCGGTAATCCGGTTTGGTTTTTTTCTTGCAGACCATCACCTTGGAAGAGATCAAAGAAGCGACGTCGAAAACCTGAAGTGATTTGATCAATTTAAGTTAGTCTTGTTATTTTTTTTTATAGATATGTTCATTTGATTACTTTGTAGTCTTTTATTTTAAACTTGTTTTACCATTTTTTGTAGATTATTGATGGCAAGTTCTCCTGAAGGCAGGCCAGTTTTGTGCAAATGTAATGAGATAGCCATTATTCACAACAAGTTTGGAGTAAAGGAATACAATTTTATGGTTGTCGCAATTTTATTGTATTTATTTTAGCAATTCTGTCTGTTAAATTTCTGTTCTCTTAGAAAGCAAAAAATTTCTGTGTAATATAGTGCTGTTGTGTTTGCAAAAGAGATGCACCTTCGGGGTAACCAAGGTTGGCGGTCATCGACCACACCAACGGTTCCAAAAAACTCCTCTCACACATATCTTCCCAAAAGGTTTAATCTCTTAATGTGTGAGTCCAAAAAAGGGAGTAGATAACTAGGTAATCTCTCCACCAATATCCATAACATCCAATCAAACTAGGAAGTTTGAACTTCAATCACATCCGCTCATCCCAATCCACTATGGATGGTTGATTTCCTTGAGATCTCCAATCATAATCACTTTGGCATCAACTGCCAAGGGACGTTAGTCCTCACAACCAAATCGGCACGCCTTCAATCTGAAGCACTTGCAAACCTCATTCAAGGAATCTTCATGGTCTTCATCGCCTCTCGACTTCCAACTCGTCGTCGATGTGCATAGGGACCAAGATACCCAAAAGGGCCAAACATCACAACACACAAGAGCATCAACAGCTCGAACGACATCACGACCATTTCGTAATGTCTACACCGAGTAAACAAGTTACCCTCGGTCCCAAACTCAAACTCGATCCAACGAGAGTAGTACTAGATTGCAACTACCCTCAAGTAAAACCAGAATTCATGGAGCTTGATCAAACAGATCAACAGATCTCAGCTACGGGTGCATATCCTTGATCGTGACCCTACCGAGTTCACGATAGTCGACTCACAGTCGAAATGACCCATCCGCTCAAAACAATCGAGATCCACACTCCACAAGAAGAAACACTAGGCAAAAGAGGTCTCCAGACCAAGCCTTCAACTCTCGCAACACAACCGGGATTGCACAAGCAACTCCCTCACAAGAGACATCCTCACCTTTGAGGATTCTCTACCCCTACCAAAGGTGCCGGCCCCAAAGGCCACGCACTCACTCAGCCAACAACCAGGCTGGGGCAGGTGAAACAATCATCGCAATTAACGAATTTTCACGCCCTCTGAAAACACTATTTCGTGTCCAAGATCCCAAAGCACTACTGCTCGGCTCACCCAATCATCGGCAATCAAATAGCCGAAGAACTAGCCCAAGTTCAAATTAGAACTATACGCTTTCAGCCAAATAAAGCCAATCACTTCGTTGGCGCACAAAACATCCAAAACTAGCGGAGTACAGGAACAGTACTCACAAGCCCAAACACTCAGGACCACACGATCTGCAACGACAAGGAAAGAGTTCCCTGCCATGCATTCGGCAAACAGCCGAACTAAAACTACAATCATAACAAACAACAAACAACTCCAATGCTACTAGCTGCGACAACCTCCATTGTCGCTGCATTATCCTCTGCATGTCAAATAAACACGCATTCACCCGGTGCCAACCGCACGAAGTCGATCTCAATATCGTCGACACTAATCTCCTCAAACACTCCAATTGGGGATTACCCACCTGGCCACGAAGAGAGTACTTGCCCCAACTCCAAGAGTATCATCGGGTACCGCTCACACGTCACAATAGTCGATGACGATTTGACGTTCCATAATTATCCTGCTAAGGGTCCACCTTCTCGAGGTCAATTCCTCTTTGAACACCTTAAGCGTCTTCATACATCAAACTTGCCACTCTAAGTAGCTTCCTTTGCCGTCCCAACGGTCTCCCCGTCGCTTGCCCTCATCAAGGTATAATCCGCATTCTCATAACATTACCGAGGTTGGCTTCCAACTGGATCGAAAAATTCTCCAGTTGCTTAATCCTCTCGTCTGCCGGCGCAAAGCCTCAGCTTGGAGTAACATCATAATTGATCGCCGCTCCATCACACTCGCTGAATTTACCAGTTGTTCTCTCAACTTCAGGGTCTCACCAAAACCGGAGGATGCAGAAGTCCCGTCTCGGCTGCCTCGGCCGCCATTGAGTGCGTCGATCACCACTCAAGCTGCAACAAGCAAAACATGCGCAGGTGAAACACCCCACGCCAACGCATCCCCACACAAAACTATAACCCCAATCACGCGAAAGTAATGAAGTGGACTCCCACTATTCCCCGATGTCACGTTGTCGGCCGCCAACGTGACCCTCCAAGGGTATAGAAGTGGTTCACTCCGATCTAACTCCAACACCTTTGGAGTTTTAGACATGACCCAATCATAATACTTTCGCCAATAAGCCACAAGAGATCTCGTCTCTCACGTTCCTATTCCTTATCGTCCAACCTGCCTAAGGTTTACTAGGTCCACTATGACTCAACCCTAGGCTCTGATACCACTATAATCTGTCACGCCCCGGGCCCTCGAGGGAGCCTACCAGGCACGTGCACATACCCGCCGTGTACCTCAAACAACACAATGTACACAAGGCGTCTATGCTAACAACCATCAAGAAGGATAAATAATACATCCTAAACAAGGTAATCAGAGCGAGAACATATGTCTACAACTAAAATAAATCCATACAACTAAAATCTCAAGATATACAATAACATTATACATCTTATCCACAATAGGTCGACCAACGTCTACACACCTTTCATATAAAATAAAATGAAAGGACATCATGGTATGCCTACAATAATAACACCGTAGAGGCTCTAGCTAGCTGCTAACCCCTCACCGCGATCCCAAGCCTCTCCTGCTGCGGAAGGCTCTGAAATAAAACAACAAACCCCAGGGGGATGAGAACTATTATTCAATAGTTCCCAGTGGGTAAGCCGCCGAGAGTGGCGAATTACACCGCTAGGTCAACTGAGGCAAGATAGTTAAAATTTAAACATAAAGCATAAAGCAAATAACATTTGATGCTAAACAGATAGTTCTACACCTATCTTGCCTCCAATGACTAAAACATCTATATGAACATGAACATGTTCTATTGTCATATGCTCAACAATTAATCTCATGATTTACATGCATGTCAATTTAATGCCATGTTTAAAGGTTAAAAAGAATCTTTCTATTCTTATCATCATAATATCATGCTTCTATACTAAACATCATGAGTATAGGGTAATGCCACTACGGATGCCCATGCAAGAATGACTAATACAATTGTCCAACTATGTTGCATGCATCCAAAAGAGGTCAAGCTAAGTAATGCCACGATATGCGACTCACTACTAAGTCCATACACTACATGTATGTGTATCGAGCAACTAATGTACTATGTCCAGTTTACTTAGCTTTTACCCAAACCACAAGGGACTTACACAAGGTAACGTCCCAGCTTGTGCCGTGCCTAATGGCCCCGTGGTAGTCAACATTCTCGCTAGAATGAGCCTCTCCCACGGCAATCCACTTCGGCGCCCATATAACCTGCACACAGGCGATCAACATCGCGAAAGGCCAACTCCGGAGTGCCGGCTTGTGGGGAGCGACCCTCACAAGCATGTGCGAATGAGCACAATGGCGTGAACAAGCATAGTCGACAGCATAGAAAATACGTTCATCATGTCTAAAACATGGAATAGCCAACCAATGTCCAAGGATCTAACATTATGTCAAAATGTCAACCTAATTATTCATCTAAGTGAAATACAAGTGTTTACCCTCACACTATGTCAAAAACACGTCATGTCATGTTTACTACATTCAATAGCCAAGACGCTAAAAGTCAACAATATCATATTGTTCTCAAAGTCCGATGGTATGTCCCTACCAATATGTCCATGTCTCTAACATGTAACCGTTCATCTCATTGTTTACTAAGTTCATAAACCATGCATTATTCTAATGTCATGTACTATGCATTCCACTAATGCCAAAACAATGCATTCTACAAATGCCCCAAATCATGCATTCTACGATGCCATATGTCATGCATTCTCTAATGCTATAATCCATGCATTCTACAATACTATCACACTGCATTCTACGATGCCAACGAGTCCATATTCATGCCATGCATAAGCTACGACGACCTCTACTACATAGAGTATAGAGCTATCATGCAAGAAATCCATTAACCGATTATATTTATCAAATGCAAATAGTATCCCTTTCCTCATGTCTTAAACATGGAATCAATCCACGACCAAAAGGTCGAGCCAAAGCCAATGATGCCCGTCAAAGTTGCCCACCTAAATGAGGTGCAACAACTTATCCTGCATATATCCAATCCTCTCTTTTCCCTGAGGCCTCAAATCCAACCTAACACAACATTCTACACCCATCAATTCCACCTCAAGGGCTCACAATCTCGAAACCCTAAAATAAACCCTAATTTCCAAGAAATTAGGTTTACAAGCTAAATTCAAGCAAAAATCACAATTAGAGGTTGTAAGAGAGTTTACTAACCTCAAATCAAACTTCCAACCAAGCTCAAGCAAGCTAGGGTTGAAGATCCATCCTCCAACAAGCTTCTCTCCTCAGCCCCGAGCTCCCTCCAAGCCTAGGAGCACTCCTCCACGAAGAAAATGGAGAGAAAAGAGATCAAAACCATGATCTAAGGGGTTGGGAGCAAGAAAACCTAGAGAGAGAGAGAGAGAGACCTACTGTAGATCTCTGATTATATTGTTATCATATCTCCTTTGTTTCTCAGTGGTTACGACATGCCCCTGTGGCTCAGTTGTATACCCACTGAGAAACCTCGTTGTGGTTTCTCACTCCCTGTTTTTTCAGGTGGATCGGGCGAGGAGCCAGTTCGTGGTTCGATGCGAGGACGATCTAGCTAGACTGCATTAGCGGTCATCACCCTGGTTATGTTTTCCTTATCTGCATTAGTAGTCAGATAGATGTATATAGATGGTTCAGTTGGATGATCATTATTGAATGCTTATAACCTGTATGAGATGATGACTTATTATGCATGAGATTGGGTTTTAGTTTTGATTATTAGCATCTGATTCGGATTTCTTCGTGTGGGTGTCTACCCTTCGCGGTAGCTGATTTTCAAAATGAAGTTCTGTGTGGGAACAACTTTAAAAGGTTTTCTTGGATTTCTTTAATGCTTATTAGAGTTTGAAAATAAAGCTTTCGTGTGGGAAGCACTTTTAATAGGATGCTTGTTGTACTGTACATTGCATCATCCTTCGCTTAAGGAGTGCTTAGAAGCATGTAGGTATAGCTGAATGCAAATATACTCTATGTTGTATTGTATGGATTATCGTGAATGTAAGTGTGATTGTGATCCTGTTGTATGTTGTTGGTACGCCGTGCAAATACAGGGGAGACTCTGTCCGTGTAGACGGAGGTGCCTGTATTTGTGGCGGGTCTGTTCACTGCGCGGGCTAGACTTTCAAAAAAAAAAAAAAAATGACATGTTTTCCGCAACTCTGACTTTTAAAAGATATAAAGATTCTTATTAAACCAGCCCGGGGCGTGACACATATGCTTCAAGACAACTAAAGGAATATGAGAAGAACTACCCCACTCATGATTTGGAGTTGGCGGCGGTAGTCTTTGCTCTGAAGCTATGGCGTCACCATCGGAGTTCATACATGTTTCATCAGGGTTCATCCTGCATACAAAAAACATACATGTTTCATCGGGGTTCAACATGCATACAAAAAACATACATGTTTCATCAGGGTTCATCATGCATACAAAAAATATACAAGTTTCATCATGTTTCATCATGCATACAAAAATCATACATATTTCATCATGCACACAAAAAATTGCATACAACACTATAAATCAACTTCTTTATGTAGTCTTCCATAATGCTTTCATAACTCTTCTTCATCTGTTGCTTGAAGACTCTCGCTTGAATTGTCTTCAATAGATAATGCTTTATCAACAATCTGCAAAATAGTGTATTTGTTAATATTATGTGATTATTCGGAAAGGTAGGATTGAAACTAAAAATAAAAATCTAACTTACCTCCTGGCGGGGCAGTTTATGAAAAAATAAATAAATTAGGAAAAAAAATGTCATACCGGGGTGCGCGGCCGGCGTGGTCACAGAGGGAGGGGGCCGCTGGCCGGGGGTGGGGGGGGTGGGGGGGTGCACGAGCCGGTCACAGAGGGAGAGGGCGGCGCGCGGTCACAGAGGGAGAGGGCGGCGCGCGGTCACAGAGGGAGAGGGCGGCGCGCGGTCACAGAGAAAGCCGGCGGCGTAGGGACCCGGGGCTTGGGGGGGAAGGGGGGGTGGCCGGCGCGGCTACAGAGAGAGGGGGGGTGGCCGGCGCGGGGGGTTGGGGGGAAGGGTGGGGCAGAGAGGGGAGAGAGGGGAGAGTTTTTTTTCTGTTTTGGGGTTTTGAGAGAGAGGAGAGAGGAGAGAGAGAGGAGGGGGGGAGAGAGAGAGAGGAGGGGAAGGGAGAGAGAGAGAAACGGGAAGGAGAGAAGGGGGGAGGAGGAGAGAGAGAGACACATGAGGAGAGAGAGAGAGTCACGGGATGAGAGAGAGAGAGAGAGACACGGGAGGAGACAGAGGGAGAGAAACGTCGCTAACTCCGTTAGTCCCACACTTTGGCTCCGCACGAATCTCGAGGCGGATCTATGGCTAAAAAATTACTAGCACAAGGCCCCCTGTGCTATTAATAGTAGCACAGCCTTACTCTATATATACATATATATATATAACTAGGCTGGAATACTATCAATAGCACCAAGCTATTGGTGCTATTAGTTTTTTAGCCCTTGGATTGAGAAATGTGCGATTAGGATGAAGTGGGCCCCCCTAGGGTAGAGTGGGTGGTTGGTTGAATAGTATAATCTAACGGGTAAAAATAATCAAAGGGTTAAATCTAACGATGAAAAACTCGATAGCACCAAGCCCTTGGTGCTATCGATAGTATCCCAGCCGTATATATATATATATATATATATATATATATATATATATATATATATATATATATATATATATATATATATATATATATATATATATATATATATTCCTTTTCCCCATAGAGATATGGAATAGAACGAACCATTTTTAGTGCTACTGTAATTTTGAAAATGAACACGTAAATACCCATCAAAGGTAAGTAAATATACCCGAAACAGGGTGGTAAATGGATCATTCAACGATCTGGATTAGATGGATTCTATTTCTTTCTTCGATAGAATAGAGTTGGGCTAGAATACTCTTAAGAGTATTTGGCCCTCTTTACCCCCACATCGTTTTCGATGTTGGGACTTTCGAATTGACGATCGACTCCGTTAGACTTGATCTAGAGTATTTGAAGTACCTAGAAAATAAATTTCGCGATTTTTCGATATCATTTGCCTGGTGATCGAAAGGACTCAAAATCAATGGCTGAAAATAAAAATCTCACAAAATGTGATAATATGACTCTAAAATTTTAGATCAAAGATATTGATCTTGTTTTATATAGTATAAAGAATTTTCTATCAAATTTTTACGTGATTTGAATATTTCTACATCGTTAAACTTGCAAACGGCTCACCACGACCATTGAAATTGTTGATTTTGAGCCATTTCGATCACCGGGCAAATGATATCGAAAAATCGCGAAATTTATTTTTTAGGTATTTCAAATACTCTAAAACAAGTCTAACGGAGTCGATCGTCGATTCGGAAGTCCCAACATCGAAAACGACGTGGGAGTAAAGATGGCCAAACACTCTTAAGAGTATTCTAGCCCAATTATATATATATATATATATATATATATATAGGGTCCGGCTACTATACTCTTATGAGTATGATCGCATTCGTACTCATAAGTTTTTCTCGATGATGGAGCTTTCGAATCGACGATCCATACCGTTAAATATTATCTAGAGCATTTAAAACTTCTAGAAATTAAATTTCATAATTTTTTAAC
Organism: Puya raimondii; assembly: GCA_016920855.1. Classification (NCBI taxonomy): domain Eukaryota; kingdom Viridiplantae; phylum Streptophyta; class Magnoliopsida; order Poales; family Bromeliaceae; genus Puya; species Puya raimondii. Next base: position 186,320,862 of record JABWPP010000050.1, read on the forward strand.
ATCATTTGCCCTATGATCAAAAGATCACAAAGTAGACAATTTTTAACGGCCGGTATAAGATACTTGCTCGTTCAACGGTGTAAAAGAATCGGAATCTGTTGAATTTTTGATAGAAAATTTTATTTACTATGTAGATAAAGATCAATAACTCGGATCTTAAATTGAAGAATCCGATCATCCATTTTTAGGACGCCGTTCAGTTTTGACCGTTCATTTTATACCCACTTGATGGACTTTATAACAATTTCAAAAAATTACGAAATTTATTTTCTAGAAGTTTTAAATACTCTAGATCATATTTAACGGTGTGGATCGTCGATTCGGAAGCTCCATCATCGAAAACGACTTATGAGTACGAAGGGTCCTATACTCATAAGAGTATAGTAGCCCTACCCTATATATATATATATATATATATATATATATATATATATTATATATATATATATATATATATATATATATATATATATATATATATATATATAATTATGACTTATCTGTTATACTTTTTTAAAAAATTAGTATGTATAATTTTATATGCATATTAGAAGAGACATTTTTTTTTTAAAAAAGATCGAATATGTAAAATTTTTAAAAAATAGATTAGACCTGCAAAGGCACAAAATAAGTGAAACTTTTATGCAAAAGGTCTTATTTCTAATTTAGTTTGGTTCGGTTTCATAAATAGTTTAAAAAATCGAACTGAATGATGCTTATTCCAGAAAATACTCGGAATATCTTAATCTTAAAAATTATTTAAATAATTAATGATGCTAATTATTATTATCTTTAAATTATAATTTTTAATGTAAAATTGATTATAATTATATATTATTTTTAGTAGTTTATAAAAAATTAAACCAACTAAAAATGTCTTATTGGAACGGGAAAAAAAAATGACAGCGAACCAACAAGTATTTCGATTTGTTTCGGTTAGGTTGATTCATATTTCTAATTCGGTTTTGTAAATAAGTACTATAAAAATCCAACCGAGCAGACCGACGCTCACCCTAGAAAACCCTCGTCGGGTTATATTCGAATCCCGCCGTCTCTTCTTCCGACACGCTCGCTCATTTCTTCCTCGTCTCCTTCGCTCTCCTCCTTCCCTCTTCTTGTCGCTTTAGCTTCGTGCGAAACCCTAGTGTGCGAGTCGCGAGGTCCTCTAATGGCGAGGCGCGAGCTCTCGAACACGCTCAGGAACCTCAAGGTGAGACCCCGATTCCCCTGCCACAACGCGTCGATCCCAATCTCTCTCTCTCTCTCTCTCTGTCGATCTCTGTTTCCCCTCTCGTTTAGGTTTCGTGTTTTGGTGTTTCCAGTTTATGCAGAGGGCCGCAGCAGTTCAAAAGTTGGAGAAACCCAAGGAAGAGGAGGAGAAGGAGGTGGATGAGGAGGAGGAGGAGAGGGTTAAGAAGGATGCGTTCTCCGGCGCTTTCTCTCGCCCGGTTAGAAAGTGGTACGATCTCTTCTAATTCCTTGTAGTAATTTTGATCCTATTCAACGTAGTGTATCCCTCTGTTTTTTGGACTAATTACTTGTGTGCGTAATAGTGCTTGTTACAATGTGAGAATTGCTGTTGAGATGCCAAATTATTTGTTGAGAGGATTGTATCCATTTGAGATTTAAGATAGACAAAATGATAGATGATGGGAGCATCAGTAGGGAAAGGCTCCAAATGTCAGGTCCTAGGCAAAGGATAAGAGGGGAATACCTAATGGGGCCTGTTTAGGCTGGTTAGGGATTTCTAAAGAATTGTAGTTTGGCAGCATTCAGGAAGAAGCACTAACAACTTTTCTTATTAAATATCCCCCAGACAGATAGAAGCTGCAACAGTAGCAGAAATCTCAAATTGGAGCTTTGTTTTTGGTGCTTAGAAGCCCATTTCAGTGTCTCACCACAAAAAAAGCACAAAATATTTATATATGCTAAACGCTCGGCTCATTATATTTCAGAGTAGAGAAGCTATTTTAAAGATAGTGCCGTAGGTCCTATAAGTGAAGACATGGTTGTGGAGAGGTTGTCTTGCTAAAAGATGGAAGCATTAGGTGCAGAATATATAAGATTTAATAATGAGGTTGTCACAATCACAAAGAGAGATGAATATTAACGGGGAGGCGAAAGAGTAAATGTCTAGAATAGGCGTGTTCGCTGGCGCATACTCATTTTTCTATGCTTGGTATTTAAGGCTCTGTTTGGGATTGCGGGGAGATTGCGTTATTTGCAGTGAAAAAATATGATGGAAAATAATCCTGTTTGTTTTCATACGGAATATCATGCGGCGTACGCGTATATCCCAATAAGTCGGTTACGATATATTTTTTGCTGTCCGATTGAAAAACGGAGCAGCATATCCCTATATGCTTTCGCCCCAATTCCGTTTTGTTTGACAGCGTTAGATGGGCCTCAATGCCAAATGGCCCTTAGTGTTTTGTGAGTACTAATGGCTAAGTTTTAGGGTAAAGCTAACATTTCTTTATTTTATAACATAGAAAAACTGGATTTATGTGTACTTGATAGGCAAGTATTCTGCGAGTATTAGAATTCTTTGTGTGTCTTGAGTCTCTTGACAAAGGTGATACTCTATCTGGTTGAATTTCAGGACAAAGTGTTCTGTATTTTTGTTCTATATCCTGATAAGCATATTGTCTTATTTTCTATAATCTTCAAGGTTGACTAAGTTACAAAATACTATCACTCTATAGCAGACCGAACTTGTAGACCTGTATCAACGAAATCTGAACCCTACATGCTTCTTTTTCTTTTCTTTTTTTTTTAATTCTTTGAAGGAATCCAATCATTTTTAGAAGCTCTTAAGAAATGAATCATTTTTAGGAGCTCTTAGGAAATTGGATCATTTTCAGAAGCTCTTACAACTTGAATTCTTTTGTCATTCTGTGGGCAATTCCACTATTGGATTAGTCTAGTTTACAAATTCTATGAGAGAGATGATTTATTCAATATGATGTGGTGGTCTTTCTTCTTCCAAATTATACTGTTCAGATTGTTATGTATGCTTTTCATTTTGAGAGGAAGTAATTTTAACGTGATAAAAAGTAATTTTCTGACCAACCAACCACTGTACATCATATAACACCCTTCGTCAAGTTGAGACTTTGTGGGATTCACTTATTTACTATTATGGTGTTTCAGCATTGTTATAATGGAGGGGGATCCTCAACCAGGAGCATTAAAAGGTCGGATGTCATTTCAGAGTTTTAATCCTTCTATCGAAGTGAGTGTGAGGATTGTTTGTTAAGAAGATATTATCAGATATTCTCTTCTTCCCAAAGATGTTTTCTTCCTCACATAAGTTTAGTTTTATAGAAATTAAATGAAGAGGCAGCAAGCGTCCAAACGCAAACATCTTCCTCAAGTGCTTATCATCGAAATGGTGGAAATTCCGACAGGTTTGTTCTTTTTCGGTAATTAAAAAAATATGTAGCTCTTGCAATTAAATTCTCTGTCCTTTATGTTAGTGTGAAACAACCGTTGTACTCTAAAAGCTTAAACTGTTAGAGAACGGTGTTTATATATTTTATATTAAACACTCCCCCTCACGTCTGGGCTCGAGACCTTTTGCAAGGCCCATGACGTAGACTTGAATTAAATGGGAGGAAATTAATGCTAGGAGCCTGGCATGACTCGAACTCAGGACCTCCTGCTCTGATACCATGTGAAACAACCGTTGTACTCTAAAAGCATAAGCTGTTAGAGAACGGTGTTTATATATTGTTATATTTAACAGTTAGTTTAGTAATTAAACCTAGCAAGTTCTTGTCTTATGTTATTTATTGGCATCAATATCAGAAAATGAGTGGACATCTCCTGCGACGATCTCCCTTTTTTAAATTTGTTTCCACAGGAGTGTTCTATCACTAAAGGAATAACTAGAAAATAATCGAGTCCTGTATTTTTGGGCTCTATTTGTTGAGTTGTTTTTATAAATGCCTAAGAGTGGTTCATTCCACTTGTTAATATTGTTCATCTTTACCACCAATACATGGTTTGAAATTTTCTATTTTTTCTGCTTTTGCTATGACCTGTAATGATAAAAAATTTGGAGCAATTCGAAAATATTGAAACCTCTTATTGACTTAGCCTTGATCACAAACAAAGTAAATTTAATGTTTGAAAATTTCTTTTTATTTGAACTGATCTGTTCTTTTTCTGGTTCTGGTAACTTAAGGCTTTTGTTCTTTATGTAAATGTCTGTATGTGTAAACCCAATATTATTTCATGTATTGAATGATAAATATTTGATAAGCAATGAATTATGGTTATCTGATACAACTAGATGGGCTTTGTTGAATCTTGTGGACATTCCACAGTGGATGGACTTTCATGACTTAGCATTTGAATACCTTAAGATGCCACAAATGCCCTCAGAGGATTTTAGATAATCATTGATTGATGCAGGTCTCTTTTTCTGCTGTTCAACTCGATAACAAAATAATTCTAGAGTGTTCTTAAATTCTTGAGTCATGGCAATAAGGCTTTATGTACAGGTTTTGAAAACTTTGGCCTCAAGAAATCTCTTTTTGCCACTCTAAAACTATCTAAAACAGAAAAAATATAATCACTAGATCTATGCTAATGTAGATAAAATCACTGAAGGTATGCTAATAGCATACCTAACAAGTAAGTTCGAAAGTTAGACCTAATCAAGACTTCCAATTGGTTGGGTTAATTAGGGTTCTCGTATAATATGGCTCATTACCTATAAATGATCTATGTTACTGTTACAGATAAACGATCTATGTTACTGTTGTTGTCAGGGTGTAAATGATGCTAAAATTCAGTATGTAGTTCAGGTCGTGCTCTCATCTACTAAATTTGGTTCCTTGCCCTATCGCTGGAAATAGTCTTCTCTACTGCTGCCATAAATTAGTACAAAAAATGAGAAGTTCAAAACCAGAATCTATAAACTAGCCAAGAAGTCCCTATCAAGTGTGTGGATCTGGTTTTGTGTGCTCTAATTCTTTTTGCCCCTTTTTCTTGATGTATTAGCCTGGACCAATATATGTCATAAATCCAACATTTCAAAACTTGTGATGTAATAAATCTCTTCTGCGATTCTACAATTGATTATAGCTTGAGTGCTTTTAGTTCAAATTATTTTCAAGAGGAACAAATTTTCATTTCTTTAGCAGCAGTATTTTTTATCTAATACTTTTCTTCTTCTTTTTTTGTTTTCTTTTATTTGGTAATGCAGAGTAGATGGTGTTTCTACAGTAGGATCAAGAGACTCAAATTCATCTAGCTCAGAAGATGCCTCTGAAATGGATCTAAAAAGAAAGCAGCCTGAAACCGAGATGGAAACACTGTCTCCTAATAAGCTGCTTAGGAGCGACGGTTCTGATTTCGATGGGGAGTCGTCGTCCAAAAGTAGTAAAAAAGGATCTCACAAGACGCAGAAGCGCGAGAGGTTTGATTGGAATGTTCTCAGACCGCCAAAACCTGGTAACAAAAGTTAGGTTCGATTCCCTTGTTGTACTTCATATTTTTGTAGTTCTTCTGTCACATTTGGAAGTTCTTTTTCATGAAATTAATTGATCTTACATAATTTGTGGAATTTGCTGTTGCTTGATGCATAAGTAGTTTATCAAGCTTCCCAGTATTGCGCTCTAGTTCTTCGACATAATTTATTCTCTATGTAGCTACTATTCTTACTTAATTTTCTTCCTTCATTTTATGTGTTTTCAAGAGGACTATATCTATGACCTTAATAACTAGGATTTGTGTGTTATATTTGAGGGGCAACTACTTGTGCTGTTTTCCTTGGATAATCAATAATGGGGTGTCTTTCCTTTCTTCATTTTTTGATAAAAAAATTATGAAGACCAATCTACTATAGGTCATTCTGAACTCATCCATTAGATGGATTGACAAATAAGTAAATCCCGTCCATCTAATGGATGGGTGTAAATCATACACCCGAAATGGGTTGTATGAATAGCATTGCTCTTCTGAAACAGGCTTATTTAGATTGACGACCTTTTTTTCTTTATTTTGTAATTGAATTGGTTCATCATTTAAGTTACAAGTTTTGTTTTAAAAAAAATGGATTCACTAGGTTGATTGTCATCGGATTCACTAGCTTGATTGTCACTAGCTTGATTGTCAATTATTAACAAAATCCACACTTTCGTGGCTAAAAAGCATTTAATGAGACGATGGAATCAATGATTACTTTGATTAAAATTTAAAAATTTAATTGACTGAAATAACTCATAAAAACAAACGAAAGCTTAGGACAAGAAATAAAGCTAAGAGGGTTCGAATACATTTTTGCCTTTTTGCCCCTTTATTTTATGGCTTTTGCGGGCAGGCTCAGTATAATGGTGTAAAATGTATGAGAACGCGCAAGAAGGATTGGTGTATTGGTAGAGATTGAAAATTTTAGGTTAAAATTCCGAAAAAATTTCTGTAAGCCCCTTTTTTTCAATTTGCTATCTCTAGTTAGCTATAATAAGTTATTACTATTCTAATCTTTTGCTAAAAAATAATAAATATAATTAAATTCTAAAAAAATTGACGAAATTCTCATCATAATTGATAAAAATTACTTAATTGCCATAAGCTAACAGCTTAAAAAGTGTGTTGTTACCTATTTTTAGATATTTAATAACTCAATACACAACCATAAATCTAATATTATAAAACCTAGGTCGAACCAGCTGCTCAGACCATGACCCAGTGCCCAAACTGACTCGGTGCAACCTAAGAAATTGGATTAGCTTAAAGTCTTAAAATCTGCTTTGACCTATCTGGATTTGTGGTTCAACTAATGAATCCGCTTGATTTTATAAGAACCCATTTTGTTTTGTTATATTTTGTATTTAATAATCAATTCAAAATACATATTAGTGTTTTAACAATCTACACTTTAAATACATTTTTTTATTAGGGTTAATTGCATACAGCTCCCTGTAAACATATCGAATAGTAAATATATCCCTACAAAGTTTAACTTTTAAAATCTTTTTGCATAAAAAATCTACTAGTTTTTGGCTTTTGCAAAATTGGGTCGTTTTTTTCGATTTTGCAGATTCGGTCCGGATTTTCAGTAAACTGATCAAAATACCATTATTATTTTTTCTCTCTCCTCTTTTTTTTTCTCTCGTTCTTTTTTTTTCCTTTCCAAAGAAGGCGGCGGAGGCGGAGGCGGAGGCGGAGGCGGAGGCGGAGGCGGAGGCGGAGGCGGAGGCGAAAACGGCGTGCCTCGCCTCTGCCCCTCACGCCCTCGCCCTCGCCCTCGCCCGCGCACCCTCCGTCCTTCTCGCCTCCGACCCCGCCGACGCCGCGCCGCGACTCTTTTTTTTTTTTTTTTTTTTTCTCCGACCCTCCTCCACCGCCTCCGCAGCCCACTACCGCCGCCGGCGACGAAGAGGAAGTGCTTCTTGGGGACGAGAAGCACACCGGCGAGAGGGGGGAGAAAACTCCGGCGAGGGCGGTGGCTGCGATAGAGGGCAAGGAAGAGATCGTGACCAAAAAAATTATAAAGAAAAAATAAAATTAAAAATAATATTTTTTTCCTACAGAAAAGATCAAAAATTATATAAGAAGAAAGAAAATAATAAAATTGTACTGTTAAAATAATGTTACACTATTTTAAAAATATTTTGCACTATTTTAAATAAACGTTGCACTCTTTGAGACAGAAATTACATTATTTAGAATCAGATTTACACTCTTTAGGATGAAGTTGCACTATTTAGATGAAATTTACACCTTCTCTGCTCCGACGCCGCATCCCACCTTCTCTGCTCCGCTGCCGCCGCCACCAGGGTGAAATTACACTATTAAAATACCAAAAAATATAAAAGAAGAAAGAAGATGATGAAATTGCACTATTAAAATAACATTACACTATTTAAAAAAAATTTACATTATTTTAATAAAAATTGTACTATTTGAGATAGAAATTACATTCTTTTGGGGTAAAATTTACACTCTTTAAGTTAAAATTGCACTCTTTAGAAAATTTTGCACCATTTCTCCTTCTCTTCTTCTTCTTCCTCCTCCTTCCCCTCATCCTCATCCTCATCGGCCCTAGGACCTCGATGGCCCTCTCGGAGCCGGCGGCGGCGAAGGCGACGAGCGGCAGCATGGCGCCGGCGCGGACGACGCGGCGGCGGTTCTCGGGGAACTTGCAGAGCTCGTAGAGCGCGGTGGCGGCCTCGCGGCGCTCGCGGGGGGCGCCGCGGCGGAGGAGGAGCGCGGCGAGGCGGGGGATGGCGGCGGGGTGGGCGCTGATGGTGCACTTGTTGACCTCGACGACGGCGAGGCTGGTGAGGGCGGCGGCGGCAAGGGTGGCGTCGGGGGAGGCGAGCGCCGCGGCGAGGGTGTCGACGGCGCCCTCCGCGACGAGCCCGACGCGTGCGTCGTCGCCGTCGAGCGAGAGGTGGAGGAGCGCGCAGAGGGCGAGGTCGCGCAGCCTAATAAATGTTACTTTCATCCCATTAATTTACATCCCCTTGCTATTTAATTTCTGTTTTATTTACCTATATTTCGTCTCGGTAGTTGCCATGGAATTTAATTACAGGAAAAGGATATTCAGCCGAAGAATTAGCCAGTTAGCATCGATCCATCTCTGCACCCGCGGCCGCGCCGTGGAGGCCGTAGAGATCTTAGACAGAGTGGAAGAGAAAGGGGGAAAGGTCGACGTCGTGGCCTATAATACTCCGATGAGGATTCGGATGAGGATGAGGGGAAGGAGGAGGAAGAAGAAGAAGAGAAGGAGAAATGGTGCAAAATTTTCTAAAGAGTGCAACTCTAACTTAAAGAGTGTAAATCTCATTCCAAAAGAGTGTAATTTTTATCTCAAATAGTACAATTTTGATTAAAATAGTGCAATTTTTTTTTAAATAGTGTAACTTTATTTTAACAGTGTAATTTTATCATTTTCTTTTTTTTCTATGATTTTTGATTTTTTCTGTAGAGAAATTTTTTTTTTTTTTTTATTCTTATTTTTTATCAAAAATAGTACAACTTTGATTAAAATAGTGTAATTTTTTTTAAAATAGTGTAACTTTATTTTAACAGTGCAATTTCATCATCTTCTTTTTTTTTTTATGATTTTTGATCTTTTTTGTAGAGAAATTTTTTTTTTATTTTATTTTTTTATTATTCTTATTTTTTCTCTCTATAGTTTTTTTTTTGTCACCACCTCTCCCTTGCTCTCTATCGCAACCACCTCGACGTCGTCGGAGGCAAGCTCGCCACCTCTGACGACGTCGCGGCGTTTCGACGAGCGGTGGAGGAGGAGAGCCTGCGCCTCGACGTCGTCGTGTCCTAGTGGAGAAGTGAGGAGGGCGGGGGTGCACGCGCGAGGGCGAGGACGTGCGGGGCAGAGGCGAGGCGGGATGTTTCCGCCTCCGCCTCCGCTGCCTTCTTTCGGAGAGAGAAAAAAAGAACGAGAGAAAAAAAAGAGGAGAGAAAAAATAATAAGGGTATTTTGGTCAGTTTGCTAAAAATCCGGACCGAATCTGCAAAATCGAAAAAGACGACTCAATTTTGCAAAAGCCCAAAACTAGTGGATTTTTTATGCAAAAAGGCCAACTTTTAACTCTTATCCCTGCAAAAGTCCAGTGATATTTATATTTATCCTTCTGGTTTGTTACCGTTAGAGAACTGTTTATTTTTTAAAAGCAAATAAGTGAAATGTCAATTTTGCCATCACAAATATGTCCCTCCAAAAGTCCCAACTGCTATAATCGTGCCGAAATATTCTCCCAAAAAATTTTCAATGGTCATCTTCTTCCTCATCTTTCTTCATCTTTAAAATCCAACCCAATCTTCCATTGTTGCAACCTCTTCTCTCACTCCTTTACTCCTAATCCTTTTCTTTTAAGCAAAATTTTAAAAAAAATCATAGAGAAAATTGAATGGGGAAGCAACACGCATTCGACATGGGCGAAGCAACACGCGTCGTGGATGAATGGGGACAGAGAAATTCTAGTTACAGTATGAAGGAGAGAGAGGAAGAGGAAGAGGAAGAGGAAGAGGAAGAGGAAGAAGAGTTTGCATTGCTAGGGTTTTAATTAAGAGAATAAGGTATAATATAAGAGAAGTAAAAATATCAATTTACCTCATTGACTAACCAGGGTTAAGTATTTTACCTATGGTTAATTAAAATTTTCTAACGGATCCTAACGACAAGGGTATATTTGAAAACAGTAGGACTTCTGTAGGGATAACATAAGAAAGTTGTCATGCCCCGATTTCGCATTGGAAGCCCACGGGAACGTCAACAGACCCGCCGAACGAACGGAGTTTTCCCTGTCCGAGCGAAGCGTCAACAAAATAGAATAGTAGCAAAGCAATTCTAATTCCAGGAATCAACCACAAAATAATTTCTAGAGTTTACAACATCCAATCTGTATCAGAGCACGATAAATAGCAGAAAAACTACTATACCTCACTATACCTAAAATCACAACTCCGATATATAAATATACAATTAAAAGGCCTGACCTCGCCGGTCCTGATGTACAATACATAATCCACAATTATCTAGTTCGGTGCTACTCACTAGCTCATAGACACGGTTAGGAATTACTATCTACAGCGTAATCCCCTTACCTCGAACCACTACCAGCTCATATGATCCTAAAAAGTAAACCGCAAGAGGACGTAAGAGCTACTGAACAGTAGTTCCTAGTGAATACGGTCGGCGACAACCATGGCCCACCCACTAGGTCTACCTGAGGCAAAGATAGAGATAAAGAAGGAACTGAATAATAAACATAATCCCTAAACAGAATTTGAATCACATCTATCATGCCTTTACACAATACTATCCTATCATGCAATCAGCTACAGTATCCAATAGAAATGCATAATGTTACCCAATCATATTTGTAACTAACCTTGTCATGCGTCAACTAGAATACTAATAATAAATGCAAGGTATCACCTACTCATACACATACAACCTAATCAATACATTCTAACTCAATCATAAATTGACCAACTCGTAAGTCACATATGTAATAAACAGGAGACAAGGTCACTAAAATATGCATCAAGGCTAACACTAATAAATAACTGCAGTAATAGTATCCAATCGCAACGACCGACTCATAGGTTCGGTCAAGCTTGCGCCTGCCTACTGCCCAGACCGCACTCCCGCAGTGCGCCGTTAACACGTAGGCTCTGCCCCCAGCCCGATCACCACTCTCGCAGGTTGGTCGTCATCCCAAGGGCAAATAACTCTGCTATAGCTGGCTAGTATTCGGAACGGCACTCGAAGGGGAGCGACCCCTAACGAGTATCATAGCATATCTCTATCAAGCTCAATGTGGCTCTGCAGGCTGTAATTTATGAAATGATCAAAAAGATCACAAGTAATCATTCGGCACTCTCAGCACAATCATAGAGTATCTACTAACTCATATGTCAACATAGTACAATCATATGCCTCGCAATGTCCAAAACCTATGTACTACTATCACGCTAATCTCATGGCACCAACCACATTTATTATAGCATGCATAATACAATAGCCAATGTATGTCAATGACCAATGAACCCTTTTAGCATAACATCATATATGTGGTATGTCATCTATAGAATCTTGATATTCTCTAGTAACTAAATCAATTGTCCAATTGCCCTTTAGTCATTTCCATATGTTTCATATCATAACCATGCAACAACCACAATGCAAGTATCATAGATAACTTATCCATGTCAAACCGCCCCTCCCGGCCTAAACTAGTACCTACAGCATAATACACAAGAAGGAATTTAGTATGTTAAAGCAATTTGACCCATTCTTTGTGCAATCTGGCTTAGATTAATACTCACATGCATGTATCGTGGAATCCATTCTTTCTACTCAATTTTATACTATTACTATGTTGGCTTAAATGGGCCAGCATCCTGCCCTGTGGCGAGAGGCCATGTTGGGCCGAGTCATGTTCGAAATGGCGTGAGGCTGGGTGGACCGAGTCATGTTCGAAATGGCGTGAGGCTTGTGGGGCCGAGTCACAGTCGAAATCCGTGGGCGCTGTATCTATACACTTTAAGTGAATTGGTTGCGTATTTCTAACAGCTCGAGCTTTTGGGATTAATAGTTAGCGCCAACGATCCGACAAGTGGTATCAGAGCCAGAGGTCACGGGTTCGATTCCCGCATGCTGCAAATGTGTGCAGGTGCTGGAGTGGGGATTGTTGGCTTAAATAGGCCAGCATCCTGCCCTGTGGCGAGAGGTCGTGTTGGGCCGAGTCATGTTCGAAATGGCGTGAGGCTTGTGGGGCCGAGTCACAGTCGAAATCCGTGGGCGCTGTATCTGTACACTTTAAATGAATTGGTTGCATATTTCTAACAGCTCGAGCTTTTGGGATTAATGGTTAGCGCCAACGATCCGACATACTATTCTCTACCTACATATATAATTGTATACATACACATATGCATATAATGTCAAACTTGTCCACAATACCATAACATAAAGCCTATATCCATAATAAAACACCCATAATTATATAAGCATGCCTTCCTAATCTTTCTAGCCCGATCGATAAAATTAAATAAACTTGTATGCAAGTAACCAAACGAGTCCAACACCCTATGTACTTGTACCAATTAAAATACTATATCATGCGTAACTTCTTCATGCTTAAATTAATTATCCACATACTGTCCATATTCCATCATAGAAGCATAATTACATAAATTCTAAGTCATTATCCATCTTTATTACTAACATTCAAAAGCTATCACATAAGGCAACAAGTATAAATATATTAATAATTAACCCGCATGCAAGCAGACATAATAGGGAGTACGTCGTTTTCGGCGACACGGAACCCACCTAGCTTGCAAATCCAAGGAAAGAAAATGATCGTTGAAGTCGTGAAGTGCTCCGTTGCCTTCCATGTCCGTACGGCAGCCATAAAGCTCAAAAAATCACCAAAAACTACCTCGGTGAAAATTCCACGAAATCGACTCCTAAATCACATATAGATCCAATTGCTAACCTCAATTTCACTAAAAACCATTCAAAATTCCCTCTTCTAGCAAGCACTACCAAAATCCCACCATAAAATTTATACTTCAAAATTTTGACTCCAAAATATAATATTTTAATACCAACCTCCCATCTTGATGCGACAGAAGATCGTGTGCGCGATCGCCTTCTCGGATCGCCCGAGCTTCCTCTCTCTTCTCTCTCTTCTCTCTCTTCTCTCTCTCTCAAGCACGTACACAGGGAAGAAGAAGAAGAAGAAGAATGGAGAAAAAGCTCCCCTGCAACCCACTAATAATGCATAAAATGCTAAAAGGTCCCCAACCATTCAAGTTTCTAATTTTAGTCCAATTCTGATCTGATACATCCTATTGGAGCCCTTCTGAATATCCGTTTGTGCTCAAATTTAACGTACATATTCAATTAAAGTTAATCAGAAGTAATTTATTTTAACTTTTCAATTTTGAATCATTTTAGGTTACTGAAAGCTCCACCGATTAAAATCTTTAACAGATTGCAGTTAGGCTCCGTTTTCACTGCTCGGACATCCAAATAACACGAAACTTTAAATCTAGCCTCCGAGTTTCGACAAATTTTTAAATTTTCAAAATTTTTCTCCATTGTCAATTTTTCAGCTGCAGTATAAGCCCTCTTCCTATAAAAATTCCAAAGCTTCTTCTATTTTCTTTGTTTTATTTCAATTTCACCATAAATTAATTCAGAATTATCTTTTACTCCTCTAAGTCCAATAAAAATAGTATTTCATACTATTTTTATTTACACTTACTTCTATATTAAAAATTCGGTATACTACATTTCACCCCCTTAAAAAAAGTTTCATCCGGAAAACTCAGATTCATATCTTAGCTCGACAGGTCGGAGAGGTGAGGATACCGTTTTCACATCATATTTTTTAGTTTCCATGTGGCTTTTTACTTTTCATGGTAGTTTCACGGAACATTAACACATGGAAACACACAATTCTACTGTTCCTTCCCCTCGTGAGTGAAAATATACATCGGAAACTCCTCACACGACATACCCTCTTGTAGCTCACACGGCTCAGAACAAACGACACGAATAGGGTCCAATATACCGGAACTTAGCATACCCTGTACTTCAAACTGCTTCACTCCTCATATGGGTGACGTATTCAAGAAAGTGCGGTCTCCAACCGCAATTCCAATTTCTGTTGACATTCGTCCGCACTGTTTTTTCGTCTGGTTTGCGCTGTCAATAACCGTTGATGTGCAACTCCATTGACTCTCCGAATACTACTTCCTCAGTGTGCTCTATCCTTTAGAATCCTCAGTGCACACTCACGGCATATTCTCTGGGGTCAACACTGTTCTTCCACCATGTGGTGTGGATCAGCATGAAATGAGCCGCTAATCAAACGGTCCACCACCATCCATATTGCATAGTGGCCTCCCAACAGTCGAGGCAATCTTACTGCATAGTCCATCACAAGAATCTTGTCATAGATTAACTCTGTCGTCTGGGCGAATACTTAAACCCAGCCTCTTCTCTCGAGGCCGCCATCCACAATTGTCCCATACAGTGCTACCACCATTCGCTATATGAGCAGAATGGTCACCACTTACTCTTCATTGTAGATGAAGAGGTTCCATGACCCATAACTTCATTCAGGTTTGCCGTCGTATGCCCTAATTAGTACCAGGTAGTTTTCCCATGCTCGTACGTATGGGTTCAGTCCTCATGTGGCAGAATCTCTATTTGGAACTTCCGCACATAGTCCAAATAGAAGTGACTAGAAAGCTCCACACTACTATCAATTTGTACGTAATTCCTTAAATTCTCAAGTCACAGCTCGAACTACCGTCCTGACCTCAAATTCTAGCCAAGCCCTCTAATCGTTGCTACGCTACCAAGATGCTTGCGGTGCAACATGCCTCTGCCATCCCACTTTTAGATGCTCACCTGAAATTCATCTCATAAGAAAGATTCTCGATTTAATTCCATAATCATATACCTAGCTCATATTCCCTTAACCTGAGCTCGCTCTGCTGAGCAACAAACGTCGGCCACTAGGCACCTCAAATGAACTACTGGCCTCTCGAGCGGTCCTTGGCTTCCTTCACACTTGTCACGCCCCGGGTTAGTTCTAGATGCGGAAATACGTGCCAATTTTTTTTTTGAAAGCCTAGCCCGCGCCACGTACAGACCCGCCACAAATACAGGGTCCACTGTGCACACGGACAGAACCTCCCTTGTATTTGCACGGCGTCCACAACTTACAACAGGATCACAATCACCATTCATTCATCACAACAGCACAACAACTCAGAGAGATTCATACAGCTAACCGTCCTTAAACCTGTATGAATCTAAGCAAATCCTTAGGCGAAGGATGATGCGATGCACAAGCAACAGTCATTCTAGAAAACTGCTTCTTACCCAGAAGCTTTATTTGAAACCCTAATTTCAATCATTCAAGAATCATTTGAAAACTGTTCCCCACACGAGAACTCTCTTTTGAAATCACAAAAATCGAACAACCAGAAATCCATTTGAAAACCGTTTCCCACACGGAAACCTTTATTTTACAACGCTACCACGAGGGGTAGAAAGCCCAAATACTCGATAAATGAATTGATCGAAAACATGGATACAACCGACTAGTCCAAGCATGCAATCATCGCATAATGACAAGGAATGAATCCACAACACAAGCATGCTAGAATAAATCCAACAAGATAACTGAACCACAAATCACATCTAATAGGCGAAGGTAGGGTGATAACCAAATCTGGGGAAGTAGCCTCACGAGTCGGAACCTCTAGAGCTACTATCTAGGCGTGCCTCGCAGCGTCCCGACACTCACCACCCTGCTCACCTGAAACCTGCAACGGGGGTGGGGGGTGAGAACATGTACACATGTCTCCCCTCCCAGTGGGTACCGCAAGCCGACGAAGGCGAGGTGTACACACCGGCACGAGGGTCAACAAAAGATAGATATGGTATACAGTAGCACAAGTAAGTATGAGGCTAACATACAACTGAAATAACTATGCTACTGTAAGCAACTAGTATGCATCAAATGAGATAACCACAATGTAAACCCAATCTATAGCCACCGGGACGTGGCCCTGGCACTGTCACCCTGCTCAATCCAACGGCACCATCCATCCCGACGCAATGCTCGGGGCTCACGGGTCGGTAGAAATTCACGACCCTTTTCCGGAAAAGAACACCTCCACACGGTGGATCAGACCGCGGTGTACGTGAAGTGCGGGAAGAGCTGTGACGATCGATGCATATGCTCAATCTACAGAACGGCAAAGAGCCGAGAAGCAACCAATAAACTACAACTAGGATCGCTCGGAACAACAGGCGATCACCTCCGACCAACTGGGTCGTCTCAAGGAACATGCAAGCCACAACTACTCTACTATCCAAGCACGCATATAAGTAGAGTCTACGGGAGTCAAGTGAACTAATAACTGTAATGCAAAGGAAGGGATAGAAAGGTATCACCGTAGTCCACTGAACCGACTCCGGATCGAAGCACCCACCTGTAGGTAAGATCCAATCTAACACCGACGGCTCTCGGGAACCGCGACAGGACCTACGAAAGACTCACAGGGTCAAGGTCCACCAAGTCGACGCTAAACACAAAGCTCTCACATCCCGAAACCGACGGATCGCCCGGGAAACCCACCGGGACGATCCCGAAACCACACAAAGCCCCAGAGGGGTACCAAACAGCCAACAAGGTCCCTCGCTGTCCCCGAACACACTAAACCAAGTGACGGGACAGCGAGCACAAGCTCGGGGTGCCACGAACATCAAACGCACCCGTAAAGGCTTCCCGGGTTCCCGAAAAGTGCCGATTTGGCACCGGAACCCTACATCACTCATCCGCTGTCCTCGGAACTTCGGGACAGCGATGAGGAACAGCCAACAAGGCTAAACGACCAAGCCAAGTCGCTCGCGAAAACAGCGAGTGAGTCGCGCGACTAGAAACACACATTTCGCCGATTAATTCATCGAAAAACGCGTCGGAAACGAATCCGAAACTCCACGAAGGGCGAGGGGGTTGGACAACCAGTCCACAGGGTCCCGAGGACCAAACCCTTGCTGCCCACAGCGTCGCAACGCTGCCACAAGCGCCTAAGTCCCAAAACAAGCACAATATACATACATACAAGCGCTAAAATGAGCCGTTCGAGCAACCCGTTCGTCCGCTCGACCTTCCGCAAGCACCAGCGGATAGGTAGCGACGTCACGGAGACCGTGCTCACTGTCCCACTGCGACAGGACCAGTCGCAAGCCGGGAAATCCCATAAAAATAGTGAGCGCGCGCACACAAGCAAGCTTAACTAAGGCCGTGTGAGCAAGCCGACATCCGCACGACCTTCCGCAAGCACCAGCGGATCGGCAACGATGTAACGGAGGCCATGCTCACAGCCCCACTGCGACAAGACCAGTCGCAGTCCGGGAAAGTGCACAAAAACAGTGCAACAATGGGCAAAATGGCCCCACAAAGGCCGAACGACGCAACGGCTCAACCAAACCCAAAACAGAGGTGAGCATGATGATCAGCATGATGCCGTGATCATCGTGCTCACCTCCCCAGACCTCGGGGAGCAACAGGGGCTCCAGACACCTCGGCGCGGCCAAAAACTACACAAAACAGACCCCGGCCGGAGCAACCAGCTCCGGCCGGCTGCCGGCCGGCAAGCAAGGCCGGCGGCGGCCACTGTCGGTCGGTCGAGAGGGGGGTCACAGGGAAGAGGGGGCTCACCTCAGGGAGACGGCAGGAACCGGCGGCGGCGGCGGCGCGGCAAGGTAGGCCGCGGCTGCCCAAGGTGCCTACACTGAGCCCGTAGGCTCCGGCGTCTCCGGCGACGGCTGGGAAGGCAGGGGGCGGCGCCGGAGGACCCAAGGGTGCAGGCAGCCCTCACCTCAGACGGTGACAGGGTGCGGCGGCGGCGGCGTAGGGGAGAGCCCTAGCTCCGGGAAGGCTCTCTGCTACGCCCACTACGGCAAGGAACGGCGGGTGGCGGCGGCCCGGACGGCGAGCACCGGCAAGATGGCGTCGCCGGACGTCGGGTAGGGGGCGGCCGCGACAGCAACAACCGGCGGTGGCGGCGGCGGAGCTAGCACAGCCGCAGCTGCCCAAGCTGCCAAGCCGAAGCTTGCGGCGGCTGTGGCGGCGCTCCGGCAGCACGACGATGGCCGGGGAAGTAGGAGGCGGCGCCGGAGGTCCCGAGGGTGACCAAGCTCACCCTCTCCGGCGTCGGGAGGCGGCGGCGGCGCGGCCCCACCAAGCTCGGCCCGCAGCTCCTCCAGCAGCAGCTCCAGCAGCCTGGCGGCGGCTCCGGCGGCACTCCGGCGGCACTCCGGCGGTACCAGCAGCTCAGTCACCTCAGGGGGGCTCACGCGTGGGTTCCCCCTGGGTGCTCAACTCAGAGAAGAAGAAGAAGAAGAAGAAGAAGAAGAAGAAGAAGAAGAAGAAGAAAAAGAGAAAAAGGAGAGAGAGGGGTGGCCGGGGTTGCTCCGGCCAGGCGGCGGCCGGCGCTGCTCAGGGAGGAGGCCAAGGGGCAGGGGAGCCTCGTGCTCACCCCTGGGAGCAAGGGAGAGAAGGAGTGAGAGAGGGAGAGAGAGAGAGAGAGTGAGGGGAGAGGTTGAGTGTGAGTAGGGAAAAGAGAGGGGGTGGGTGAGGCTCATTAATGCCCTCACCTACCCCCCCCCTCAGCCAAGGCCTCCCTCTCCACAGCAGGTAACAAAACCCCCTA
Organism: Puya raimondii; assembly: GCA_016920855.1. Classification (NCBI taxonomy): domain Eukaryota; kingdom Viridiplantae; phylum Streptophyta; class Magnoliopsida; order Poales; family Bromeliaceae; genus Puya; species Puya raimondii. The sequence goes on from JABWPP010000050.1 coordinate 186,339,600, forward strand.
GCCCCTTCCAAAATTTGAATTCGCGCGAAACGGTGCGAAAAACGGGGTCCCGATCTCGAAACATAAAACGTACCATTCGAGCACTCAGCGAAAAGAATGCAATAACTTTCAATCCGTTCGTCGCACGCTGACACGGATCACGCCATCGCGTTCAGCACTGCCGAGACATCGAACTTAGCATTTTGGATTGCCAAAATCGGACTCCGGATCGCGCCGTTAAGCCATTCACTCTCCGCGACGAAAATCCGAAAACTAACAAAATCCACTAAAATCACTTATATACATATATATATATATAAATACCTTTATATATATGCGTATACTGATCGAAAACACAGTATCAGGGGAGTGGAACACTGAGAATTCCAAATTCCCAAAATTCGGATTCTCACATCACTCCCACCTAACAAGAAGTTTCGTCCCCGAAACTTACCCACACACTATCCGCGAACAACAGCGGATACCGATCACACGAAGCAGACTCTAGCTCCCAAGAAGTCTCGCGCTCCCCGCGATTCGTCCACGCAGTCTCACAAACAGAAAGCTCCGATTCCCCAACTGTTCCTCATTGCGAGCCCAAGAACCTCACAGGCACCTCACCGCAGCTGAGATACTCCCTCAGCTGAACCGTTGTCGGGCCGATCACACGACGTCCACCCACGTCAACCAGACAGAACAGTGATCGACAACGACTTCCACAAAACACCTCGCGCGGTGCCAATCCAATGCTCGCTAGGAAGCTGTTGCAGAAAGCAAACTCTACCAAAGAAAGATACCAGAACCAACCCTTACCCAAAATCCAAAGCGATCGACACTGGCTCTACAGATAGCCCGACGAACTCATCCAAGTGGAGATGCGCCAGTCGATACCAAGACTAAAAACGAATGTACTGGTAGGAAGTGAGCTGTTTTCGTCAAACATTCCACAAAAACCCAGATCGCAACATGACCTCGCTGAGAACGAGGCAACCCGGTGACGAAAACCAAGGTGATCTGCTCCCACTTCCCTACAGGTACAGGCAAAGGTCAAAGCTTCTCTGCTGACAAACCCGGCACAGTGCCACATGCTGCGTTACAACCAGAAACTCTGCCTCAAGTCGCGGTACATCTTCGTCCCTCCAGGATGAACGATGTGCGGCGACCGGTGTGCCTCGGCCAAAACTCTCACCTCAAATCCTGAACACTGGGCACACACCTCCGTCCTCGAAGGAAAACCAACAACATGTAGCACGAAGTCACCATCTCTGCCCTGCTCGGCGTCTGCTCGCACTCTCTGCTAGTGTGGATCCATCGGCTGCCCACCGAAAATCTGATCCGCCAAGGTGGGTTGCACCTCCAACGACAACAACTGTGCGGTAGCTCCACAAGGTAAGGTCTCCAACTCTGGTCGACGGGACTCCACCACCAAACGCTCCTGGTCGGTGATCAAAAGAGACGGCTCCTTGAAAAGATACAACAGACTCAGGGGATCCGTGAAGATCTCACAATGCGCTCCATTCAGGTAGTGTCTCCAAAGCTTGAGAGCGAACACCACTGCTGCTAACTCGAGATCAAGCGCCAGATAGATCTTCTCATGCTGGAAAAGCACGCACCCCAATCCTATCCAAGATGCATCGCAGAAGACCGCAACAACCTCACCGGGCTGCGACTGCTAAGATAGGGGCACGGGTCAAACAGTCCATCGGGTCCTAGAAGCTCATCAACCAGGCGGGAGTCTACAGAAACAACGCGCCATTCCTCGACAGCATGCTCAAAGGGGCGGCGATCTTGAGAAGGACCCTCAACAAATCGCCGGCAACAAAGCCCGAGCCGAGGGAGCTCCTAAACTCTGCCACAGAAGTCGGAACAGGCCAAACTACTACAAGGTCCACCTTCCTTGGTTCTTCCACAAAACCAGCCTGCGTCACAATGCGAACCAAGAAGGAAACTCCTCGAATAGATCAGTATGTTGTCAAAGGAGACCACGACAATTTGATCCAAGAACTGCCGAAACCCAGTTCAACAAATCCGAAAGGCTGCCGGGACGTTCGTCAAACCGAACGGCAAAACTGTGACCTCGTAAAGCCGTAACGAGTCCGGAGGGCCGTCTAACGCAACGTCCTCGGCCTTGATCCTCAACTAAGGATAACCTGGCTGCAGAACACACTTCGAGAAAACCGAGGCTCCCTGGAGCCGCTCGAAGAGATCGAAGATCTGCGGTAGAGGGTACTAAAACAACACCGACCAACATAAAGCTCGACTCACAATCCAACGAAAACCTTGCGAGTCCACCACTCAGATGTACAGGGCTGCCAATCGCAACAAGCGATAAAAACACCTACGATGCCGAACCATCAGATCCAAAGATCGGGCACGCGCTTCAAGGCACGACTTCACGAAAGACGCGGCGAAAACCCAGCACGCGAACACAAGCACAGAGACCTCGGAGCCAACATCCAAGCTCCCGTCATCCCGAAACCGAGCTAAAAGGCAACCTGACTCAGCCGGAGTCAAACCAACGGCAGTGATGGCAAATCAACTGCGCAAAAACCACGCCAGGATTAGCTCAAGGTTCACCACAAGAACGGGGATGACCAACACACAGCTTTCCGCAAGACAACAAGGAGCGAGAAGAGTCTTGCAAGGGAAAGCACCGACCCAATCCAGAAAGTCCCCAAAAGGGATAGGGTATTTCGTCCTAACTTTCGACACTACGTTGTCTGCAGCCAACGTACTTATCAAAAAAAAGACGAAATATCCCAAGGTCAAAGCCAACAACCAGTTGGCAACACCACAAAGGCACCAGGTCAACCAACTCCAAAGCTGGACCAAAGTCATAGACGAGTCACCGAATTAACGAGAAAAGCAGACCGACCCACAAAACAAAGTCTGCCCTGAGCCAACTCCTTAGGAGTCATCGGCTTCCAACCACGAACCGGCGGCTACAGGCGACAAAGGGTCGTTAACCACACGAACCAAACCGGAGGCAGAACAAAACCAGCGTTGACTAACCAACGTCGAACGCGGGGAGATCTCCAACAAGGACTTGGAAGATCTCGCGATAGCACAGAAACCTACAATTGCCACCAGAAATCCTCGAACACACCAATTTGGGCGTTAGGATATCCGTAAACTATGTAGGCACCAACAAACACCCGACACCCAACAGTGTCCGCTCAGTCTAGTACACGTCAGTTCGACGCCAGAACTAGCCAATGGTCAAAAGACCAACATTGACGATGCCACCAGCAAGACGTCAGAGGGGTAGGCTTCACCTCCCTACCCGACAAAACAGAGGGGAAAACACCCAAACTGCGGTCGAAACCGCTCAAAACAACGTCTCCGTAGAGACGCTCGCAGAGGCCCTCGTGCTCAACACGGAAAGTGGGGACGGGGCGAGAACAGCCCTACAACAACACAGATCTACCAAGTGACGTTCCCAAGCCCACGAGGGCCACCACTTACCAACGAGTGGTTACACAAAGGGGAAAAAAAACACCCGGCCACTTGGGATCTGTCTGGTACTCCACCACCACTACCAGAAACAGCACGAGCCTGCGACCCAGGGCAGATCAAACACAGGAAATCCGCCCAACACGCTTGAGCGTGACCACCACCCCCAAACACGGGGTCGGCGTCCACGCGCGAAACAGCCGACAAAGTCGCTGTCATCGTCACGGTCGTCGTACAACGGTGTGGGTGCCACAAGAGGGTCTGCAATCATCGGGGTACACGGCGAAGGAGTAGGAGGGGCTGGAGCGGCAGCTGCCGTGGCCTGTTGCGAAAACCACCGGAACAAGCCGGAACATGCCGGAGAGGGTCGCCAGCTGACCTCTCGCCTCGGCCTCAAGCACACAGGGTACGGTCCACACCAGGCTGTCCGCCTCCTGCCAGCTCCTCACTCGTACCGGCCTCAACAGCCCGAAACAGAAAACCAGCAGACAGCTCCGCAGGCGCACGCCCACCACCACGACCCGGACGAGGAGGTCTACCAAGACCACAAACCAACTGCAAAAGCAGAAACCAGCGCAAGAGAAAAGGGGTCGGCAACTCCCACAAAACACAAGCCGAAACAAACCCCTCGAGCTCGCGCGCCTATACATCCTAGGTCTTCCTATGGGTCAGCCTAACCAGTGGTTCAGTTACAAGTTGATGAATGAATGAGTGTTTGTTCCCTTTACGCTCTGATATCATCTTAATCTGTCACGCCCCGGGTTAGTTCTAGATGCGGAAATACGTGCCAATTTTTTTTTTGAAAGCCTAGCCCGCGCCACGTACAGACCCGCCACAAATACAGGGTCCACTGTGCACACGGACAGAACCTCCCCTGTATTTGCACGGCGTCCACAACTTACAACAGGATCACAATCACCATTCATTCATCACAACAGCACAACAACTCAGAGAGATTCATACAGCTAACCGTCCTTAAACCTGTATGAATCTAAGCAAATCCTTAGGCGAAGGATGATGCGATGCACAAGCAACAGTCATTCTAGAAAACTGCTTCTTACCCAGAAGCTTTATTTGAAACCCTAATTTCAATCATTCAAGAATCATTTGAAAACTGTTCCCCACACGAGAACTCTCTTTTGAAATCACAAAAATCGAACAACCAGAAATCCATTTGAAAACCGTTTCCCACACGGAAACCTTTATTTTACAACGCTACCACGAGGGGTAGAAAGCCCAAATACTCGATAAATGAATTGATCGAAAACATGGATACAACCGACTAGTCCAAGCATGCAATCATCGCATAATGACAAGGAATGAATCCACAACACAAGCATGCTAGAATAAATCCAACAAGATAACTGAACCACAAATCACATCTAATAGGCGAAGGTAGGGTGATAACAAAATCTGGGGAAGTAGCCTCACGAGTCGGAACCTCTAGAGCTACTATCTAGGCGTGCCTCGCAGCGTCCCGACACTCACCACCCTGCTCACCTGAAACCTGCAACGGGGGTGGGGGGTGAGAACATGTACACATGTCTCCCCTCCCAGTGGGTACCGCAAGCCGACGAAGGCGAGGTGTACACACCGGCACGAGGGTCAACAAAAGATAGATATGGTATACAGTAGCACAAGTAAGTATGAGGCTAACATACAACTGAAATAACTATGCTACTGTAAGCAACTAGTATGCATCAAAGGAGATAACCACACAATGTAAACCCAATCTATAGCCACCGGGACGTGGCCCTGGCACTGTCACCCTGCTCAATCCAACGGCACCATCCATCCCGACGCAATGCTCGGGGCTCACGGGTCGGTAGAAATTCACGACCCTTTTCCGGAAAAGAACACCTCCACACGGTGGATCAGACCGCGGTGTACGTGAAGTGCGGGAAGAGCTGTGACGATCGATGCATATGCTCAATCTACAGAACGGCAAAGAGCCGAGAAGCAACCAATAAACTACAACTATGATCGCTCGGAACAACAGGCGATCACCTCCGACCAACTGGGTCGTCTCAAGGAACATGCAAGCCACAACTACTCTACTATCCAAGCACGCATATAAGTAGAGTCTACGGGAGTCAAGTGAACTAATAACTGTAATGCAAAGGAAGGGATAGAAAGGTATCACCGTAGTCCACTGAACCGACTCCGGATCGAAGCACCCACCTGTAGGTAAGATCCAATCTAACACCGACGGCTCTTCTCGGGAACCGCGACAGGACCTACGAAAGACTCACAGGGTCAAGGTCCACCAAGTCGACGCTAAACACAAAGCTCTCACATCCCGAAACCGACGGATCGCCCGGGAAACCCACCGGGACGATCCCGAAACCACACAAAGCCCCAGAGGGGTACCAAACAGCCAACAAGGTCCCTCGCTGTCCCCGAACACACTAAACCAAGTGACGGGACAGCGAGCACAAGCTCGGGGTGCCACGAACATCAAACGCACCCGTAAAGGCTTCCCGGGTTCCCGAAAAGTGCCGATTTGGCACCGGAACCCTACATCACTCATCCGCTGTCCTCGGAACTTCGGGACAGCGATGAGGAACAGCCAACAAGGCTAAACGACCAAGCCAAGTCGCTCGCGAAAACAGCGAGTGAGTCGCGCGACTAGAAACACACATTTCGCCGATTAATTCATCGAAAAACGCGTCGGAAACGAATCCGAAACTCCACGAAGGGCGAGGGGGTTGGACAACCAGTCCACAGGGTCCCGAGGACCAAACCCTTGCTGCCCACAGCGTCGCAACGCTGCCACAAGCGCCTAAGTCCCAAAACAAGCACAATATACATACATACAAGCGCTAAAATGAGCCGTTCGAGCAACCCGTTCGTCCGCTCGACCTTCCGCAAGCACCAGCGGATAGGTAGCGACGTCACGGAGACCGTGCTCACTGTCCCACTGCGACAGGACCAGTCGCAAGCCGGGAAATCCCATAAAAACAGTGAGCGCGCGCACACAAGCAAGCTTAACTAAGGCCGTGTGAGCAAGCCGACATCCGCACGACCTTCCGCAAGCACCAGCGGATCGGCAACGATGTAACGGAGGCCATGCTCACAGCCCCACTGCGACAAGACCAGTCGCAGTCCGGGAAAGTGCACAAAAACAGTGCAACAATGGGCAAAATGGCCCCACAAAGGCCGAACGACGCAACGGCTCAACCAAACCCAAAACAGAGGTGAGCATGATGATCAGCATGATGCCGTGATCATCGTGCTCACCTCCCCAGACCTCGGGGAGCAACAGGGGCTCCAGACACCTCGGCGCGGCCAAAAACTACACAAAACAGACCCCGGCCGGAGCAACCAGCTCCGGCCGGCTGCCGGCCGGCAAGCAAGGCCGGCGGCGGCCACTGTCGGTCGAGAGGGTCACAGGGAAGAGGGGGCTCACCTCAGGAGACGGCAGGAACCGGCGGCGGCGGCGCGGCAAGGTAGGCCGCGGCTGCCCAAGGTGCCTACACTGAGCCCGCGGCGTCTCCGGCGACGGCTGGGAAGGCAGGGGGCGGCGCCGGAGGACCCAAGGGTGGCAGCCCTCACCTCAGACGGTGACAGGGTGCGGCGGCGGCGGCGTAGGGGAGAGCCCTAGCTCCGGGAAGGCTCTGCTACGCCCACTACGGCAAGGAACGGCGGTGGCGGCGGCCCGGACGGCGAGCACCGGCAAGATGGCGTCGCCGGACGTCGGGTAGGGGGCGGCCGCGACAGCAACAACCGGCGGTGGCGGCGGCGGAGCTAGCACAGCCGCAGCTGCCCAAGCTGCCAAGCCGAAGCTTGCGGCGGCTGTGGCGGCGCTCCGGCAGCACGGCGATGGCCGGGGAAGGAGGAGGCGGCGCCGGAGGTCCCGAGGGTGACCAAGCTCACCCTCTCCGGCGTCGGGAGGCGGCGGCGGCGCGGCCCCACCAAGCTCGGCCCGCAGCTCCTCCAGCAGCAGCTCCAGCAGCCTGGCGGCGGCTCCGGCGGCACTCCGGCGGTACCAGCAGCTCAGTCACCTCAGGGGGGCTCACGCGTGGGTTCCCCCTGGGTGCTCAACTCAGAGAAGAAGAAGAAAAAGAAGAAGAAGAAGAAGAAGAAGAAAAAGAGAAAAAGGAGAGAGAGGGGTGGCCGGGGTTGCTCCGGCCAGGCGGCGGCCGGCGGCGGCCGGCGGCGGCCGGCGCTGCTCAGGGAGGAGGCCAAGGGGCAGGGGAGCCTCGTGCTCACCCCTGGGAGCAAGGGAGAGAAGGAGTGAGAGAGGGAGAGAGAGAGAGAGAGAGTGAGGGGAGAGGTTGAGTGTGAGTAGGGAAAAGAGAGGGGGTGGGTGAGGCTCATTAATGCCCTCACCTACCCCCCCCTCAGCCAAGGCCTCCCTCTCCACAGCAGGTAACAAAACCCCCTAGCCCCTTCCAAAATTTGAATTCGCGCGAAACGGTGTGAAAAACGGGGTCCCGATCTCGAAACATAAAACGTACCATTCGAGCACTCAGCGAAAAGAATGCAATAACTTTCAATCCGTTCGTCGCACGCTGACACGGATCACGCCATCGCGTTCAGCACTGCCGAGACATCGAACTTAGCATTTTGGATTGCCAAAATCGGACTCCGGATCGCGCCGTTAAGCCATTCACTCTCCGCGACGAAAATCCGAAAACTAACAAAATCCACTAAAATCACTTATATACATATATATATATATAAATACCTTTATATATATGCGTATACTGATCGAAAACACAGTATCAGGGGAGTGGAACACTGAGAATTCCAAATTCCCAAAATTCGGATTCTCACAACACTTGGCCAACACTTGAGTGCTACTGCCAACGAACACCATTCAGCTGCATCTTCAATCTGTGCCCCATGGCAACTCTGAAATTGAGCACACTATGTGTCTATTCTATTCAATCCCATATTGGCCACAATCACTGATCAATCCTGCTTCAATACGCCTCACCAACCGAGTGCGCTCCTTCATTTTGAGCTGCGACGCCACAAGGCTAACTTGTCCAGATTTAGCGGTCATCGCACCAATTCTATTGTGGCGAAAATATTTCCATTACCAAACCACTAGAGGGTTCCAAAATTAGAGTACGACCCTACGTCGTTTATTTCCTCACACACAATCTCTACTGTACCCACGAAGGTCTCACATCCGTCGTTCACCCATCATCTAACAATTACTTTGAAATCATCATCTCAGAAAAAGATTCTCTGAACTTCCATAACCTATCCCTTGTTATCATGTCTCACAAAGAACTACTATACTCTCTCTATCACTGCTCGTCACTGGACTCCTCATGAGTCATTCCACACTTAGTGCTAAGTTCAACTTTAATGAACAACTAGCAATCCATCGATCGTCGAATACCTCATATTTTCAACCATTGTTTGACTGATTCCACTTCACACTACACCTCATGGAGGGCCGAAAGAAATTGCACTACTCCAAGTACCACATACGGAGTCGAAAGAATTATCACTCCAAATGGACACTTCCGGAAGGTCACTCACGACACCCCAAGTTTTAAAACTTCAGGGACAATTGCATATATCCATCACACATCCAAGAACTCCTTAGCTTGTGTTCAGCCTAGAGTTTTCATATCACCAAGTTTTACTGTAGGAACCAACTTAGGTACAATAACACTGTTTCCACATCTTAAGTTCTATCCTAAGCTAAATGCCATATGTCACTACATGCTCTAATCATTTGTCCTATTTTCATACAAGAGGGCCAAAACCCTAATGCCTCCTGGCACACAACTAAATCATATTTAGTTTAATTATCGGCAACAATGCACACTAGTATTCCCGGGACAAAGGAGTGATCAAACCACTTCAAAATCATTCATTCTCCCTTTCTTAGATCTTTCTCAAGATTGACCTAGATTTAGATCTATACTAACAGGTCAATCAAACCTTTACATCTCCTCACAAGATTTTCCATGCCGTGATCATAATGGCAAGGTTCGACATATTTACTACAATAATACCTTATGCATCATCAATTGTATACTACTTATTTTATTCTCATATTGTCGACACTCTTCAATATAAGCCAAATTAGGTACTACGTTTATACATCTCATTGGTGTTACAATTAGGCTAATCACCTAGTCAGTCTACCAAACTTACAATCTCATAGGAGGTTATTCACCAATGCATTCTACATAAGGTGTAAACACTTTATGCTTGATCATCAACTTGAACCGACCTACTTCTATGAGCCACATCACATTTCCCCATGGTCATGCGTTTGCACCCATCATCGAGAGTCATGCATTACATCCATCACCCATAATAGCTATAGCAAATGCATCCATATCCTCCAAGACGAGAATTATCAGATCTCCACGGCTTCCAGTCCCGAAACCAAGTCAGGGCACGCATTGGCTCCCACAAACCACACATCTTAGCCACCACGAGAGGCCTTGCGCTCTTAGTGATACCTAACTCGCAAACATCGGAGGGCTATCTAGTCACCTGTAGCATCCATTCCATCAAGTAGCTTATTATCGTCACTCGAGGGATAACACGCATGTATCTAGGTGACCCAACATTGCACACAATAGAACCCCATTAAGCGAAAGTTCTTGAGAAACACTTTTCTTCATTCCCAACATTACGTTGTTGGCCGGCCAACGTAATTGTCCAAGGAATGAAAGGATTATCTCCCTCGATCAATCCCCAATATCTAATTTAGGAACACACCAAGACCCAATTGATTACTTTCGTTAAAAAGTCACGTCTCTCACGTCTTAATTCCTAGGGTCTGCCAAATCCTAGAATTTTCTAGGTCCACTTGACTTATTCCTAAGCTCTGATACCACCTTAATCTGTCACACCCCGATTTGGCATTGGAAGCCCGCGGGAACGTCAACAGACCCGCCGAACGGGCGAAGTTTTTTCCGTCCGAATGAAGCGTCAGCAAAATAGAACAGTAGCAAAGCAATTCTAATTCCAGGAATCAACCAACGAAATAATTTCTAGAGTTTACAACATCCAATCTGTATCAGAGCACGATAAATAGCAGAAAAACTACTATGCCTCACTATACCTAAAATCACAACTCCGAGATATAAATATACAATTAAAAGACCCTGGCCTCGCCAGTCCTAATGTACAATACATAATCCACAATTATCTAGTTGGGTGCTCCTCAATAGCTCATAGACACGGGTAGGAGTTGCTATCTATGGCGTAATCCCCTTACCTCGAACCACTACCAACTTAGAAGATCCTGAAAAGTAAACCACAAGAGGGCGTGAGAACTACTGAACAATAGTTCCCAATGGGTACGGTTGGCGGCAACCACGGCCCACCCACTAGGTCTACCTGAGGCAAAGATAGAGATAGAGAAGGAACTGAATAATAAACATAATTTCCGAACATAATTCGAATCACATCTATCATGCCTCTACACAATACTATCCTGTCATGCAATCAGCTACAGTACCCAATAGAAATGCATAGTGTAACCCAATCATATATGTAACTAACCTTGTCATGCGTCAACTAGAATACTAATAATAAATATAAGGTATCACCTACTCATACACATGCAATCTAATCAACACATTGTAACTCAATCATAAACTGACCAACTCGTAAGTCACATATGTAATAAACAGGAGACAATGTCACTAAAATATGCATCAAGGCTAACACTAATAAATAACTGCAGTAATAGTACCCAATCACAACGACCGACTCATAGGTTCGGTCAAGCCTGTACCTGCCTACTGCCCAGACCGCACTCCCATAGGTGCGTCGTTAACACGTAGGCTCTGCCCCCAGCCCGATCACCATTCCCGCAGGTGGGCCGTCATCCCAAGGGCAAATATCTCTGCTATAGCTGGCCAGCGTCCGGAGCGGCACTCAAAGGTAAGTGACCCCTAACGAGTATCATAGCAGATCTCCATCAAGCTCAACGTGGCTCTGCAGGCTGTAGTCTATGCAATGATTAAAAAGATCACAAGTAATCATCTTGGCGCCCTCAGCACAATCATAGAGTATCTACTAACTCATATGTCAACATAGTACAATCATATACCTCGCAATGTCCAAAACCTATCTACTACTACCATGCTAATCTCATGACACCAATCACATTTATTATAGCATGCATAATGCAATAGCCAATGTATGTCAATGACCAATGAACCCTTTTGGCATAACATTATATATATGGTATGTCACCTATAGAATCTTGATATTCTCTAGTAACTAAACCAATTGTCCAAGTCATTTCCATATATTTCACATCATAACCATGCAACAATCACAATGCAAGTATCATAGATAACTTATCCACTATGCATATAATGTCAAACCGCCCCTCCCGGCCTAAACTAGTACCTATAGCATAATACACAAGAAGGAATTTAGTATGTTAAAGCAATTCGACCCATTGTTCATGCAATCTGGCTTAGTTAATACTCACATGCATGTATCATGTAATCCATTCTTTTTGCTCAATTCTATACTATTACTATTCTCTACCCACATATATAATTATATACATACATGTGAGAATTCGAATTTTGGAAATTTGGAATTCTATGTTTCTCTCCCCTGATACTGTGTTTTTGACCTGTATACGTATATATATACAGGTATTTATATATATATATATGTATATAAGTGATTTTAGTGGTTTTTGTTGGTTTTGGTTTTTCGTCGCGGAGAGAGAACGGCTTAACGGCGCGATCCGGAGTCCGATTTTGGCGATCCAAAATGCTAAGTTCGATGTTTCGGCAGTACTGAACGCGATGGCGCAATCCGTGTCGGCGTGCGACGCACGGATTAAAAGTTATTGCATCTTTATCGCTGATCGCTCGAACGTTACGTTTTATGTTTCGCGATCGGGTCCCCGTTTTCGCACCTTTTCGCGCAATTTCGAATCGTAGGGGGGGCCTGGGAGGATTTTGTTACTTGAGAGGGAGGGTTTTGGCTGAGAGGGAGCTTTGAGTAAAGCTCACTCAACCCCCTCTCTTTATCCCTTTTACACTCCATCTCTCTCTCTCTCTCTCTCACTCTCTCACTCTCTTCTCTCCCCTGCTCCCACGTGGTGAGCCCGAGCTCCCCCTGCCCCTCAGCCTCCTCCCCGAGCTCTGCCGGCCGCCGCCTGGCCGGAGCAGCCCCGGCCATCTTCCTCTCCCCCTTTTCTTCTTTTCTCCTTCTTCTTCTTCCTCTTCTTCTCCCTGCGGTGTGCACCCAGGGGAAACCCATGCGTGGGCTTCCCCTGAGGTGACACGACCGCCGGAGTGGAGAGCCGCCGCCAGGAGCCGCCGCCGTGGGCCGCCGGAGCTGCCGCTGGGCTGCTGGAGCTGCTGCTGGAGGAGCTGCGGGCCGAGCATGGTGGGGCCGCGCCGCCGCCGCCTCCCGACGCCGGAGAGGGTGAGCTTGGTCACCCTCGGGACCTCCGGCGCCGCCTCCTCCTTCCCCGGCCATCGCCGTGCCGCCGGAGCGCCGCCGGAGCCGCCGCGGGCTCGGTGTAGCCAGCTAGGGCATCCGCAGCTTGGGTTGCTCCGCCGCCGCCACCCGCCGCCCTTTTTTTGTCGCGGTCACCTCCCAACCGACGGCCGGCGACCTCCTCTTGCCGGTGCTCGCGTCGCCGCCGGCCGCCGTCGCCGTTTGTTGCCGGAGCCGCCGTGCCCTGTCTCGGGTTGCCAACCCGAGAGCAGGCTTGCTCCCGCGCGCCGCCGCCGCCGCCGGTCCCTGCCGCCACCTGAGGTGAGCCCCCTCTTCCTTGCCTCCCCCGCATCCACCCCTGGCCGCCGCCGGCCATGCTTGTCGGCCGGCAGCCGGCCGGAGCTAGTTGCTCCGGCCAGGGTGCTTTAGTGTTCTGTTTTAGGTTTCTTTGCTTGTTTGTCGCTTCCGATGACTCCCGAAGCTCGGGAGGGTGAGCCCGACGATCGCAGCGATGTGCTGAACACCGTGCTCACCCTAGTTTTGGGTTTCGTTGAGCCGTTTTATCGTTCGGCCTTTGTCGGGCTATTTTTGCCTATTGCTCGCTGTTTTATGCACTTTCCCGGACTGCGACCGGTCCTGTCGCAGTGGGGCTGTGAGCATGGCCTCCGTTACATCGTTGCCGATCCGCTGGTGCTTGCGGAAGGTCGTGCGGATGTACGGCTTGCTCACACGGCCTTAGTTAAGCTTGCTTGTGTGCGCGCGCTCACTATTTTTATGGGATTTCCCGGCTTGCGACTGGTCCTGTCGCAGTGGGACAGTGAGCACGGTCTCCGTGACGTCGCTACCTATCCGCTGGTGCTTGCGGAAGGTCGAGCGGACGAACGGGTTGCTCGAACGGCTTATTTTAGCGCTTGTATGTATGTATATTGTGCTTGTTTTGGGACTTAGGCGCTTGTGGCAGCGTTACGACGCTGTGGGCAGCAAGGGTTTGGTCCTCGGGACCCTGTGGACTAGTTGTCCAACCCCCTCGCCCTTCGTGGAGTTTCGGATTCGTTTCCGACGCGTTTTTCGATGAAATAATCGGCGAAACGCACGTTTCTAGTTGTGCGACTCACTCGCTGTTTTCGCGAGCGACTTGGCTTGGTTGTTTAGCCTTGTTGGCTGTTCCTCATCGCTGTCCCGAAGTTCCGAGGACAGCGGATGAGTGATGTGGGGTTCCGGTGCCAAATCGGCACTTTTCGGGAACCCGGGAAGCCTTTACGGGTGCGTTTGATGTTCGTGGCACCCCGAGCTTGTGCTCGCTGTCCCGTCACTTGGTTTAGTGTGTTCGGGGACAGCGAGGGACCTTGTTGGCTGTTTGGTACCCCTCGGGGGCTTTGTGTGGTTTCGGGATCGCCCCGGTGGGTTTCCCGGGCGATCCGTCGGTTTCGGGATGTGAGAGCTTTGTGTTTAGCGTCGACTTGGTGGACCTTGACCCTGTGAGTCTTTCGTAGGTCCTGTCGCGGTTCCCGAGAGCCGTCGGTGTTAGATTGGATCTTACCTACAGGTGGGTACTTCGACCCGGAGTCGGTTCAGTGGACTACGGTGATACCTTTCTATCCCTTCCTTTGCTTTTCTGTTAGTAGTTCACTTGACTCCCGTAGACTCTACTCATATGCGTGCTTGGATAGTAGAGTAGTGTGGGTTGCATGTTCTTTGAGACGACCCAGTCGGTCGGTGGGGATCGCTTGTCATTCTGAGCGATCCTAGTGTGGTTTGCATGTTCTTGAGACGACCCAGTCGGTCGGTGGGGATCGCTTGTCAGTCTGAGCGATCCTAGTGTGGCTTGCATATTCCTTGAGACGACCCAGTTGGTCGGAGGTGATCGCCTGTTGTTCCGAGCGATCCTAGTTGTGGTTTATTGGTTGCTTCTCGGCTTGTTGCCGTTCTGTGGTTTGAGCATATGCGTCGATCGTCACAGCTCTTCCCGCACTTCACGTACACCGCGGTCTGATCCACCGTTTAGAGGTGTTCTTTTCCGGAAAAGGGTCGTGAATTTCTACCGACCCGTGGCCCCGAGCATTGCGTCGGGATGGATGGTGCCGTTGGATTGAGCAGGGTGACAGTGCCAGGGCCACCCCCTGGTGGCTATAGATTGGGTTCACTTTGTGGTTATCCTCTTTGATGCATACTAGTTGTTTACAGTAGCATTGTTATTTCTGTTATAGGTTCAGCCTCATTTTTACTTTTGCTACTGTTTACCATATCTATCTTTTGTTGACCCTCGTGCCGGTGTGTACACCTCGCCTTCGTCGGCTTGCGGTACCCACTGGGAGGGGAGACATGCGTGCATGTTCTCACCCCCCACCCCCTTTACAGGTTTCAGGTGAGCAGGGTGGTGAGTGTCGGGACGCTGCGAGGCACGCCTAGATAGTAGCTCTAGAGGTTCCGACTCGTGAGGCTACATCCCCAGATTTGGTTATTCCCCTACCTCTATTTGATAGATGTAATGTGTGGTTCAGTTACCCCGTTGTAAATTCTAGCATGCTTATGTTGTGGATTCATTCTATATGCTTGTGTGATGACTGCATGCTTGGACTAGTTGATTGTATCCTTGCTTTTCAATCGTTTCGTTATCTAGCATTTCGGTTTTCTACCCCTCGTGGTAGCGTCGTAAAACAAGGTTTCCGTGTGGGAAACGGTTTTCAAATGGATTTCTGATTGCTCGGTTTTTGTGATTTCAAAAAAGAGAGTTCTCGTGTGGAGAACAGTTTTCAAAGGCTTCTTCAATGATTGAGATTAGGGTTTCAAACTAAAGCTTCTGGGTAAGGAGCAGCTTTCTAGAATGATTGTTGCTTGTGCATTGCATCATCCTTCGCTTAAGGATTTGCTTAGATTCATACAGGTTAAGGACTGTTAGCTGTATGAATCTCTCGTTGTGTTGATGTGCTGTTGGGATGAATGAATGGTGGTTGTGATCCTGTTGTTTGTTGTTGGACGCCGTGCAAATACAGGGGAGGCTCTGTCCGTGTGTACAGTGGACCCTGTATTTGTGGCGGGTCTGTACGTGGCACGGGCTAGGCTTTTAAAAAAAAAAAAATTTAGCACGTTTTTCCGCATCTTGAACTAGCCCGGGGCGTGACAATACACATATGCATATAATGTCAAACTTGTCCACAATACCATAAACATAAAGCCTATATCCGTAATAGAACACCCATAATTATATAAGCATGCCTTCCTACTCTTTCTAGCCCGATCGATAAAATTAAATAAACTCGTGTGCAAGTAACCAAACGAGTCCAACACCCTATGTACTAGTACCAATTAAAATGCTATATCATGCGTAACTTCCTCATGCTTAAATTAATTATCCACCTACTATCCATATATTTCATCATAGAAGTACAATTACATAAATTCTAAGTCATTATCCATCTTTACTACTAACATTCAAAGACTATCACATAAGGCAATAAGTATAAATATATTAATAATTAACCCGCATGGAAGCAGACATAGCAGGGAGTACGTCGTTTTCAGCGACACATAACCCACCTAGCTTGCAAATCCAAGAAAAGAAAATGATCGTTGAAGTCGCGAAGTGCTCCGCTGCCTCCCCTATCCGTACAGCAGCCACAAAGCTCCAAAAATCAACGAAAACTCCCTGTCACGCCCCGCCGGGTCCTTAAACACCAACTAGGTGGAAAGGATAACCGCACGAGCGCATGCACCAGACCCGCCGAACGGATAGAGTCTTTCCTATCCGCCCAAGGCGTCACAACACAAGCTTATCCACAATGTTCCAACTAGGAACGGAGTACAAGAGTTGCACAAGGAAAGCATCAACATAAAGAAGTTCTACTTCTATTACATTGCATGGCACAATATACATGTCCCAATTTTTTTCCTTTCCATTCCATACATTATGTTCCAAAACTATGGAATATACAACATTCATACAAGAATGTAAATCTCCTATACTATCACATTCCAAAAATAGGGGTACAACTCTACATACAACCAAAATGGAAGGGCCGCTATCTAAAGAGCCAAACCCTTGCCTCGCTCCGCCGCCTCACTCGCGGAAGGACCTGGAAAATGTGGGGTGAGAACTATAAACATAGTTCCCAGTGGGTAAGGCCGCCCAGGAGAGGAGCTCGACCCACCAGGTCCAAAGAAACACCATATGCATAAGTTAGATCACATATAACTATGCAACAATTACTTACATGCTTGTAAATAAACATAAAGGATGCAACCAAATGAAATATAATTTATCATTCTCTCCTAGGTTCATCCTATGTCTCACAATGACTAAGTTCATTTACTTGTCATTTACTTATGGTTTCGGAATCGCCGTCTCACCATAATTATTCCAACATTCGAGGAGTGAACATGTCACCTCCATGTTCGAGTAGCGAACTCGTCGCATACTCGGGATAGCAAAATCGTCGCATACCCCGTCTCAACACGGCCACCGCATGGCATGGGTAGCGAACTCGTCGCATACCCGGGATAGCAACCTCGTCGCACATCCCCTCTCGACACCGCCAACTCAAGGCGAGGTAGCGAAATCGTCGCCTACCCGGGATTGCAAACTCGTCACACATCCCGTGTCGGTACGGCCAACTCATGGCATGGTAGCGAAATCGTCGCCTACCCGGGATAGCAAAATCGTCGCACATCCCGTCTCAATACGACCAACTCATGGCATGGTAGCGAAATCGTCGCCTACCCGGGATAGCAAAATCGTCGCACATCCCGTTGTTCACGTTTTTCACTTGCCAACCTAAGTCTCATGACCTTAGGTTCAAGTCACTAAGTCTCGCCTGTGTTCAATAACACTAGGCTTACTTTCTCATTATCAACCTAGGTTCCATGACTCTAGGTTCCAATCTCATGTCAAACCTATGTTCAATGACACTAGATTTTAATCTCACATGTTCCAACCTATGTTCAATAACACTAGGTTTCAATCTCACATGTCCAACCTATGTTCAATAACACTAGGTTTAGCCTCATGTTCAACCTATGTTCAATAACACTAGGTTTACCCACACATGCAACCATGCAACAAGTATTAATATTTGAATTATACTTGAAATATACATCATGCAATAGGATCTCATTGTTCAACCTATCATGATTTTTACTTTTGCCAACATGCAAATTCTAGGGTTCACAACATATACTATTTTATCTTTAAATGGATATTTACCCTAGACATGGAAGTGACCTAATCACTTCGGTAAACACAAACCCACCTCAAGAGCTTTCAAATCCTTGTATTCTTCAAGCTCCTAAGTGTCCAAGCTTTGAGTTCTTGCTTCAACCCAAGCTTCTACAAGAAAACGGTTCGTTACTCATTACGAACCCTAAATTCAACTCAACATGTGAAATCAAGTGTTCTAACATGATTTCCTATGCCTCAATTGTAATTCCCGAAGGTTCAAATATTTTTAGAACCTCTCATTGCAAAAACCCCAAATCTACCTAGGGTTTGCATGCATGCAAGCCAAACCCTAGATTTCATGGCCAATCTCCCACATTTTGTGCTTTAGATTGCCAAGGGTTCCCAAAAACCTCATTTCAAAGGATTAAATCTAAGGTTTGAACCCAAAACGTGAGGTACTAACCTTAATCACGAAATCCCCAAGCTCCTTCTTACACCAAGAAGCTTCCTTTCTCCTTTGGAAGCCTTTTCCAAGCTCCAATCCACCACTTCTCCAAGCTTTGGAGAGATCTCTAGAGAGAGAAAGTGAGGGAGAGGGAGAGGAGAAGTAGAGAGGAAAACAAATGAGAAGGGGAGAAGGTCTCAGCCATTCATACACCCCTAAGTCATGTGAAAAGACTATTTTGCCCCTCTCCACAAACAACACAACAACCAGCCAAAACTGGGCATTGTATACCGGTATGCGCATATGCATACCGGTATACCTCAGAAATCCCGCAGAATCCCGAGAGCTGGATTTACTGTTTCGGCCATCGCATACCGGTATCCTCCTTTACATACCGGTATACAGCGACATTCCGGTATTTCCCGGAGAATTCCGCAAAACCCGAGAGCTGGGTTTTCGGTTCAACCACGGCATTCCGGTATTCCTTATGCACATACCGGTACTATTCACTTCAGTACCGGTATGAGCTCCACATACCGGAATCCAATGCAGAGTTTACAATTTCTGCAGTTTTCAACTTGTCGAAGTCCTTTTCGCGCCTCGCTTGCGCCGAAAACTCTTCACACAAGTCCCAAACTTGGCCGAAGCCTCACATATAGCCTCTCATGCTATTTTTCCACCAGAACTCTACAATTTGCAGAAATTCGGTACGATGCACTGAAATTCAGTGTACTACATTCCACCCCCCTTAAAGAGAGTTTCGGCCGCGAAACTAAAACCATACCTCAGCTGGACTCAGCGAAGAGGTAAGGAAACCGCTCCTTCATCGAGCTTTCCAATTCCCACATAGCTTCGCGCTCACCGTGATTCGTCCATTGTATTTTTACATAAGGAATCTCACGGTTCCTCAAGCCTTTCACCTCGCGATCTATGATACACAAGGGAAACTCCTCATAAGTCATATCCTCATGAAGTTCCATAGGCACATACTCGAGGACGTGCGCCGGATCATACATATACTTGCGGAGGGTCGATACATGGAACACATTGTGTATCCCCGCAAGTTTTGGCGGCAAAGCTAGCCGATATGCCACGGATCCCACACGCTCCAAAACCTCATAAGGTCCAATGTAACGGGGACTCAACTTACCCCGAACACCGAATCGCTTCACCCCTCTCATGGGTGATACTTTCAAGAAGACGCGGTCTCCTACCGTGAATTCCAAATCTCGTCGACGTCGATCCGCATAACTCTTTTGTCGAGATTGCGCCATCGATAAGCGTTCGCGTGCCAAGCGGACCTTTTCCTCCGCTTCACGCAACACGTCCGGTCCTAAGACCCTTTTCTCGCCGACTTCGCTCCAATGAATAGGAGAACGGCATTTTCTTCCATACAAGGCCTCAAAAGGTGTCATTCCGATGCTAGACTGATAGCTATTATTATAAGCGAACTCAGCCATCGGCAAATGTGTAGGCCATGCACCTTTGAAGTCCAACACACACGCTCGAAGCATATCCTCCAAAATCTGAATTGTTCTTTCTGATTGACCGTCGGTCTGAGGATGAAATGCTGAACTGAAATCGAGCCGTGTACCCAAAGCTTCTTGCAAGCTTTTCCAAAAATGCGATGTGAAACGGGGATCTCGATCTGAAACTATCGAGGTCGGGACCCCGTGCAACCGCACAATCTCGTCCAGGTAGACTTGTGCTAACTTGTCTCCCGACCAAGTGGTGTGGATTGACAAAAAGTGTGCCGACTTTGACAAACGATCCACCACCACCCAAATCGCGTCGTGGCCACCTAATGATCGAGGTAAGCCCACAACAAAGTCCATTGCGATATTCTCCCACTTCCAAACCGGAATGGGCAATCCTTGCAATTTTTCCGCCGGAAAGCGACGCTCGGCTTTCACTTGTTGGCATACTAAGCATCGTGCCACAAAGTGTCCAACATCAAGTTTCATCCCCGGCCACCAATAATGAAATTTGAGGTCCTTATACATTTTGGTGCCGCCCGGGTGAATCGCATAGGGAGAAGTGTGAGCTTCTTTCAAGATTTCCCTACGAATGTCCTCAACTTTCGGCACGCACAATCGATTTCGAAATCGAATTGCGCCCATCGAATCTACATGATAATCACCGGCGCGCCCGCTCTCGATAGCACCCCGCACCTTTTGGAGTTCCGGATCACCGGATTGCTTTTCTTTTATTCGCTCCAACAAGGTCGGCCAAATCTCAAGATTCATAAGTCTAGCGGGGACGCCCGGGGCCACGATCTCCAAATCAAATCGGCCCATTTCCTTGATTAACGGCATTTGTCCCGTCATCTCAATTGCGAAGTTCTCCACGGATTTTCTACTGAGCGCATCGGCCACCACATTGGCTCTACCGGGGTGGTACAAGATGGTTAAGTCGTAATCTTTTATCAACTCCAACCACCTCCGCTGCCTCAAGTTCAACTCCTTCTGAGTGAATAAGTACTTTAAACTTTTGTGATCCGTGTAAACCTCACAATGCTTCCCGTACAAGTAGTGTCTCCACAACTTGAGTGCGAAGACCACCGCCGCGAGTTCTAAGTCGTGGGTGGGGTAATTCTGCTCATAGCTCTTCAGCTGTCGAGAGGCATATGTTATTACTTGTCCTCTTTGCATAAGCACACACCCAAGACCACGATGTGATGCATCACTATACACCACAAAACCCTCCCCCGCAATCGGCAATGCGAGTACCGGAGCCGAAGTCAACCTTTCCTTTAGCTCCTTAAAGCTTCGGTCGCATTCCTCGCTCCAAACATATTTGGCTCCCTTGCGGGTAAGACGCGTTAGTGGACCGGAGATTTTTGAAAATCCCTCCACGAACCGCCGATAGTACCCCGCAAGACCCAAAAAGCTTCGTATTTCCGTGACATTGGTCGGGCGAGGCCAATCCTTGACTGCCTCTACTTTCATAGGGTCCACAGATACTCCTCCTGCGGAAATCACGTGACCCAAGAAAGCGACCTCACGGATCCAGAATTCGCACTTTTTCAATTTGGCGAATAACTTGTTCTCTCGAAGAACTTGAAGCACAATCCTTAGGTGCTCTTTATGTTCCTCTTCACTCCGAGAGTAGACAAGAATATCATCTATGAAAACAACCACAAATTGATCCAATAGTGGTTTGAACACACGGTTCATTAAATCCATGAACGCTGCCGGGGCATTGGTAAGCCCGAAAGGCATAACCGTGAATTCATAATGTCCATACCGCGTTCTAAACGCGGTCTTATGCACATCCTCCGGTTTGATCTTCAATTGGTGATAACCGGATTGCAAATCAATCTTTGAATACACCTGAGACCCTTGCAATTGATCGAATAAGTCATCAATTCGGGGTAACGGGTACTTATTCTTGACGGTCACTTTATTCAACTCGCGGTAATCTACACATAACCGCAGCGAACCGTCCTTTTTCCGCACAAATAGAACAGGGGCTCCCCAAGGTGACACACTTGGTTTTACGAAACCCTTGTCCATCAAATCTTGCAATTGTGCTTTCAATTCTTTCAGTTCCGCGGGTGCCATCCTGTACGGGGCCTTAGAGATCGGCACCGTATCCGAGAGCAAATCGATCACGAATTCTATTTCCCGGTCCGGTGGCATTCCGGGCAACTCCGTCGGAAATACATCCGGGAACTCTTGGACTATAGGAACGTCCTCAAGTCCCAGCACTTCCTTCCGGTCATCCACTACCGTCGCCAAGTAGGCAATGCATCCTCTAGCAATAAGCTTCCTTGCTTGCGACGTGGACACCATCGACGCAAAGAGCGAACTCTTACACCCACGGTACACAAATTCCTTGTGCCCGGGTTCTCTAAACCTCACTATCCGGCTCTCACAATCAATAGTGGCGTGATACTTCGAGAGCCAATCCATTCCTAGGATCAAATTATATTCATTCATTCGATTTAATACCAGCAAATCGGCTGGCATGATCCAGTTTTCAACCCTCACAGGGCAATCCATACACGCGTGATGTACGCAAAAGGTGTGTTCAGGTACTTGCACCGTTCTTGCGTGCGTGGCATCTATAATTTCTATTCCATGTGCAATAGCAAATGATCGAGCAATAAATGAATGCGATGCACCGGTATCAAACAAAGCTCTACATCGAATGCCTTTAATTAACACAATACCTGCCACGACGTCCTCCTGGGCAGAAGGCTCCTCCACCTGAGAGGCGAATATCCGCCCACTAGGCGCTGGCCGCTGGCCCTCCACTGGTCTCGGCGGCTGTGCACGGCCTGCCGACATCGCCGCGGGTGGAATGCCCGCAAGCTGCATCGGTGATGCAAATGCCGATGCCGACGACGGTGCTCGGCCATCATCCATCGGGCAGTTGTACCGCATATGCCCTTGCTGTCCGCACTTGTAGCACCGGCCCTCACGATAGTCACATTGCTGAGGGTGGTGGGGGCCGCTACAAATCGGGCACTGGGTTGCGGGTCGATTCCGTCGGAACCCCCGCGATTGGTTTTGCGACTGCGAGTGCTTCGGGGGCCGCTTAGAGCTAGACTGCCCACCCGAGCCACTCGCCGGTCGCTTCTTTCCTTTCTCTTTTTCTTTTTCTTTCTCCCAAGACTCGCGCTCCTCGCGCGCACATGCATTCCCGTGCTCCACCCAAAGAGCACGGTCCAAGACCTCCGCAAAGGTCTTAAGCTTAAGGGCGTGCACCGCCCTAAAGATCTCCGGTCGAAGCCCGCGCATGAAGCAATCGACCTTGTCCAACTCTCCGCGGACAACGTGCGGTACGCAATTTATAATGTACGAGAACTCCCTCTCGTACTCGCGCACGGTGCGGTTCCCTTGTTTCAATTTCCGGAACCTTTCTTGAAGTTTCCTTTTCTCGCTATCGGGGAAGTAGGTGGCGAACACCATACCCCGAAACTCTTCCCACGACGGTGGCGGAAGGCTAGAGAGTCTATCCCGTCGGACTCCCTTCCACCACACCTTCGCCGATCGCTCTAAACAATGAACGGCGAGATGCACTTTGTCCCTCTCCAAGGTATAAAGATCCTCGAAGAGCGTTTCCACAGCATCGATCCATGTCTCTACATCCCATGGATCCACGTTCTCCCCGCTGAAGATAGGCGGGTTGAACTTCTTAAACCTCATGAGAGCCGCAAGTGCGCGCTCTCGCTCCGCATCCTCCATGTCGGAATCGGGTATAGGGGCACCCGACCCCTCGGCCACAACCGGTGGCGCAGGTGGCACCACGGCCGGCGCCGGTGTCACCTCCTCGGCCGGTGCCGAAGCAGAGGCCGGAGGTACTCCCGTCCTCTCCTCCCGAACCGCAGCCATTTGCTGCGCCATCTCGTCTTGGAGCTTTTTAATTTGCTCCTCCTGTCGTTGCATGGCTTCGGCCTGTCGCCGAACCACGCCCATCAACTCGATCATCTCATCACGAAGACCCGAGTTCTCGCCCTCCCCGAGTCGTTCGGGAGCCGCGCTCGCTCTCCCGAGCCCAGCCCTCAAAGGAGGCCGTCCACGTACTATTATCCTGAAAACACAATGACTTTGGTCATTTCGTGACATTCAAAGTCATTTGTAACATAACGTTTCACGAAAATAAACGTGAACCCAATCTAGGCGAAAGTCACACAAGGGTCCTTATTCCCCTCACTTGGTTTTCATGTTGTCGGCCGCCAACATGAACACACTTGGTGAAGAATAAGTCACACCTCGAATCTACCTCTATTTCCAACTAGAGGCATAAGGACATAACCCAATCACTTATCTTTCGCCATATCAAAGATCTCGTCACTCACGAGCCTACACTCCTAGGGTCATTTCCATCCTAGGGTTCTTAGGTCAACCTAGACCGTTTCTATGCTCTGATACCACCTCAGTCTGTCACGCCCCGCCGGGTCCTTAAACACCAACTAGGTGGAAAGGATAACCGCACGAGCGCATGCACCAGACCCGCCGAACGGATAGAGTCTTTCCTATCCGCCCAAGGCGTCACAATACAAGCTTATCCACAATGTTCCAACTAGGACGGAGTACAAGAGTTGCACAAGGAAAGCATCAACATAAAGAAGTTCTACTTCTATTACATTGCATGGCACAATATACATGTCCCAAATTTTTTCCTTTCCATTCCATACATTATGTTCCAAAACTATGGAATATACAACATTCATACAAGAATTTAAATCCCCTATACTATCACATTCCAAAAATAGGGGTACAACTCTACATACAACCAAAATGGAAGGGCCGCTATCTAAAGAGCCAAACCCTTGCCTCGCTCCGCCGCCTCACTCGCGGAAGGACCTGGAAAATGTGGGGTGAGAACTATAAATATAGTTCCCAGTGGGTAAGGCCACCCAAGAGAGGAGCTCGACCCACCAGGTCCAAAGAAACACCATATGCATAAGTTAGATCACATATAACTATGCAACAATTACTTACATGCTTGTAAATAAACATAAAGGATGCAACCAAATGAAATATAATTTATCATTCTCTCCTAGGTTCATCCTATGTCTCACAATGACTAAGTTCATTTACTTGTCATTTACTTATGGTTTCGGAATCGCCGTCTCACCATAATTATTCCAACATTCGAGGAGTGAACTCGTCACCTCCTAGTTCGAGTAGCGAACTCGTCGCATACTCGGGATAGCAAAATCGTCGCATACCCCGTCTCAACACGGCCACCGCATGGCATGGGTAGCGAACTCGTCGCATACCCGGGATAGCAACCTCGTCGCACATCCCCTCTCGACACCGCCAACTCAAGGCGAGGTAGCGAAATCGTCGCCTACCCGGGATTGCAAACTCGTCACACATCCCGTGTCGGTACGGCCAACTCATGGCATGGTAGCGAAATCGTCGCCTACACGGGATAGCAAAATCGTCGCACATCCCGTCTCAATACGGCCAACTCATGGCATGGTAGCGATATCGTCGCCTACCCGGGATAGCAAAATCGTCGCACATCCCGTTGTTCACGTTTTTCACTTGCCAACCTAAGTCTCATGACCTTAGGTTCAAGTCACTAAGTCTCGCCTGTGTTCAATAACACTAGGCTTACTTTCTCATTATCAACCTAGGTTCCATGACTCTAGGTTCCAATCTCATGTCAAACCTATGTTCAATGACACTAGATTTTAATCTCACATGTTCCAACCTATGTTCAATAACACTAGGTTTCAATCTCACATGTCCAACCTATGTTCAATAACACTAGGTTTAGCCTCATGTTCAACCTATGTTCAATAACACTAGGTTTACCCACACATGCAACCATGCAACAAGTATTAATATTTGAATTATACTTGAAATATACATCATGCAATAGGATCTCATTGTTCAACCTATCATGATTTTTACTTTTGCCAACATGCAAATTCTAGGGTTCACAACATATACTATTTTATCTTTAAATGGATATTTACCCTAGACATGGAAGTGACCTAATCACTTCGGTAAACACAAACCCACCTCAAGAGCTTTCAAATCCTTGTATTCTTCAAGCTCCTAAGTGTCCAAGCTTTGAGTTCTTGCTTCAACCCAAGCTTCTACAAGAAAACGGTTCGTTACTCATTACGAACCCTAAATTCAACTCAACATGTGAAATCAAGTGTTCTAACATGATTTCCTATGCCTCAATTGCAATTCCCAAAGGTTCAAATATTTTTAGAACCTCTCATTGCAAAAACCCCAAATCTACCTAGGGTTTGCATGCATGCAAGCCAAACCCTAGATTTCATGGCCAATCTCCCACATTTTGTGCTTTAGATTGCCAAGGGTTCCCAAAAACCTCATTTCAAAGGATTAAATCTAAGGTTTGAACCCAAAACGTGAGGTACTAACCTTAATCACGAAATCCCCAAGCTCCTTCTTACACCAAGAAGCTTCCTTTCTCCTTTGGAAGCCTTTTCCAAGCTCCAATCCACCACTTCTCCAAGCTTTGGAGAGATCTCTAGAGAGAGAAAGTGAGGGAGAGGGAGAGGAGAAGTAGAGAGGAAAACAAATGAGAAGGGGAGAAGGTCTCAGCCATTCATACACCCCTAAGTCATGTGAAAAGACTATTTTGCCCCTCTCCACAAACAACACAACAACCAGCCAAAACTGGGCATTGTATACCGGTATGCCATATGCATACCGGTATACCTCAGAAATCCCGCAGAATCCCGAGAGCTGGATTTACTGTTTCGGCCATCGCATACCGGTATCCTCCTTCACATACCGGTATACAGCGACATTCCGATATTTCCCGGAGAATTCCGCAAAACCCGAGAGCTGGGTTTTCGGTTCAACCACGGCATTCCGGTATTCCTTATGCACATACCGGTACTATTCACTTCAGTACCGGTATGAGCTCCACATACCGGAATCCAATGCAGAGTTTACAATTTCTGCAGTTTTCAACTTGTCGAAGTCCTTTTCGCGCCTCGCTTGCGCCGAAAACTCTTCACACAAGTTCCAAACTTGGCCGAAGCCTCACATATAGCCTCTCATGCTATTTTTTCACCAGAACTCTACAATTTACAGAAATTCGGTACGATGCACTGAAATTCAGTGTACTAAACTCCCTCGGTAAAAATTTGGCGAAATCGGCTCCTAAATCACATACAGATCCAATTGCTAACCTCAATTTCACTAAAAACCCACCAAAATTCCCTCTCCTAGCAAGCACTATCAAAATCCAACCATAAAATTTATACTTCAAAAATGTAACTCCAAAATATAATATTTAAATACCAACCTCCAATCCGATGCGATAGAAAATCGTGCGCGCGATCGCCTTCTCGGATCTCCCGAGCTCTCTCTCTCTTCTCTCTCTCTCTTTCTCAAGCACGTACACAGGGAAGAAGAAGAAGAATGGACCCCTGCCACCCACCAATAATGCATAAAATGCTAAAAGATCCCCCAACCATTCAAGTTTCTAATTTTAGTTCAATTCTGATCTGATACATCCTATTGGAGCTCTTTTGAATATCCATTTGTGCTCAAATTTAACGTACAGATTCAATTAAAGTTAATCAGAAGTAATTTATTTTAACTTTTCAGTTTTGAAACATTTTAGGTCACCGAAATCTCCTCCGACTAAAATCTTTAACAGATTACAGTTAGGCTATGTTTTCACTGCTCGGGCATCCAATTGACACGAAACTTTAAATCTAGCCTCCGAAAAATAGTTTTGACAAATTTTCAAGTTCTCAAAATTTTTCGTCACTGTCAATTTTTCAGCTGCAGTATATGCTGTGTTCCTATAAAAATTTCAAATCTTCTTCTCTTTTCTTCTTTTTTTATTCCAATTTCACCACAAATTAATTCAGAATTATCTTTTACTCCTCTAAGTCCAGCAAAAATAGTATTTCATACTATTTTTATTTACACTTGTTTCTATATTAAAAATTCGGTATACTACAAAAGTTGAACTTTGTAGAAATATATTTACAATTTGCTCTGTTTACAGGGAGTTGTATACAGTTAACCCTTTTTATTATATATTATATAATATAGGGATAATTTCATGAATGCCTTCCTTACGTACAATATTAAAACTGATACCCTCTTGAATTTGATAATATCACCCATGTCGTCTTAAATGGTTAGGAAAATCACGAAGTCTCTACACAAAATGGTAGTTATAGTTACAAAATATCCATTATACCTTTATCCATTGTATCCCCTTAAATTTTTTAGGCCTTTTTGCATAAAAAATCTACTAGTTTTGAGCTTTTGCAAAATTAGACCGTCTTTTTCGATTTTACAGATTCGGTCTGAATTTTCAGCAAACTGATCAAAATACCCTTATTCATTTTTCTCTCTCTTTTTTTTTCTCTCGTTTTTTTTTTTCCGTCTCCTAAGAAGGCGGCGGAGGCAGAAGCGGAAACGACCTACCTCGCCTCTGCTCTCACGCCCCCGCCCTCGCCCGCGCACCCCCGCCCTCCTCGCCTCCGACCCCGCTGAGGCCGCGCTGTGACCCTCCTTCTCCACTAGGGCACAGCGACGTCGAGACGCAGGCTCTCCTCCTCCACCGCGCGCGTCGCGGTGGTTGCGATAGAGGGTAAGGGAGATATCGTGAAAAAAAAAAAACTATAAAGAGAAAAAATAAGAATAATAAAAAAATAAAAATAAAAAATATTTTTTTTCTAATGAAAAGACTAAAAATTATAAAAAAGGAAGAAGACAATGAAATTACACTGTTAAAAAAATCAAGTTACACTATTCTAAAAAAAATTGCATTATTTTAAATGAAAGTTGTATTTTTTGAGACAAAAATTACACTCTTTAGAATAAGATCAGTTACACTCTTTAAATTAAAATTGCACTCTTTAGGTAAACTTTACGCTATTTCTTTTTCTCTTCTTCTTCCTCATCCTCCTTCCTCTCATCCTCATCCGCATCTTCCTCCACCACCGGCGACGTCGTCGTGCTCCACGTCAGCGACAAGGTCCCCGCCGAGTATCTATTTTAGAATGCCAATTGTCCCCGCCGAGTATCTATTTTAGAATGCCAATTTTTTTGTCATTTTTTTTTAAAGTTTGATTTCGAATGGTGGTATTGCTGTGAACTTACACAGGGAAGGTGTTGGGGGTGGTCCGGCCGAAGCGGAACGAGACGCTGGAGAGCACGTGGCGGACGATCACGGAGGGACGTGCGGTGCCGCTGGCTCGCCGCCTCAAGAAGGCGGACGCGTGGGACGCGCGCGCACGCGCATCCGCCGACGATGCGGCGGCCCCCCAGCGGCGGCGGCGGCGGCGGCTATGCGGAAGTCGGAGACTTTTCAAGAGCGGACGAGGAGGGCGTCGTCCCCTTCGCCGTCCCCGTCCCCGTCGCGGGGGTCGGGGGGAGGCATCGCTGGGCAGGACGAGCTCAATCGGCGCGTGGAGGCCTTCATTAACAAGTTCAACGAGGAGATGCGGCTGCAGCGCCAGGAGTCCTTCAAGCAATACATGGACATGATCAACAGCAACCGAACCAGCAATTAATTAATCGGTAATTAAGTAATAAATTAATGAAGCAACCGAAATATGCATTTATGCATTTCGGTGCTACACGATGCCGCCGCCGCCACCCGCGCCGCTGCCGCCGCCACCCGCGCCGCTGCCGCCGCTGCATCCCACCTTCTCCGCTCCGCCGGGCCACGCTCACTGCCGCCGCACCAGGGGCCCGTTCATCGTCCCCGACTCGGCCGCCGCCGCCACCTTCGCCGCCCCCACCTCCCCCATCTCGATCCCCACCGCCGCCACCCCCTTCATCGCCCCCTCTCTCTTTCCTTCTCGCGCGCGCGATCTCTCTCTTTCTCTCTCTCGCGACCTCCCTCTCTCTCTCTTCATAAGGCTTCAGGGAGGAGAAGGAGGAGAAAGGAGGAAGAAGAGGAAGAAAAAAAATAGTGTGAAGAAAAAGAAAAAAGAAATGATGTAAATTTTACCTAAATAGTGCAACTTCATTCTAAAGAGTGTAATTTCTGTCTCAAAAAGTGCAACGTTTATTTAAAATAGTGCAAAAAATTTTTAAAACAGTATAACATTATTTTAACAGTACAATTTCATCATTTTCTTCCTTCTTATATAATTTTTTAATTTTTTCTATAGAAAAAAAATATTTTTTTTTATTTTTTTTATATATATATTTTTTATCATGATCTCTCCATTGCCCTCTATCGCAACCACCGCCCTCGCCGGAGTATTCTTCCCTCTCTCGCCGGTGTGCTTCTCGTCCCCGAGAAGCTCCTCTTCGTCGCCGGCGGCAGTGGTAGGCTGCGGAGGCGGTGGAGGGGGGTCGGAGAGAAAAAAAAAAAGAGTCGCGGCGCGGCCCGGCGGGGTCGGAGGCGAGGAGGGCGGGGGGGGGGGGGGTGCGTGGGCGAGGGCGAGGGCGTGATGGGCAGAGGCGAGGCACGCCGTTTCCGCCTCCGCCTCCGCCGCCTTCCTCGGAAAAGAAAAAAAAAAGGAACGAGAGAAGAAAAAAAAGAGGAGAGAGAAAAAATAGTAAGAGCATTTTGATCAGTTTACTGAAAATTCGACCCGAATCTATAAAATCGAAAAAAGCGACCCAATTTTGCAAAAGCCCAAAATTAGTGGATTTTTTATGCAAAAAAGCCAATTTTTTATCTGCTTATATTTAAAATGTTTTAAAAATACCCTATAAATGTTTTACCAAAAATTTTCAGCGGCACGCATACATCACAAAAATAATCTAAAATTAAAATTAAAATTAAAATTTGAAATTTGAAATTGAATTTAAATCAAATTCAAAGATCTAAATTTAAATATTAAATTTGAATTCAAATATAAATATAATATCACAAATCAAAATTTGAATTTAAAATTTAAATTCAAATTCACATTTTGAATTAAAATTTCAAAAATGAAATTTTGGAATTAAATCTAAAACTAATTCGAAATCTAAATTTGAAAGTAAATTCAGTACAAAATCTTAATTTGAATTCGAAATTGAATTTCAATTTAAAATTTAAATCCAAAATATAAATTAAATTTAAAAATTTGAATCCAAAATTAAATTTAAATTTAAGATACAAATTTAAATTAGAATTTAAATTTGAGAAAATCTAAGATCTAAATTTAAATTAAATTTGGAACAAAAAAAAATTTAACTGTAAATTTTGAAACTATTTTGCGGTAAAATTGGTATTTTAAAACTTAATTAGTATTAAACTAACCTCAAAGGCTCAAACTAAGGTTAAGATAATCCTTCGTGACATGAGATAACGGAAGAGACATTTATTTATGATCATTATATTGAAAGGGCGTATGCGATATTTTGATTTTTTTTTTTTGAGAGAGAAAGGTAGCATGATATTTTGATATTTGCTGACGCATTTAAGATATGTGTAAGAATTTGAAAGGCAACCTACACCCTAAATCCCTAAGCATCAAAGAGCTATAAAATTAGGCTCATATAAATAATAAATACTTTTAAAATTATTTTAACTCAATCTAAAAATAATAATTAAATACTAGTGTAGCGCGCATTGCGGTGGGCCAATTCTATAGAAGTTAATCAATATATATAACAATTAAACAAAATGATATTATACTCAGCTTTCATTTGTTAGAATACGTGAGAAATTTCAAAAGAACTTACAAAATCCACTCTTCCAATGCATAAAATGATAGTGGCAAGCTCCACTCTATGTTAGTTAGATATATGGGTCTAAATATATTTATCATAGTAAGGAGAGAATAATATGATCTGCCAATACAAAGAGACTTAGAATTATAATTTACAGACCTTATTTTTTTACTGGCAGATCTTACAACTTTAATACCCCTACTTCAAATGTGTAGAGGGTTTTCATCTATAGAAATTTTAAGTCTAAGCGGATGTGTTAAAATTATTATCGGTAGGTTTAGCTAATATAATATCTAAGCACTGTTAGTTCTCCCTACATTTATTGTCTACTTTTCTATATTCAAATCCTTTGACTGGTCCATTGCCTTCTATATTATTAGGCCGTCTTTTGATAGTTCTCCCAGTCCCAGCCATGGAGAATCTATGGAACTACACTGTCCTCGCCTGTGGCAGGGAATATAAACAAAATAAGCAACCAAAATCTAGTAAATTTAATAGAATAAGATGATTCAGAGCGGATAGTCATGCACAGATCAAATAACTATATAGCAGCAATCTTCCCAAAGAGATTGATTTGGAGCTAAGTTGTCCTATTTTTAGGGAAGCAACTGATTCAAGGACAGGTTGTTTCATTTTGGATTATAAAAACGCTACAAATCTGTATACGGACTGCGATAGTATCCTAGCAGTATACTCAACCTAATAAAAGTATGTTCACCTTCAACTCCTGACAATTCTCATTTGTTACAGACATGACATCGTGACACCACCATAGTTAGTTAATTCGGATTCGGCAAAAATTCGGTACGGATATAATACGAATAAAATTCGTATCCTAATTTTAAAATTCGGTGAAAAATACGATTTAAAAAACGGATTCGTCAATTATTCGGATACGCAAATTATACGAAAATTATACGTTCTTCGTTTAAAAATTCGGAATCAAAAATTCGGCTATTAAATTAATTTTTTTTAAAATTTATATTATTATCATAAATAATTATAATTCGCACTAATATAAAATTTAAAATATAAAATAAAATAAATCATATATATATATATATATATGGTGGGAGAGTGAGAGGTCCACGATGGACCTCTCACTCTATGCGGTCCACGAGGCTGAGTGCAGCCTCGTGGACCGCGACGTTTCACTTTCCCAACGCCGCGATTTTTTCCCCTCGCCTCTTTCCTTGTCGCCTTTACTGTGCTCCGTCCATCTTTCTTTCAAAAATTTAACCGGTAAGATTGCTCGCCTACTCAGAAGAAGATGCACGGATCTGCGGAGTAGTGGCCGCGCGACACTGGTTCAAGAAATTTCATCTTCCATGGTCGCGCGACGCCGATTCGCCGCACTCCGCAGCCGCCAAATCCAATTTTTTTTTGAGAAATTTCATCATCCTACAGCCTCCCAATCCGAATTTTTCGGAATATAATTCGGAAAAACCGTTTTAATCGCGAATAGCTTGAGCGAGGAAAAAATTCGCGTTTTATTCCGATGTTTTGGAAAAAGTTCGTAAAGCGGTCGTTTTATACGGTTTGCCGATGGTTCGCGAATAGTTCGCGTATCATACGCGAATTAACTAACTAAGCTTCACACCACTCGTAGAAACCAAATACCCTCCAAAAAAAGCTTTTTTCATATCAATCTAGTAACTCTTCTGCAGCACACAATAATGTGACATTTCAACTGATCCATAAAGCATAAAATAAAAAAGGTAAACCCATATTTCCTTAAGTTCACAAAAAATATAGTTTACGAACTATAAGAACGACTTGAAATGAAAAGAAATAGAGATTAAACAGAATGCATGTGATGACGCCATGGACGAGGAAGGGATTGCTAATTCCAATGACAGAATTGATTATCCAAAGATAGTATTCTCAATAAATTAGTAATCAAAATAAAACACAGGTACTCATGAAAAAGAGTATACTAACAACAGAGGTGTGAAGTAGTGTGAATATTAGTGTGATGATACCTGCTTTTAACCCATTCCCTGATATCGGCACGGCGAAAGAATTTTTCACCTCATTCAAAGCTACAATTAAAACATCAGCTACTACTCAATGCTTACATTCGTCACACAAAACAGATTTACCGATAGTAACCACCACACCAGAAAGTCAAGATACATACAAAAAAAGAAATCAGAGTAGAGAGTGCGTAGATGCACATCATAAAACATGTTTCTAAGTTTAATACCTTGCCAAAGATCCTTTCTCTAGCAAGAATCCTTTGCAATTATCATGAAGTGCTGAATCTACCTAAAAGGGTTTTGATCACATGTCATGGCTTCCTACAATGATCATCAATACTCTTGAAACAAAAGAAAACTCAAGTGACGTCTCACAATTTTGCTTGCACTTGTAATCCTATTATTCACTAAGATCAGCATAAGAAAATGAAAGCAATTAACCTGCTCAAGAGATAGCTCGATCGCCACCATCTCGTTGCTCAGCTTCATCAAAAACTTACATATGCCCAAAAATTATCGCAAAAATCACACCAATTAAAGACCTCACAAAGATGGAGAGAGAGAGAAGAGGCAAGAAGCAAAATAAAACACAAAGAAAGGAAAAAAAAAAGAGAGGAAGAAGCCTGCTCGAGAGTCAGAGAACGCGGCGGGATGTATCGGCGCTTGTACTGACGAGATAGCCGGGGGGTTGTGGAGGAGCCTGCTCGAGAGAAAGAGAAAGAAAGAGAGAGAAGGCCTACCCAATGGAAGGTATTTGATGGGACACCATTAATGAGGTAAGAAGAAACGGTAGTGTAGAAGAGCAAAGGGCGAGGAGGAAAAAGGAAACGGAAGAACTCTCCCATGTCCAGTTAACAGTAGGGGTGTCAACGAGTCGAACAAGAGCGAGCTGGGATCGGCTCGTTTCATAAACGAGCCGAACACGAGCTGACTCGTTTAAGTATCGAGCCAAAAAATTCGGCTCGTGTTCGGCTCGTTAATAAACGAGCCGAACACGAGCCGACTCAAAAATAATAAATTAAAATAATTAGAAAGGATATATATATAAAAAATAAATTTATGAGATCTTATCCATTAGACTTTGATCTAATGGTTGAAACTTTACATATAAATTGACTTTTTATAATTGAGTTGGGCTTTAATTTAGATTGGGCTAAAAATTAAATAATAAAAATTTATATTTATATATAATTATTTATTTATATATATATATATATATATATATTAATTTAAATAATATAAATATTAAATATATATTCGAGCTGTTATCGAGCCGAACACGAGCGAGCTGACCCCAGCTCGTGTTCGGCTCGTTTATTAAACGAGCTGAAAAATTCAGCTCGTGTTCGGCTCGTTTACTAAACGAGCGAGTCGATCTCGAGCTCATTTCGAGTCGAACACGAGCTGGCTCGCGAACAGCGAGCTGGATTGTGTAATGTCCCGGACTTGTCGCAACCCGCCGATGACGAGAATTTGCCGAGACGCGGATGGCGCGGGGATGATGGGTAGATCAGATGGAAAATTTGAGGTAATTTAGTGAGAGAAAGAAAGAAGAAGAGGAATAGAGAGAAGACGGAGTAGAGGGAAGGAGGGGAATTAGAGAGAGAGAGATCAAATTGGGAGAGATGAGAGAGAGGTAGAGAATAGAGAAAGAAGGGTGTTGAGGAAGAAGAAGAAAGAGCTTTGGGAGAAAAATGCAATTTGTTATTCCATACCATTTTTTTGTTACAATTAGGCTATTTATACCCTCCTTACAATGTACTACAATGCAAATTATAAAAAATAGTGGGCTAAACTGTAAATGGGTAACTAGGCCATCTGGGCCTCAATTTGTTAGGACTTGAGCTACTGAATCGGGCTTGGTTTAGTCTCCTACTCATTTCATTACTTAGATCGCTATTATACTACTCATACTTAGCCATTGATCCTCGATTTACTTGTCAGGTTGTTACAATTCTCTCCCCCTTAAATCCATCCTTGTCCCCAAGGATGGGACTCAAAAATCTGATTTTGGGAGTGCCCAGTTGCTTTCCCACGTAGCATTTTCTTCTTCTTCCAAGTCGCTCTTTTCTTTTCAGTGCCTTGACAGGTTGCTCACAGGGTAGTAACTTCAAGCATAATTGCTCTCTTATCTTCGCAGTTGCGAAAGTGGAACTTTTTTTTTTTTTCTCTCCAACGGAAGTTGGGTTTGGCCATCAACTCATATATTAATAGGCATTAAACCAATAGCTGTTGTATGCGCCACCTGGGGATGAAGAAATTCTGCTCCCATCCTTTCACAAAGAAACATGCATTTAATAGACTAGTTGTAATATATCCAGGTGCACCTTGAAATGTTATGGCAATTGCGATCCAGTACTTCACATATTTCTCGAAAATATCGCTATATAGCGACATGAAGCCTTTCGCCAATAATCCTCCCATGGAATGAGTTACAATGGGTAG
Source organism: Puya raimondii (assembly GCA_016920855.1). NCBI lineage: Eukaryota > Viridiplantae > Streptophyta > Magnoliopsida > Poales > Bromeliaceae > Puya > Puya raimondii. The sequence goes on from JABWPP010000050.1 coordinate 186,375,549, forward strand.
CTTCTCTTCAGCAACAGTGTAAACTGATTCTAGTTTTGCAGAAAGGCGATCCAGAGTTTGCAGAAGCTTGTTACTCTGTTGGAAGTCATATTCAAACCCAAAGAGGGTTTTGCTCTCCTGAAATCTCCATTTGATAAACTCTACTATCTTGTCATGATAATAGCAAACACCATCACTTCCAATAATCAGATCTGGATCTAATATATCAATTGCATAGAGTCCATATCTGCACTCAGGAATAACAATTTTCATTGTTTCATCGAAAGAAATAGTTTTACCTTTTCCTTCATCAGCATAATACTCCATATTCGGCTGTGCTTTAATTAATGGTTCTTGAAAATGTATATGACTTGCTTTCTTCCACCATCTTGCAGGGGCCAGCCACTGGTGGCACTGATTGAGCCTATTTTTCCTCTTATATTTTAAGCGAACATCACAATTTTGCACTAATTGCTGGTTGACAATATGAACCTTCTTCTCTAGTAGTTGCTTGTAGTCTTCACGTCTTATCCTGCTAATTAACTTCTTTTTTTTTACATGTTCCCAATTGGCCAATACCAGCATGATTGCAATGATTTCTTTCTCAAAGGTGGATCTTTCCTGATGCTTTTGATTCAAGCCATTGGGTAGATAGGAAATTGATTCCTTCCCTTGCATCAAAACTTCTTTAACTCCAGCTCTAGCACCTGTCTCTAGTACAAGGGTCATAGTACAAGCAGGTAGAGTAATTGGCTCAACAAACACCTCTACAATCACTTCTAGTGATCCTGGTATGCATAAATGCAAATCCTCTTTGATCTGTATGGTTCTATGAGCATTCTCTCCATGGTTAACATGAGTTGTAGAATCAAACTCTCTTAGGACTTCCTCTTCTTTAACCAGTTGTTGTAGATCATTGCCTTCTCCTTCTTTTGTTATCTCTAATTCATCAACATTATCAGTCCCTTTGGCAGCTACTATTGTACTATGCACCCTGCGTTTACACTGACGTCCAGAGAAAAATTTCTCTCCACCCTTGTAACATAATCCTTGCAATCTCTTTTGCCTACTTGGGGTGGCCATACCTGCAGGATTATAATCAGCATTCTTTCTTAAAGTGTGAGCAATACTCTTACCAGCAATAGGGATTGCTCTGATAGGTGATGGAATGATATTGTTTTCCAAGTTGCTGCCTTCCGAGCCTCTATTCTCTGTGTGGGGTGCTGCGATAGCTGGAATAGGCTTAGTAGGAGATGGTTGAGTCGCATGCAACCTTAGTAACTCCCCAGGCCTGTTAACACTCTCCTTCAACACCATCTCATACATGCTATTGATCTCCAACTGTAGATAATTAGTGCGCTCTTGCTCTAGTTCTCCACTTTTGTTTGTTGTCTCTAATTCATCAACCTTATCAACCTCTATATGGAAATGTAAAGTATGCAGGGAACTACTCTTGTATTGGTGCCCTGTAACATACTTCTTTCTACATTCTTTGCATGGACCTTGCATCTTCTTTTCCTCACTTGTTGTAGCTCCTTCAACAGAATTATAATTAATTCCATCCTTTGGTATGTGAGTTTATTTTCAGCAGCATTAGGGGTAGTTTCTATTTTTACCGAAGTCGTGTGGGCATCTAGGGCATTGAATGCAGGCTTAGATAGAGGTGGTTGTGCTGCGAGCAGTTTCAGCAGCTCATCGGGCTTGCTAACGCTCTCGCTCAATGCCATCTCAGGTCTTCTATTGGTGTTCATATGTAGATCATCATGGTACTCTTTCTCTACTTTCTTCACTGCAGCTGATTGGTCGATTACGGAGTTAACTACTGAACTAACTCTTTTCTCTGTACAGATGTGTATGGGTATTGGCTCTTTCTCTTCTGTTGGAGCTTGCACTATTGTCCCTTCTCCACTAGTATGTAAAAATCGGCACCTAATCAACTCTAAGAGTTGTTCATGTCTGCGGGCATCCTCTTGCATCACGATTTCATACCTCCTTGCTTCTTCCTTTCGTAAGGCTTCAATGCTGTGTGCCAGGACATCTTTCTTCTGATTGAAATCTCTAACACTTTGTAGCGTTCTTTCAAAGCTTTCCTTAGAGGCTGTTGTGAGTTGTTGCAACTTTGTCCCATTAGCCATTTTACTTTTGAAACTGATTGGTTCCAGATTATATTTCAAGTTTTTTTTTTTTTTTGTTTCTTCCAACTGCTGGTTTTGATCCCTTTTTTGATGTCTAATTTCCCAATGAATTCCTTTTACTGGCTCCAATGAACTATTGAGGTGCCTATGATGCTATTTGATGCCCACAAGGTGTTCGATTAATGGGACAATTGCTCGACCCTCCCAATTTCTTCAGAATGGTTTTCGATCACCTTACACAACCTATTTGCCGAGTTGCTGTACTATTTTTCACTCGATGTTTGATGAAATTTCCATTCACTGCCCCAGTTTTAACTATGATACTACCAAGAACCTGCTGCTACTATGATCCTCCTATCAATATGATTTAAGTAGCAATGATAAAGATTCTTGTGATAGTTACCATGTTTGATCTGTTATTAACCAATTCTTGCACATACGCGATCAATGATTCTAAAGAATGGTGAGATTTCTACAATACCTGATGTTGTAGCTTTATAAAATCTAATCGCCCCTCTACTAATTGCTGCAATATGATACCACCTTGCTACCGTAGTGGTAATTGGTCTAGTTGCTGCTGCGATTCTTCCGATTCAGATATGATGCTACTCGCTTGAGTTCTTGCTCCAGGTACTACTCGATATCCATTGCTGCTCCATTCTTGTGATACCCCACCATGATGCAAGTATCAATTTCATTCCTTCCCTGGGATCGAAACTGCTCTGATACCAATTTGTAATGTCCCGGAGTTGTCGCAACCCGCCGATGACGAGAATTTACCGAGGCGCGGATGGCGCGGGGATGATGGGTAGATCGGATGGGAAATTTGAGGTAATTGAGTGAGAGAAAGAAAGAAGAAGAGGAATAGAGAGAAGACGGAGTAGAGGGAAGGAGGGGAATTAGAGAGAGAGAGATCAAATTGGGAGAGATGAGAGAGAGGTAGAGAATAGAGAAAGAAGGGTGTTGAGGAAGAAGAAGAGAGAGCTTTAGGAGAAAAATGCAATTTGTTATTTCATACCATTTTTTGTTACAATTAGGCTATTTATACCCTCCTTACAATGTACTACAATGCAAATTATAGAAAATAGTGGGCTAAACTGTAAATGGGTAACTAGGCCATCTGGGCCTCAATTTGTTAGGACTTGAGCTACTGAATCGGGCTTGGTTTAGTCTCCTGCTCATTTCATTACTTAGATCGCTATTATACTACTCATACTTAGCCATTGATCCTCGATTTACTTGTCAGGTTGTTACAGATTGCCACCCCTAGTTAACAGGGGTTCCATTGTTCAGTCAACAGAGAAGAGGGTCTGTGGACCCCACTCCATCTCTATTCAAGAATGAAGAATAGATTGCCAAGTGACTATTCTATTCGGGATTAATATACAGTTAATAGATTAATCGATTAATAGATTTATTTATAACCATAATTTAACGTCCTTCAAACCAAAGGTAGAACAATAACGGGTTGTTGGCTGATGACCGAACCGCTAACATCATGTGAACTGGCATATTTTCTCGTGCGAACGGGGTTTTAGAGAACTGCCCTGCCCGGTAATCTTCCCAGCAAGGGGCATTTTCGTCTTTTCGCCCCACGTACGGAAGTCGCCGGTCTTCGCCTTCCAAACGCGCCGTCTCCCCGTTGAAATATCCGCCGTCTGTCCAACTCTCTCCTTCTAAAATCCCCAAAATTTTCACATCAAGCCCTAACCGACGTCGAATCGATTGACCGTAGCTTCGATTCGGGTTCCCAATCCCTAGATCTGCATAGTCCGTAGCTCGAATCGGATCGAGATAGGGTTTTCGAAGATGGATTCGAAGGATCAGAACTCCTCAGGAGGCGGATTCTTCTCAGCGATCACGTCGGGCGTGAGGAATTGGGGCACGGCGATGCATAAATCGGTGAATGGGTACGGGTTTATCCTTAGATCTTCTATTTTATTTCGTGTAAACTATTTGTTCGAATTAGGGCTTTGGAATTATGATTTGAAACCCTAATCATGGATATGTATATATGGATCCCTGGTTGTGAATTTACTGTGACTGTGCGGAATGAGTTGCTCATTAATGTTGTTGATGATGATGCTTCCTAGGGTATTTTGTGCATCAGTTGCTTGGAAGTAGGTCTACATTTTTAATTCTCTGTAAATTGCAGTACTACGTCCCAAGCTATATCTTATCAGATAATAAATGTTGTTATGATCATATTCAATGTATGTATTTATCAATAGTAATACTATACCATCACCTTTTAGTCAAGTTTCACTTTGGTCCTCGAACTTTTAAGTTGGTTATACAATAGCCTAAATTTTTTGAACTGTTAAAGAGTAAAATTTATTGGCTACATCCAATACATCCATGCATCTATGCACAATATAGCCATCAACCCTTGACTCCATCTCATATTTCAATCTAAGTTGAAGTTTTTCAATACTTGGAAGTTAGATGATTGAATTGAATGGACGAGATGGATGGAGGGATTTCTAGTGCATGCATGTGCTGATGCACCACCAGGTGCAGCTGCGCAGGAAATAGTTTTTCCTCTAACATTCCGTAACACTAAGAATTGGAGTGGATCACTTCCCAAAGTTTGTGTGCAAGATGTCCAAAATAAAAGTTCGCGGCTTGGTTTCTCATTTTTCAGGAGCGATGGTGCTGTTTTGTAACTCTATTGTGCATGTGGCTTCTTAGTGTTTCTAAATTATAACTTTATAAGATGGGGCCGGAAAGCCAAGGTGGTGCCAAGCGAATGGATGGGTCTGGTCCATAGCTTGACGAATTCATTGCAAAAATATACTTTTGCGGTAATTCTGTTATATTATTGATAAAGAGAAAGGAGATCAATAAGTAGATAGCGTTTTAGTTATGTTCAAAGAATGAGTAACTAGAGAAAACAAGATAGGATATAAGACAAACAGAATTGATGAAGGGGGTAGAGACAAGGCGCACAGAACTACTGGAATTGCCCCACTATTTGTTTTCCTTTGTACACCAGATTTTCCGTGACCAAGTTGGGTGGAGGCGTGTAGCCCTATTCTTGAAAGTTTTGTATGTAATTTTCCTAGCTAGAAGTCTTGATATGCAAAGATAAGTATGCCTTATTTCTAGTATATGTACAAGCATTATAATCAACTCAAATTATTACTTGTCAGTAAATTCTAGAGGATGCAATTCCTTTGTAAATACACCTAGTTGTCCATGAGTGACGTCTCAGACAGGACTCTTCTTTGACAGCTTTATCTGGATTTAATTCTTTTGATGTTATCTTTACTAATTTTATTTTCTTTTTTCCCTATTTCGTTGGACAGTTCTAATTATAGGGAGTTTCCTAACTAAATATTGGTTTAGAAAACCACCTGAATTTGTGGGAGAAATTCATCTAAAAAGCCGTAAGACTGTAAAAGTTTTAAATCTGTACTTAATACAACTTAATTTGATACAGCAACCTAATAAATGAATAAAAATCTATTGATCTGATATCATATTTGACTGCATCAACCTTGTAGACGGGTTAATGTTGTACAAATACTGAATGCTGCTAGATTATCATCATCTAGCAAGAAGTAACACCAATTCTTGACTATGGAAATCGTGTATGGATTTGCGATACTCATATTTTTGACTAGACTCGTGATAGAGGAAAGAAGTGAAGACTTCCTAACTTATAGCTCCTTATTTGTTTTTCGATTGTTACTTTTAGCAGCTGGCCCCAAAAAGTGCGTCATTTCTCGCTGCACAAAGTTATTTGAGCATGTATCAATGTTCTTCAGTAATCTAGCTTTGATTTTCTTGTAAATTCTCTAGGGTTAGTTGTCTCATGCTTTTTAGGTGCTTTTGGTTGATTGACATGATCTGTTGGCAGAATGGCTTTTGCTATCTCTATATTTATATGCCATGCATAAATATGAACTTAATGATTGAATTTTTCATAAACTTCTGATACTTTGCTCTTCTATTAACATTGCTCAATTTCGAACTGTTTTTACATTTTATTACTTTTTGAGGAACTTCCTTCGTGTGTAATGATATTTCTGTAGCTGTCCTTGAGCTAAGCGGCATCATATTGATTTCTTCTCGGGCCTTTTGTATTTTTTAAATTTTTTTCAGGTTACTGGGTTACGAAGGACTTGAGGTAATCAATCCTGAAGGAGGTACAGAGGATGCAGAGGCGGAAGCTCAAAGAGGAAGATGGAAGCAGGAGGTGCTACTTCATTTTTACTACTGTACCTATTTTTCAAAGTGATTTTCTTATTTTAGTTCTCCCCTGAAGTTTTCATGATTAAGCAACTCATTTTGTTCATACAAAAATTAAGTGCGTATGGTTTACACATATACGTTGGTGTCATATGTATAGTCTGTACAACCATGAACTTTTACTTGTAAGCTGGTGCGTGTGAAATCTTACATCTCAATGTGGGAGTTGAAAGAACATAATCCCAAGGATACCTAAGTTGTCCTACATACTTTGTTATATAAGTTTGTTATGTAATTGATACATGGTGGTATTGCAGGATCGCGACAGCTATTGGAACATGATGCAGAAATATATAGGATCGGATGTTACATCACTGGTGACGCTGCCAGTCATCATTTTCGAGCCAATGACAATGCTTCAGAAAATGGCAGAGGTTCGTAATATCTATAGTACCGCTGTACTTAGGGATTGTGTTGAGTGTTGACCTTTGACACGTACGATAGTAACTTCCATCAATGCATGCTCACTTGATGTAATTTAATAAGCCAACTGTTCGTGCAGTTAATGGAGTACTGTCACCTGTTAGATCAAGCTGATGAATGTCAGGATCCTTACATGCGGATGGCATATGCATGTAAGTGTTTCTTCTCTGTTCATTTATATGTGCCTATTTCGCCCTGCCTTTGGTTCGTTTAGCTGCAGCCACCTCTAATAATGTTTGGTGAAAAGAAATGTTTGGAGCATCTACTGTGCCAAGAAGCTGAAATAAGATATAGTCTTCGAAAGCAGCTCCAACTTGGAGCTTCTCTTTCTGCTTTTGTTGCTGAGAGAAGCAGTTGGATGAATATGAATGTAAAGCTCCTCGTAAGTTATCTTCATCACAGAAGTAATCTTGATGGTTTTTTTCAGCTTCCTGGTTCGTATCCGTATATTTTGCCTATCAGCGTACTTGGAAGCCTTTCAATCCCATCCTTGGAGAAACATACGAGATGGTTAACCATAATGGAATCACATTTCTTGCAGAGCAGGTTTGTTGTTTCCCTATTTACCATTTTCGAAGAGTTGTTTTAGCCATTTATTTTTTGATTATTTTTGGAGTTTAAATTCTACTTTTTAATGTTATATCCGATTGCTAATTCCTGTTTTTTACTTTCATTTGTTTAGGTCAGTCATCACCCTCCGATGAGTGCAGGACATGCTGAGAATGAGCATTTTACATATGACATAACTTCCAAATTGAAGACCAAGTTTTTGGGAAACTCAGTAGAAATCTATCCGGTTGGAAGGTAAGCCGTGTTCAAAAGACATTGTGTGGGAAACAGCTTTACAGCTACATTTTTAAAGAAAAATTTCATTAGCATTTTCTTTTTGATGAAATAAATATCAAGTGTTAGCATCAACAACATATTTGAGATAGTATTTATGTAAGTTTAGCATTTATGCAAATTTAAATGGCTTATTAATTTTGTTCTTTGGTGACGCAGGACTAGGCTTACCCTCAAAAGAGACGGTGTTGTTTTGGATTTAGTGCCGCCACCCACAAAGGTTAACAACCTGATTTTTGGTCGCATGTGGGCTGACTCACCTGGAGAAATGATCCTGACCAACTTGACTACCGGGGACAAAGTTGTGCTCTACTTTCAACCATGTGGCTGGTTTGGGTATGACTTCAGATAGTCATTTTGACAAGACTGTATTAGTTATCTGAGCAGTTCAAATACTGTAGTATTTTCCATATATTTGAAATAGCTACTTTTTTTTTTTGCATCTATACCCTGCAAATATGCAGTATTGCACTAAAGTATCGTTTGGTTCAGGGATAAGCAAAAAGTGACTATTCTAAGGATAGGTATAAATTGAGGTATAAGCGGGGATTAGATCAATTTTGAGTTTAGATGAAAATTGGATTATTCCTAGGAATAAGAAAAATAGCATTTGGTTAGGTAAGATGGAATAAGAATTAAAATAGGAAGTTATAAATAAAAAATAATGATATTAACCCTTTCTTTATATTAGAATTAGAATTTTTCTATTTTATATTTATATTTTAAAATTTAAAATATAAACTTTTAAATTTAAAAAATCAAAATTAAATTTTAAAATCTCAAATGTACAATTTTAAAAAATTAAAATTTTAAATTTTAAACTTTAAATTTAAGATGAAATTTTAATTTAAAAATACAAAATATCAAATTCTTAATATAAAAAAATTTAAAATATCAAATTTTAAAATTAAATAATTTAAAAAGTAATTTTTAATTTTGTAATTTTAAAAATTATAAATTTTAATTTTTGAACTTACGAAATTTAAATTTTATAATAAATTAAAAATTCTCTCTCTCTCTCTCTCTCTCTCTCTCTCTCTCTCTCTCTCTTCACAGGTGGAACAAGCTGGGTTATCCCAGCTTGTTCCACCTTGGGGTGGGAACTAGTGTTCCCACCCCTTAACGGGCTATCCTAGAATAGCCCGTTAAGGTGGGAATTAGTGTTCCCACCAATTTTTTTTTTGTGTTTGGGGGATAAGGGTGGAATAAATTCTTTATTCCACCCTTAACCCCCAACCAAACATGGCCTAAGAGTCTCTAAAAAAGTTGGTATTTGCACATGTACTTCTTAAATGCTTGCATACTTGTGCGTATGCACCTGCTAGATATATCTATGTAAAGCCCCACAGATACCCCGGCAAGAATATAGATGTAAGTAAATACCATTTCCAGCATGAATGCAGTTACAAACTTTACGGGGTTCATTTGTTCAAATAATTGCAAGGGTATATGGAAATGACCAATAGTTATTACATAGCAGGGAATGACAAATGGGCTAGGTTTATACAAAATACTCCATCATTATTATTACGAATTGACACTATTAAGTGATCTTGGAATGTTTGAATGCTTTATTTATGTGTAAGGACAAATATTTAAAATCGATAGTTCTCTATTAGCTCTTATTTCTATTGTCTCATAATCTCTACTGCATCATACCTTTTACCTTGTCACAAATATATCGTTTGTGGCAGGGCTGGCCGATATGAAGTGGATGGTTATGTGTATAACGCAGCAGAAGAACCCAAAATGCTGATGACGGGGAAATGGAATGAATCAATGAGTTGCCAACCTTGTGATCAAGGAGGAGAGCCCCTACCAGGCACCGAGCTAAAGGAGGTTGGTTGCATATATAATATCGTGCTTTTTGTCTTCTGCCTTTTCGGGGTTCAGAGGGTGGGGTTGCATATGTATACATCGAAGGATGTACTTATCTGCATATGTGCCGATTAAAATCCCAAACTGACATTATATGCACTTCCAAATATCTAAATTTACAGCAGGGACCCTGTTTTCTAAGTGACATGATTTTAATAAATGATAATATATCCTTTCATGCAACAGTGACCCTGTTTTCAAAACCTTGGTTGCATATATTAATATGGTCCAATAATTACATACCAAATAGTAGTCGTTACATGTGTTCTGCTTCAGAACTTCTCAGAATGGATTCAAAGCTTGTGAAGTATATTTTAATCCAAAAGTTGTTGCCTAAGCTTTGGGAGAAATAACATGACTGCTATTTTTTTTTTCCTCTCTTATATTTAGCTTTAAAACTTGTTTTTTTCCTCAAATATTTTGGTGGATATAATTTTATTCCTTTATTTTGTCTCAACTATGGTTAACCTAGGATATGATTGTATCCAATTATGCTGTTATTTTTTTAATTTGGTGCTCATACATTGTATACTGATCATCTAACACTACTGTTCATATTATGATAACTATGGCAGTTCAATTTTCCTTTTCAGTTTAATAGTTCAACGCTATAGTTTGAGTAGTGCAGTTGATGAAATACCTTCTTTTGATACTTTGTTGTAGGTGTGGAGAGCTGCCGCTACCCCGGAGAATGACAAGTACCAGTATACATATTTCGCACACAAGATAAACAGCTTTGATACTGCCCCCCAAAAGCTATTGGCATCAGACTCTCGCTTGCGCCCTGATAGATATGCTCTTGAAAAAGGCGACATGTCAAAAGCTGGTTCAGAAAAGAGCAGGTATGTGCTTAAAGATAGTCATTCATATCAGTTTAGTGGAGCGCCATAGGGGAAATTAATGCCCTGACCTGGCTCACCGCCTCAACTATTGTCCCGCAGCTGAATGTGCCATCAATTCTATCCCTACTTACGATCTGCAATCACCCAAATGAAAGATAAACTTTATATTAGACAAAAGTTATCCACGGCAGATGTGGCGGGAGAGGTGCAGGCTATATAATTCTCAGATATGGTAGACTAGTTTTAGATTGTTTCTGCGTGAGCGTGTGTTTAGTCTGGCTTCTAGAACGGCTAGTAGATCCTTTCAGGCACTAGAAGTTTGGAAAACAGAAAGATCTATGAGCATTTTCTGTGGCAGGAACTTGAAGTGAGCTTTTGGAGCCCTAAAATCTGAAGCTGGTGCTTTTGCTTTACTGAGAAGTTACCAGGTCATTTTGGTAAAAACAATCTATTAGCACTTGTTTGAACTGCTGCACATTGCAAAAGCTCCAGTCTAGTTAAACAGGCCATGAGAATGTCACAAATTTTCTTATCTGGAGCTGATTTGGTTGTTGTTATTTAGTTACCAAAAGTAATTATCGATGTTTCTATATGCATGTTTTTTCTTCATGGTTAAAAAAATGTGCTAGAAGAAAAAGATTGTGAAGTATTCCTAGGTAAGTTTACACAACCAATTTAAAAAGAGTAGTGGAGAAGCGAACATTTGAATAGAAGTACAGCAGCTGCATCGTTGTGCAAATCGAGGGGAAATCTTGAATGGCTTCTGTTAAGCGTAGCAATCGCAGTTGAATTCTGCACCTTCATCCTTTTAATTTAACACTACACTCTGAAAAATGCTCATTTTCTGTTTACATTTTTTTCTTTTTTTTCTTTGCAGACTAGAGGAAAGGCAGAGATCAGAGAAAAGGGATCGGGAGGCCAAGGGGCACCAATTCACTCCGAGGTGGTTTAACATAACAGATGAGATTACCCCCACTCCTTGGGGTGACCTCGAAGTGTACGAGTACAACGGAAAATACACCGAACATAGGGCTGCGATTGATAGCTCCAATACTGTTGAGGAGATCAACATAAACACCCTCGAATTCAACCCCTGGCAGTATGGCAATTTATCTGCTGAATAAGGTACTTTGAGTCGCAAGCTACTCAATCTTAGTTCTTAAATTCTTATAGAAGTTGTTTATAAATGCATTTGGGTATGAAGTTTATGTTACATAATTTGAAAGGCATATATTTATGTAAAATTGTATTTGTGGTGGCAAACGTTATTTTAGTCCAAGCGGGGGTGTTGTAGAGGGTGTTTTGATGTATTTGTGTTATTTTTCTTACCTAGTAAATAGCAGTTTGTGTCTCTCAGCTTCTTTTGCTTGCAAATTTTTCTTTTCTTTTCTTTTTTTGTTTTCTTAAGTGATGAATAATGATGATCATTATCTGCATATAATGATATTTGAGTTTGTTTATATGGTGAGTCGGTTAAGTAGTATTTCATCAAGGAAAAAAAAAAGGCAAAAGAATTATATAAAAGTTATGAAGCAATTCTAATTATAATGGAGATGTGCTTTATAATTTTTTTCATACAGTCCTTATATTTTTCTCTTCTAATTCCCTCCATTTATATCTCTCTCTCTTTTTCATCCATTAGTTTCTATTTGTGATTTCTTTCTTGTACAAATTCTCCCATGTTATTCCTCGCTCTCACTCGGTTTCTGAAAATTTGTTAAATTTTTTGTTAAAGTTTCAGATTATCTTTGTAATTATTATTAGAGTTTGTGGTGGTAGAAAGTTGGGCAAATGCATTTCCTGATTTAAGCGTCAGGGGGATAACAGGAGACCTGTGTGGGAAACCAATGACAGGGATTCGATGGCCGGCCCAACAAACGGCCGCGATGGATTGTACCGTGGAGTAGGTGTCGGATCAAGTAGTGTGCGGTAGTTTCTGTGCATCGGATCTGCAGAGAATCTGCGTCTCGTGCCATGAAAAGTCGAGTTGTCGCAAAAGGTTAAATTTTTTGTAGAACTTATCCGAACTGTGTCATTTTGATGTAGCTGTATAATCTTTGAAGTTCTGATTTCTTGGTATTCAACATTTCTGCGTCTTTTGGTTTTCAGCAATTTGATAACTCAATCTTTCATAGAACTTGGGGGCATCTTTTGTTTTACTGAAAATATAGCCACATGAATCACATGACATTCTAATCAAACCTGCTAAATATATAGCGCACTCCGATTTTGAAATAAAGGAATCATCGAATTGCTCAAATCAAATAAACAAAGAAAGTTGGGCCCTGTTCAATATCATTGTCTCTTTTTTTTTCTTGTCTTTTTTTAAACTCCAGATATATGTAATTAATTTCGTATGCTATGTGCAAATGGCAAAGGGTTTGGTGGTTAGTATTTGAGGTCCCAAGTTTGAATTCTAGTTGATTCATATTTCTAACTAAGTTTATTTTTAAAAGAAATAAACGAAGCGGGTAGCATGCTATCTTTCTCTCAAAAGAAAATTTTGTATGCTGGCAGAAAGAATTTTCTTTGAGGGGTCGTTTAGTTCACGGTGCCTAATGTTTCGAAAATGTTATATATTTTATATTTGGAAGGGTAAGCTTGTTACTAACTTATCAAAACGAAAATGTTATATATTTTATATTTGGAAGGGTAAGCTTGTTACTAACTTATCAAACTATTAGAGTTGAGTTGTTTTTAAGAATTAGAATATTTTTATTAATGGACTACTAATAATTGCTATTAAACATGAAATTGAGAATATTTTTTAACCTATGTCCAATATTCCTATCACCTAAATATCTATATTGATGTTACTACGTAACTAGCATTTTAAGAATTATCAAACTTTGAATTGAATGATAATGATTTGAATATTTTTATTAAAAATATGGTGTCATATTATAAATCGTGAACCAAAGGGATGGGATCCTCAGGGGGTGTTTGGCCTAACTTTTGAAAAGTGATTTTGGACTTAAAAGTGATTTTCGGCTAAATAGAGTGTTTGGCAATCTCGTTTTTAAAATCTGATTTTGATTTTTAGAATTAGTTTTCTGATTTTCGAGATCCAAAATCAGAAGCAGCAAAAGCCTGCTTCCTGAAATCTGATTCTGATCCTCAAATTTTTATTTTTATTTTCGATTCAAAGTTTAAATTTAAATTTAATTTTAACTTTTAATTTTAAATTTTATTTTTGAGATTTTAAATTTCAACTGTTAAAATTTAAAATTTAGATATTAAATTTCAAATTTTAAATTTTAAATTGAAATTTCAAACCTCAAATTTTATTTTAAAATTCAAAAATTTTAAATTTTAAATTTTAAATTTTAAATTTTAAATTTTAAATCTAAGATAAAATTTAAATTTTGAAATTTTAGAATTTAAAATTTAATTAAAAATTTAAAGGCCTTTTTGCATAAAAAATCCACTAGTTTTGAGCTTTTGCAAAATTGGGTCGTTATTTTCAATTTTACAGATTCGGTCCGAATTTTCAGTAAACTGACCAAAATACCATTCTTACTTTTTCTCTTTCCTCTTTTTTTTTCTCTCTCCTCTTTTTTTTTCTCTCGTTCTTTTTTTTTTCTCTCCGAAGAAGGCTGTGGAGGCGGAACGCCTCGCCTCTGCCCCTCACGCCCTCGCCCTCGCCCGTGCACCCCCGCCCTCCTCGCCTCCGACCCCGCCGAGGCCGCGCCGCGCCGCGACTCTTTTTTTTTTTCCCTCTCCGACCTTCCTCCACCTGCCGTCCCCGCCGCCACCGCCGGCGACGAAGAAGAAGTGCTTTTTGGGGCCGAGAAGCACACCGGCGAGGGAGGGAAAAAAATATAGTTACACTCCGGCAAGGGCGGTGGATCGTGACAAAAAAAATTGTAGAGAAAAAAAATAAAAATAAAAAATATTGTTTTCCTACATAAAAGAACAAAAAATAGAGAAAAAGAAAGAAGATGATGAAATTGCACTGTTAAAAAAAATTACATTGTTTTAAAAAAAAATTACACTGTTTTAATGAATGTTGCACTATTTAAGAGAGAAATTACACTCTTTTGAGATGAAATTTACACTCTTTAGGTAAAATGCACTATTTAGGATAATGTTGCACCATTTCTTTCTCTTCCTCTTCTTCTTCCTTCTTCCTCCACTTTCCATCCTCACCCCCCCTCTCTCTCTCTCTTTCCTCCTGCGCCCGCCCGGGCCCCCGCCCCCGCCCCGGCCCGGGCTCGGGCCCCCGCCCGCCCCCCCGGGTGGGCGCAGGGGGCGCTCCCTGCACCCCCTGCGCCCGCGCCCGCGCCCCCAGGGGGCGCGTCCCCTGCGCCCCGCCGGGGCGGGCGCAGGGAGAGGGGCGCAGGGGACGCCCCCCCCTGCGCCCGCTCCCGCGCCCCCCCCCCCCGCCCCCTACGCTCGCCGCGCCCCCTGCGCCCGCCCACCACTGCCCCGCGCGCCACCGGCGACACCTCCCTCTCCCTCCTCCCTATTTACCTCTTCGACCCCCGCGACTACAGCCGCTCCTCCTCCTCCGGCTTCGACCGCACCGGTCCAAAATTATTTTGGGAGTGTGAGGAAAGAGAGAGAGATGGGGGGATGAGGATGGAAAGCAGAGGAAGAAGGAAGAAGAAGAGGAAGAGAAAGAAATAGTGCAATATTATCCTAAATAGTATAATTTTGCCTAAAGAGTGTAAATTTCACCTCAAAAGAGTGTAATTTCTTTCTTAAATAGTGCAACATTCATTAAAACAGTATAATTTTTTTTTAACAGTGCAATTTCATCATCTTTTTTTTTCTTTTTTTCAATAGGGAAACAATATTTTTTTTTTTTTTTTTTTTCTCTACAATTTTTTTTGTCACGACCCACCGCCCTCGCCGGAGTGTAACTATATTTTTTCCCCTCCCTCGCCAGCGTGCTTCTCGGCCCCAAGAAGCACTTCTTCTTCGTCGCCGGCGGTGGCGGCGGGGACGGCGGGTGGAGGAGGGTCGGAGAAGGGGGAAAAAAAAGAGTCGCAGCGCGGCGCGGCCTCAGCGGGGTCAGAGGCGAGGAGGGTGGGGGTGCGCGGGCGAGGGCGAGAGCGTGAGGGGCAGAGGCGAGGCGTTCCGCCTCCGCCTCCGCCGCCTTCTTCGGAGAGAGAAAAAAAAAAGAGCGAGAGAAAAAAAAAGACGAGAGAGAAAAAAAAAGTAGAGAGAAAAAGTAAGAAGGGTATTTTGGTCAGTTTACTGAAAATTCGGACTGAATCTGCAAAATCGAAAATAGCGACCAAATTTTGCAAAAGCCCAAAACTAGTGGATTTTTTATGCAAAAAGGCCAAATTTAAAATTATACAATTTAATTTTTTAAATTACAAATTCCAAAATTTTAAATTGGCCAATTTGCATAAAAAATCCACTAATTTTGAGCTTTTGCAAAAGTAGATCACATTTTTGGATTTTGCAGATTCGGCCGAATTTTCAAAAAACTGACCAAACTACCCCTCTATTAAAATACATAAAAAGTATATGCATTAAATGCCTTGAAAAATATATATGATAAGCCATTAACAAAATTCTTATTTAACAAATAAATAAAAAACTTTTCAAAATTAATAGTGTAACATTCTCTCAAATGGTGCAACATTCTCTCATAATAGTGCAACGTTTATACAAATTGTGTACATATCCGTACAAATAGTGTAAAATATGTATCGTTTATACATATATTATATTATTTGTATAGTATGTTGTAATATATTATATTATTTTCGCGTAAGATACCATACTATTCGTAATTTAGCATAAAAATCATACAAAATGTGTATTAACAATACAAATGTTACTTATACAGATGTTGCACTATTTGAAGAGCATGTTGCACTATTTGAGAAGATGTTGCACTCTTTCATCTTATTAATTATACTTTATTCTTTTTATTTTATCTTGAGTGAGGATTCTCGTTTCACGAGAAAGGTACATGTAATTATGGCTTAACAGTTGTCATTTCTAAAAAAATTGACACTTTATTTAATATGCAATGAAATTTAATTTTTTAAAAAGAAAGAGTGGGACACACATCTAAATGATGCAACATTCTCTAATAATAGTGCAACGTTTACACAAATGGTATAAATATCTGTACAAGTAGTGTAAAATATGTATCGTTTATACATATATTGTATCATTTTTATAGTATGTTGTAATATATTATATTATTTTCGCGTAATATACTATACTATTCGTAATTTAGTGTAAAAATCATGTAAAATTATATTAATAATGTATATGTTGCACTACTTGTACAGATATTGTACTATTTGGAAGAGCATGTTGCACTATTTGAGAAAATATTGCACTTTTTCATCTTATTAATTATACTTTATTCTTTTTATTTTGTCTTGAGTGAGGATTCTCGTTTCACGAGAAAGGTACATGTAATTATGGCTTAACAGTTGTCATTTCTAAAAAAATTGACACTTTATTTAATATGCAATGAAATTTAATTTTTTTAAAAAAAGAGTGGAACACACATCTAAATGGTGCAACATCCTCTAATATAGTGCAACGTTTATACAAATGGTGTAAATATCTGTACAAGTAGTGTAAAATATGCATCGTTTATACATATATTGCATCATTATTATAGTATATTGTAATATATTATATTATTTTCTCGTAATATACTATACTATTCGTAATTTAGTTAAAAATCATGCAAAATGTGTATTAATAATATATATGTTGCACTACTTATATAGATATTACACTATTTGGAAAAGCATGTTGCACTATTTGAGAGGATGTTGCACCCTTTCATCTTATTAATTATACTTTATTCTTTTTATTTTGTCTTGAATGAGGATTCTCGTTTCACGAAAAAGGTATAAGTAATTAAGGCTTAGCAGTTGTCATTTTCTAGAAATTTGATATTTTATTTAATATGCAATGAAATTTAATTTTTTTAAAAAAAGAGTGTAACACACATCTAAATGGTGCAACATTCTCTCATAATAGTGCAACGTTTACACAAATGATTTAAATATCTGTACAAATAGTATAAAATATGCATCGTTTATACATATATTGTATTATTTTTATAGTATGTTGTAATATATTATATTATTTTCGCGTAATATGCTATGCTATTCGTAATTTAGTGTAAAAATCATGCAAAATGTGTATTAACAATGTATATATATTGCACTATTTATATAGATATTGTACTATTTGGAATAGCATGTTGCACTATTTGAGGGAATGTTGCACTCTTTCATCTTATTAATTATATTTTATTCTTTTTATTTTGTCTTGAATGAGGATTCTCGTTTCACGAGAAAGGTACATATAATTATGGCTTAGCAGTTGTAATTTCCAAGAAATTTGACATTTTATTTAATATGCAATGAAATTTAATTTTCAAAAAAAAGAGTGGAACACACATCTAAATGGTGCAACATCCTCTAATAATAGTGCAACGTTTACACAAATGGAATAAATATATGTACAAATAGTGTAAAATATGTATCGTTTATACATAGATTATATTATTTTTATAGTATATTGTAATATATTATATTATTTTCGCGTAATATATCATACAATTCGTAATTTAGTGTAAAAATCATGCAAAATGTGTATTAACAATGCATATGTTGCACTACTTATACAGATATTGCACTATTTGGAAGAACATGTTGCACTATTTGAGAGGATGTTGCACTCTTTTATTTTATTAATTATACTTTATTCTTTTTATTTTGTCTTGAATGAGGATTCTCGTTTCACGAGAAAGGTACATGTAATTATGCCTTAGCACTTATCATTTTCAAGAAATTTGATACTTTATTTAATATGCAATGAAATTTAATTTTCAAAAAGAAATAGTGCAATACATATGTAAATGGTGCAACATCCTCTCATAATAGTGCAACGTTTACACAAATGATTTAAATATCTGTACAAATAGTGTAAAATATGCATCGTTTATACATATATTGTATTATTTTTATAGTATGTTGTAATATATTATATTATTTTCGCGTAATATGCTATGCTATTCGTAATTTAGTGTAAAAATCATGCAAAATGTGTATTAACAATGTATATATTGCACTATTTATTTAGATATTGTACTATTTGGATGAGCATGTTGCACTATTTGAGGGAATGTTGCACTCTTTCATCTTATTAATTATATTTTATTCTTTTTATTTTGTCTTGAATGAGGATTCTCGTTTCACGAGAAAGGTACATGTAATTATGGCTTAGCAGTTGTAATTTTCAAGAAATTTGACATTTTATTTAATATGCAATGAAATTTAATTTTCAAAAAAAAGAGTGGAACACACATCTAAATGGTGCAACATCCTCTAATAATAGTGCAACGTTTACACAAATGGAATAAACATCTGTACAAATAGTGTAAAATATGCATCGTTTATACATAGATTGTATTATTTTTATAATATAGTAATATATTATATTATTTTCGTGTAATATATCATACAATTCGTAATTTAGTGTAAAAATCATGCAAAATGTGTATTAACAATGCATATGTTGCACTACTTATACAGATATTGCACTATTTGGAAGAGCATGTTGTACTATTTGAGAGGATGTCGCACTATTTTATTTTATTAATTATACTTTATTCTTTTTATTTTGTCTTGAATGAGGATTCTCGTTTCACGAAAAAGGTACATGTAATTATGCCTTAGCACTTATCATTTTCAAGAAATTTGATACTTTATTTAATATGCAATGAGATTTAATTTTCAAAAAGAAATAGTGCAATACACATGTAAATGGTGCAACATCCTCTCATAATAGTGCAACGTTTATACAAATGGTATAAATATCTGTACAAATAGTATAAAATATGCATCGTTTATATATATATTGTATTATTTTTATAGTATGTTGTAATATATTATATTATTTTTACGTAATATACTATACTATTCGTAATTTAGTATAAAAATCATGCAAAATGTGTATAATTAACAATACATATGTTGCACTAGTTATACAGATATTGTACTATTTGAGAGGATATTGCACTCTTTCATCTTATTAATTATACTTTATTTTTTTTATTTGTCTTGAATGAGAATTCTCGTTTCACGAGAAAGTTACATGTAATTATAGTTTAGCAGTTATCATTTTCAAAAAAATTGACATTTTATTTAATATGCAATAAAATTTAATTTTCATAAAAAGAGTGTAACACACATCTAAATGGTGCAACATCCTCTCATAATAGTGCAACGTTTACACAAATAAAATAAATATCTGTACAAATAGTGTAAAATATATAAATAAATACTTAATTATAAAAAATAAGTAAATAAACACTTCCACCCCAAAAAATAAGTAAATAAACACTTAATTATAAAAATAAAAAAAATCAGGATTTGATGGTGAAGAGCCGCAACAAGTATAATAAAGGGGACAAAATTAAAAACACAAAAAACAATTGGATGGAATTAAAGGGAAAGGTGCTTACTCTTGCTTTGGAGCACGTACAACACCAACTTTCAATGAAGTGGGGTGTGGTGGGATGCCCTAATTCTTAGTTCGAATCTGTGCGGGGATGGTCAAAAGTCAACGAATTCGAGTGGGCCGAACCGGAACGGAGGAGGGAACCGGTCCAATGCCGAATCCGAACCGAACTCTTCTTTGGGTTAATTTGTCCGGGCCAGGGATATTAATGGTTACAAATATTCAAAATTTTATTCGAATCCGAACCAAAATGAAACAAATTTATTAAATACTTAATCAATTTGAATATAAAAAATAAATATCCGATGAGTTCGAATTCGGGTAGGAATTTTGTCTTTACCCAACTGTCCCAAACCTGCACTGAACCTAAATAAATTTTATATTATTGTATAATATATATAAATTTTATTTTTATTTTAAAAATTTAGATTTTAATATATTTTGAACTTAGCATTTTTGTTTACAAACGTATAAAATTTTAATTTTGGCAACTAGATATGTGAATTTTATTAGATATTATATCCTCGTGAACTCACTCAATTGAGCTGAAACTACAACACATTAGTTACAACAACCTAAAACTAGGATAATTCATGCGCAAATATATATCTTAAAGTTAATGATGGTTTTTGTTTTTGTAGACAAACAGTTGTTACATGTCATTCAACATAATCCGCATCAGCTTGCCTACATTCACCCCTTCTTTCGAACCATAGACGCCCGGCGTTGGACCTCCCTTTCCGCCGTTTGAACAAAAAACTCTGCTCCCAGCATGTCGTTTATTTCGATATTCGACGCCAAACTTGCTTCGGCCGTGTCGACGATGGCCTCGACAGTCAAAGTGAAGCCCAAGGCGGCGAGCAAGCGAGCGGCATTGGCGATCCGGCATATGTGCTTCCGTGTCTCTAGCAGAGTAAAAGACCCGCTTTCCTCTTCAGCGGCCGATGTTTTCTTCTGATCTTCCACTAACATGCCAACATTCTCTCCGAATTCTACGTGCTCGCCAACCCAAATGAATCCATTGCACCCAATAATCAAGTCGACCCCGTATTGTTCGAGGTGGTGAAAGTGTTGCTTCCGCCGCTTCACTAAGTAGGCCGGAACAGTAAGCAATTGACCTCTTTCAAGCTGCAATAAAATTCCAAACAGAATCATCAGCTGATAGTAGCAACTATAACAATTAACTTCAATCCTCAACTCTCCAATTGTAGAAATCTGTACACCTCATATGAAGAACATTTTTGGTTCAGGTAGAAGTTCAAGTAGAACCGTAACTTATACAAAGGCTATATTGGTCGGCACTTAATCAGTTCAGTAGGATTCATCAAAAGCTACTTTGATAATAAACATTACAGCAGTTTTTATTAGCACCTTCACTTCTACTTTAGCTTATAAAGATAAACCAATCAAAGGATCCAAATCTGACTTGAATCTGATGATGGTGTTGAGAATTAAACCAAGTTCAATTGCCTTGATTGTTTACGGTTTAAGACTTTCTTTGGGTTTAAACCCAATACAATCATTTGGCAAACTAATTTGACTCGAGATGATGCAAAAATCAAACATCCTCCTGGGATTGCCGCAACTCAGGAAAAACAGCATATGTCAGCAGGACAACCTACCTTTCCATATTTCTGACTCCTTGCTTGCAGGTGCAAGCTTCCATCATGCTGAAAACCACGAACCTCAGCCTAAAAAGCAACCATAAGATAAAAAGGCAGTTACATGTAATAACCCTTAACCAGAGAACACAATATTAACCGCTTTAGCGACTAGTGAACGGTTTGTCAAATAAAGACATCCGCTCCAATCTACTTGTAGCAATGCAATCACAATCTTGAGCCAAGTAGAAGTCTGAAACAGTTCTTATGCTAAATATTTCATATATCAGGTTGATAAGTAAGATCATTAACCATGCGTTCAAGTATACTTGATCTTGTCATAGAAGTCGTATGCAAGAGTTGGGCCGAGGTGTACGAAATTCCAGAGTAATGCTAGATAAGTTGACAAGAGGAGAGCTAGTCAGCTTTCCCCTATTGCACACACTAAACTACTACAGCTTATTAAGCATTGGGTTAAAACATATATTCCAGTGATTAGGCATATTATATTTTTATTACTATAGCAGAATCAATGGTCTCAATCATAATTTTGTAGCAATCCTTCAGAAAAGTGGGTATAGAAGTATAAATATGCATATATACCATATGTACACAGAAGCAATGATGGGCTTTCCTTCCGCTTCTGCACATCCCAGGCAGGTTTTGAGATCCACGGATATCCCCCGTGCAGGGAAATCTTGATGGACATCAGTCATGCATGCATTGTTAAGCAGGTGTACGAATCATAAAGCCAATCCAACACATGCAAGCTAGAACTTTCTTTAGTCATGTTTAGATGTAGCCTCATGCTAAGGCAACTTATTTCAAGACACAAAGATACCAGCCACAAGATCAAGAACTCCCTCGCGACTGACTCATACGCAGTTTGACCAAGGAATCATTAAGCATGCAACCTAAGCGAAAAAAGTAACAATGGGTGAAATAATGCTAAGGTGTTGAAAAAATTTATTCTTTCAAAAGTTGGTAGTGAAAATGAACTCGGCAAGATAAGCTCGACGAAGAATATGCAAAACCATGAATCAAGTCATAAACTGCAGGAAAAACAGAAAAGATTTAAAGTGTGCTTATATACTGGATATGCAAGTTCTTTCAAAAAATTTAATTTTGCCTACCACTTAAATCCAATATTCAGCATATCATTACCCATACTTCCACCAAATATACCTTTTATTAGGAAAACTCAATTCAAAACCATAGAACACCTTAAGAGTGTAAAGCATAATTAGAGGATAAAACCGACAACAACATGAGATTTCCCAAAACTTACTACATGAATAATTAACTAATACAGCAATGATACAATAACCTGACAAGAAACTAAGCTTTTACAGAAAAAGAATAGCATGGTGATTAACTAAGTACTTACACAAATTACATCATTTTCTTCAAAGATACTGCGCATGTTGAGTTCATCCACAGCAGTTCTCCGCCTCTACCAAATTAAAAATTTACAGTACAAAATGAAGTATATCAGCTCAAAGAGATCATGGAGCAGTACCAAAAACAAGAACAGTCAGCGTGACAGTCATTTAAAACGAAGATAAATGCACAATTATTTATCGTTCAACGGCTGCCATATAGCAAGAAAATGAACAAACCAGACAAAACATAATCTAACAAGTTTGATCATTTCAATGCAACAATTTACTTCTTAGGAACCTAAAAATCTGCCTAAATATGGCTAAGATTGCTGCGATACTTTTTACCATCATAAACACGGTAGACCCAACATGAACTAGCACTCTCTCCAATAAAGATGTACGCAGGACCTTTATATTGTTACGAATGTAAACCTCTTCAGGGTAGGGGAACATCACCAAAATCTGAATAAGAGCAGCGATGTACACATTTTTCTATATAGAAGATCTATATCTAATTCTTATTCCCTGAGTTACGCTATGCAAAAGTCTCCTTTTTACATGTCAACAACGACCTTGTTGAAAATTGCTGTATGCTACCAGCATTAAGACCAAACCAAAAAGGAACCACAGTTATTTATAAATAGACCACGAGTTCCATAAAATATCTCCATGATGTGAAATTTATCGTGTGAACTAAAGAAAACATAAGGGTTCATATTTTCCTGGAACACAATACCGAAATTCCTAGGAACATAATATCCAAGTAAACTTTGAGTCTCCAGATATCAACAACTTTTTCTAGCACAAAAGTAGAGAGTACAGATTGTGCAGCAGTGTGAATTATTACGAAGCTCATTTATGTAGTTCGGCTGCAACCTTCCATTCATTTGATCGGTAAAGAGCGAACCACTTCGAGTCGAATTTTAATCATAAGCTATGTCTTTCTATTTACCACATAACAATAGAAATTTCAAATTTTCTTAAACTTATTCCTACGCGATTATACAATTGGTTTCTCTTCCCTCCCTACGAACATATTGATAAAAATTTACTTCGATTTCCATCACCAGTAAGGTTAAATTGCGAGGAAGATACCGGGAAAAAAGAGATATAACTTTACCTGAATACCATCAGGCAAATTCATAGACGAAAGCATTAAGACCGCAACTTGACTGAAATTTATCTCCAACTTCCAGCGTTTTGGAACAATCTTTACAAATGGAAAAAATATAACAGAATAGTTAAACTACAGGAAAGAAGCGCATATACGGCGACAATACAGAATAGAATATGAAGTGCGTATAAATGTCTAAATAACTAATCATCCTCTTTTCCGTCCTATAATTATATACACCGTATTTATGTCAACCAGCATAGGATACCAAAATTTTACCTCGATAACACGGCCAACAATGATATCGCCAACCTCCGGTTTATACCTGCGCATCATCGATAATATGCGAACTATTGTTTAAAATTTCTCATCATCACATATACAAGCAAATGATCAAAGCCCAATAACATGAACCCAACTTTGAAAAAGCAAATTGCTAATAAGAGGTGTTTGGTTCCGCCGAGAAGAGGTTAGAAAACCGTTTTCCGACTGAAAAAGAAACAGAAATTCTCCGAAAACACTTAGGGGGTGTTTGGTTTTCGCGAAAATATTTCAGAAAATAAATTTTTGGCTAGAAAAGTATTTTCTGTTCGTTTGACTCCTAGAAAAATTAGTTTTAGTAGTGTTTTTGTTTTCCAAATTTTTTATTCAAAAAAATGAAAACGGTGAAAAAAAAGCGTTTTTTCATAAAATCTTTTTCTTTTCAGAAGTTTCTATACCTGAACTACGGACTATTTTGATTTGGCTACATCAATTCGTTTGATTTGAGTCGGTCGCAACGACACTTTTAACTTCAAAATTTGAATGAGCCGTTCATCTTACACAGGTTTATTAGTTAGTATGCTTCATACAACTCTCGCAACTATAGATTCATTAAAGTAAGTAATTAGCTTAAATTTTGAAAAATTAGGTAGCTGATTCGAAACGGTCCATAGCTGAGGTAAGTGTTGTAGTTTTTACCAAATTATTTTTTCCCCTCACCCTTTGTTCTCTCTCTCTCTCTCTCTCTCTCTCTAAAACCCCTCAAAGTGTTACCAAAAAAACAAAAAGAAAAAGAAAACATACCTAGCTCGTAGAGTACGAACATAAACGAGTTTGTTCACTCGCTCGACCACGCCACACAACGTCGCCACCACTTCACCATCACAATCCAACGTCCCATGCCCTCTATCCATTAAAAAATTAAAAGAAATTAAAAAGAAACATAACAAAAAAGAAAGAAAAGAGTGAAAAGGAGTGAATCGTGATTCTCACTTGAGGATGTTGTCTTCGTGGTTTACTTGGATGGGATCGGCGACGGCGACGGCGACGGAAGAAAGGGGGGAGGAGGAGGAAGACGGGAGGGAGTGGAGCTGCCGGAGGGCAGACTGCAGCCGCACCCGCTGCGTTTGGTTCAGCGACGGCTGCAAGTCTCTCATTTTTCTTCACTCCCCCTTCAAATTCTCGACGGCAGAAATCGCGTGGGAGCGGAAGTTGGACGCGGCGGCGGCGGCGGCGGCGGCGGACAGACAGGGGTTTTTTAGGGGATGAAAGTTAGAAGGATGGGTCGGATGATGGCAGACGGCAGAGAGGGTTTTAGACTTAGACCCGCCCGGTTGGAAGTTAGTACTAGGGCTGTCAACGAGCCGAACTCGAGCGAGCCAGAGCCAGCTCGAGATCGCCTCGAAAGTGTTCAAGGTCGGCTCGTCTTCGGCTCGAGCTCGTGACGAGCTCTACCTAAATTTCTGTAAGAAAAATCACATCAAACTCTAATTAGAAGCTTAAGAAAGAAACTCCCATATATTCTGCTAAAAAAAATCATAAGAAAAAGAGAGAAAAAAAAAAAAAAAAAAAGATGAAGATCATGGAAGACGAAGAACGAACCTGCTGAAAGCGCCGGTGCCGGAGTTCCATCGAGATATGCGAACGGCGAAGAATGCACTGCCGGGAGCGTGCGAACGGTGAAGACGGAAGAGCGCTGCCGGGGGTCTTCGGGCGTAGAGAGAGAGAGAGAGAGAGAGAGAGAGAAAGAGAGAGGCGGCTGTGTGTGTGCCCAATGTGTGAAAAAAAACGGAAAGAGGAATTAGGGTGAGGGAAAAGCGGCAGAGCGCTGCCCGGGGTTCTTCGGGCGTAGAAAGAGAGAGAGAGAGAGAGAGAGAGAGAGGCGGCTGCGTGTCTGTGCAATGTGTGGAAAAAAAAAAAAAAAAAAAAAGTAAGAGGAATTAGGGTTAGAAAAAGAAAAAGGTTAGAAGTTGATGCAATATTATTAGGAGTCAGGCTACTATGCTATCAATAGCATCAAGCATTTGATGCTATCAAGTTTTCTACTGTTAGATCTACCCTTTGACTATTTCTACCTGTTAGATCATATTATTCAACCAACCACTCACTCAACCCTAGAGGACCCACATCATCCTAACTGCATATCCTTTAATCCAATGGCCGAAAACCTAATAGCATCATTGACTTGGTGTTATTAATAGTATAGTAGCCTAGTTCATATTATTAGTTAGATTTTAATCCAACTGTTAAAATTTTAAATACAAGTGGGCCTCCTTATAAATAAGTTGAGGTTTATTTTTCAAGTTGGGCTCAAAAATTAAAAAATAACAATCTATATTATTTATTTATATATAAATATAATTATATATTTATATTTATAAATATAATATATATAAAAATTATATTAATATAAAATAAATGTAATTGAGCTGTTATCGAGCCGAACACGAGCGAGCTGACCCTAGCTCGTGTTCGACTCGTTTATTAAACGAGCTGAAAAATTCAGCTCGTATTCGGCTCGTTTACTAAATGAGCGAGTCGCTCTCGAGCTCATTTCGAGCCAAACACGAGCTGGCTCGCGAACGGCGAGCTGGATTGCCAGCCCTAGTTGGAACCAGACAGTCGCCGATTTTAGGGATGTGGGCTTTTTTCGCACCCCCTCAGAAAAAAAAAGAATTCACAAATAACCCCACAAATTTATATTTACAAAATTGATTCTATTCCCGCCACGTGAGCGTCACGTAAGTATAGATGGAGTATAGGTTAAGTTGAACATGGATACGATGAATGATTCACCCAATTCGTGATGTCTAACATATGTATATTGCAAAACAGATCTAAAAGATAAATTAAACAAAACTATATATATATATATATATATATATATATATATATACACACTATTAAAAAAAAAGGCAAAAACAAAAAGGCCTTTTTGCATAAAAAATTCACTAGTTTTGGGTTTTTGCAAAATTGGTTCGTTATTTTCGATTTTGCAGATTCGGTCCGAATTTTTCAGCAAACTGACCAAAATACCCTTTTTACTTTTTCTCTCTCCTCTTTTTTTTCTCTCTTCTTTTTTTTTCTGTCACTCTTTTTTTTCTCTCCGAACGGCGGAGGCGGAGGCGGAGGCGGAGGTGGAGGCGGAGGCGGAGGCGGAGGTGGAGGCGGAAACGGCCCGCCTCGCCTCTGCCCCTCACGCCCTCGCACGCGCACCCTCGCCCTCCTCGCCTCCCACCCCGCCGAGGCCGCGCCGCGCCGCGACTCCTTTTTTTTTTTTACCTCTCCG
This sequence comes from Puya raimondii, assembly GCA_016920855.1. Taxonomy (NCBI): domain Eukaryota; kingdom Viridiplantae; phylum Streptophyta; class Magnoliopsida; order Poales; family Bromeliaceae; genus Puya; species Puya raimondii. The sequence goes on from JABWPP010000050.1 coordinate 186,403,009, forward strand.
ACCCTCCTCCACACACCGTCTCCGCCGTCGCCGCCGCCGCCGGCGACGAAGAAGTGTTTCTTGCGGCCGAGAAGCACGCCGGCGAGAGAGGGGAAAAAAATAGTTACACTCCGGCGAAGGCGGTGGGTCATGACAAAAAAAAATTGTAAAGAGAAAAAAAAAGAAATAATAAAAAATAATATTTTTTCCTACAGGAAACCAAAAATCATAGAATAAGGATGAAAAAGATGAAATTGCACTGTTAAAATAATGTTGCACTGTTTTAAAAAAAATTTACACTGTTTTAAATAACTTTGAGACGAAAATTACACTCTTTGAGATAAAAATTACACTTTTTAGACTAAAATTACACTATTTGGATGAAAATTATACCATTTCTTTTTCTCTTCTTCTTCCTCGTTGCACCATTTCTCCTCGTTGCACTATTTCTTCGCACTCTTTCTCCCCAACCAAACTCGGATCCGGTCACCTCCCTCTCCGGACCGCGCGGCGTGGGGCGGATCTCGAGGAAGCACTCGGAATCGGGGGAGGCGGGGAGGAGGAGCACGACGACGACGAGGAGGAAGCCTCAAAGGAGGATGAGGAGGACGACGACGACGACGGGCGCGGGCGCAGGGGCGCGGGGGCAGGGGCGCGGAAGCGGGCGAGGGCGCAGGGGCGCAGCCGGCGGGGGCGCCGGGCGCGGGCGCAGGGGGCGCAGGGAGCGTCCCCTGCGCCCACCCTGGGGGCGCGGGTGTGGGCCCGGTCGGGCGCAGGGGCGCAGGGGCCCGCCGCCCCCCCCCCCCCCCCCCCCCCCCGGGTGGGGGCGCAGGGGGCGCTCCTTGCGCCCCCTGGGCGCCACCCACCTCCGTGCCCCTGCGCCCGCGCCCGTCGTCGTCGTCCTCCTCCTCCTCCTCCTTTGAGGCTTCCTCCTCGTCGTCATCGTGCTCCTCCTCCCCGCCTCCCCCCAATTCCGAATGCTTCCTCGAGATCCGCCCCGCGCCACGCGGCCCGGAGAGGGAGGTGACCGAATCCGAGTTTGGTTGGGGAGAAAGAGTGCAAAGAAATAGTGCAACGAGGAGAAATGGTGCAACGAGGAAGAAGAAGAGAAAAAGAAATGGTGTAATTTTTATCCAAATAGTATAATTTTAGTCTAAAAAGTGTAATTTTCATCTAAAATAGTGTAATTTTTGTCTCAAAGTTATTTAAAATAATGTAATTTTTTTTTAAACAGTGCAACATTATTTTAACAGTGCAATTTTATTTTTTTCTTCGTTCTTTTATGATTTTTGGTCTTTCCTGTAGGAAAAAATATTATTTTTTATTTTTTATTTTTTATTTTTTATTTTTTCTCTTTATAATTTTTTTTTTGTCACGACCCACCGTCTTCGTCGGAGTGTAACTATTTTTTTTCCCCTCTCTCGCCGGCGTGCTTCTCGGCCGCAAGAAACACTTCTTCGTCGCCGGCGGCGGCGTCGGCGGCGGGGACGGCGTGTGGAGGAGGATCGGAGAGGTAAAATAAAAAAAAAAAGGAGTCGCGGCGCGGCCTCGGCGGAGTGGGAGGCGAGGAGGGCGAGGGTGCGCGTGCGAGGGCGAGGGCGTGAGGGGCAGAGGCGAGGCGGGCCGTTTCCGCCTCCGCCTCCGCCTCCGCCTCCGCCTCCGCCTCCGCCGTTCGGAGAGAAAAAAAAAACAGCGACAGAAAAAAAAGAGGAGAGAGAAAAAGTAAGAAGGGTATTTTAGTCAGTTTGCTGAAAATTCGGACCGAATCTGCAAAATCGAAAATAGCGACCCAATTTTGCAAAAGCCCAAAACTAGTGAATATGCAAAAAGGCCAAACAAAAAAAAAAATTATAAATAATTTTTTAATTAAAAAGCTAAAGTTCGATGACCTATATTAGATAGTTTTATCTTATTAAAGTTAAACTTTATCTTATACAATATATGAGTATATCTTATACACTCGGGGGGTGTTTGGTTCGGGGTTAGGGGAGAGTATAAGGGGGTTATCCCCCCCTATCCCCAAACACTTTTTTTGGGGGGGGGGGTGGGGGTTAACACAAACCCCACCCCTTTTTGAGTTATCCCGATAACTCAAAAAGGGGTGGGGTTTGTTAACCCCACCCCAAACACTTTTTTTTGGGGGGGGGGGGGGGGGGTGGGGTTAACAAACCCCACCCCTTTTTGAGTTATCGGGAGTTATCCCGATAACTCAAAAAGGGGTGGGGTTTGTTAACCCCACCCCCTCGGAATTGGGGTGGGATTAAGTAATCCCACCCCAATTTTTTTTAAATTATATTTATAATTTAAATTTTAAATTTTAATTTAATTTTTAAGTTTAAAGTTTTTATATTTTAAATTTTAAATATTAATTTTTTAAATTTAAAAATTTGTATTCTTAAAATTAATATTTTAAATTTTAAATTTTAAATTTTAAATTTTAAATTTTAAATTTTAAATTTAAATTTAAATTTTAAAATATTATTTTTAATTTTTTAAATTTAAATTTTGATATTTTAAATTTAAATTTAATCTTAAATTTAAAATTTAGAACTTCAAATTTTTAATTGAGATTTTAAATTTTAAATTTTATTTTAAATTTTTGAATTTTTAAAGTAATATATTTAAACTTAAAATTTTAAATATAAATTTTAAAAATTTAAATTCAAATATATTGAGCAATATTATTATTTTCTATTTATAACTACTCATTATTGTTCTTATTCCACCTTAACGAACCAAACGCTATTTTTCTTATTCCCGGGAATAACCCAATTTTCATCCAAACGCAAAATTCGTCTAACCCCGGCTTATCCCTGCACTTAACCCTATCCCTGGAATAGACAATTCTTACTTAACCCCGAACCAAACGAAGCCCGGTGTACAGTTTTTTTACACCATATTTATAAAAAATTTATTATAAAGATAAAAATATATTAATTTTTGTATATAAATTTTTTATTAATTATAGATTGTATTTAAGGGCCAAACAAATGTAAAATTGAGGATCAATTTTTACCCAATTCGTGATTTCTAACATATGTATATTGCAAAACAGATCTAAAAGATAAATTAAACAAAACCTTATATATATATATATATATATATATATATATATATGTATATGAGTAGTGCTTCTATACTTGTAATTTTTCTACACCGTTCATTCATTTCTATTCAACGGAGGGGATTTAATTTTTCAAAAATTGTGACCTGCAATAGCAGGTCACTTTGAGAGAGGTACCGGTCACCAGGTACCTCACAGAGAAATATTATGGTCTTTTATTAGAAGGGTAATTTAGTAACTTTATATTTACCATTTTATTAAAAAAAATTCCTCTCTTTGTTTCCATTTTCTCTCTTTATCTTTCCTATTTAGCCATAGTAAAGATGTGAGGAGTTGAATTCAGGGCGAATTTTTAAAACCCAAACCCGAACCCGATTATTAAAACCGAAATAGAACCTAAACTCAAATTCAAAAAATTTTAGAAAATCATATCCACTCGTGTACCCGACTAAACATCCAAAATCTGAACCCTCGCCCGAGCCCAAAAATCTGAACATAAAACATTATTTCTCTCTACAATATTTCAAAAAATTTAAAATTAAATTTAAAATTTTAAAATACATATTCACATATAACATCAAACATTTTTATATTTTATAATACAATATATTTTGTAATATGGTAAAAGTAAATTTTTGTTTCGGATTCAAATCTATGTATTTGGATTTAGTTTTGGATTTTGAATTTTTGATCAGTTCTAGGCGTGGATATGAATTTTCAAAATCCGTCAATTTTGAAAATAGGTTTGCGATTGCTAGTTGGATTCGAATTCGAGTCCTTAATTATTTTTTGACCAATAATTTAATCTTTTTAATATTTTCATTTAAAATTTTGTGTAAAACTTTTATTATCTCAAACGATTAATTTTTTTAAAACATCTATTATATCTAATGGTTCTAAAGTATTCTTATTATTCAGTTCAGCAGGTTGAACTGAGAAGCTTGATAGAATAGATTATAGTTTGATCAGTCCAAACAACTATTTTATTTTTATTTTTATTTTTAAATCATTGATACTAATTTAATTAAAATAAATAATAAAAATTTGTAAACTAATTGCAAACCAAAAGGTAAGGGATTGACATTTTCAAAATCGACTAAATAAATCAAATCAATTAGAATGACTAATTTGATAAAATATATAAATAATCTACATTTATTTTATACAACTTTGTTTAATTTATCGACATTTCAAATTTTGTTTACTATAATAAAACTTCATGGTGGACATCTAGTATAAGCTTAAAATTTAAATTCTACAATCTAAATTTATTTATTTAGTAGAAAGATCAAATTATACATACTATTTAGATTCTGAATTTCAAATTTACTTTCAGCTTATTTTTTTTAAATTATAATACATGATCTAATTGTTTTAAATGATAGAATTAGAATCAATTTAGCGCATATAATTATTTTCTAAGATAAATTTGAATTGTACCCTATATACTCTTTAATCAATTAACCACATTTTCTTTTAAATAGTAACACAAATTTAATGTCTAAACTAAAAAGTTATTAATTTTTTAAACATATTAAATATACCGAATTTAAATAATTATCTATATTCAATTTTTTAAAATTAATGATACAAAATTAATGTCTAAACTAGAGGAATTTTAAAAAAAATTAACATATTATATATGTTGAATTTAAATATTTAGTAATATTAAAAAAAATTAAATAGTGATACAAAATTAACATTGAATTTAAATTTTTAGCCTATACAATTCTATTCTAAGAAAAATTCAATTATACCCAATATTCCTAATCAATTAAAGTCTAAATTAGAAAAAAATTTAAAATTTTTAAATATATTAAATATGTTGAACTCAAATATTCACCCAAATTCAAATATGTTTAAATTAGTGATACAAAATTAATGTCGAAACTAGTTGAATTTAAACATTTACCAACAATAAAAGTTTTTTTTAAATAGTGATACAAAATTAATTCTAAAATATAAAAAAAATAAAATTACAATATTACATATGCTGAATTTAAATAGTGATTCAAAAACATTATAACATATTAAATATGTTGAATTCGTTATTATGAATTTTAAATTTGTTAAAATAATAATGCAAAATTCTTCTTTTTTAAATTTATATTTTAAATTTAAATATTAAATATTTAAACCCAACATGTTTAGAAACATTAATATTTCTAAATATCTATAATTTAAATTAATGCCTAGATTGGAAGAATTCCAAATTTTCTATTATTAATGCCTAAATTACTCCACAATTAATGGCTAAAATTGGGTTAATCAATATTAATGAAAACTTTCTTATAATATTTCCTAGTTTAATTACAAAAATATCCTTATATTAAAAAACCTATTAACCTGCTACATAACAAAATGACAGTTTTAATCTTCCTCAATCAACAGTTAGGATTTTTTTTATTTTTTATAAAATAAAGTACCGAATCATTTCTCTCTCTCTCTCTCTATATATATATATATATAGTATTAAAAAATAGGCAAAAACAAAAAACAAAAAAAAGTGTTGAAAGAAAAAGAAATAAATAAAGGGGAGGGCTGCCATACATGAATGGGGATGTTACAACATTCCCAATTCATAGTTTCTATATATAGATAGATATATAGATAGATAGATAGAAGACCACTGATGTGGGTGATAAAGTCTAAATTAATTCATCTCATAGACTAATAGTAGCACAAAAAATTTCAAAATTTCAACGAGTAAACATAAGCCTCGTTTGGCATCGCAGTTGTTTTCTCTTTAATTTTTTTTAAACACTAATCTATATAATTTTATATAGCAAAGGACAGGTTTTTTTTTAAAATCATGATTGATTAACTTAAAGTACACATTTGGAAGCAAAAGAATTATTTTCAAAAGAAAAAAAAACCAAATAAGTACCTTGGATGCAAGGACTTCAAACAATCCATTATCCATTCTTACACCTTGTAAATTTTATTTAAAAATCGAAAACAAATACAATATCAAAGGAGGTCATAGTGTTTTTTTTTGGTGGGGGGGGGGAAATTATATGTAGTCTTACCAAATCCCCTGTCAACCAGATAGGATCCACTTCATCTATCAACCGGTCAACCCAATCCAACCCTTTTGTTCAATCCATCTTCAGTAGATATATATATATATGTTAACCATGATTTGAATATTTTGGATTACGGTCTTGTTACCAAACAACATGCAGTAATTAATCATATGATCAAGAAATGCTAAATGCGCAGTCAAAAATGGGATATATATTATACACCTCTCGCATCCAAAGGTTGAGACAATCTTTGTTCGGTTGTTTGCAAGGATTTAACTTGCCGGCACGGTACGGTATGGTGCATGCCGGGCCGTGCCGATGTCTGTCACAAAAAATATGTGTGTGCCGACACATAATGACATGAAACATTTATTTTTGTTTAGCAACAAAATATGCCAATTATTTATTATGTATTTTTATCAAATCTTTTGAACCGCATTGAGAAAATTACTAATTAATTTCAAGAATATAAGGTTTTGAGTTGTGCCATCGGCGCGGGGCTGTATGGTACCGATATCATGCTGGCACGATACGGCACGGTGGGTACGGTCCGTGCCGACAGGCACTTTAATCCTTGGTTGTTTGTATTAAACCAGAAAAAAAAATGATAAGATTAGTGGAGAGTTTATGGTTTTTGAATGAAAAGAGTGTAAAATTTACATCCAATTTGGATGTACAAATAGCATCACTCTAATCATATTTGCTAAGTAATTTTCTTTTCAGAAGTTTATCTCCATTTCCCCGTCTAAGCGAGCGAAGCGTCCGCCTGTTGGGAGAAACTTTCAACTACTATCTTATTTTCTCCGGTGGTTGATGGGGCTTGAAGTAGGGGTGGCACTTCATTAATGTTTGGTTGCGGAGCAGAGTAGGAAACTTAAAAAGCTGAATTTCTATATTATAATGTCTTTTGTAAAAGAAAATTTTCAATATCTCTTTTCTCTTTCATGAGCTTGATCAAGTTGTTGATCTTAGGTTAAGTTTTGATTATCGGTCTTTCTATTTTTTTTTTTTTGTCTCTTTTTTTTTTTTTTTTTGATTCTTGGTTTTACCTTGGAGGATCATCACCCTTTTCTCTATCTTCTTGTATCTTGTAATGCCCTTAAAAAAAAAAAATCTTGAAAATGCTATTCTTGGTATCATGTTCCAAAAAATTAACAAGGAGTAGGTTCCGGAACATGGAATGAAACCAGAGTGGCTGCTGGGGTTCAGTTTTTGCGAAACCCTATTGGAGGTTCCGGAACCTGATTACAATACGAAACATGGACTCGTGGTTTGGGTACCTAGCCGTAGGGGTGTCAACGAGCCGAACACGAGCGAGCTGGGGTCGGCTCGTGTTCGGCTCATTTCATAAACGAGCCGAACACGAGCCGACTCGTTTAAGTATCGAGCCAAAAAATTCGGCTCATGTTCGGCTCGTTTATTAACGAGCTGAACACGAGCCGAACACGAGCTGACTCAAAAACAATAAGTTAAAATAATTAGAAATGATATATATATATATATATATATATATATATATAAAAAAAAAAAAAAATTTATGAAATTTTATCCATTAGACTTTGATCTAATGGTTGAAACTTTACATATAAATTGACTTTTTATAATTGAGTTGGTTTTTAATTTAGATTGGGCTAAAAATTAAAAAAAAAAAAATTATATTTATATATAATTATTTATTTATATATATATATATAAATTAATTTAAATAATATAAAAATTAAATATATATATATTCGAGCTGTTATCGAGCCGAACACGAGCGAGCTGACCCCAGCTCGTGTTCGGCTCGTTTACTAAACGAGCTGAAAAATTCAGCTCGTGTTCGGCTAGTTTACTAGACGAGCGAGTCGATCTCGAGCTCATTTCGAGCCGAACACGAGCTGGCTCGCGAACAGCGAGCTGGCTCGCGAACAGCGAGCTGGATTGCCACCCCTACCTAGCCGTGACAACAATGAGAACAGTGGCAGTATTGTAATTTTCTAATTCAGAAAAAAAAAAAAATAACTATAGGAGTACTATAGCCATAGGTACTGTAGCAATGAGTAATGTAGCGGCAGGTGGAAAAGGAAAAAAGAAAAAAAATAGAGAGAAGGTTAAAAAGTAAGCACAGGAGGGAAGCCACAGACGCTAGCTAGGATAAGGCCGCAAAGGCAATGAAAAATATCACACAGATCTAAATAAAATTTTTATTAACTTAAACTTTCTCTACAATAGATATCAAGCCTATTTATATAAATCAAATTCAAATTCTAATGTTAATAAACTCATTTGATTTTAAGAATTTTTCTAATACAAATTTATCTAATTTTAATTTAAAACTTCAAAATTCATATCCCTAATTTTCATGATTTATTCTACATCAAAAATGCTAAAAATCTTTTAAAAAAAAGGCCACTGAAATAAATTAACAAAATGATAATTCTAATTTTTTTTTAAAAAAATAAGATTTTAAATTATAATCCCTTTCTTGGCTGCACTATTCGCTTTCGCGACATAGAATCCTATCATCAAGATCAATAGGATCAATAACAATAATGTTAGCCATTGAATATTCGGCATAATTTGATGATTTGATAATGTAATCCAACACCAGTATCTCGAATAATCTTTAATAATGATTGCCGGAAGTACCATCAACATCTTGAAATCTGAATTGGTAGATATCTTTTGTTAAAATATAGAAGAAGGGATTGATGAATTTGTGATGTTGTAGCGGAAGATCATGTGTCAATGGAAGAGGGAGATGCATTGATGTATGTAACTCGATTTGTGGCAAAAGAGACTCCTTTAGTAGTGGTGATGGTGGTTGATAACAAAAGCTTCTATAACTTTTGGAACCATAGCATATCAGATGCCATTATCATGAAATATGTACATATTTTTTTTCCATAGCAAAAAGTATTCTTTGCCTCATGCCTGGTCGGCCAAGGATGATATCACATTCCTTCATGTCAACCACGACAAATATAATTTCGTCTTTGTATTAATCTTATATCGTAAGAATACTAGATTTAACGTATTTCGATTCCATGTTTGTCTCATTATAAGAAACGAAATGAGGATAAAAACAATGGCACAAAATAAAACCTAATTTCTTCATTTTAAAAAAAATTATATCATGGAAAAGTTACTAATCAATTTGTACTCCATATAGAACCCTATCTAATCGCATAAAAGTTTGAAAGTAAGAAGTAAGAGAAATAGGATCCGCAATTGAAAAAGGGAAAGGAACGATTTTCAATGCATTTTAGAATCGATTTTGCTCCAACGGAGGATTTTTTGGCTCTGATGTCAAGGCAGAAAATACTGTTGCAGCACTGTAGACGTAGGTACTACATAAATGAGTATTATAGTAATAAGTGAAAGGGGAGGGGGGAGGAGAACAAAAAGAAGAAAGGAAGAATAAGAGGAAGTCACACAGGCTAAGATAAAGCCATAAAGGTGATAAGCAAGATCACAAAGATCTAAATAAAATTTTTATTAACCAAAAAAAATCTCTCTAGAATAGATATCAATCCTATTTTTAGTAAATTAAAACCTAATTCTAATCCTAATCAACTCTCTTGATTTTATAAATTTTACTAATACAAATATATCTAATTTTAATTTAAAACTTTTAAATTCATATATCTAATTTTTAGGGTGTTCCATATGAAAAATTCTAAAAATCTAAAAAAAAAACTCTACAATAAACTAATAAAATAATAATTTAAAATTTAAAAAATAAAATTTTGAATCGATTTCTTGGCTGCATCATTTTCTCTCCTTCCTACCTATATATACTCTTTCACAACATTTGGTTCAAGGATAAGGGGGGATGAAGGGTTATCCCCCCCTTTTATATCCAAACGCAAATTTCGTACCCGAGAATAGTAATTCTCGGATAACTAAAATAAGCTGGTATAATTCGGTATAAGTCTGAAATTACTGTTCCACCTTTTTTCCTGGAACAAGCGGGAACAACGTCAATTAATCTTTAATTAATTTTAATTATAGTATTAAATCATTAATTAATCTAATTAATATATTTAAATAATTAATTAATCTAATTAATATATTTTTATTTTTAAAATTTAAAAAAATTAAATTTTAAATTTTAAAATTTATAATTTGTAATCTCAAAATTAAAGTTTATAATTTTAAATTTTAAATTTTAAAATTTAAATTTTTCATGGTACATTTACTACTCTAGGGTCATTAGAGAGATATTTTTATATTTTTCAAATTTCAATTTGATCTTAAATTTTTAATTTTTAATTTTTAATTCAAAATTTGAGATTTTGAATTTTAAATTTTAATTTCATATTTTGAAATTTAAAAGTTAAAATTTTAAATTTAAAAATATAAATATAAAATTTAGAAATTCAAATTCAAATATAATGGGAGGGGTAATATCATTATTTTTCTATTTATAACTACCAATTATTCTTTTTATTCCATCTTATCTTTCTAAACGCTATTTTTCTTATTTTCGGTAACAACCTAATTTTTATGCAGACGCAAAATTGGTCTAGTTCTTGTTTATACCTGAACTTATATCTATTTTTGGAATAAGCAGTTATTACTTATACCCGAACCAAAGGATACCTTTAATTCTAAACCCTAACCCTTTTCCACTCTATCACACTCTTTCCTCCTCCTTTCTTAGCCAACCCAGGAGTACAAGGGAGCCTTCATCTTCCTCCTCCACAAGCCTCTTCAATGGAGATCGAGTTGGGAGCTTCATTTTGGGGGATCTTGACCTAGTAAGCCTCTTGGTTGAGAGCAAACTTTTGGATCAAGGTGAATGTTGCTTGATCTTGATCTGGTTGAGAGATTTTTGTAGTTCCTTGCGTATTGTATGGATTTTGAGCTTGTAACAGCAATTCGGAGTGATTTTGGGAAGTGGGTTTTGAATTCACGGATTTTTATCCTTTTTTTTGTGTGAACTTCCAAATAAGCCAAGTTTCCATGCTTGTTCAGGTTATCCTTGCCTCCTCGGAGCTTTCTAAATGGTCGAACGAAGCATCTTGTATGATTTTGGAAAAAACTACCAAATTCATTTTTAACCTTGAAAACCCTAGAAATAGATCTAGGAGTTTTGCTTTTATATGCTCTCTATGCCTTGTTTTATTCCTAGCTACCATCTTGAAAGGTTGGAACTTGGAAGTGGATTCTGGTCGGTGGCGCAACTCCACGAAAAACGTGAGATTGCCGCAGCTGGAAATGTTGCTTGGGAGGCCTGGCTTCGAAATTTGATATCTAGGTTTCAGAACCAGCTCAATGGAACAAGAATCCAACGTTCGGATTCTACAGAACCTGACCCTAGGTTTTGAAACCTTGGAGTACGTAGTTCTGGAACCTCCACTTCAAGTTCCGGGATCTATCATTTCAAAAACTTCATTAACAGAATTTTATGAGTTATTTTGGTCGAGGATTAATTGCGTCCTGTCTTAGTGCATGATCTATTTAATTACGCTCTCTATAGGTCCGAGCAAGGATCGAAGAGCTGCGGACGTGTCGTGACCATCATAAGAGCTGCTTGAGGTTGGTGCTAAATTCAAAATAGCTTTAATAAAACGCTGAAAACATAAATATTTAATTATTCCCTTCAACCTACTCTCGAAAATATGATAGTTCATGTTACTACAGTTTTATACATATACCATACTCGTTGTTCATAATATATTTGCTTATTCATGGTAGATATTGATTAAAGCATTCTAGGTCATCTATGTATACTTGTTGTATTCTCCCTTGTCATAAAAAGCATGATAATTGGGACATAAAACAATTAGAATGACATTGTGGACTAGTAGTAGTGGTACAACTTGTATTGACCAGGGTAGCCGTACATCGTAGATTGTGGACATGATATTTAGTCCTTTAGGCTTCGTTTGGTTCGGGTATAAGCAAGAACAAGTAGTTCCAGGGATAGGTACAAGTTCGGGTATAAGCGAGAACTAGACTAATTTTGCGTTTGAATGAAAATTAGGTTGTTCCTGGGAATAAGAAAAATAGCGTTTGGATAGATAAGATGGAATAAAAAAAATAATGGGTAGTTATTATTTAAAAATAATAATATTATCCCTATCATTATATTTGAATATTAAATTCTTAAATTTTGCATTTATAATTTTAAATTTTAAAATTTAAAAGTTAAAATTTAAATTTAACTTTTAAAATTTAAAAGTTAAAATTTAAATTCAAATTTTAAAATTTTAAAGTTAAAATTTAAATATAAATTTTAAAATTTTAAATTATTAATTTTAAAAATCATAATTTTAAATTTAAGACCTAATTTAAATTTAAAAGCTATGAAATATTAAATTTAAAATTTAAAATTAAATATTTAAAATATTAATTTTAAAATTTAAATTTAAAATTTAAATTTAAAATTTAGAATAGAAAATTATAAATTTTAATTTTAAAATTACAAAATTTTAAAATTTAAAATTACAAAATTTAAAATTTAAAATTACAAGTGTTCCCAGGGTGGGTGGGAACACTTGTTCCCACCCAATACCGGGATAACCCGGTTGGGTGGGAACTTGGGTGGGAACAAGTGTTCCCACCCACCCCCAATGGTGTTTGGGTACAAGATGGGGGATAAGAGCCTTATCCCCCATCTTGTACCCCATCCAAACGCAGTGTTAATGCCACCATTATTGTTGACCATGGAGTATCGCAACTTGAGACTGATGTTATACTCCCGTATCATCGCCACGAGGGGTCTGATCATCCATGTGGTAGGGCGAGCTCTTCCAAAAGAGTACACGTAATTGATCGTTGTGCTTGGACCGGAAAGTTAGGGTAACCGCGAAATAATGACCCAAGATTAAAAAGTGATGGCCTTATATGGGACTGAAAAGTTAGGTGTTAGATTGGGTCGAGAATATTGATCGTTGTGCTTGGACCGAAAAGTTAGGGTAACCACGAATTAACGACCCAAGATTAAAAAGTTATGGCTTTATATGGGACTGAAAAGTTAGGTGTTAGATTGGGTCGAGAATCGACAATCATATTCATTGGTTGATGCATAGCATAAGATCACTTAGCCCAGGACCGAAAGGTTAGGGCGCTGATTTGGACACGAATCAACAATTCATATGAGCCGATTGATGCGTAAATGTACATTATACGCATTCCATGAGACAAAGCTTATTTCCATTCTTCTAGTACAATTTATTATTTTTGATACCTGCTTTTCCAAAGCTACCTTTTCTTAATTATTAGTGGTCGGTGCAACTTGTCCTCGTCGGCTTGTTGTATTTAAAAAAATTTATAAGTTTCTCACCCCCACTATTTTTCAGATACATCTGGCAAGGTAGAGCGAGACGCGATAAGAAGATCGTGCATTAGATAGATCCTCCCTCTTACAGTTGCACCTTTTAGTTTTATTTTGAAAAAATAAATTGTAATCCAACATTATAGTCGTTCCTAATCGAAATTCTTGTAAATAATTCAAATATTATTTTAGAAAAGTAAAATTTTGGGTTTGAGTTTTATACGAATGTGGTATATATTAACTACTATTGACAGGCGTTTTATACTTAGGCGTCGTGCATGTGCAGAAAACAAATTCTGTGCGGGTGATGGGTCTGCTCACGCGTCCCGTTGAACTTCTGTACCGGGATGTGACATATTCTGCATTGGAGTTATCTTTATGGTCCTCCATATCTTATATTTGAAAAGGTCAAGTATTGTACGTTTTTCAATGCTCCAATTTTCTTAACATCAAACTCTACAGTGAAATGAAAGCCTGCAGACAAATGTTTTTTTTTTGATAAAAAAAAAGGCAGTTATTAAATTGATGACCAACAAACTAACCAAAAAGTGGTCAGGTCAGTTGACCCAATCGCTTCCTATCAAGTTTGCTGGCAATACCTAAATGATTTCCATCTCTCTCTCTCTCTCTCTCTCTCTCTCTCTCTCTCTCTCTCTCTCTCTCTCTCTATCTGCGAAATGATTTTCTTCTCAAGTTGGTAGATGTATAAATCTAAAACATCAACCAACACTATATAATACTAAGAGTAGGGTTACTATACTCTTATGAGTATAGACTTTTTTGTACTCATAAATTTTCGACCGTTGGATGAAGAAATGTGCGGTTAGGATGATAGTGGTTCCCGGCTAGAATGATAGTGACCCTCTAGGGTTGAATGGGTGGTTGGTTGAATAGTATGATCTAACGGATGAAAATGATCAAAGGGGTAGATCTAACGGTCGAAAACTTATGAGTACAAAGAGAACTATACTCATAAGAGTATAGTAGCCGGACTCATAATACTAATATCTAGAGTTGAGCTGGAATACTATGTGAGAATTCGAATTTTGGAAATTTGGAATTCTGTGTTCCTCTCCCCGATACTGCGTTTTTGATCTGTATACGTATGTATATACAGGTATTTATATATATATATATGTATATAAATGAGTTTTAGTGGATTTTAGTGTTTTTTTGGATTTTCGTCGCGGAGAGTGAACGGCTTAACGGCGCGAACCGGAGTCCGAATCTGACGATCCAAAATATTGAGTTCGATGTCTCGGCAGTGCTGAATGCGATGGCGCGATCCGCGTCGACATGCGACGAGCGGTTTGAGAGTTATTCCATCTTGATCGCCGAGGGGTCGAATGTCACGTTTTTCGATTTCGCGATTTAGACCCTGTTCTCGCACCGTTTCGCGTGGGACGGCTTGTGGAGGGGTGTTCTGGCATATTATGCCTGCTGTGAGGGGCTCAGGTGCTAATTGTGGTGTTTGGAGGGGTTTTGTGCAATTGTGCTAGTGTATTAGTGTGTTATGTGTGTGTGTGTGGCATTGTTGGGTTATCTCTCTCTCTCTCTCCCCCACAGCCTCCTGTGGTGAGCACCACCTCCCCCTGCCTCGTGGCCTCCTCCCCGAGCAGCTCCGGCCGCCGCCGGCCACCCCTGGCCGGAGCTAACCCTGGCCATTCCCCCCCTCTCTTTTCTTCCCCTTTTTCTTCTTCTTCTTCTTCTTCTTCTTCTTCTTTCTCTTCTTCTTCCCTGCGGTGTGCACCCAGGGGAAACCCATGCATGGGCTTCCCCTGAGGTGGCACGACCGCCGGAGTGGAGAGCCGCCGCCGGGAGCCGCCGCCGTGGGCCGCCGGAGCCACAGCAGCCACTGACAGAGAGTGTGCTGGCCGAGCTTGGTGGGGGCCGCGCCGCCGCCGCCTCCTGACGCCGGAGAGGGTGAGCACGGTCACCCTCGGGACCTCCGCTGCCGGACCCTGCCTCCCCGGCCATCGCCGTGCCCCCGGAGCGCCGCCGGAGCCGCCGCGGGCTCGGTTTAGCCAGCTAAGGCATCCGCAGCCTTGGTTGCTCCGCCGCCGCCACCCGCCGCCTTTTTGTCGCGGTCACCGGTAGGACGACGTCCGGCGACCCTCTCTTCCCGGTGCTCGCGTCGCCGCCGGCCGCCGTCGCCGTTTGTTGCCGGCGCCGCCGTGCCCTAGCCTCGGGTTGCTAACCCGAGAGTGGGGTTCTTCCCCGCGCCGCCGCCACCGCTTCCCGCCGGCGACTGAGGTGAGCCTCCTCTTCCTTAGGACCTCCTCTGCCGATGCTGGCCGCCTCGGGCCTTGCATGCTGGCCGGCAGCCGGCCGGAGCTGGTTGCTCCGGCCAGGGTCTGTTTTATGGGTTTTTGGGGTTGGTTTGATTGTTTGAGCTTCATGTTACCTCCCGGAGCTCATGAAGGTGAGCACGATGATCGCGGCGATGCGCTGATCATCATGCTCACCTCAGATCTGGATTTGGTTGAGCCGTTGTGTCGTTCGGCCTTTGTCGGCCCATTTTGCCCTATGTTGCGCTGTTTTTATGCACTTTCCCGGACTGCGACTGTTCCTGTCGCAGTGGGGCCGTGAGCATGGCCTCCGTTACATCGTTGCCGATCCGCTGGTGCTTGCGGAAGGTCGTGCGGATGTACGATTTGCTCACACGGCCTTAGTTATGCTTGCTTTTGTGCGCGCGCTCACTGTTTTTGTAGGATTTCCCGGCTTGCGACTAGTCCTGTCGCAGTGGGACAGTGAGCACGGTTTCCGTGACGTCGTAACCTATCCGCTGGTGCTTGCGGAAGGTCGTACGGACGTACGGTTTGCTCTAGCGGCTCCGTTTATTGCTTGTTTGTATGGAATTGTTGCTTGATTGTGGACTTTGGCTTTTGTGGCAATGTTGCGATGCTGTGGGCAGCAAGGGCTTGGTTCTTAGGGCCCTGTGGACTGGTTGTCCAACCCCTTGGCCTTTCGTGGAGATTCGGATTCGTTTCCGACGCGTTTTTCGATGAATTAATCGGCAAAACGTGTGTTTCTAGTCGTGCGACTCACTCGCTGTTTCGCGAGCGACTTGGCTTTGTCGTTTAGCCTTGTTGGCTGTTCCTCATCGCTGTCCCGAAGTTCCGAGGACAGCGGATGAGTGATGTGGGGTTCCGGTGCCAAATCGGCACTTTTCGGGAAAACCCGGGAAGCCTTTACGGGTGCGTTTGATGTTCGTGGCACCCCGAGCTCGTGCTCACTGTCCCGTCACTTGGTTTTGTGTGTTCAGGGACAGCGAGGGACCTTGTTGGCTGTTTGGTACCCCTCTGGGGCTTCGTGTGATTTCGGGATCGTCCCGGTGGGTTTCCCGGGCGATCCGTCGGTTTCGGGATGTGAGAGCTTTGTGTTTAGCGTCGACTTGGTGGACCTTGACCCTGTGAGTCTTTCGTAGGTCCTGTCGCGGTTCCCGAGAGCCGTCGGTGTTAGGCTTGATCTTTCGACAGGTGGGTACTTTGATCCGGAGTCGGTTCAGTGGACTACGGTGATACCTTTCTATCCCTTCTCTTGCATTTCAGTTATTAGTTCACTTGACTCCCGTTGACTCTACTTATATGTGTGCTTGGTTAGTAGAGTAGTTGTGGCTTGCATGATTCTTGAGACGACCCAGTTGGTCGGTGATGATCGCCTGTTGTTCCGAGCGATCCTCGTTGTGGTTTATCGGTTGCTTCTCGGCTTGTTGCCGTTCTGTGGATTGAGCATTTGCATCGATCGTCACAGCTCCCTAGCACCTCACGTATGCCAACGGTCTGATCCACCGTTTGGTCTTCTTTTCCGGAAAAGGGTCGCGTGTATCCGACCCGTGAGCCTCGACGCAGAGCGTCTGGTAGGTTTTGTGCCGTTGGTTGAGCAGGTTGTGACAGTGCCAGGGACACGTCCCGGTGGCTTTGATTGGGTTTACTTTGTGGTTATCTCCTTTGATGCATATACCTGTTGCTTACAGTAGCATAGTTGTTTCAGTTGCTTATCCGCCTCATATTTACTTGTGCTACTGTATACCATATCTAGCTTTTGTTGACCCTCGTGCCGGTGTGTACACCTCGCCTTCGTCGGCTTGCGGTACCCACTGGGAGGGGAGACATGTTTACATGTTCTCACCCCCCACCCTCGTTGTTGTTTTCAGGTGAGCAGGGTGGTGAGTGTCGGGACGCTGCGAGGCACGCCTAGATAGTAGCTCTAGAGGTTCTGACTCGTGAGGCTACTTCCCCAGATTTGGTTATCACCCTACCTTCGCCTATTAGATGTGATTTGTGGTTCAGTTATCCTTTGGGCTTACTCTAGCATGCTTATGTGTTGTTGATCATTCATTATCATTATGTGATGATTGCATGCTTGGACTAGTTGGTTGTATCCATGTCTTTCGATCGTTTCATCTATCGCATGTTTTGGCTTTCTACCCCTCGTGGTAGCGTCGTGAAATAAAGGTTTCCGTGTGGGAAACAGTTTTCAAATGGATTTCTGATTGTTCGGTTTTTGTGTTTTCAAAACAGAGTTCTCGTGTGGGGAACGGTTTTCAAAGGCTTCTTCAATGATTGAGATTAGGGTTTCAAACTAAAGCTTCTGGGTAAGGAGCAGCTTTCTAGAATGATTGTTGCTTGTGCATTGCATCATCCTTCGTTTAAGGATTTGCTTAGATTCATACAGGTTTAAGGACTGTTAGCTGTATGAATCTCTTGTTGTGTTGTTGTGCTGTTGGGATGAATGAATGGTGGTTGTGATCTTGTTGTATGTTGTGGACGCCGTGCAAATACAGGGGAGGCTCTGTCCGTGTGTACAGTGGACCCTGTATTTGTGGCGGGTCTGTACGTGGCGCGGGCTAGGCTTTCAACAAAAAAAAAAATTGAACTAGTTTTTCCGCATCTTGAACTAGCCCGGGGCGTGACATACTATTAATAGTATTTGAGTTGTTTTGCTATCGATTTTTTAGCCGTTAGATCTACATTTGATCAATTTCATCTTTTAGATTATACTATTAGACCAACCACCCACTCAATCCTAGGGGAACACCACTAAACCCTAGGGGACCACTATTATCCTAATTACCCTATAATTTTTCATCCAAGAATTAAAAATTCGATAGCAAAAGAGCCCGAATACTATTAATAGTATTCCAGCTCAATTCCTAATATCTAAAGTTGGAGAGATGTTGGTAGGAATAGGCCTAACTAATCTCTTATTGGGAACACCCACCCCTTTCTTTTTGGTTATTAACTCCGTGATTTTCCAAAAACCTATGCAATATAAACTATTTAAGAAGCGGATAGGGGTAACAATCTAGCTTGCTATTCGCGAGCCGGCTCGTGTTCGACTCAAAATGCGCTTGAGATTGAATCGCTCGTTTGAAACAAGCTGAATATAAGTTGAATTTTTCAGCTCGTTTAATAAGCGAGCCGAACACGAACTGGGGTAAGCTCGCTCGTATTCGGCTCGATAACAGCTCGAATATATATATATATATATATATATATATATATATATATATATATATATATATATATATATATATATATATATATATATATATATATATATATATATATATATATATAGTTGAGCTGGAATACTATTAATAGTATTTGGACTCTTTTGCTATCGATTTTTTAGCCGTTAGATCTACATTTTAATCAATTTCACCTTTAGATCAATTTATTCAACCAACCACCCACTCAACCCTAGGAGGACCACCATTAAACCCTAGGGGACCACTATCATCCTAACCGTATAATTTTTCATCCAAGGGATAAAAACTCGATAGCAAAAGAACCCAAATACTATCAATAGTATTCCAACCCAATTATATATATATATATATATATATATATATATATATATATCTATATATATATATATATATATAGAGAGAGAGCTAGGCTAGTATACTATCGGTAGCACGATGGCGGGGGGTGAGAACATGATAAACATGTCACCTCTCCCAGTGGGTACCGCAAGCCGACGAAGGTGAGGTGTACACACCGACGCGAGGGTCAACAAATAGATAGATATAGTAAACAGTAGCACAAATAAGCATGAGTAGATGATATGAAAACAACTACGCTACTGCAAGTAAAAAGCATATGCATCAACAGTAATAACCACAAATATACCCAATCTCCATAGGCCACAGGGACGGATCCCTCGCACTGTCACAACCTGCTCAACTATCGGCCACATAACCGACTATCGGCACATAACCTCCGCAGATGTCCATGCTAAGAGGCTCACGGGTTTGATGCACACGACCCTTTTCCGAAAAAGATGAACCGAGCGGTGGATCAGACCGCTGGCGTACGTGAAGTGCTAGAAGAGCTATGACGATCGATGCGAATGCTCAATCCACAGAACGGCAATGAGCCGTGAAGAAATTGATAAACCAAAATACGAGGATCGCTCGGAACAACAGGCGATCACCACCGACCAACAAGGTCGTCTCAATAACCATGCAATCAATACTATCTCAATAACCATGCAAACCACAACTACTTTACTAAGGCAAGCACACATAAGTAGAGTCAATAGAAGTCAAGTGAACTAATAACGAAATACAAGAGAAGGGATAGAGAGGTATCACCGTAGTCTACTGAACCGACTCCGGATCGAAGTACCCACCTGAAGGTACGGAAGAGCCTAACACCGACGGCTCTCAGGGATGTCGACTGGACCTACGAGGTACTAACAGGGTCAAGACCCACCGAGTCGACACTAACAAACAAGCTCTCACAGCCCGAAACCATCGGATCGTCCGGAAAATCCGCCGGAATGATCCCGAACCCAAACCAAGCCCCAGGGGCAACCCACAAGCAACCCAAGTCGCCCGCTGTCCCCAAACACACCAAAGAAGGTGGTCGGACAGCGAACACACATCCGGGGTGCCACAAGCACTAACGCGCCCGAAAACGGCTTTCCGGGTTTCCGAAAAGTACCGATTTGGCACCGAAACCCACCGTCACTCATCCGCTGCCCTCGGAACTGTGGGGCAGCGAATGAGGATAGCCAACAAGGCTATGCGACGAAGCTAGGTCGCCCACGAAACCAACCAGTGGGTCCCACGAACGAAACGTGCATTCCGCCGACTATTTCGTCGGGGAACGCGCCGGAAATCAAGCCAGATTTTCGCGAAGGGGCTACAAGCCCGGACAACCAGTCCACTGGGCCTCAAGGGTCATGCCCTTGCTGCCCGCAGCGTCACTACGCTGTTACAATCACACAGAAGCCCAAAATAAGTAACATACATACAATTATAAGCATAAGGAAGGCCGTTAGATCACTCCGCTCGTCCGCACAACCCTCTGCGAGCACCAGCGGATAGGGGACGACGCGACGGAGGCTGTGCTCATAGCCCCACAGCAACAAAAATAGTCGTGGGCTCAAACGGCTCATGAAAACAGCTCACACAAGCATTAGAAGGACTCGACACAGTCGAGGTTGCAAACCGGGGCTTCGTTGCTGTCAACCGAGGTGAGCAGGTGATCAGCGCATTGCCGCAATCATCGTGCTCACCTTCCCGAAGATCAGGAGGCAACTAGAGGCCCGGATCGAAGCATGCGACTCCAAAACAACCAAACACCCACCATGGCCAGAACAGAATGCTCCGGCCGGCAGCCGGCGGCACGGCGGCGCGCGCGGCGGCCAGGGTCGGACGCGGGGGATACAGGGAAGGGAATGCTCATCTCAGGTAGCAATGGGATGCGGCGGTGGCGGCGCTCGGGGGAGCCCTAGCTCTAGGGAGGCTCGGCCGAGGCTGGGGTTCGGCCGGACGGCAACAGGAGGCGCTGGCGGCGGTCGAGGAGGCAAGCACCAGAAAGAGGGGGTCGCCGAACGTCGGGTAGGGGGTGACCGCGACAAAAATAAGTGGCGGCGGCGGCTGCGCGACGACCTCGGTTGCGGCTGCAGCAGCAGCCCAAGCGGCGGAACAAGCGGCCGCGGCGGCGCTCCGGCGGCACGGGGGCGGCCGAGGAGGAACGGGTCGGCGGCGGCGGGAGGTAGCGGCAGCTCGGGTCCAGGATCTCCTGCCCGCACAACTCCAACAGCAGCAGCAGCAGCAGGTTCCTGACGGCGCGGCGGCGCGCGGCGATGGCGGCGATGGCCGGGGAGGAATCCAGTCGACAGGGCGCGGCCGTCGATAAAGATCCTAGGGCACAGGGAGCCCTAGGGTGGTCCTCGGCCAAGGCAGGAAAAAGAAGAAGAGGAGGGAGAAGGAAGGAAAGAAGAAAGAGAGAGGGAAGAGGCTTGGCCGCAGCTCCGGCCGGCCATGAGTGGTCGGCGGCGGCGCACAGGGAAGAGCAGGAGAAGAGGAGGGAGGTCGGCAGGGGCTAGGGCACAAGGAATTAGGGTTAGGTTAGCTCACACACACACATGCACCTAAATACATATATGCACAAATGCACTGAAGTCCTCCGAAAACAAAATTCCTTCCCGAGCCCCTCACAGCGTGTGTAAAACGCGTCGACGCCCCTCCACGATCGATTTCACGCGAATCGATACATAAAATATGGACCTTTTCGTGAAAAGACCAAAA
Source organism: Puya raimondii (assembly GCA_016920855.1). Lineage (NCBI taxonomy): Eukaryota > Viridiplantae > Streptophyta > Magnoliopsida > Poales > Bromeliaceae > Puya > Puya raimondii. The sequence goes on from JABWPP010000050.1 coordinate 186,424,893, forward strand.
TTGAACTTTCGACCCCTCGGCGATGATCTTGCGATAACTCGCGATCCGACGGTCGGATTCACGAACGGATCACGCCATCGTGATCAGCATTGCCGGATCATCGAACTCACGATTTTGGATCACTAGAAACAGTCGCCGATTCATGACGAAACCCATCCCCTACGCTCTCCAACACACAAACACATATAAGAAAGGCACATAACCAAAAGTCGCTCTCGAAATCATCCGATAAGCGAAGCAGCAACCACAAACCTTCAACACGAAAATTCCTCTCGCAGAAAGACCCCAACACATCAAGTTTCACGCAAAACGGAGCAATGAATACTTCTAAAAAGCGCAAACATTATTGTATAAAAACCTTTCCATTGATAAAACTCATTTTTCACTGAAATCTGACCAGCAAGTTTAAAATCCAAATGCACACGATAACACTGAAAAGGAAGTCAAACAATCATAGAGAGAAAAAACCTCAGTCTTCACATCTCTCCCACTTTATAATAAGTTTCATCCCCGAAACTTACTTACTCAGAACCTTGACTCCGAAAGTCCATCACTCGGAAGGGGGAAGTCGGTGCTGAAGTTGAACTTCATTCCCAAGGTCTGCTGCGACGTCTCTAGCGGCGTCTTCCTCAAGGTGGGACATGTTGGAGACCCATCCACCCGATGTCTGGGGTGTCCTCGAAGTACACTGATGTCGTAGATGTCCCTTCTAGCCGCAACGAAAATAGTGGCCACGGCGCTGGGGGCAGGCGTACGGCCGGTGACCCTGTCCACATATGATGCAAGTGGGTTTCTTCTGCCGCTGGCTTCCGGATGGAGCGCTCTCGGCTGACTGGCCACGCTGATGCTTACTCGGTTTCTTCTCGGAGAAGGAGCCACCACAGGTACACGGATAGGAACGCTTCCGGTTCGCGTTCCTCTCGGACTGGTCATGCTCGGCACGCGTCTCCTCCTGACAGTAGTGGTTGAAGATGACCTCCGGAACTCCTTCCAAGACGGGTTGACCGTATCGAACCGGGTCTTCAGGAGGTTCAACCACCAACAGTAGGCCTTGTCATCCAAACAGTGTATGGCCAATGAAACCTTGTCCTGCTCGTCGATGCCGAGGTCGCGAAAGAGCTTCTCTAACTGCGCGACCCATTGCTCCACAGTGTGTCCATCATCTTTCTTGCCCGCGAACTTGGGCGGATCAAACTTCCGAAACTCAACCAAATGCGCTCTGATGTAGCCACTATCACCAAACACTAGGTCGGCGTCCTCACTCGGAACCGTCGACGAAGTCGCAGTCATCGTCGCAGCCATGGTCACAACCGGCGTCGATGCCACAGGAGGGCCTGCCACCACCGGGGCACTCAGCGGAGAAGGAGGAGGGGCTGGAGCGGCAACCGCCGTAGCCAGTTGCTGCAGGAACTGCTGGAACATGCCGGAGAGGGCCGTCAACTGACCCCTCACCTCGGCCATCTCAACCTCAAGCTGCAGGATACGGTCAACATCGAGCTGCTCGCCTCCTGCCGGCTCCTCGCTCGTACCAGCCGCAGTAGCCCGGGTCTGCACAATGGCAGCCCGTCCCGTAGGCACATGCCCACCACTAAGACCATGACGGGGAGGTCTACCACTCTCACGAGCCATCTGCAACAAAGAAACCTCATAAGGAAAAAGGGGCGGCGACACCCAACAACCACAAGCCGAAAACGAACAAACCCTCGTTCTCGCGCACCTATACATCTTAGGTCTTCCTATGGGTCAACCTAACCAATAGTTCAGTTACAAGTTATGAATGAATGAGTGTTTGTAACCTTTACGCTCAGATACTATCTTAATCTGTCACGCCGCGGGCTAGTTTTAGATGCGAAAAACGTACCATTTTTTTTTTTTAAAAAAACCCTAATCTCAATACATCAGATCATTCTAGAAAAGTGCTTCCCACCCAGAAGCTTTGTTTTGAAACCTAATCTCAATCATTTAAAGATTATTTTAAAACTGTTCTCCACACGAGAACTCTTTTTTTAAAACCAAAAGCCGATCGATCGAAAGCCATTTGAAAAGCGTTTCCTACGCGGAAATCTTATTTTAAAAACTCACTACCGCGAGGGGTAGAAATCCACATAAATCCACCAGTGACGAGATGATAGAGCATAAACATCCAAACAATAGATAAACGAGCAAGCAGTGTAACTGAACCATAAAAATATGTCTACTGAAGGAGATAGGGTCAGGGTAAACCAAATCTGCGAACAAACTGGTCGGGACCTCTAATGTAGCTAACTATCGCGTCTCACCACGTCCCGGCTCCCACCACCCGGCTCACCTAAAAAAAACAACGATGGCGGGGGGTGAGAACATGATAAACATGGCTCCCCTCCCAGTGGGTACCGCAAGCCGACGAAGGCGAGGTGTACACACCGACGCGAGGGTCAACAAATAGATAGATATGGTAAACAGTAGCACAAATAAGCATGAGTAGATGATATGAAAACAACTACGCTACTGCAAGTAAAAAGCATATGCATCAACAGTAAATAACCACAAATATACCCAATCTCCATAAGCCATAGGGACGGATCCCTGGCACTGTCACAACCTGCTCAACTATCGGCCCCATAACCGACTATCGGCACATAACCTCCGCGGATGTCCATGCTAAGAGGCTCACGGGTCTGATGCACACGACCATTTTTCAAAAACGACGAACCGAGCGGTGGATCAGACCGCTGGCGTACATGAAGTGCTAGAAGGGCTGTGACAATCGATGCGAATGCTCAATCCACAGAACGGCAACGAGCCGTAAAGCAACTGATAAACCAAAATACGAGGATCGCTCGAAACAATAGGCGATCACCACCGACCAACAAGGTCGTCTCAATAACCATGCAATCAATACTATATCAATAACCATGCAAACCACAACTACTCTCCTAAAGCAAGCACACATAAGTAGAGTCAACATAAGTCAAGTGAACTAATAACGAAATGCAAGAGAAGGGATAGAGAGGTATCACAGTAGTCCACTGAACCGACTCCGGATCGAAGTACCCACCTGAAGGTACGGAAGAGCCTAACACCGACGGCTCTCAATGATGTCGACTGGACCTACGAGGTACTAACAGGGTCAAGACCCACCAAGTCGACACTAACAAACAAACTCTCACAGCCCGAAATCATCGGATCGTCCGGAAAACCCGCCGGAACGATCCCGAACCCAAACCAAGCCCCAGGGGCAACCCACAAGCAACCCAAGTCGCCCGCTGTCCCCAAACACACCAAAGAAGGTGGTCGGACAGCGAACACACATCTGGGGTGCCACAAGCACTAACGCGCCCGAAAACGGCTTCCCGGGTTCCCAAAAAGTACCGATTTGGCACCGAAACCCACCGTCGCTCATCCGCTGCCCTCGGAACTGCGGGACAGCGAATGAGGATAGCCAACAAGGCTATGCGACGAAGCTAGGTCGCCCACGAAACCAACCAGTGGGTCCCACGAACGAAACGTGCATTCCACCGACTATTTTCGTCGGGAAACGCGCCGAAAATCAAGCCAGATTTTCGCGAAGGGGCTACAAGCCCGGACAACCAGTCCACTGGGCCTCAAGGGTCATGCCCTTGCTGCCCGCATCATCGCTACGTTGTTACAATCACACAGAAGCCCAAAACAAGCAACATACATACAATTATAAGCATTAGGAAGGCCGTTAGAGCACTCCGCTCGTCCGCACAACCCTCTGCGAGCACCAGCGGATAGGGGACGACGCGAAAGAGGCCGTGCTCATAGCCCCACAGCAACAAAAATAGTCGCGGGCTCAAACGGCTCACGAAAATAGCTCACACAAGCAATAGAAGGACTCGACACAGTCGAGGTAGCGAACCGGGGCTTCGTTACTGTCAACCGAGGTGAGCACGGTGATCAGCATTGCCACAATCATCGTGCTCACCTCCCCGAAGATCGGGAGGCAGCCAGAGGCTCGGATCCAAGCATGCGACTCCAAAACAACCAAACACCCACCATGGCCGGAACAGAAGGCTCCGGCCGGAACAGAAGGCTCCGGCCGGAACAGAAGGCTCCGGCCGGAACAGAAGGCTCCGGCCGGCAGCCGGCGGCACGGTGGCGCGCGCAGCGGCCAGGGTCGGACGCGGGGGATACAGGGAAGGGAATGCTCACCTCAGGTAGCAACGGGATGCGGCGGCGGTGACGCTCGAGGGAGCCCTAGCTCTAGGGAGGCTCGGCCGAGGCTGGGGTTCGGCCGGACGGCAACGGGAGGCGCCGGCGGCGGTTGGGGAGGCGAGCACCAGAAAGAGGGGGTCGCCAGACGTCGGGTAGGGGGTGATCGCGACGGCCTCGGTCGCGGCTGCAGCAGCAGCCCGAGCGGCGGAACAAGCGGCCGCGGCGGCGCTCCGGCGGCACGGGGGCGGCCGCGGCGGTCCTCCGGAGGCTGGCTCGAGGCTGCTTCGACGGCGGGAGGTGGCGGCGGCTCGGGTCCAGGATCTCCTGCCCGCACAACTCCAACAGCAGCAGCAGGATCCTGACGGCGCGGCAGCGCGCGACGACGGCGGCGATGGCCGGGGAGGAATCCAGTCGACAGGGCGCGACCGCCGAGGAAGATCCTAGGGCACAGGGAGCCCTAGGGTGGTCCTCGGCCAAGGCAGGAAGAAGAAGAAGAGGAGGGAGAAGAAAGGAAAGAAGAAAGAGAGAGGGAAGAGACTTGGCCGCAGCTTCGGCCGGCCAGGGGTGGTCGGCGGTGGCGGTGGCGGTGGCGGCGGCGGCGGCGCACGGTGAAGAGCAGGAGAAGAGGAGGGAGGTCGGCAGGGGCTAGGGCACAAGGAATTAGGGTTAGGTTAGCTCACACACACGCACATGCACCTAAATACATATATGCACAAATGCATCGAAGTCCTCCGAAAACAAAAATTCCTTCCCGAGCCCTTCACAGCGCGTGTAAAACACGTCGACGCCCCTCCACGATCGATTTCATGCGAAACGATACATAAAATATGGACCTTTTCACGAAAAGACCAAAATCAGACTTTCGACCCCTCGGCGATGATCTCGCGATAACTCGCGATCCGACGGTCGGATTCACGAACAAATTGCGCCATCGCGATCAGCATTGCCGGATCATCGAACTCACTATTTTGGATCACCAGGAACAGTCGCCGATTCACGACGAAACCCATCCCCTACGCTCTCCAACACACAAACACATATAAGAAAGGCACATAACCAAAAGTCGCCCTCAAAATCATCCGATAAGCGAAGCAGCAACCACAAACCTTCAACACGGACATTCCTCTCGCAGAAAGACCCCAACACATCAAGTTTTACGCAAAACGGAGCAATGAATACTTCTAAAAAGCACAAACATTATTGTATAAAAATCTTTCCATTGATAAAACTCATTTTTCATGAAAACCGTGCGTCAAACATAAAAAACTGTTAGCACCATTATTTCCAGGATAGTCGAGACGTAGAAAACGTGCTATTGGAGCGCCAGAATCGGAGTTTGATTCGCGTCCAAAGCCCTTCTCTTTTCTCGGCCCATTTCGGAAACGCAGGTTACTATTCATTTAAGTGATTTTCTAAAATCGCGTAAAAACTTTATTTTAAATTATTTTTCACTGAAATCTGACCAGCAAGTTTAAAATCCAAATACACACGATAACACTGAAAAGGAAGTCAAACAATCATAGAGAGAAAAAACCTCAGTCTTCACACTTGAGCTGAGGCAAGCTCGCTCAAGCTCGGCTCGTTTCCACCCCTACTCATGCACACCCTAGGTTTGACGTAAAAAATATTATTTTTGTTACTACTTGAACAGCAGATAAATAATGTCAAAATGTCACAAAATTTATTTGTTAGGAACCTGACGAGCTGTAACCGACCATCCCTAGCGCAAGTGGCAAAAGACTTGATTTTTGATACCCGAGATCTCAAGTCTAAAGGCTAATTGCTTCACATTTCTAGATAAGTTCACTTTTTAAAAAAATGAACAAAACAGATAGCATGCTATCTTTTTCTTAAATAATCCTCACGAGCAGTAAATCACGTTTAACGACATCAATCACTGATTCGATTGTCCCATCACTGAAGACAATAATGATACAAAAATATTAAAGATTTGGAACTTTAAAAAGTATTGTAGTTCAACTGAGAAATATGCTTCCAAGAGCATTGCAACCTGCAAGTCTTGTCCTGTGGAGTTACCCAGCAATGCAGCATGTATCTCAGAATGTATTCTATTAGTCAATAATACATAGAAGAGAAATAAAAATTTCAAACACACATCAAGTATGAAAATTGTCACGCCCCGGGCTAGTTTTAGATGCGGAAAAACGTGCCCATTTTTTTTTTAAAGCCTAGCCCGCGCCACGTACAGACCCGCCACAAATACAGGGTCCACTGTACACACGGACAGAGCCTCCCCTGTATTTGCACGGCGTACACAACATACATCAGGATCACAACCACCATTCATTCATCACAACAACACAATAGCTCAAAGAGATTCATACAGCTAACAGTCCTTAAACCTGTATGAATCTAAGCAAGTCCTTAGGCGAAGGATGATGCAATGCACAAATAACAGATCATTCTAGAAAATTGCTCCTTACCCAGAAGCTTTATTTTGAAACCCTAATATCAAGCATTCAAGAATCATTTGAAAATCGTTCTCCACACGGAAACTCTCTTTTGAAATCTCAAAAGTCGATCGATCGGAAATTCATTTGAAAATTGTTCCCCACACGGAAACCTTTATTTGAAAACGCTACCACGAGGGGTAGAAATCCAAGATATGCGATATAAAGCCACAATTATAGATCTAAAAGCATCGACATCCTCACATGGAAATTAAACCAAAACTACGAGATCTAAGCATGCAAAACAATCATCCAAAATATAACATGCTAGATAAAACAATCACAGTGTAACTGAACCATATCCATAACTAACCGATAGAGGATAAGGGTAATAACCAAATCTGAGGAAGTAGCCTCACAAGTCGGAACCTCTAGAGCTACTATCTAGGCGTGCCTCGCAACGTCCCGACTCCCACCACCCTGCTCACCTGAAAACAACAACGAGGGCGGGGGGGTGAGAACATGTAAACATGTCTCCCCTCCCAGTGGGTACCGCAAGCCGACGAAGGCGAGGTGTACACACCGGCACGAGGGTCAATAAAAGGATAGATAAGGTAAACAGTAGCATAAGTAAGTATGAGGCTGACATACAACTGAACAACTATGCTACTGTAAGCAACTAGTATATGCATCAATGGAGATAACCACAAAGTAAACCCAATCCATAGCCACCGGGACGCATCCCCGGCACTGTCACACTGCTCATCTCTCGGCACCTCAACCTTCTGCACGCAACGCAAAAAGGCTCACGGGTCGGTCGAAATACACGACCCTTTTTCCGGAAAAGAACACCCCCAGGCGGTGGATCAGACCGCGGTGTACGTGATGTGCTAGAAGAGCTGTGACGATCGATGCGAATGCTCAATCCACAGAACGGCAACGAGCCGTGAAGCAACTGATAAACCACAACGAGGATCGCTCGGAATAACAGGCGATCACCACCGACCAACTGGGTCGTCTCAATAATCATGCAAACCACAACTACTCTACTATCCAAGCACACATAAGTAGAGTCAATGGGAGTCAAGTGAACTAATAACTGAAATGCAAGAGAAGGGATAGAAAGGTATCACCGTAGTCCACTGAACCGACTCCGGATCGAAGTACCCACCTGTCGAAAGATCAAATCTAACACCGACGGCTGTCGGGAACCGCGACAAGACCTACGAAAGACTCACAGGGTCAAGGTCCACCAAGTCGACGCTAAACACAAAGCTCTCACATTCCCGAAACCGACGGATCGCCCGGAAAACCCACCGGGACGATCCCGAAACCACACTAAGCCCCACAGGGGTACCAACAAGCAAACCAGGTCCTCCGCAGTCCCCCAAACACACAAAACGAGGTGGCGGGACAGCGAGCACAAGCTCGGGGTGCCACGAACACAAACGCACCCGAAAAGGCTTCCCGGGTTCCCGAAAAATGCCGAATTGGCACCGGAACCCCCCGTCACTCATCCGCTGTCCTCGGAACTTCGGGACAGCGATGAGGAACAGCCAACAAGGCTAAAAGACGAAGCCAAGTCACTTGCGAAAACAGCGAGTGAGTCACACAACTAAAAACACGCGTTTCGCCGATTAATTCATCGAAAAACGCATCGAAAATGAATCCGAAACTCCGCGAAGGGCGAAGGGGTTGGACAACCAGTCCACATGGTCTCAAGGGTCAAGCCATTGCTGCCCGCAGCGTTGCAACGCTGCCACAATCGCAAAACAAGCGATAACTACAAACATACAAGCAATAAAATAAGCCGTTAGAGCAAACCGTACATCCGCACGACCTTCCGCAAGCACCAGCGGATAGGTAACGACGTAACGGAGGCCGTGCTCACAGCCCCACTGCGACAGGACCAGTCGCAAGCCCAGAAATCCCATAAAAATAGTGCCAACAAGCGAAGAAAAGGCTCGACAAAGGCCGAACAACAAAACGGCTCAACCGAACAGCAAACTAAGGTGAGCATGATGATCAGCGCATCGCCGCGATCATCGTGCTCACCTTCCCGGACTTCGGGAGGCAACAAGGAGCTCAAACACCAAAGCGCGGCCAAAAACCACTAAAAAGGGACCCTGGCCGGAGAAACCCGCTCCGGCCGGCTGCCGGCCGGCATGCACGGCCAGCGGCGGCCAGGGATGGAAGCAGGGGACCCAAGGAGGACAGTGCTCACCTCAGACGGTGACGGGGTGCGGCGGCGGCGGCGCGGGGGAGAGCCCTAGCTCCGGGAAGGCTCGGCCACACCCACTCCGGCAAGGAACGGCGGCGGCGGCCGGCGGCGACGCGAGCACCGGCAAGAGGGGCCCGCCGGACGTCGGGTAGGAGGCGACCGCGACAACTCCGGGCAACGGCGGCGGCGGCCGGAAGCTCTCAGCCGCGGGTGCCCTAGGAGCACAAGCGGCAACAGCGGCGGCTGCGGCGGCGCTCCGGCAGCACGGCGACGGCCGGGGAAGAAGGGGGCGGCGCCGGAGGACTCGAGGGTGACGGCACTCACCCTCCCAGGCGTCGGGAGGCGACAGCGGCTCGGGCCCACCAGCCACGGCCTGCTGCTGCCCTAGCAGCAGCTGCGGCAGCTCGGCGGCCCACGGCGGTGGATCCCGGCGGCGGGGCAAGTCACCGGCGGTCGTGCCACCTCAGGGGAAGCCCGTGCATGGGTTCCCCCTAGGTGCACACCGCAGGGAAGGAGAAGAAGAAGAAGAAGAAGGAGAGGAAGAAGAAAAGAGAGGGAGAAGGTGGCCGGGGTGGCGCCGGCTAGGGGATGGCCGGCGGCGGCCGGCCGAGCTTGGGGAGGTTGCAGAGAGGCTGGGGGAGCTGGGGCTCACCTCAGGGGGGCTGAGGGGGAGAGAGGAAGAGAGGAGAGCTCTCTCTCTCACACACACACACAACTCACTTAAACACAAAAGCACATTTGCAAAAACACCCCTCAAACACAGGAAATCAGCTCTCAGTCCCTCACAGCAGGAACAAAATGCCCAGACACCCCTCCACAAGCAACCTCACGTAAAACGGTGCGAGAAACATGGTCCAGATCGCGAAACCAAAAATGTACCATTCGACCTCTCGGCGAAGAAGATAGAAGATCTCTCAATCCGTCCGTCGCATGTCGACACGGACCACGCCATCGCGTTCAGCACTGCCGAGACATCGAATCTACTATTTTGGATTGTCAGAATCGGACTCCGGATTGCGCCGTTAAGCTGTTCACTCTCCGCGACAAAACTCAACAAATAATAAAACACATATAAAACAATTTATATACATATATATATATATATATATATACCAATATATATATACGTATACAGATCGAAAACACAGTGACAGGGGAGAGGAACACAGAATTCCAAATTTCTAAAGATTCGAATTCTCACAAAAATATGGTTGTATATCAGTATATCACTGACCGTCCCTAGTACAAGTGGTAAAAGACTTGATAATTGGTAGTCAAGGTCGCAAATTTGAAGCCTTATTGCCTTATATTTTCAGCAAAGTTTATTTCTAAATAAAACATGAGCGATGCAGGTAGCATGCTACCTTTCTTTAAAAAAAATAATGATTTCATATCACTTATTAACTGTATAAATGAATTACTAAAGATACGTACATAAAAGACTTCGACTAATCAAATATCTAATTAGAAATAGGAAAAGATTTTTCTTTTTGCCGAATGCAAGGGAATCACAAGATCTTCAGGAAAAAAAACTTTGGTGGGGAGCTTCCTAACAAAGTATCATTGACAAGCCCCCGATTCGTTATCAAGTGTCAGTTTTGTCTATATCCAAAGGTTTATAATTCTTTTCTCTAAGATTTAGATTTTTTTTCGATTTATATTAAAAGGACAATTGTTTTTATACCCTGCAAGGTTCCGGACTTTCTTATTTATCACTCTTAGAAGACTAATATTAAAAATACCCTTTTAATATTTCAAGTTCTTTCAAATATATTCCTAAAGTTAGATTTTGTAAGTGAACTGTTAGGAACAACCGTTATTTCTGTAAATTTACTATTTTACCCTTTAAAATATGCCCTTCTACCGTCACCAACTTTTCTTATTTGCCCTTAAGTTAGGGGTGAAAGGTGGTATTTTAACTTCTTTCCTTTTAAATATACTCTTCTAGCATAACCAACTTTTTTTCTTTGCCCTTAAGTCAGGGGCACAAGAGGTATTTTGACTTTTTTTAACTCAGGTAGAAATTTAATCCGGATTTAACCCGAAATGACTTAACGAGTACTAACAGCGGAGTTTTTTTTGAATAACAGAGAAATATACGATGGGTATATTTGAAACAAAAAAATAGGAATATATCGGATATTTCAGAAGTTTTTAGAGGTATATAAGCAATTATTTCTATATTAAAAAAATATCCAACGAACCCCTAGATGGAAATATAACTGACACGTATCAGCAGATCGAGAGATCCCCAACAAAGTGTTGTTGGGGAGCTCGCTATTGAAGTTTTATCCAAATCTTCACTACAACTTCTATACTCTATGTAATAGGCTAATGGTTTAAAACCCTAATTACTAGAGTCTGCACTTGTAACCTGGGAATAGGATTTGATGAGTAAGGATATGTGAGAGGTTACATTGGTTTTCCATAGTTTTTTCAGAATAAACGGCTACCAACTTCCCAACTAAGAACAGGAAAAATAAAGAGCTATTTAATTAACACTGAAGGGTAAATTGCACTACTGCTTCTGAACTTTGAGTTGCGTTTCAATTTGGTCCTCAAACTTTTAATTTCGACATGCATTTAAGATCCTGACTTTTAATGATATTTCAATTTGATTTGTAAACTTTTAGTACTTAATTAGATTAAAAGAATTATTGCTTGCGCCCATTCATTTGTTTATCCGTACATTATAAATTCATCTCGTACTTTTATTTTACAAATCCAGTTTTATACACAGGAAAAAAACTTCAACTTAATTAGTGCTAGAACTGAAATATATGATAAAAAAGGTCGTCGATAAATATATGGTATATAAATGTACAGATGTACTGAATGAAGACAATAATTTATCCTCAAATAAATATATACAAGTACTAGAGTGAAACTCTTTAGAAATCACTAACATCAAAGTAGAATATGTTTCAATTTGGGTGAAATATCGGAATCAGATAATATGTTTTTCTCTTCTTTTTTTTTAAGGAAAATGCCTGGAAGCCATTACTAAATAATTACTAGGGTAAATTGCACATTTGGTCTCAAAGACTCAAACTATGAAGTGGGTGACATTTTAGTCCTCAAAATTTTAATTTATTGTATTTCTAGTCCGATCTTTCAGGATTATTGAAATTAAATTCCACAACTCAAATTATTTGACTAAATATTGATGTATCGCTAATATAAAAGTGATATAATATTTTAATTATCGGCGCATCATCAAACATAGCACTACTATATTGCTTCTATGTTAGAGGTATATCAATATGTAGTCTATTAAATTAGGTTATAGGACTTGATTATAACAAATTAAATTTTGAAAACCAAAATATCAGCAACCTTATAGCTTGAAGATCAAACGTGCAATTTACCCTAATTACTATTCTATGTATCACAGACACTTCTATAAGCCTCGCGTGTCCGTGTCGGACACGCCTTCGACGCCCGTTCAGTGCCGATCCATAGTGTATACAACTGGAAAAATATATATATTTTTTATTTTACTTGTTCTATGCATATATAATATAAGATGATAAATATTTTTAACTTTCTGATGAATGCATAGAATTTTTTTTGACGATATAAATAAATTATGTATGGTGGAGAATATTTTTTCTTAAAATATATGAACTATCAATGAAAATTTTACTAACTTTCATTTGTACGAGAAATATAACAATATTTTCCCAAAATTAATATTTTATATATAACAAAATTATATTATTATATTAGTAATATTATATTTTGTTAGCGGTGTTTATGCCGTATCCGTGTCCTAATTTTTTGAAAGCTGCCGAGTCGCGGTGTCTAAGTCGTGTCGTGTCCCGTGTCCCGTGTCAGTGTTCGTGATGCCTAGTTACTATCTCAAAGTGAATCATTAGATTGACATTGGGTGATCTGACAATAGGGCTTATTAATAAATGGGCTAAGAAAGCCCTAACACTGTCCACATGGGGATCTGAAATTCTACTATACTGCATCACATGATATAACGCTGCTGTTAGGGATGTCAATGGGTACGGATACCCGAAATTTTATCCGAACCCGAACCGAATGGAGCGGATATATTCAATGCTAAACGGATATGGATTCGGATATGGATATCAAAAACAAAAACCCGACGGATATGAATTCGGATATAGATTTTGACTGTACCCGACCTGAACCCGAACCCGACCCGAATCCGAATTTATTTTGCTTTATATATAATATATATAAAAAAATTTGATGTTATATTTGAATTTTATTTTAAAAATTTAGATTTAATATAATATATTTTGAAATATTAGAAAAAGAAATAATTATTTCGGGTTCGAATTTTCGGGTTCGGGTTCGGATTCGGGTTTTTGAAAATCGCCCCCGACCCGTTGACATCTCTAGCTGCTGTAGCATAAAAATAGTTGCCGTACAAGGAAGGATATCTCATAGGAGCTGCTGTTGTTTGACCTACAAATTTTGCTTATACTTTTCAAAAGAGTTAGCTAAATACGTGGAGAAGTAAATAGTCTTATTTACTTCCATATGATTATATACAATGGGGCATTCGAATTAACAATCAATATGTAAGAAAAGAAAATAGATTTTGGATATTAATTTCTTACTGATTAAATAATAATCTTTTCTTAATTGCTGATTATTAAGGCAGCGTTATGCCTTAGTAATTCGCTTTCAGATTTTGTGATTCTTTATACATAAGCTCTTTTAATGGTGTAAATTACATCCATTTGATTGAGATTTTAATTTTAAGACATCAATTGCCAAAGAGAAAAGACGGTGCATAGACGAACGGGTACACGCGGTGAATACAATAATTTGTTCTCCTTTGGATGATGCAACACACAAAGAAATAAGTTTGTGCCTACACCCGGTGCATCCGAAGTCTAGGGATGCAAATGGATCCGATGGTGGAGTTCCCACCCCAGTCCGTTCCGAATGGGGGTGATAAGTGAGAACAAAAAATATAAAAAGATATAACCCGTCCCGTTCCGTCAAGTAAATAGAGTTGGAGGTGGGGGACCCTTTTCTTCTTTTGATCCGTCCCGATCTGCCAAAGACTCGCTCTCGTCCCAATCCGCCCTGAATAGAGCGGTAATTGGGAGCCCAAAATAGGATTAAAATTAATCCATCCAGAATTTGCTCCGACCCGACAAAAAACGGAGGGGGAGGTGGGGGGCCTTCTCGGCCCTGGATCTATCCCGTTTATATTCCTATCAGTGTCTCCTATTGACCGTTCTCCCATTTGTAAAGCAGCTTTTATTTTAAAAAATACTAACTATTTATTTGAAAACAAAAAAAAGTAGATTTTTTAAGTGTTTGGTTATTTGGCAGGAAGTTGAAATAAGCCATAGAAATGCTAAAGCAAAGGCACCATTTTCAAGTTCCTTTGCCTGCTAGACATGCTTATTTCATCAAAAGTGGAAGGAGTTGAAATTATCTTCGATCGTAAATCACCATTTATTTTGTTTGTGTTCTTCAAACAATGAAACTCGTCCGTGGCTCCACTTTTTTAAATTGCCGTAATTGATTTAGCTCTAGATAGTGCTGAAGTCAATTACGGACAAGAAAGAGATAGAAAACAAAAATTAAAAATCAACTCTTGTAATTTTTTTTCATCCTCTTATATATCAGTATGAAAATTTCAGTAAAGTAAATATTAAAAAAATAAGATAATTATAATTTCAAAGCTATTGGCTTCCTATATGCGATGATTACGATTGCAAAGCTATTTACCTCCTGTCAAACAATAGCGGTAGAAATATGTTTCTTACCTAAACTTTAGCTCAATTAAAAATTGTTTTCAACCTGAAAATAACTTAGGTACAAACTCATGAACCCTAGTGCAAAACTTAATGCGATAATTAAAATCTAAAGACTTGTTTGGCCAGATAGAATTTTTTGTAGATCAAATTTAAATAGAATTTTTATATATTGTAGAAAACATGCGATGAGTTAGATTTTAATTTTTAAACCTATATCATTAGCTTTTCAGAGAAAAATATGGTGTATGAGATATATTTAAAGAGATTTTCAAATAAAGACTTTTGGGATTAAATTGATGTGCGTAGAATATTCTGATAGGTTGGAATTGAAGCCCCATTGACTTAGTTTAGAGGATTAGTAAGGATTTCTTACTTTAAGATATTTTTTATCTATTTTTTATGTGATTTTTAGTAAATTTCGAGATGAGGTTTTTAAGAGGTTGCTAAGATTGAAGAGAAGAGGGGACAATTTTGATTGAGGAAACAAAAGGGTTTCAGCAAATATTCAATAGATTTGACCTAACAGAAATTGGTGAACTCCTCCTATATTTTCTACTCCTTTGTTGAGTTTAATCTAAGTTCTAACATGCTAGTTAAAATATTTGTGGATAATTTAGCATGTGTAACCTTCACCCTATGCATGTTGTATGATCACTTTATAGTAGAGGCTATATGTTATATGATGCATGCACTTCATTGTACATGATCTTCATTTGTAGTAAAATCATTCTTCTTTTTTTTAAAGAAAGGTAGTATGCCACCCGCTTTGTTTATTTCTTTTCGAAATAAACCAAGCTGGAAATGCAAAGCAACTAGGCTTCGAACTTGGGACCTCGGATACTAACCATCAAGTCCTTTGCCACTTGCACTAGAGACGGTCGGCTCGTAAAACTATTCATTGGTTGAGATATGAGTAGGTATCTCCTATATATGTTATAGTTGAGTTGAGATGCATATTCTTTTGTTAGTTGATGCATGATGTTAAATGTTATTATTTCTCCTTAAAAATAAGTTGAGACAATAAAGGCTTGCGAGGTGAAGCAGTTGAGAAACCAGAGCTTTCAGTATGTGAAGGTTCAGTGGACGAATCACGAGGAGCGTGAGGCTACTTGGGAGCTGGAGTCTGCTATGCGAGAGAGGTATCCGCAGTTGTTTGCGGATGATGTGTGAGTAAGTTTCGGGGACGAAACTTCTTGTATGGTGGGAGTGATGTGAGAATTCGAATTTGATTTTTGAAATTTAAATTTGAATTCAGCGTTTTCCCTCCTCTACTTTGTTTTTGTATGCTACGTATTTGTATATGTATATATATATGTATAGGTGTATATATATATGTATATATATAGTATTTTTATTAGTTTTGAGCTGTGTTGGAGGAGAGAGAATGGATTGCGTCGTAATTCGAAGTCTGTTTCTGACGATCCAAAATGGTAGATTCGATGTCTCGGCAGTGCTGAACGCGATGGCGTGATCCGTTCGCACATGCAACGGTCGGATCGTGAGATATCGCGAGTTCTTCGCTGAGAGGTCGTAGTGTACGTTTGATCGTTTCGCGAACTGGACCCTGTTTCACGCACTGTTTTGCGTGAGATCGAGTGTGGAGGGGTGTCTGTGCATTTTGTGCATGCTGTGAGGGACTCGGGACTAAATTACCATATTGCGAGGGGCTTTTTGCAATTGTGCAAGGTGTTTATGTGTGTGTGTGTGTGAGTAGAGAGAGAGAGAAACCTTGTTGCTTTCTCTTCTCCCTCAGCTCCCCAGCAGGGTGCCACCCTCCTCCTCAGCTCCCCTGCCCACCCCCTGAGCGCCGTCGACCGCCGCCGACCTCCCCTGGCCGGCGGGAAGCTCCGGCAACCACCATCTCCCTTTACTTCTTCTTTTCTTCTTCTTCTTCCTTCTTCTTCTTCCCTACAGTGTGCACCCAGGGTGAACCCATGCCCTAGGTCCCCCTGAGGTGGCACAGCTGCCGGCAACCTGCCCCGCCGTCGGGAGCCGCCGCCGAGCGCCGCCGCGCCGCAGCTAGCTGCTGCTAGAGCTGCTATGGGCCGAGGGTGTTGGACCCGAGCCGCCGCCGCCTCCCGCCGGCGCAGCAACCTCCGACCAGCTCCGGGAGGACCTCCGCCACCGTCGCCTTCCTCACTGGCCGCCCCCGTGCCGCCGGTGCTCCGCCGCAGCCGCCGCTGTTGCAGCTAGGGCTGCTAGGGCAGCCGCGGCCGAGCGCCTTGCGTCGCCGCCGCCGCCGGCCTTTCTTGTCGCGATCACCTACCTTCCGACGTCCGGCGGGCCCCTCTTTCCGGTGCTCACCGTCCCGACCGCCGGCGCCGCCGTGCCCTAGCCACCCGAGAGCTCTCACTCTCCCCGCGCCGCCGTCGCCGCTTCCTGCCGCCGGTTGAGGTGAGCTTCCCCTTCCTCACCTCCCCCGCGTCCGACCCTGGCCGCCGCGCGCGCTGCATGTCGGCCGGCAGCCGGCCGGAGCAGGCCGGAGCAAGCTGCTCCGGCCAGGGTTGTTTTTTTGGCTTGTTTGGGCCGCATGCATGGCCAGGAGCTCCCTGTTGCCTCCCGAAGCTTGGGAAGGTGAGCACGATGATCGTGGCGACGCGCTGATCACCATGCTCACCTTACTTTGCTGTTTTGGCAAGCCGTTTCGCTGTTTAGCCTTTGTCGGGCATTGTTATCGCATGTGGGCGCTGTTTTTATGGGTTATTTTTGCCTGCGACTGTCCCTGTCACAGTGGAGCTGTGAGCATGGCCTCCGTTACATCGTTACCTATCTGCTGGTGCTTGCGGAAGGTCGTGCGGACGAACGGAGTGCTCAAACGGCCTTCTTTATGCTTATTTATATGTGAATGTTGCTTGTTTTGGGACTTTTGTGATTGTGGCAGCGTTGCGATGCTGCGGGCAGCAAGGGCATGACCCTTGAGGCCCTGTGGACTGGTTGTCCAACCCCTTCGCCCTTCGCGGAGATCCGGATTAATTTTCGATGCGTTTTCTGATGAAATAGTCAGCGGAACGCGCGTTTTAGTCGTGCGACTCACTTGCTGGTTTCACGAGTGACTTGGCTTCGTCATTTAGCCTTGTTGGCTGTTCCTCATCGCTGTCCCGAAGTTTTGAGGACAGCGGATGAGTGACGAAGGGTTCCGGTGCCAAATCGACATTTTTTGGGAACCCGGAAAGCCGTTTCGAGTGCGTTTATGTTCGTGGCACCCCAAGTTTGTGCTCGCTGTCCTGTCACCTTGTTTTGGTGTGTTTGGGGACAGCGGAGGACCTGGTTTGGTTGTTGGTACCCCTGTGGGGCTTGGTGTGGTTTCGGGATCGTCCCGGTGGGTTTTCCGGACGATCCGTCAGTTTCGGGTTGTGAGCGCTATATGTTTAGTGTCGACTTGGTGGACCTTGACCCTGTGAGTCTTTCGTAGGTCATGTCGTGGTTCCCGAGAGCCGTCGGTGTTAGGCTCTTCGTTTCTACAGGTGGGTACTTCGATCCGGAGTCGGTTCAGTGGACTACGGTGATACATTTCTATCCCTTATCTTGCATTTCGTTATTAGTTCACTTGACTCCTGTTGACTCTACTTATGTGTGCTTGCCTTAGTAGAGTAGTTGTTGTTTGCATGATTATTGAGACGATCTTGTTGGTCGGTGGTGATCGCCTATTGTTCCGAGCGATCCTCTTATTTTGGTTTATCAGTTGCTTCACGGCTCGTTGCCGTTCTGTGGATTGAGCATTCGCATCGATCGTCACAGCTCTTCTAGCACCTCACGTATGCCAGCGGTCTGATCCACCGTTTGGGTCTTCTTTTTCGAAAAAAGGTCGTGTGTATCCGACCCGTGAGCCTCGACGCCGTACGTCTCGGAGGTTTTGTGCCGATGGTTGAGCAGGTTGTGACAGTGCCAGGGATCCGTCCCGGTGGCCTATGGATTGGGTATACATTTGTGGTTATCACTGTTGATGCATATACTATTTGCTTGCAGTAGCATAGTTGTTCAGTTGTATGACAGCCTCATACTTATTTGTGCTACTGTTTATCTTATCTATCTATTTGTTGACCCTCGTGTCGGTGTGTACACCTCGCCTTCGTCGGCTTGCGGTACCCACTGGGAGGGAAAACATGTTTACATATTCTCACCCCCCCGCCATCGTTGTTGTTTTCAGGTGAGCAGGGTGGTGGGAGTCGGGACGCAGCGAGGCACGCTTAGTTAGTGGTATTAGAGGTCCCGACTTGTGAGGTTCCTCCCTTCAGATTGGTTATCGCCTTTATCCCTTTATCAGTTAGTTGTGGATGTGGTTCAGTTACACTTTGGTTGATTGTCTTGCATGTTTGGTTATGGTTCGGTTTTCATGTGTTGATTGCATGCTTAGACATTATGGATGACGTTGCTTACTAGATCTTTAATTATGGCTTAATATTGTGTATCTCGGATTTCTACCCCTCGTGGTAGCGGTTATCAAAACTGAGGTTTTCGTGTGGGAAACGGTTTTCGAATGGATTTCCGATCGATCAGCTTTTGGGATTTCAAAAGAGAGTTCTCGTGTGGAGAACGGTTTTCAATGGATTTTTAAATGATTGAGATTAGGGTTTCAAATAAAGCTTCTGGGTAAGGAGCAGTTTTATAGAATGATCTGTTGTTTGTGCATCGCATCATCCTTTGCCTAAGGACTTGCTTAGATTCATACAGGTTTAAGGACTGGTAGCTGTATGAACCTTATTGTGTTGTTGTGGTTTGTGTGATGAATGAATGGTGGTTGTGATCCTATTTGTATGTTGTGTACGCCGTGCAAATACAGGGGAGGCTCTGTCCGTGTGGACAGTGGGCCATGTATTTTTTACGGATCTATACGTGGCGCGGGCTAGGCTTTCAAAAAGAAAAAATTGGCACGTATTTTCGCTTCTAAAACTAGCCCGGGGCGTGACAGATGTCCTGTGTATCTCAGGGGGTTGTCCATGTACACACGGCGGGTCAGTTCTCACACCTGGGTGGGCTTCCACTAGAGCCCGAGGCGTGACATTATTTCTAATATTTTTAGAGATAATTAAACTTTTCCCAACCGCACAGTAATGATGGGTTAATTTTGACTTTGATTTCTATTATTAAGCAAACAAATTATGAAATTTCATTATTTCATTTTTAATTCTAGGCTATTCCAAATTTCAATTTCTATTTTGAATCAAACGTACGCTTATTCAAAATAGACATCAACTTTCATCTCTGACCGACCGTCCCTAACACAAGTAGCAAATAATTTTACAATTGGTATCCGAGGTCCCAAGTTTTATCTCTGACCAACCACCCTTGGCTGATTGCAAATGGGATGACAATTGGCATACGGTGTCCGAAGTCCAAAGTTCAAAGTCTAATTATTTTACATTTATAACTAAATTTATTTATAAAAAAAATAAATGGAATAAATAACATGCTACATTCTCTCTCCAAAAAAAAACTATTATCTCTGGAAAATAAAGAAGCTGCTATTTTATTTTCCTTCTCCCTCTCTGGACTTGAGTCACATAAAACACAGAAAGTTTTCTCTCTCAACAGTTCCACCAATGCTCGAAAACTATGAGGTTCCATACGAAACTCTCAGTTGCTGCGATTTTTATATCTTTTAAGATTTCTTTTTTTAATATATATATATATAGGCTAAGGTTACTATACTCTTATGAGTATAGATCTCTTTGTACTCATAAGTTTTGGGTCATTTGATGAAGGGATGTGCGGTTAGGATGATAGTGGTCCCCTAGGGTTGAGTGGGTGGTTGGTTGAATAGTATGATCTAATGGGTGGAAATGGTCAAAGGGGTAGATCTAACGGCCAACAACTTATGAGTACAAAGAAATCTATACTCATAAGAGTATAATAGCCGGACTATATATATATATATATATATATATATATATATATATATATATATGTATATGTAACGTGGTTTGTGTACTTTCTAATGAAGTTTTAATAGCTATCCAAACAGTCAAAAAATTAGAATATTTTTATGCTTGAAAAATTAATGATGTGTTAGAATAAATAAATTTTAAAGTAAAAAATATAGAATCCGACTATGGTACTTTCGAAAGAATAAATGAGTTGGTGCTTTCAATTTTTTTAACTTTTGGATCAACTCTTTGACCATTTCTGGCCTTGGATTAATATTAATTCCCTAGAGAGACCACTAAACTCTAGGGAAGACCATTAAATTTTAGGGAGGCCACTATCATCTTAACCCTACAATTCTTAATCCAAGAACTAAAAAGTCGGAAGTACCAACTCCTTTTTGCTTCTGGAAGCATAGTAGCTCTGCACAAAAATATCTATACCATAAAAATTTGCTGAGTTCTCAAACATGCTATTAGTATTAAAAATTATATTAGTTTTCACCTTGCACTTTGTCCCGATATCAAGTAGCTCCAAAAATATGGAATAATTATTAAATTAGTGAAGTAAAATGAGTTACTAGAGGAATTTTTTACTTTATTAACTCAAATTTTACTTAAATGAGTTAATCAATACTATTTATAAACTTGTTTCTATAAAACTTTACAGCCGAATTTAATAATGATCTTATATTTTAGGCCTTTTTGCATAAAAAAATCCACTAGTTTTGGACTTTTGCAAAATTGGGTCGCTATTTTCGATTTTGCAGATTCGGTCCGAATTTTCAGTAAACTGACCAAAATACCCTTCTTACTTTTTCACTCTCCTCTTTTTTTTTCTCTCTCCTCTTTTTTTTCTCTCGCTCTTTTTTTTTTCTCTCCGTAGAAGGCGGCGGAGGCGGAACGCCTCGCCTCTGCCCCTCACGCTCTCGCCCTCGCCCGCGCAACCCCGCCCTCCTCGCCTCCGACCCCGCCGAGGCCGCAACGCGCCGCGACTTTTTTTAAAAAAATTTTTCTCTCCGACCCTCCTCCACCCGCCGTCCCCGCCGCCACCGCCGGCGACGAAGAAGAAGTGCTTCTTGGGGCCGAGAAGCACACCGGCGAGGGAGGGGAAAAAATATAGTTACACTCCGGCGAGAACGGTGAATCGTGACAAAAAAAATTGTAGAGAAAAAAAATAAAAATAAAAATATTGTTTCCCTACCGAAAAGAACAAAAAATAGAGAAAAAAGAAGAAGATGAAGAAATTGCACTGTTAAAAAAAATTACACTGTTTTAAAAAAATTTGCACTGTTTTAATGAATGTTGCACTATTTAAGAGAGAAATTACACTCTTTTGAGATGAAATTTACACTCTTTAAGCAAAATTGCACTATTTAGGATAATGTTGCACCATTTCTTTCTCTTCATCTTCTTCTTTCTTCTTCCTCCACTCTCCATCCTCATCCCTCTCTCTCTCTCTCTCTCTCTCTCTCTCTCTCTCTCTCTCTCTCTCTCTCTCTCTTTCCTCACACTCCAAAATAATTTTGGACCAGTACGGTCGAAGCCGGAGGAGGCGGGGAGGAGGAGCACGACGACGACGAGGAGGAGGCCTCAAAAGAGGAGGAGGAAGACGAGGACGACGACGGGGCCAGTGGCGGGCCTCAAAAGAGGAGGAGGAAGACGAGGACGACGACGGGGCCAGTGGCGGGTTACGAGCGATGTCGGCCCGAGGCCCCGCCGCTCGCCGCCGCCGTCCTGAGCGACGCCGGCCCAAGCGGAAGTGGGCGCGGGCGCGGGCGCAGATGCAGGGGCGCGGGGGGCGCAGGGGACGCGCCCCCTTCGCTGGGGGCGCGGGCGCGGGGCGCAGGGGACACGCCCCCTGCTCCACTGCGCCCGCCCGGGCCCCCGCCCCCGCCCCGGCCCGGGCCCGGGCCCCCCCCGCCCCCCCTCGGGTGGGCGCAGGGGGCGCTAGGAGCGCCCCCTGCGCCCACGCCCGGCGCCCCCAGGGGGCGCAGGGGGCGCGTCCCCTGCGCCACACAGGGGCGGGCGCAGGGATGGGGGCGAAGGGGACGCGCCCCCCTGCGCCCCCGCCCCCGCCACCAGGGGGCGAAGGGGGCGCGTCCTCTGCGCCCCCCGCGCCCCTGCACCTGCGCCCCGCCGCCCGCCCGCTTCCGCTTGGGCCGGCATCGCTCGGGACGGCGACGGCAAGCGGCGGGGCCTCGGGCCGGCATCGCTCGCCCCGCCATGGGCCCCGTCGTCGTCCTCGTCCTCCTCCTCCTCCTCCTTTGAGGCCTCCTCCTAGTCGTCGTCGTGCTCCTCCTCCCCGCCTCCCTCCGATTTCGAGTGCTTCCTCGAGATCCGCCCCGCGCCGCGCGCCCCGGAGAGGGAGGAGACCGGATCCGAGTTTGGTTGGGGACAAAGAGTGCAAAGAAATGGTGCAACGATGAAAAATGGTGCAACGAGGAGAAATTGTGCAAAGAAGAAGAAGAAGAGAAAAAAAATGGTGTAATTTTCATCCAAAGAGTGTAATTTTAGTCTAAAAAGTGTAATTTTTATCTCAAAGAGTGTAATTTCTGTCTCAAAGTTATTTAAAACAGTGTAATTTTTTTAAAACAGTGCAACATTATTTTAACAGTGCAATTTTATCTTTTTCTTTCTTCTTCTATAATTTTTTGTCTTTCCTGTAGGAAAAAATATTATTTTTTATTTTTTTTCTCTTTACAATTTTTTTTGGTCACGACCCACCGCCTTTGCCGGAATGTAACTATTTTTTTTCCCCTCCCTCGCCGGCGTGCTTCTCGGCCCCAAAAACACTTCTTCGTCGCCGGCGGCGGCGGTGGGGACGGCGGGTGGAGGAGGGTCGGAGAGGTAAAAAAAAAAAAAAAGTCGCTGCGCGGCGCGGCCTCGGCGGGGTCGGAGGCGAGGAGGGCGAGGGTGTGCGTGCGAGGGCGAGGGCGTGAGGGGCAGAGGCGAGGCGGGCCGTTTCCGCCTCCGCCTCCGCCTCCGCCTCCGCCTCCGCCGTTCGGAGAGAAAAAAGAAAGAGCGAGAGAAAAAAAAAGAGAAGAGAGAAAAAAAAAAAGAGGAGAGAGAAAAAGTAAGAAGGGTATTTTAGTCAGTTTACTAAAAATTCGGACCGAATCTGCAAAATCGAAAATAGCGACCCAATTTTGCAAAAGCCCAAAACTAGTGGATTTTTTATGCAAAAAGGCCTATATTTTAAATTGACTTAAGTTAGTGATAAAACATAGAATAAAATTGATCTAATTTTTTATTTATTGAGATATTTGAGACAAAATGCGAGAGAAACTTCTATGATCCTGTTTGGCCTAGATTCTGGAAAAGTGATTTCTGCAGAATTGATTTTGATTTGGAGAATTAATTTTGGCTAAAAACTGTAGAGCGTTCGGTGAGTTTAGATAAAAGTAATTTTTCTGAAGTGATTTAGCAAAACTGTTTGGCAAATTTTTTTGATATTTGCATATAATATTATATTTACTAAATTTTATTTTATAATAATTTAAAATTTGAATTAAAATTAAAATTTTAAAATTTGATATTTTAATTTTTAAAAAATTGAAATTTGAAATGTAAAGTTTAAAATTTGAATTTTTAAATATAAATATAAATTATTAATTTCAAATTTAAAATCTAAATTTAGAAATTAAAATCTAAAATTTGAAATTTAAATTTTGAAATTTAAAATTTAAAATTAAAATTAAAATTTTTAAATATAAAATTTAAATTTTGAAATTTAAAATTTAAAAATTTAAAATGTAAACTTGAAATTTTAAAATTTAAAAATATGAAATTTAAAATTGAATATTTAAAATTTTAAAAATAAATTAAAATTTTAAAATTAAAATTAAAATTAATAAATATAAATTTTGAATTTTGAATTTTAAAAATTTAAAAATTAAATTTTAAATTTTAAAATTTGAAATTTATAAATTTGAACTTTTAAATTTGAAAATTAAAACTAATAATTTTAAATTTTTAAATTTTTAAATTTTAATTTTTAGTTTTAATTTTTAACTTTTAATTTTAAATTTTATCTGAAATTTGTAATTTGAAATTTAAATTTTTGAATTTTAAAATTTAAAATTTGAGATTTAAAATTTTGAATTTTAAATTTTAAAATTTGAGATTTGAAATTTAAATTTAAAATTCAATATCCAAATTTTAAATTTTAAATTTTAAATTTTAAAATTTAAAATTTAAAAGTTCAAATATAAATTTAAAATTTAAAATTTAAAATGAAAATTAAATTTAAGCTTTGAATCTAAAATCAAAATAAAAATTTTGAAGTTTAAGTTCAAAAACAGAATCTGATTTCAAGAAGCAGATTTTAGTTGCTTCTGATTTTGGACCTCGAAAATCAAAAAATTGATTCTAAAAATGAGAATCAGATTTTGAAAATGAGTTTACCAAACGCTCTATTGAGCCGAAAATCACTTTTGAGTTCAAAATCACTTTTCAAAAGTTAGGCCAAACACCCCCTTAGCCCAAATTTTGGAAAGAAAGATATTACCTTTTATGAGGGCTTTTTTCACAATAATTCTGAAAAATTTATGATTTACCAAATGATATTATTTAAATTTTAATTGGCAAATTTATTTTATTTTATCCAATTCAATATCATGTGAGAGAAAAAGTAAAAAACAGTGAATTATTCACCATCTTTATAAAGTGGTGAATTGTTCACCGCTTTTATGTTGTTATCATTATCGTTCACCGGTAACTTATTCACCATTTTTAAGTTTATTAAAGACGGTTAACGATTAATCGTCTTTCAATTATTGTTCCATTCTAATGCTTAGTTGGACTAAAATAGAGTTATTTGACTAAATAAATTTTTAATTTTGGGATAATTGCCTATATACCCGTCAAAACTTCTGAAATATCTAATATACTCCTACTTTTTTTTGTTCAAATATACCCATCGCATATTTTTTTCCGTTATTCAAAAATACTTCCGCCGTTAGTATCCATTAAGTTATCTCGAGTTAAATCCAGATTTAATTTTTACCGAAGTTAAAAATAAGTCAAAATACGTTTTTTGTCCCTGACTTAAAGACAAATAAGAAAAATTGATGATGATAGAAGAGTACATTTGAAAGGGAAGAAGTCGAAATTTCTTTTTTTGCCCTTAACTTAAAGACAAATAATAAAAGTTGATGACGGTAAAAAGATATATTTGAAAAGGCAAAATAGTAATTTTATAGAGATAACGGTTATTCCTAATTGAATCTAACTCTATGGATATATTTGAAAGAATTTTGAACGTTAAAAAGTATTTTTTAATATTAACCTTCTATCTAAGAGGGATAAATAAGAAAATTGAGAACTTTATATAGGAGTATATAGGTAATTGCCCCTTTAATTTGTATAGCAGGATTATTAAGCCAAATATAAATTTGTGAAGAGTTAATTTGCAAAAGAAAATTCTTTATATAACGAACAAGGCAAATCCAGCCGTACGATCAATAAATCCGACACGTGGCAAAAATCCGACGTTATAGGAACGGGTTGAGGACCACAACGGGATTAAAACGGTACAAAGGAGTTGGGGTTTATTTTTTAAAAAAATGGGCGTAGGTTCTTTTTAGGGGATTTGGCGATCTCCGAAGCGAGGGAGCGAGAGCGATGAGATCGAGAGAGCCAAAAAATTCGTGGAAAAATTCGGATTGTAGCACAAAGAAGTGAGAAATTGGGCGTGATCGTGGATTCGGCTGTTGGAAACATCTAGATCGCGGGAATTTTCTTTGGAATTCGTTCGAATTTGAACGATTTTTGGAGGATCGGAACGGGAATTTGATGTTCGCAAAATTGAGCGATGCGAGCCCAATTTTAAGGTCGAAATGGTTTCTGAGAATCTATTCTGTTTCATTTTTGCTTTAATTTCGTCTTGAATTTTGATTTTTGGCGGAGTTTTTAGTTGCTCTCTACGTTTCTATGGTTCTTCTATACCGAAATTGGTTTCAATTTTCTCTTCTTTAATTATTTATGATTTTTTTTTCTGGAACTTTGGGGTCGAAATGGTTGTTTGTCGGAGTCCCAATTTCTTTCAATTTTCGGTTAATTTCGCCCTAAAATTTGAATTTTTCCGGAATTTTCAGCGTCTTCCGTGCTTGTATGATTCTCCTATTCCAAAATTGGATCGATTTCCTTTCTTTCTTTTTTTCCCCAATATTTGTAATATTTTTTTTGTGTGTAAATTGAGGGAGAAATGGGTCTTGGAGCTCCGATTTTGTTCCATTTCCCGGTTCAGTTTCGTCATAAATTTCGAATAACGGTGGGATATTTCTTGATTCTGTCTCTTATTATTGATCGTTGAATTTGATGGAATTTTTTTTTTTCTAAATTTCTCTATAATATTGTGAAATTTTATTGAATAATCTCATTACATTGATCTCCGTTATCAGATGTATACGGAAATGGTCTTGGCTTATAGCGTATCTAAGCTTCTTTTAATTCCTTAGGCGTTACGTATCCTATATATGTCATATGTCATTTGTTTTTGTGTTTGGATCCCTTCACGAATGGGTTCCGTGCCAATTTTTTCAAAAATAGGCTAAAGTACAGAAAAAATTCCTGTATTTTCTCTTACTTCAGAAATCTATATTTTCCCTCTTCAAAATTTTAAAAATATTTTCAGGATTTATGAGGTTATAAAGAGGGTGAAATGACTAAACTGCCGTTATGTGAATAATTTTTTTATGTACTTTTGCTATTTCTAAGAGTATTTTTGGTATATTTAATGATAAATTACAAGAAATAGGTAGAATAATAAGGGAATCCTGATGGAGGGGCTAAGTCCAACTTAAAATTTTAAGGGTTAAAATATAGATTTTTGGAAGTCGGGAGGAAAAGTGAAAAAACGGATATTTATATAGAGTTTCTGTACTTTTTTTAGTTTAAAATTTGTGGACAACTAATATGGGAATTAAGTATTATCGTTATTATTATTATTATTATTATTATTTATCTTCTCTTTTGGATGCAGGAAAATTAATTGATAAAAATGCTCAATAGAATCTTCGATCTACCAGGATTTCCTGTGTATACTAGTTAAAGGTGAGATATTTATCTCTCTCTATAGGATGGGTTATAATTTAGGGTTAATTTCATACAGCTCCCTGTAAACATATCGAATAGCAAATATATTCCTACAAAGTTCAACTTTTCATATTTATCCCTGCAAAAGTCCAGTGATATTCATATTTGCCCCCCGATGGTTTGTTACCATTAGCATTGTTTATTTTTTAACAGAAGATAAGTGAAATAACATTTTTGCCATCACAAATATGTCCCTCCAAAAGCCACAACTGGTAGAATTATGCAGAGATATCCTCCCAAAAATTTCCAACGGTCATCTTCTTTGTTTCTACTGTAACAAATAATATAAAAGGGGTAAAAAGGTCAATTCACCTCATTAACTAACGAGGGTATTTTACCTATGGTTAACTATATTTTTCTAACGGATCCTAACAGCAAGGGTATATTTGAAGACGTTAGGATTTTTGCAGGGATAATTATGAAAAGTTGAACTTTGTAGGAATATATTTACTATTCGATATGTTTACAGGGAGCTGTATGCAATTAACCCTATATTTTAACATTGTGTTCCTCTGCGCAATATAGTCTTTTTTTTAATAGAATTCTTTTCAAAAGCCAGTAATTAGCATGCCATTAATGACTCAATTGGTATGAAGTTGGTAGCTGTGGGTTCTTTTTTCTGTTCTGTGGTTTTAGCATGTAAGGTTTCTAATACAAAATTTTAAGTTCTTTAGATTTTAGTGCAAAATTTTAAGAATTTGGACATCAAATGGACTTACTGGGTTGTGGATCATTTAGTTGATTTTATCTTCCTGATTATTCCTTTTGATTTATTGATTCAGATTGTCATAGTTTCATCAGTGTTCTTTTCAATCACATAACTACTTTGACTAATATTTTGGCAGGGATTTTAAATCTAGGAGATCGATAATTGATGCAATTGTCCTGCTAATCTTTGTTGGGTTCTTTCCAAACGGCAGTATACGTAATACGGTGTTTCAGAAAGATGCTGGATTTTGTTCCTAGATCTGCTAAGGTATCTAGAGATATGTTAACACCATTCGCTGCTTTAAAATACATCTGATTTTTGCGACCTCTTATAAAATCTCTTATAACCCATTATCGTTACAGGGCAAACGTTCCATTAGGAAAATTTTTGAGGACAATCCGATGCATCGGTTTGATTTGCTCGCAACAGTGGCAGGAAAGTTGTTAACTGAGAAAGAGGATTCTTCTACTCTAGTTAATATTACTGGACCGCCTAATCTTAAGGATTCAAAGAATGTTAAGAATGAACAAGTCGATGTATCAAATCTATTTAAATCTGACGATTCGGTTAGGATTAGCTGTGATGACAGTGTATTGGGTCCTGATCATATTTTTAAAAAAGAATTACACCCGACAAAAGAAGCTGCTTCAGCACCTGATTTTCCTATTTTAAACCCAAACGAGTTGGGTAAGGAATCAGTACTTACTAGTATGAAAGGAGATGGAGATAAGGAACCGCTTCAAATAACTAAAGATGATGTGGTTAAAATTGGTCCGGATATGTATAATGCGGTTGATCCAATGGATATGGACGTCAAGCCTCCTCCTTTAGTCAGTTCTGTTCCTGCACATAAAAAAGGAGTAGAACTTATTGTAGATAGAGAATCGCATAAAAGCTTTTCTGGGTGCAAATTTCCTACCATAATTACTAATAAGTACCATAGGCCACGTTACATTGGTGATCATAGGATAAGGAAGCTATTGGCATCAAAGATTCGCAAAAAAGCTCCAAAAAGGATCTACAAAGAAGAGCTTTCTAACTCTGGTATGAATGCCATTATCTCAATTTTCTTAGAATCTTGATGTTATCTTAGCTCCTGTTTGGCCGAACTGGCGATTTTTGAGTAAAGCTGCTTAAAGAAGCACAAATAGTTTTTTCTTTTAAATTAAAATCTCGTTTACAGCTTCTCGTTGCAGCAGAAGCAGAGCCTTCAATTTGGAGCTTCTGCTTTTAGGACAAAAGCTTTTAACTTGCCATCACAACAAAGGCTTCAAACTATTTGTTAGCCAAACACCCAGTTTCTAGATGCTTCTGCTCTATGGACTATTGATTATCCCAAAAGCCATGTCAAGCAAGCTCATATGGGCTCTTAATGTTGGTTATTTATTTCTATGGATTATTTGCGCTGTTTCTTGTTGGTGATGTTTTTATTGTTTTGTTACCCATTGTAGAGATAAAATCTGCTTTCTACAGCAAAAAAGTGTGTTATGCACGCCAAAGAACACGTAAGACTACTATGTTTAAGAGGAGAAACCTATTTGAGCGTTGTTCAGTATCTCCATTTGGTCGACAAGTCTGTAATCAAAGTACATCTAAGGGACCTGCAAAGGGAACTATCAAGTTCGAAGAGAGTGATTCTCTTTCAGCTTCTCATGGGGGTTGGTTTCATTTTAAGTCATCTGTGCTTTCAGTGCTCCGCATTTCCTCTTTTGGTACTTTTCTTATAAGGAAATGAAATTGTATTTACTCTTGCAGCAAGTGTAGCATTGTCATCGATGATAGTTCAAAATTCATCATCTTCTCAAGACTACCATGGTATTTTGTGCCGACTAATAGTGACAGTTTATTTTCTCCGATCCATATGGTGAAGTTCTAAACAGTGTACTTTATTTCGTCTTCTAGTTAAGCTAAACATCAAGTCTTTCAAGGTGCCAGAACTTTTTATAGAGGTTCCTGAAACAGCTACCGTTGGTTCATTGAAGGTATGATGTTATTTGGCAATTTCCATTCCCTCTTCTAGAAAAATTACCATTATAGGATAGAATTTATTGGTAGTCCCTGTATTATTAGGATATTGCAACTTGGTCGTTGTAGCTTTTACCTCAACACTTTAGTCCCTGTACTTTCCCATATATTATCGTTTAGTGCCCAGTTGTTAAAAATAATTGATTTCTACTGGAAGATGCCCTTTTGATTCTCCTTGACGTGAACTGAAATAATTGAGTGTTTGGTAGGTGATGAGGTAAAATAGTCCTCCTTCGAAAAAGTTGGATTTTCTTTTTTGAAGATAAGGAACTAAGTGCAATAAAATTCGAAGATTAGGGACTACAATGCTTAAGTGGAAAGTACAGCGACCAAGTAGCAACATTGGAATAGTACATGGACTACCCATACATTTTACTCTGTTTTGAGAAGGGCTTTGGTTTCATATTATCTTATTGATGTACTGATGAGTATCTGCTTTAGTATTGTGTTATATAAACGGATGTGCATGGATGCATATTTTTGAATAGGAATATTTTAATGGTATGACATTTTGAATGCTGAGACCCTCCTGAAAGTATCATGATTTTTCACCTTGACCCCCTGAAATGTAAAACCTACATAGTTCCTCCCAACCCCACACTTGACTGTCCTGTTATACGAATAGTAGCTAAACTGTTTTGGTGATGTCATCAAAGGAAGGTCATTTTTGTAATGGACTTAAGCTTTAATCTTTTCTTTCATGGACACACCCTCAACGTTAGCTTCTTTTGATATATGTATCCAAGTCAGTTTAATACGGTATTCCATTAAGTTTAACAACACTTCTGTTAAATTTACAAGATTTATTAACCTTTCAGTAAATGGAACTGTGAATACAGTATTCCGTTAAGTTTAACAGCATTTCTGTATAAATTTACTAGATTTCAGCAAATGGAACTGTGAATACAGTATCCCATATAGTTTAACAGCACGTCTGTCAAATTTACTAGATTTATTAACTTTTCAACAAATGGAACTGTGGGACCCGTTAACATAACAGTCTGTGGCTAGTGGAGCAGTCAGACTAATTGATCCTGAATACAACTGATGAAAATTACTTATATTTAAACATCGACAAGGATGTCGATCAAAATTGAGGAGTCTAATTCCAAATTGTCCTAGAGTTGAGGGGATTTTTGTGGTTTTTTTTTAATACCTAAATAGTATTCCAAATTGATCTTTATTCCTAATTGGCCTAGAGTTGAGGGGATCTATATACATTTGTTACCTAGATTGTATTAACTGCCATCTGAAGCGAATTTCATGACGTGTCTATAATTCATTCTGCAGAGGACTATAATGGAGGCCATGACTGCTGTACTTGGAAATGGCCTTCATGTCAGTGTTCTACTTCAAGGAAAGAAAGTTAGAGATGACAACAAAACCCTCCGACAAGCTGGGATTTCTTGTGGTGATAGGCTCAACGACTTGGGCTTTTCTTTGGAGCCAAAACCCTCACAAGCTCCATTCCAACTCACAGTACGAGGAGATAGTGAACCATTAGCAAGGTAAGTAAAAAAACTTTGTTTCTTTTTAGAAATTGATCTTCGCAAATAATAAAGTAGCAGTACGTTAATACCAGAGTACCTTATACATCTCAAAGTTCTACCAGTGTCCTGTTCAACCACTTAAATTATGGCTAAATAAGTCATGATTGTTAACACAATTTATGAGTTTTTCCTATTAGATTGATTTGTAGTCAATACAGTATTTAATGCAGGTCCTGGGGCCCAGGAATTTCAAGAGGTTCTGGGCCCATGTCTGTCATAAATTTATATGTTTTCTCTTTTTTAACTTCTCTGATTATTGAGGCCAATATGGTTTGCATTCATCTTTAATTAATCCCACCGCTTTCACTTGTAATATCTGATTGAAATTTTTATTTGACACCATTTTATTCATTATTTCTACCTTTTCTTTTTCTCTTTTTTGATTTCCAGGATTCAGCCTACTGCTACTCCCATCCATCAACCTATTGTTAATATTTCTTCTAACTGCCCTGAGAGTGATCATGATTCTGTTCACTCTCCCACTAATGCATTATCTGTAAATAAAACTCCTTCAAACTCTCAAATGCTAGTTCCCGTCCCCTCGATGGATTTATTGGCTTCAGTTCCGCGACATAAGTTGAGGCAATCTGAGCTTTCCCAGAGGAGGATCAGACGACCCTTTTCTGTTGCTGAAGTGGAAGCACTTGTCGAGGCAATTGAGAAGCTGGGAACTGGGAGGTTTGTTTCGGTTGCTTCTCTTTCAATTATAACTTGTTCCATCCAATTTTCTTATATAAGTATATGGCTTATTTTCTCCAGATGGCGAGACGTTAAACTTCGGGCATTTGACAATGCAAAGCACCGAACTTACGTTGATCTTAAGGTAACACTATCTTTATCTGCCTTTTTATCCAACTTCCATTAAATTGGTTTTTCTTTCCTTCATCCCATTGTTATTGTAACAAATGCCCTTGCTATTTGTTCTTTTTCTAAAAAAAAATCATTATGACAGTCTACCATATGAAAAGTACCACACCAGCACCGTCATGACTCATGATTCTTTCTTTTGTTTGTGAGGATGAAATTGTAGTCAAGGTCGAACTTCAGGGACGAAATTGACACGTAGATCAAACTTTAGAAATGATATCATAACGATAAAGGATGAAATTGAATTGAGGGTGAGATTGTAGGGGCTAAGAATGCATTTATCCACATGCTCGAATTTGACAATCGCGAGATTGCTACAAGAGGGAAATGGGAGAGGGAAGCTGCAGAGGAGAGGGAGAGGAGAGCTACAGCGGAGAAGGAAGCTACAGAGGTGGAACCTGCGGTGGGGGAAAAGCGCCTCCTTTTAGAAATCGACTGCCCGTGTGAGGGTCAAAGATCAGCGAAGGAGACACTCGAAGATAACCCAGCTCCAGCCTTGGTGTCAGGCTGAAATTGGATCCAAGCCTCCTTCTCCAAATCTGAAACAATGGAGAGGATACCAGGGACGACTAGTTTCAGATAGCCTCACCAAAAGTGTGCCCAATATCACACCTTCTTCCCTGCAAATGAACCTGATTTAGAAAAATGCTTTCAACAGCTGAGAGGAAAGCCCCATGAGGTGATATTCTCTGACTTCCATCCACTTTGCAAAGATTCCAAGATGATAAAGAGAATAAAGGCTACAAAAGCAAGAAGACAAAGCTTGGAATATCTTGGGCAGAGAATGAAGAGGCTCTCGACAACGACAGAGATTCCTCCGAAGTTATCCTATAAAGAGTCCCTCTTGAAATAAGTTAGGCACTCAGGAAGACCTTCCCTGGGTACCAAA
Source organism: Puya raimondii (assembly GCA_016920855.1). Classification (NCBI taxonomy): domain Eukaryota; kingdom Viridiplantae; phylum Streptophyta; class Magnoliopsida; order Poales; family Bromeliaceae; genus Puya; species Puya raimondii. The sequence goes on from JABWPP010000050.1 coordinate 186,458,438, forward strand.
CAGAGGCTACTAAAACCTCACTCCACCCTCTCTTCATATCGTAAACTTGCTCTTGAAGGAAGATGTTTCAGGTGCCTTGCAAGAGACCATCGTGCTTGTAACTGTAGAGACTATATTCGGTGCACCGCGTGCTATAGAATAGGGCATTTAGCCCGTAACTGCTGCGATCACAGAAGCCACTTGTTGTCGAAGATGAATAGGGCCATGCGTTTCCGCCCCCCTTCGTTGAAGGTCTTCGTTCCCTTTACGGAAGGCTTCCACACTCAACAACAACAATGTCAAAATGCAATGCTTGCCAATGTCATCGGGCCGGTTAACCTAGGTCACTTCCCTCAAGACACGATCGCGAATGATTTCGCCAACAGTTTTGGTGGCTTCTCCAGTGACTTTTTAGTAGCCCGTTACCGAGAGAGAGATTTTGTAATCTTCCTCCCTCTCTGGGTGCGACCAGATGACCTCGTAAGTAAGGAGGGAGGTAGTTTACCCTACTGTCAACTCTGATGTTATGCGTGGAATCCCTACAGAGATGTTATTCACTCCCAAATTACATACAAAGCATGGATCAAATTGGTTAACTTGCCGTTTGAATGTTGGTTAGATGTCAGGGTCGCTTCGATTGTTAATGGTTTTGGTCGTTACTTTCGAGCTGATGAAAGCAGCCTAAATATGCAGGACCTCGTCGGCTTTAGATGCCAGGTAGCAGTGGACGACCTTGCCGACATCCCCGAATCTGTCGATCACTATGGGGGATCTTATAGTCCCGGTTATTGTCCAACTAGAGAGGTCGGCTCCCTTCAGCGGGACCGATCGAGGTATTCCCTTTGAAGGAGGCGACCCGGACGAAAGGGGTGACCAAACAGACCCGCTAGGCAGTCGGATGGCAAGAAGGACCAATAATCTTGGCAGGGATGTTAGCGCTGGCCGGAGCTCAAGAATTGGCAATTAGCAGTCAGAGACGGGCTATTGGAAGGAAGCCGGTTTTTATCCCTGTAACTATAATACAACGATACTAGAGATGGTGATGTTTCAGGTCAAGGTGACTCTCGGAACTCCTCTAAAATCAGGGACAGAAGATGTGGTACCTCCCCTAAGGAATCGGTGGGCCGTCAAACAGCCTTGACCTCCGGCAAAGGAACGGCCCGGTGAGCGGCCTGTGAGAAGTTGAAATCTCCCTATTATCCGACGTTCTCCGCACGATCTCCTTACCTTTCGGGTAATAGAGAGGGTAGACCTTCGGAAGAGAAAACCCTACGGACTAATGCCCATATCGGGATGTGAGTTTCATCGAATTAGCAAAGATTCAAACGTTGGCAAGGGTTCGGGGGTCTCGAGAAAGGATGGAAAAGATACTAATAGATCTGACGGTGATACATACTTTGACGCGGCGATCGAGAATCCTAACCTTGACGTGGCGAACGTCGTCCTCGACGCGGAGGTCGAGAATTCAAACGACTTCTCTTCAGCTGGCTCCTCCGACACCACCGCAGGAGAGGACGGCGGCGGTCCTCGGTCCAAACGCCATGCCCTCGAGGTTCCATTGATATGGTATCCGAGGAGGGACACTGCAGGGTCACCTTGCGTCACGAGAGATCCAGTATGCTTTTCACGAAGGGATGAAGCTTTGAGTAACACTTCGTCTGACCCCCTACTGCCTACGTATATGACCAGTAGTTGGGCCCTGCTGCTTGTTGGCCCGACCCAGGCGCGGAGAGAGCCTTTGACTCATGGTGTAGTAGATGGGCCCTATACTAATTAGAACTAGCTGTTTCACCGGCCCATGTCTCTTAAAATGGGCTCTCCAATGTGATATTCTGAGTCGGTGCAGCCACCCCTTCTATCGCATCCTACTATAGGGATTAAGTTACGGTCCCCTAATTGCGATTCGCCCCATTCACATTTTTTCCGGCTTTGTCAACTTGAGGCGTGGCTGGGTCTTTCTTACCGAATTATCTCCATTGGCTTCTCTCTTGGTCTTAAGAACGAAACACCGAGGTCGGGGAAGGTTCAAATTCTTGACAGTACTGAGGACGACTGTCCGAACCTTAATCTACTTTGCCAAAGTGCACTCCTGGTATAGTTTACTCCTACTCCTGGAAAGAGTCACTGTTTGGCCAGAGACACGGGCGATCTTATAATGGACGGGGCTGAAGCGCGCAAAGTTCTTCTGCGGGAAGGGGTGGATTCGGATTCACAGAAAAAGCATAACAGGAACACACGAGGAAAGAACAAAGCCATTCCCAACAATGGGTCCTACGGACCAGCAAGTAGAAGGATCGAGAATAAAAGCGCAAAGTGCGGGATAACTCCGAATGACGACGAAGTGTGTTGCTTCAACGACTTTCTGCTTGCCTCCTCTTAGGTTTTTTAGGGTTGTGGTGTTTTGAAGTTGCTTATTTGTTTTCTTATGTTTCAAATCTGTAGTTGGAATGTCAGAGGCCTAAATGATCCGAATAAGATGGGCCTAGTGATGTACGTTGTCTCTAAATTTAAGAAGTCTATTTTATGCTTCCAAGAATCTAAAGTGGAAGTGGTGTCTCGTTCTTTTCTCCGATTGTTCGTGAGATAAATGCTTGTTTATTCAATTAGTCGGTGCGTCGAGGGGCATTATGACATGCTGGAACTCTAGAGAATTTTCATGCAGCGAAGTGTTAGTTAGAAAATTCTCTGTTACCACTCGATTGGAACACAATGCCTGTGGTACTCGGTTTTTTCTAATGAATGTTTACGACCCTCCAGCGGGGGACGGTAAGGAGGAGTTCTGCAGAGAACTTGCTACACTTAAAGGTGTGTGTAGAGGTTTGTGGGTAATGTATAGGGATTTCAACTTAACTAGAAATCAGCATGAGAGGAAAGGAAGGAGTTGGCGTGAAAAACTAATGGCTTTGTTTTCTGATTTACTAAATGTACTCGAGCTGATAGACTTGCCGATGGGTAACCAAAACTACACGTGGTCTAGTATGCAAAGTTGCCCAACCCTGGCTAAGTTTGATCGCTTTCTGGTATCTATAGAGTGGGATCAAGCCTTCCTTCTGACCAACGTGATGGCGGTCCCGAGAATTACGTCGAACCACACATCGATCTTGCTATCTACGTGTGTTAAAAAGATTAACCGAATGTTCAGATTTGAAGAGGTCTGGTTAACACGAGAAGACTTCACGAAATTGATGCTGGAGTGAAACGTCAAGCAAAAGAACTAGTGTCCTTACTTTTGTGGCCAAGCTTCATCACTCCGAAAGAGGATTAAGGAATGGTGTGCTTCGAACTTTTATAGTATTTCTAAAATTAACAAGGAACTTACTAAAGAAATACAAAAGCCGGACATTTTGGAGGAAAGCCAAAGTTTGAATCCACAGCAGTTCGAGAATTAGAAGCAATTCAAGAAACAACTGGCGGATATTATCGCATATGAAAAGATACTATGGAAGACTTATGCCAGACTACAATGGCTAAAGGAAGGGGATGGTAACACAAAATTCTTTCATGCGATGACTAACGGAATAAGGCACGAAAACACCATAGATGTGGTTGAAGATGAAGGTAGGAGATATTACAGGGAGGAAGATAAGAGTGAATATTTTTGTTAACAAGTTTAAGGAGACCTTTGCCCCTCGTAACTCTGATAGTACGTCGATAGGTGATTGCCTTTTTAGGGATAGAATAATGCTAAGCTCGGAGTTACTCACTCCTCTTTTTTCTCTGGAAGAGATTAGAAAGGCCACTTTTCAGCAAGGAGGAGACAGCTCCGGGTCCGGATGGTTTCAACTTGAAATTTTATCAGACCTTTTGGGAGGTTTTAAAAGACGACATGTTTAAGATCTTCAAGGACCTCTTTGATGGTTCATTGAATTCCGAGCCTATGGACTAATACATATGCCTAGTTCCCAAAAGAGAGGGAGCAAGATCAGCTAGTGACTTTAGGCCAATCAGCCTTATTAACAGAGTACAAAAGATTTTATCTAAGGTTCTCGCCAATAGACTGGAAGATGTAATGAAAGAGATCATCTCCCCCTCCTAGACTGCTTTCTTGAAAGGCCGGTTAATCTTGGACTCCTTTGCAACTGCTAGCGAGCTTATTAGCTGGTTGTCAAGGACTTAGAAAATTTCAGCCCGGCCCAAGTCCCTGGCCCAACTTCGCTAAGTGGGCAACCGGAGAGGCATTATTCAGGAAGCTTCTGTGAGAGATGAAGCATTTTGAAACTGCAGGAGTTAATGCCTCAATAAACGTTCTTATGGAAACCCAAATGTCATGGGCAATCTAGGGCTCACTTTGCATTTATGTAGGTAGTTTTCTTAGTATCCTAGAGGGCTATAAATAGGAGAATGGCTGAGGCCAAAGTAGACAAAGGGAGAGTGTATTTGTAATTTCTATTTCTAAGTAATAGAGTACCTGTTTTTCACGGAACCTCTATCTATCTCTCTCTCGTCTCTCTTTCTTACACTTAGTCTTCGAGGCGAGTAGGTCCAGACTAGCAAGATTGAGGCAGGCTTTGCCTATCTTCGAGTAGGAAGGTGGGTGCCGCACGGGCTTTTGCAAGCAAAGAATTAAAGCTGATTTTGAAAAGGCTTACGACAGAGTGAGCTGGAATTGCCTTTGAAAGGTCATGAGGTGGCTTAGGGCGAAACACCAATGGTGCGTTTGGATCGAGCAATGTATATCCAATGTCAAAATAATAGTTCTTGTCAATGGTATCCCCTCTAAATCGATCAAAGTTAAAAGGAGTTTACGCCAGGGCGACCCTTTGTCTCCCTATCTTTTTTTACGGTGGGAGAAGGCTTGACGAGGATGACGGAAAGAGCAATCAACAATACCCTTCAAAAGGGGTCGGTCCAAACGAGGATTGCAAGATTGCTGTAACTCAATTTGCTGACGACACAATCTTCTTCTGTGAGGCAAAAAGAAGGCAAGTGAGAAACCTCCTATTCATATGGCAAATATTTGAGTGGGGATCAGGTTTGAAAATTAATAAGAACAAGTACGAGCTGTTTTACTTGGGCAGAAACGATCGACAGCGTGAGATGTTAGCTGAGAGCTTAGGATGCAAACTGGGGACTTTCCCAATCCGCTATCTTGGACTACCCCTCACGAATGGCCGACCTCGAAAGGAGGATGGTGGACTTTTATAGGTAAAATCGAGAAGCGGATTGAAGGATGGAAAGCAAAACTCTTCTCTCAAAGAGGTAGACTCGTTCTTGTGAACTCTGTTCTCTCGAACTTGCCGCTATACTTTTTCTCGATGTTTAGAGCTCCCAAATAGGTTGTACGACGTATTGAAGTTCTCCGGAGGATGTTTTCTGGAAGGGAGGAATTAATTTTGTTGGGAGACACTACCTTATACGCTGGAAGTCGGTATATAGGGACAGAAAGGAAGGTGGACTAGGAATTAAGCATTTAGAGATTATAAACGTAGCATTATTGGCAAAATAGTAGTGGAGGATCCTCTCGGATAAGAATCACCGGTGGGCCCCCCCTAATCGAAAGTCTATACTACTCAAAGGAGACCGCTTAGAGAATGAGTTTCTTTCAGACCTTACTCACAGTGGTGGCGGGATGTTCTAACGACTAGAGAGATTTTTAAGTGTGGAGTTACCTATTCTATTGGTGACGTGAGTAGAGTGTGCTTCTGGTCGGACATTTGGTGTGGGTGTTCCTCTCTAATGTCCCTTTTTCCACGCATCTATAACGAAGTGGCAAGTAAAAATGTAGGGTGAGGGAGTGCTTTGAGATAATGGGTGAAAGTGGCGAAAGATACTATTTGGCTTCGCCCTAAGCTCGCAGCACGATAGGGTTTTGATCCTGGAGCTGAAGGAGCTACTTTCTGACACCTTGTTGTTTGATAGAAGGGATGAAGTTAGATGGAGATGGTCCCAGTCCGGTAAGTTCTTGGTCAAATCACTTTATACCTTTCTACAAGACGGCGGTGTCATAGTCAGTAGTTTTGTACCGCTGTGGAAAATCCATACTCCTCTAAAAGTTTAAATCTTGGTCTAGATGGTCTTAAAGCGTAAGGTGCTAACAGTTGATAACCTTTAAAAAAGGGGTTGGCAGGGGGAGAAGTGTTGCGTTCTTTGTTCGGGTGAGCCAGAGACGGTAGACCACTTTTTTGCGGTTTGCGAAATTACCAAACTGCTATTGGCAGGCCTTTTACCTAATAAGTCGTTAATACAAAATTGCAATTCAGTTGGCAAGCTTTGGGAAGTGAGCCGAATCAAAGGTGGTGCTTTAGGGGGAAGGGAGTCAACGACAATTGCCATTTCTTGGTGGGTTCTGTGGTTAGAGCGGAATAGAAGAATATTTCAGAAAAAACAAAAAAACACACCACGAGACAAATGTTGGCGGAGATTTGGTCTCCCAAGATTCCTTGGGATACATCGACACCCCGATATATATATATATATATATATATATATATATATATATATACACAAACTATTGTGGCTTTGTTCATCTTCTAAATGAATGAAGCGGTAGCATTCTATAATTCAAAAAAAAAAGAAATTGTAGGGATTAATCTAGGCGTCATGGACACGGGCGCGGACAAGAGACACGACACCACTTGGACACGTTGGCAGCTTCAAAAAAATTAGGATACTGACACGGCAGGGGTACGGCTTATAAAAGATAATATTTTTAATTTAATAAAATTAATTTTAAGAAAGCAATTAAAAAAATTTTGAGGCCTCTAGTCCTATCACATTAGATTAAAATAAAAAATTTAAAAACAATATAATTCTAATTTAAAATAATGATGAACTTTATAAGAATGGGATGAAAAAGTGTAAAATTATATGCACAATAGAAAAAAAATAAATAATTTGTTGAAAAGTGAAAACCCTAAATAAAAAATTTAAAATTTCAAAATCTTATTCTAAACTGTAAGGAGAGAGAAAGAGTTGGAGCATGGACAACGAAGATAGATGAGAGAAATATAGTTGCCTAGGTGAATATTTTTTTAAAATTTTCATACAAATCATTTTTTTTCTTTTCTTTAATGGGTGCGGGTAAACCCACACATCACGACCATCGCTTTTGTCGTGACGTTGCAATCACGCATCCTTTCCTTTTTTTTCTTTTTTTCTTTTTTTCTTTTTTTAAGGGATGCGCCATGGACGCGCGTCAAGCGCATGTCCAGGGCGCATCCACGTCGGACTAATTTGACAGGGACACACGGGGTTGACCCCGGCATCCGTGACACGTAGAGCTAAATTGTCATCATGGAAACTTTGAGGATAAAAGTGAATTTTGGATCAAACATCGGGACTAAATTAATAAGAGCAATGCTAGATCTACAACCAACTTTTGGTTGTAATCTTACAACTTGCCCATCCAAGGGCCAATCTTTTCTCACTAGCCATATCATTTTTTTTTTTTAACGTACTAAATTCCGTAAAAGGTTGCATAAACCCTAGGGGTTCTGATTACAACCCTTGGATTAAGGAGTATAATCCTACGAACCCTTTTTGGGTTGTAAACTTAGCAATTTTAATCTATAACTGTTACTTTTCATTATATGTTGGATGGAATGAGTCATAAAATTCTTTATTCTAATAGAGCTGACCTCTTGAATTTGTTGGGTATATTGGATGTTTATTTCTTGAATTTCAAGTTGTACAGAACTATATTCTGAACTTTATTCTATTTCTGTCATATGGTAGGAAAATAGCTTGTTTTCTTCACTTTTGGCAAGTTCTTTCCTCAAGGAAGCTCTAACGGCTTTTTCAGTAAATCTTTCCAACACCTTTTGCCTGTGGTACTAGCAGAAGTATCAAATTGAAGCTTGTATTACTGGGAGCCCAAAAGTTCATTTTAGCTTCCCACCATAACAAAAACTTTAGATTTTTTTTGTTTTGTTTTCATCTGACATTGATGTTTTTTGGAATAGAAAAGTTTTTCTAAGAGCCTGCCAAACAGGCACCATTACTTTCAAAATCTTCTCACCAAAGCCTACCAAACGTATTGCTACTGCTTTTCCAGTAAATATTATTCAAGAGCTGGGCAGGACAAGTGCTAAACATTTTAATTACTGGTGAAATGTTGCTTGTTTGTGCAGGATAAATGGAAGACATTAGTGCACACGGCAAGCATTTCCCCTCAACAAAGGAGAGGAGAGCCGGTGCCCCAAGAGCTTCTTGACAGGGTTCTCTCAGCCCAAGCTTATTGGTCCCAGTAGCGGTCCAAACCTGCAGACCCTTAAATTTTTCTACTTGCCTAATCTATTCTTTTACTCTTCCCTAAGGGGAAAATATACCACACAAAGAAAGAAAGAAAGAAATAGAAGATTCAAAGAAATGTAACCAATTTGTACAAGTGTTTGCTACTCACCATTATTCTTAAGCTAGGGTTCTCTCCTTATGAACTGCTAGAAGAAAGGACCCAAGAAAGAAGCAAACTAAGAAGGATTCTTGGCCACTAACAGGATTCTTTCGTGTAGAACAATTCATTCTTACAGTGTAGCACTTTATCTTAGGAGGAAAGAAGAAAACGATTAGGAAGATTAGTTTTTACTCTTTTGTTGTTGTATTCCTTCATATTTTTGTTGTTGTTAGACTCGGACTCATTCTGATGTTGTATTTTAGACGAATGTGACATTCTTTGTAGAATTTGATTCATGTAATTTATGGTCCGAGCCATGTGATCATTGAAGGTAATAACATTATTTATATTTCCGTCAACAAGATTGCATCTATTTGTTTAAAATAATCTATTGGGATATTGCCCAGATAAGTAATTGACAGAAGCTAGAGCTATGATATTATTGTTAGATATAGATGTTGAAGAATGTTAAAGCTGTATTATAGCAAATGTGCTTCTACAGAAAACATACAGAAAATAAAAGAAATAAGTATACTAGTCATAAATATTGCATAGAAAAAAAAAATCTACCATTTCTTTTACAGTTGTTCTCGATATGTTTTTATATTCTAAAAATGATGCATGATAGCCTCATTTGTAATACCGTCAAATACATTTTTTTTTTATATAAAGCACCAAACAATCGTTTATCAATTGATCACAAATACGGTTGCATAATTTATTATTTTTAAAATTCATCATAAAAAAAGTTCTATTCACTGCGGTATAGTAGCAACTAGTAAAATTAATACCAAATTCAAAAGTAAATAGACTTTTGGATACATTACATATTTATTCAACTGTTGTGAAAGTCACCGATTCCTCTCGAGTTATAAAATCTTTCATCTTAATATACATCAACAATGAAATTTTCAAGTTGGTGTTCAAGTGCCAAAAAGTCAACAGTTAAAAATTTATTCGGATAAAATAAATATCAATGTACATACCTTATATTTGCAGCCCAAATAAAAAATTATAAAAAAAGAAATAAAGTGGCAACCAAGTCTGGTTGGATTTGACCTTGGGAGTCTCAATAAATATTAATTATATTAAATATGATTCAAAGAGGGCAAAGAGAGAGATAGTGTGGGGTAAAAGAAGTTTAGATTTTTTTCATTAAAAAGCCTTTGGTCGTTTGCTGCTGTCGCTGCTCACAACAAAAAAAAAAAAAAAAAAAAAAAAAAAGTAAGCGAGTTAGCGTGGTCCGTCGGACCCGCTATGTCGGATCCGCTATAGTCTTTTTGTTTCTAATTATTTTATCCTACATTTTTTATTATAGTCTGGATAGTTTCTTCTATATCTTCTCATAGGCCCACGTGGCAGTAGACCCACGAGATAAAAGAATAGCCACTAAAGCAACCCCATTCTTATTTGACCCCACTTTGGAGTCAATATTAGCTCCAAAGTAGTGTCAATATCTCAACATTGGCTATTATAGCTTTTCTTGAAATTACCTCAGTGGGGCCACTAAGTTGTTAAGACATCCGCCACTGTCTGGAATCCTTTTTCGTCGAAACAACTCGACTCAAACAACACACCAAAATAAGCTTTAACTAGGTCAAATGGGTTCATAAAACGAGGCCACCAACCTTTTACTTGAAAGGTGAAATATAGCATATGTTTTTGTGTTGCAAATTATTCCATGTGTTTGTTTTGGTGCACAAAACTTAATACTTAATTATCTTTGTTACAGTTAGTTTTTTTTTTTGTATCAAATCAAAAAAAATTTGTGACACAAATTTTAATATTTTGCACCATATCAGAGTTACTAGCATAGATATGAAGTTATCTCAGCTCTTCCTATTGAAGATGCTGCTCCTTTTCTGACATAGAGGGACTTCTCATAAGTGATGTACATGTTTAGGATAATCATAAACTATATTCATTATCAGAATACTATGTAGCATTTCAACTTTGGCATGAAGCAAACTGTCCCTCCCTACAGTGGCAACAAGTAATGAAACTCAGCATCATAACTATCTACATGTACCATTTTTAACAAAGGTATCTTGCTCTCCCCACTCAACAATTCCTTTATGGTTCTCTTCAGTGTTCCGGACCTCGGCAGTTGACTGTATATCCACTCGACGAGCGACTCCGTATCATCTGCGAAATCTCGCCTGTGCCAGTATAAAAGTTTCGGTATTATGATCTTCTTCCTGCCGACCACTTTAACCGAAGCTTCAAGGTACTCTATTTTTGCTCTTTCTAGTTCATTTGCCACATCCTCTGCAGTGTAGACTCTTAGCTGCATTTGCGTACAATTATTTGAGGAGCAGTTTAGTATTATGTGTGTTAACTGTGATGTTAATGTCGATTAACTCAATGAAAAAGCCTCCATAAAAAGTTAAGAGGCAAAAGTTTATGGGGCATCTTCTAATTATAGTTTGTCGGTAAAACAAGTCCCTGAATTTTAACTTTTTGGATTTGAACTTCTCAACCAACATGTTTGTTTGATTGTGAGAAAATTTTCTCGAAAATTAACCATGTCCATGAATTTTTAGATGGTAGATTCTATAACTCAATGTGATATTTTTCTGTAAGTTGATGGATGATTATATATCTAATTTTGATTGAAACTGTGGAGTTCGGATAGAATCTGACGAGATTTTCTGAAAACAAACAGCATGTTAGACATTAGTTTGGGGGTTCAGGTCAGCAATATTGAAGTTGAGGGACTTGTTTCTGAAAGAGCTGTAGTTGGAGGGTCTTTTTACATTTTTCCACAGGTAAAACATATGGTAATATACAAGGTGTTCCTAAAAAATTATAAGAAGCGTCTGTTATATATACAAGTCACTCATTATGCATCATTAATTTCTTGGTAAAAAGATTCAAGAGACACCACAATCTAAGGAATTGAGGCACAAAAGCAACACTCCGCCTTTCGGAAATGGATATTTTTTTGTGTTTAGGTTTGATCTTTCTCATTATCTGTAAAAATTCACAGCAATATCTGCGGTAACTGCAATTTATTCAAGTGCAATAACTTATATGTAAAAGAAAAAAAGTAATTTTGTTTTTGCATTCTTATATGATTAATCTTGTAAGATCTATCCCAAAGTAAGAGGTGCTATAAAGTTTACATACTGGTGGTGACGATCGGCTTCCACGACAAAGTGCGAATGTAATATTTGGTTCTGGGTACCCCAGGCCATAAGCTCGCCGCAAAAGCCCTTCCCACTCATCAGTGATTCCCTTATATCAATTAGCAGATAAATTGTAAAGAAATAGAACATCATAAAAAGCAACATATTATTAGCACATCTAAATAAACACTAAATTGTTTGTACATAGGTTCACTCACTTGTTTGGTGTCGAAGGAATGTCGGAGAATGAAATGTTCGATAGCGAGAGCATTTAGTATGATGCCTCCGACGTTCACTGCTGCCTATTTAACACAAAACCTTAAAAAGCCATTATGCACAAGGAGCAAATAGGATTGAAAATTGGTGCCTAGTTTGATCCTTACGCGGAAAAATATGATGTAAATAATTAAACTTGAAGCGACCCAATAACAAATAAATTGAGCAATCTTTTAATGACATGCTAATCAATTGTTAATTTCATGTATGATACGATAATTGTGGGTACACTTTTAGAAATTAAATGTTGCAAAGTGCATTAAACATCTGTGGTATAACCAATTCTAATGGAACAATTTTATTATATCTAGCATCCTACGCCTAAACTCCATTTAGTTTGTAGTATTTCAGGAAGAAAAGCTAACCTTATTCAAGAATGAAAGCAATTCATCTGGAGATGATGGTAAACCATGCTGTAGATATGCCTGCATAAACAACTAAACTTTAAGCGAACAAAAGCAAGTTAAATTTTTAGCATGAGTGCTACGAAAGAACGGCGTACAATACATGCATTACGGAGGTGTTGTAAATGTTGATCCAAAATGCAAGCTTCTGCTTGTAAGTGAGAAAACTTATGTTGATCACACAAAGCTTTTGCATCAAAACTCTGCAAAAATACAATCAATGTGAGAGAACTACGAAGTCCTTTCTGGAAACTTTGTTTCATTGTAAAGAAATTATTTGTAGCAAAATTGACGGTAGAGGAATAGAAAGACTTAATTGCTATTGCCGGACAAACTTTTGGATCTAAATTGTTAAAATAAAAACTACGAGAACACATACAAAATGTAGGTGGTTCCGTGGTTGTTTGTAACTTACCTTAACCTTTTAATAGCCGGAAGGCACAAAGAGACGCGGCTTATATCGAGTGAACTTCTCGTGACATGGATGAATCTCTTATTAGAAGCTCCGATCTGGGTTGCTGCTCCATCCGCATCGGCCAATTCTAATACACCGTAATAATCCGGTGCATGTATTCTATTCTTTGAGGAACTCATTGGTGTCTTGTTGTTCGTAGAAGACCTTGTTATGAAGCTCTTTGAACTAATGCAAGAGATGTTAAGCTTAGGGATATTGATTTGCTCGCAGTCGAAATGAGATGGTGAATGGTTCAGTTTGCGGAAAATGTTTATGAGTAGTTTGATCAGCTCCTCTGAAAGCTTATTTGGTGTGTCAGCATTGATTTCTCTATCTACAATGCTGAAGTTGTAATTGGATTTCAGCCTCTCAGTTTCCTCATCAGCTGTTCAAGTACAATCATCATAGATTCCATCAGAAAATAGTTAAGTTTCATCGTTTATTTACTCGGAGCTCCAACAGTAATGCTGTTTGAAGAAGCAGTAACAACTTTTTTGTTAAAAATCTTGATTAGCAGCGTTTGTGCTGTAGCGTAAGCCGAAGATTCAAGTTGGAGCTTCTGCTTTCTGCTTTTTGGGTCTCGGAAGCACACTAAGCTTCTTTCCAAAAAGCTCTCTAAATTCGCTTAGAATGATGCCTATGAAGAGATTTAAGTAGCATAATTACCATTTGCCTTTGCGCAAGAAAACCCTTTACCTGAAATCAAATCCTGAGAAGCTTTTCTTTCTTTTTCAAACCTACCACCTGTTCCTATATTTGGCAACAATGGTGATTTTTCAGTTTCCCAGACGTCTTTCCGACCACCTAGCCCGCATAAAAAGTGCTTCTGCTGCCGCTGCCACTGCCACCACTGCTGCTGCTGCTGCTGCTGCTGTTTCTGAAACCTCAATTCCTTGATTTGTTTTCTTTCTCGACTCAAACATAGTCTCACATCATCTACTTTTCTCTCGAGCCAGATTATCTCTTCTTCTATTGTCGCTAACTCCGAAAGAAGCACCTGAACCTGCACCAATTTACTCCTCATGATTGGCTTGACTGAAGCTTCTGCAAAGAGCTTTTCAGATCTTTTTCATAAAAATCCTTCAACATAGCTTCCGCGGGGTAAAGAAGCTTATTGCAGCTTCCAACCGTAGCAAGAACACTAAAAATTTTATTAGTCAAATACTTGGCTTCTGCTTGTCGAAGAAGCTGTTCGATCAATTTGCGCTGAGCGAGTTTATTAACTCCTCATAGGGGGAAGCCAAAAAAAGTAAATTACCTCAGGAGGGACTAATGAAGAGAGACATGAAGGACAAACAAGTTGGCCATGCAATGAGGACTGTAGTATCTGATTCAGCTGCTGCTCCTTCTCAAGCACACTCTCTAACTCTCCAACCTACATACATATAGTTTCATACATCAGTTTACTTATAAGGGCTCTATATATCCACATTTTTTTAAAAAAAAATCCTATTTTTCAAAGCACTTTTGAAGCTCAATTTGTTTTCCTTTTTTTTTTTTTTTTCCTTGGTTGTTGTATTCATACCTCAATCTCTAGCTCAAGTAGTCTCCTCCTCTGGTTCTTGTTGTCCCTCTCCATGAGAAAGTAATTGGACTTCATAATTTCATGTGTGGAGTTTATATTGGATGAGGAGCAGTAATGGTTAGAGGTGGCGCCTCAAAAGCTAGAGGTGAGTTCATTTATAAGATTCTTCGGTGTTCAAGTAATAAGGGAACAAGAGAAAAATGATATAACTTTTGAAACATTAATTTAGGCACTTATTTTTTGGGGGATAAGGGATATATGTTGGAATAAGAAGATTTATCCTCTTTGTCATTTGTTATTCCTTAGTAATATCATAGCTTTTTTGGTTTGAAACACATGATACAAGGAAAAGAAAAAAAAAAACTTGAGTGGGAGATTTCCAACGACGTTTCGTTAGCAAGCTCTTGACCCGCTGCCATATATTATTTATGCACATATCTTTAAAAATAATTTTTATTTATTTTATGGATCGTATCCATTTTAGACTCATTGTGGAGAAAATTATCCAAATTGGAAGCAATAGAGATAAGAGAAATGATTAGTTTACAAACAAAAGAGGGTTGCAAGATTACAAATCTCATCCAAGGGTTGTAAACATCCTCTCTAGGGTAAAAGAAACCTTTTTTAGGGTTTAATATTAAAAAAAATAGGAACCGACAAGATTATATGAGAAAAAAATGTGGCCTTTGGATGATGGGATTGTAAGATTACAACCCCATTTGGACTGTAGGGCTAGCATTGTTTGGTAAGAGAAATATATTGTTTTGCACATGAAAAATTCTCCACAGCAGATTTAAAATAGATTTAGATCTATGAAAAAAAAACTCAAAATTAATTTTTTTAATAACCCTTTAAATTATGTATAAAAATTAATACATGACAGTTAACTGGGGCTCCCTAAAAAGGTGTAATTGGGGAACTCCCCACCTAATTTGTTTCCTTCCCGAAAGTTTATTTAGTTAAAATGTATAGAGAACCCATCAATTATAGGCTACTTCGAAATAGGCCACCAAAGTTCACTAACTTTTTTATTGACGCTCTCTCAACTTTTATTTGCACTCCCTAAAATCAGTTTAGTTGATTAAATTAAATTTTTTGTTAAATTAATAAATGGCTTAATCAAATTTCGCACATATAGCTCACTTTTCAGCAGGAAGATGTAGTGTACTGGATCTTGGCAAATAGGCAAGGTTACAATATAAGTTGTTAATCAGCACCTTTTGTGGAGTGCAGGACTGAGTTGGAGCCATTTGGGGCGAAATGGATGCGAAAACGAACTTGAAAATCTCAGCTCAATCTATGTTTTGGTGCATTTCCGGATGCCCGGATGTTATTTAGGGCGCTTGGAAGTTGCGAGCTGGGAAGTTGCTATTCCGAATCTCTATTTCGGACGCCCGTTGGATTCAGACGTAGGTCAAGGCGCCCAAATTAGGTACTATAGCAGCCCAATGAGTAGGTGAATTTGATTTGACTCGTGTCAGGGGGCACGTGACTCGCTGGGTGACTCAGCAGACTTTCGGGCGTGGGACCGGGCACCCGAATTAGTTACAGGCGTTGCTACGTAAATCCGTACGACGGCTTCTCTGATGTAGGTGCCCGAGTGTCTGTGGACACGAGGATTCGGATGCCCGAATGAAGGTTCCAGGCGCCCGAATCTAGGCTCTTTTGGCCGAGGGTAAGTTTTCTGCAGGCTTTGCAGTGTTTTTCCTTCTTATTTATATATAAAAGTGGGTGTACATCTCATTCCTTTTTCTGCACCCAGAGCATTCCAAGCCTCCTTCACCATGTCTTCTTCTTCTTCCTCCTTTCCTTCCACGATTGGAGCCCCCGTTAGCGGAGCTTGAGGTGATCATCTCCTCTTATTGCGGATCTGTTGAAGAGCTTGGAGGCTTGTATGGCCGACGGGGTAAAAGTGAGGAGGAGAAGGATCTGAGGTTACCACCCCTTCATCTACTACTTGAGGTAAGTAGAGGACGTAGTGATTTTAGAATCGGACTTTTATTGGGATTTTTGTTCGGAGCTTTTTAATCTGTTGGATTTCTTGGTATTGTGATGAGGGAGGCGTGAGTGGGTGATCTTCTTCCTTCCCTTTCCTTGGAATAGGGCACCAGGTGGGTTCCATATCGCCGGAACTTGGCGGACTCTCCCCTATGTCTTCCTGCATGCTTGATACTCTCCCCTATGTCTTCCTGCATGCTTGATTCCTGGAGTTTTCTAATAGTATGGTTGTAGGAGTAGCAGCATGAGGATACTTGTTTATGCATGATACTGTTAGTTGGATACATCCGCTAGCAATAACTCGTTGGGCCCAAACCACCGGCCAAAAATGCTTAAATTCAGTTATTATTACTAGTGTCCATGGTCTATTATATATCCAAACACAATCCCATTTTCATCCGATGTGGGACTATTGGGGTGTCACAGACTTCCCCCATTTAGGCCCTAACTCCTCGTCAATCCAATCACACACACAGCGCAAGATCACCAGGCAATGTGAGATTTGTCTCGCTAGCCTTGTCATTCAAACCCTGGCATAGCATATCTCTCCAGACCCTCGCTTAGCCTGTCATTCTGACATTGGCTTAGTCAAGACTCATCTCACATTTTCGATTGGTGATACCAAATGTAACGACCCAACCTGTTAGCAATAATAACTCATTGAGCCCAAACCATTGGCCCAAAATGCTTAAGCCCGGTTATTATTAATAGTGTTCATGGTCTCTTATATACCCAATCACAACCACATTCCCATCCAATGTGGGACTATTGGGGTGTCACAAGTATACGTCGTGAGACATGTGACAGATGCCGCAGAACAGTGCGGCGGTATTGGGCAGGTCTTGGACAATGAGATGTATGCGATTGTGCCGAGGGCACGTGGACAGTGTATAGAGTGATCTTTTCGATTATTGCATTGACTATAGCCTGCATGAGCTACAATGACAGAGATATTATAATACTCGGTGGCCGCGCTCCTCAAGTGCCCCTCCGAAGGCTGGCGATTATTTTAGATATACTAGGTGACCTACATGTTGGCGAACCATGGGTCAATGTGGTATCGGACATGAGGCGGGCGCAGGCTTGACCGAACCTATGAGTCGGTAGTACGATTAGGCTATACTGCATACATTCATCTGATATGATAGTTGATGCATGATATCTAATTCACTATTTTCGTTTGTTAGTTTAGAGGCATGATAGCATCCTTCTTTCCAGCTTAATATTATGCTCTGTTATTCGCTTCAGTTTATTTATTAATATTGTCTCTAGTAGACCTAGTGGATAGGTCATCGTCGTCGCGGACTTTACCCACTAGGGACTACTGTTTAGTAATTCTCACATCCTCTTATGGTTATTTTTCAGAGCCCTCAGTGCCAGTATCTGATCGAGGTAAGAGGATTGCATAGTAGATAGCAACTCCTACTCGTGAGCACGATTGATAGAGGAGGACCACTTGCTAGATTAGCATTTGGGTATAGCATTATACATTGTGACTGGCGAGGCCAGGGCCCTTTACTTGTATTTATATTTTGAGAGTTGGGTGGTTGTATGTTGTGCTTGTATAGTGACTACTATACCTGTTTAGTTGTTTATTTACTACTCTAATACCTGTCTAGTTGTCGGCTCCTAGAAGTTGCTAGTTGTAGACTCCTAGATTGTTGTTGTTGACAGGTTTTATTTTGCACGCTTCGTGTGTGCGGAGTGCGTCCTCGCACATGCGGCAAATCTATTGGCGCATCCGAAGACTTCTGCCGTGGGCCCGGGGCATGACAGAAGAAGTGTGGATTTCCTTAATAATTAAAAATGAATAACTAACAGAGTCAATAAACTTAATAAAACTTTTAGGAGTCAATAATTTAATAAAATTTTTAGCTTAATTAATTATAATTATTTATACTAAAAGAAATGATGTTAACAAACGCCAATCGAAAGAATTGGCGGCTGCTTATTTCATAATATTTCAAAAAACAACTATTATCTTTTATTCAAAATATTCAAATCATCACTATACAACTCAAGTTGAAAGTCGTAAGAAGTGTTAGTACGGTTATGGGCTTATCGTATAACAATAACATGGGGCTTGCTCATGATTTTCCATATTTGGTAGAAATCATGAGTAATCCATTAACAAAATATACAAGTTCCGACAATCTAGCGGCTAGCCCCCTGATTAGTTGGTACAATTTACCATTCCAAAATATAAAATATATATATAATAATCCTTACAACTTATCGATATAAGAAGTTACTATTGTGATTGTAAGAAATAAGTTTGATTTTTGTTTCTTGAAAGGTGTTGATATTCTAAGTTGGTAGAATAGCATATTTCATCTACGAAATTAATACTTTATTTTATTCGAAAAAATAATTTAAATGTCGAATTATAATATTCAATCCTAGACAATTGATCACACTCCTTATCTATTAAATATACAAACTTTCCAAGTAAATCATAAAGATACATTTCTCTCAAAAAAAAATCATAAAGATATACCAAATAAAATATTCATACATTTATACAGAACTTAAAGTTGAGGATCCTATTCGAGAATCGCCTAAATAAAGTTTTCATTCGTTTTTACCACAAAGTTACTATTCCTTACCTAGAATAAGCTCTTGGGCACCATTTGGTTCGGGTATAATGGGGTACCCAAACAACATTTTGGAGTAGGGAAAATAATAGTTCTCCTTTTTGGAGAATAAGCTGGTATAATTTTCAAATAGTTGTCCCACCCTTCTCCTCTGTAACAAGCTTATTTTCAAGTGGGAACAAGTTTAATTAAAATCTAAATCTAATTTTAATTATGGTATTATATTATTAATTAATCTAATTAATGTATTAAAGTCATTATCTGTTACTTAAATAGTAAAGTAATTAATTAATTTATTAATTATAATTAATTAGCTAAATAAAAATTAATTTAATGTGTTTATCCAATAACTAATATTTATATTGATCAACCATTAATATATTGACTAATATAATTAAATTTTTTAACTAATTATCTAACTAAAATAATTCACTAACTTATTAAAAAGTTATTTTATTTTTTATATTTAATTAATTAAGTATTTTATGTATTTCTCCATTATCTTATCCAGTATTCATAGCTAAAACATTTATTAATATTTTTATATTAATTAATTAGATAAATATTTTTATTTTAAATAATTAGATGAAATATTATTTAATTAATATTTTTATGTTAACTTAATTAGATAAAATATTATTATTTTAAACTATAATTACTCTTATTTTTACTATTCCAATCTAACTATTCAAACCTTATTTTTCTTATTCCCGTAAGCAACATAATTTTCATCCAAATGCAAAATTGGTCTTGTTCCTGCTTATCCTAAAGATTATACCTATAACAGAAATAATTAAGAACAGTTTATTTTCGCTCGGCTTATTCCAACCTTATTTCTAGAGTTCACCTACATATTTCTCTCTCTCTCTTCTCGTTATTATTATGTTGTTTTTATTAAGAAGATTTTATTCCATACATGTTGTTTCTCATGTATGTACCAATCTAGTGGATGGATGGGGCTTCTTTTCTTTTATTTTTTTTCCACCTCTCTCTCACTCTCTCTGGTAACATGCAACGCATGAGTGGCTTAAAACTTGATATATAAAGTGATCGGAGATGGGGGAGGTGGGCAAGTGAGGGCATTAAATGTGCTTCGTCTTTTTCTACAACCGTCACAGGAAGTACAAGGGGCTCAGGGCAAGATCTCTTTAGTATGGTGATATAAAAAAAAAGTTTATAAAAAAAAAAAAAAAAAAAAAAAAAAAAAAAAAAACTCTGTAGGGGGTCTATGGACCGAGTCCACCAAATAAATCTTCCTGAAGAAAGGATTCAAATAAAAACTTATTTGGTGGACCACGGCGGAGGATAGACTAGGAGTGGCAATCCAGCTCGCTGTTCGCGTATCAACTCGTGTACGGCTCGAAATGAGCTCGAGATCGAATCGCCCGTTTAGTAAATGAGTCAAATACGAGCTGAATTTTTCAGCTCGTTTAATAAACGAGCCGAACACGAGCTGGGGTCAACTCGCTCGTGTTCGGCTTGATAAAAACTTGATTACATATATTTTATATTTATAAATTTATATATTTTTTATTTATGTATATAAATATTTTTTATTTTTTGATTTTTAGTCTAACCTAAATAGAAAGCCCAGCTCAATTATAAAAAAACTCATTTATATATAAAGTTTCAACTGCTGTATATTTAATTTTATATATATTTTTTTCTAATCTTTTTAATTTGTTGTTCGTGAACCACCACGAGCTGAATTTTTCGGTTCGATACTTTAACGAGCCAGTTCGTGTTCGGCTTATTTATGAAACGAATCGAACGCAAGCCAACCCCAACTCGCTCGTGTTCGGCTCGTTGACACCCCTAGAATAGACCGAGCCTAAGGGCCTATTTGATATTGAGAGCCCTTCAATACTATTGAATTTATTAAAAAAATAAAAAAAAAATCTGCGTGACGTGGCATAAAGCATGATAAAGTTGCTGAAACAAATGGAATATGTTTTTCATTGCCTGTTTTAGTGTTTTCACTCCGAACAGAATTTTGCACCTGCTTTAAAACCAAAATGATCATACTGGACTAGTTTGCGTTGTAAGCCTAGGCCTAACCCAGATTTTATCGGCATTTTATTTTGGAGGCCCAATAAGATCGGATTTTCTTGTACAATCAATTTTGGAATCAGTTCGGTGATCTGTTCTTCATTCCATCTCATTTATACTGAACTCCTTCCTTGTTACTTCTACCAGAAAGAAGATTCTGGTTTTGCATGAATATACTACTACATCGCTTTAAAAGCACAATAAGAATTAATAAATTGAAGTATGAAAAAAATATGAATGAACCCAATCAAATATTGTAGATCCTGTTTGAATGCATGAACATCTGATTTGATATATCCTTTTAATTTAGTCGAGAAGCGTCTAGAATGGCATACGATGTTCGGCTCCAAAATTACTTTTTTGAGATAAATAAATTATCTTGTAGACGAGATATACAATCCTCTCTAATTATGGATGATAAGAGAATCTTTTCAGCACTGTTTGAAAGTCGGAATAAGCAATCGCTGGATAACCTATTCCGTATTAGAATTTTCAAGTGTAACCGTTAAAAAAAATTAATAATTTTAACTCTTTAAAAAGTCTTGGCATCGATGATTAGATAGGAAAATATATTTTTCCTACAAA
This sequence comes from Puya raimondii, assembly GCA_016920855.1. NCBI lineage: Eukaryota > Viridiplantae > Streptophyta > Magnoliopsida > Poales > Bromeliaceae > Puya > Puya raimondii. The sequence continues at coordinate 186,479,762 of JABWPP010000050.1, forward strand.
GTGATTAATTTTATCTCCAAAAAAATTTTTTGAAAGCTCCATATAGTATCCAATTCTAGACATTTGATTATTCTCTTCATCTACCAGATGTACAAACTACTTGCGTAAATCATAAAAATATACTGAATAAAATATTCATACATCCAAACATAACCTTCAAGAGTCAAAAATCAAACTTTTATCTCTCAATTGCACAAGAAAATTTTCACACTGAATATACTATCATTGAATATCTTATTCCAACATCTAAAGATAGGAATGTCAACGAGTCAGATTCGAGGCGAATTTTAAAAAACCTGAATCCGAACCCGAAACCCAAGCCCAAATTCGGCGAATTTTAAAAATCCATATTCAAACCCGAACCCGACCAAAAATCCAAAACCCGAGCCCGAACACGAAACAATTATTTCTCTTTACAATATTTCAAAATATATTACATTAAATCTAAATTTTTAAAATATAAATTCAAATATAATATTAAATATTTTTATATATATTATATATAATGTAAAATAATTTCAGGTTCAAGTCGGGTTCGGGTTCGGTCGAGTACAATCAAAATCCATAGATGAATCCAAATTCGTCGGATTTTCGTTTTTGATATCCATATCCGAAACTATATCCATTTAGCGTCGGATAAATTCATTCTGTTCGGATTCGGATTCGGATTCGAATAAAATTTCAGGCATTCTCTATCCGTATCCACTGACATCCCGATCTAAAGACAATACATAGAATCAGCGGAACAGGTAACATGGAATCAAGTGGACTACAAGTGATTATAATTTATAAATAAATCTGTAATGAACCAAAGAGCACCATGCACTTTTCCGTGGGCACACATGCAGAAGCAACCGATCAAACAAGTTGATGCACAAGAAAAATAAAAGAAAATAAATAAAAATAAAAAAGAAGGAAATAGTAAGATTCCATGTAGTAAAACATAGAGGAAATATTATCATCTCTCTTTGTTGCACAAAAGAACAAGCTCGACGCATTATTATTCATGATTTAAGTCTGTTGTTTGCTTCCCTCCTTGCTCCAGGCAAGTTATGACAAAAACGGAACAGCTCGAAAACAAAATTACAGTAGTTACCTACGGAAAGATTCATTTTGATGCTTCAAACATGTTCACCAGGTCCGGAAACTTGGGGCGTCTTAAGCAGATGACTTCACGGTAGCTGATTTGATGATATCAACAAACTCCGCCTACGAAGAAAAAGAAAAGGCAAGACAAACTCAAGAACAAGCAAAAAGATGAGGTAATAATTTCACTACATAGCAGCAATTTATCTTGTGACACAACATCTCTGATCTACTCGTGGTGCTCTCAAAGCAAAAGTTGTTTAGGTCTAGTTTGATATATGCGGTGACTGAAAGCACCATTTTCCTCCTTTGAAAAGCCAAAAAAAATTCAAAAACACTTCCGATCTTTCCTCCCCAATTCTTTAAAATTGTGATTGTAACTAACAACGTGCATTTCCGACGGCAGTTGAAACCTCAATTTTAACCGCCACATTACCAAACTAGGCCTTAGAAGTGCTTAGTGTACGCAAGCTTTGATGTTTCTAGGAGGTGAAGAAGGCTGCAACTATTTCTGATGAAACCCAGTATAAGTAAAGCCGGACATGGGGCCCAGTTATGAGAGTACAGACTGAAGCTAAAACCGTCGAAGTCGCCGTCGCTGCATCTTACATTTTCAAACCACAATAGAGAATCCTCATTCTTTTATTCTGCGGGGAAAACTTCTCCTCACTAACTTATCTAACACTTGAAAATTAACTGAAACCAAACGAAATTTTGCATTTGGTTTTAGATTACAAGAAACCTATAAATGATCGGGGGATAGCTTTAAATATTACAGGGACTAAATGAGGATAAAGTGAGAATAGCACATTTTAAGTATGTGGATGGAATACTCAGTAGTATGTGATATGCTGGAATTACCGAAAACATTCCCTAATGCTCCTTTTCGGGTCAAATTACGATCTTGCAAAATGACGAGGATGATCTGAGTTATCTCCTATTGTTTCCTAGTTGAACATGCACATTGGTACTGGTGGGACGAGGTAAGGGTAAACATATGCCAACTATGCCTATTACGTGACTAGTAAATTGTAATACGCATCAGTAGGATTGATCACAAATGTCTACGAGGAAAGAAAATAAATGAAGACCTTCAGTGAAGCACCGCCAACAAGAAAACCATCAACATCAGGTTGTGCGGCCAACTCCTTGCAGTTTCCTCCATTTACAGAACCTACAATAACAAGCAAAGTTTACCACACAAACATAAAATTGCAGAAATTGAAATTTCATCTCCACTGTAAGTTCACGTACAGAAGGAAAATAATTAAAACGAGCAAAACCACAAGGAAGAGATCTCTTGAAGGATTTTAAGAACAAAAATATCAGTGCCCTCTTCTTAAGCAAATATACCTCCGTAAATAATCCTCGTAGATTCTGCAACTTGGCTACTCACATTTGTTTCAAGCCACTTTCTTAGGCTAGCGTGCACCTAGAAAAAAAGAGAGAGAAACAGCTAAAAAAGCAATTATAAGCCTATACGTGGTTGAACTTCGGCACAATTCGTAACAATACTGTTAAAATGACAGATACATTTTGAGAAAGAAAGAATGGCAAGCTTATAGCAGATTATATCTGAAAAGGGACTGCTGTAAATTGCAGTTTAATATTCTAGAATTCTTACTGGCATGTGGTCAGAATGTATAAAAGCTTTAAAACGGCACGGACAAAATACATGCATCGATATGTTTTCAAACGAGAAAGAGTACATCCTGTAATTATAGGGGATCAAACATGAAAGAGTTCACAACATGAGGAGATCAAAATGGCTTAGCAGCCTCAGACTTACTTCCTGAGCCTGAGCTGGTGTTGCGACTTTACCGGTTCCAATGGCCCAAACAGGTTCATAGGCGACAACCACATTGGTCCAATCTGATATTCTGTCTGCAAGAGAGAAAGGCCAGACATTCAGAGAGAAAAAACTAACTAGAAACGAGCAAAACAACCAAATCACAAAGCTTTTCCGACTCATCGACAAAGCCACTTAACATATTCAACCAATAAAGAGAGTAAGGTAAATATTTTTATTTAATATGTTACTATTCAGCTTATTAATGCCAACTCTGGAGAATATGCAGATTAAAAAAAAATTAGAATTACATACTCCTATTGCCAAAGCAACCAAGCTGTAATATTTTTCTCTAGGTTGGTCAATTTCAATCCAATACCAAATCCTTCTGAAATTGACTAACAGGACTCAACCATTAGTCATGCTCGTTAAGACAAAAGAATATTTTTTATTGAAAGATTTTCCTGCAGTTTCTCATTCTATCTGTGTTTGCAACTAAAATAACAATACGAGATTAGGATTGACTGTCGCTAGCGCAGTTGGCAAAAGGCTTGATGGTCGGTACCCGAGATCCTAAGTTTGACGGGTTAATTGCTTCACATTTTCAGCTAAGGACCGGTTTGTTTCATCGAAACCGGACTTTGGGTTAAAGTAGACTTTGGGTTGAAGTGGAGTTCAGTAAAAACTACTTATCTCCCGCTGTTTGTTTTCATAGCTATGGAAGTAAAGTTTCTTCAGTTCTGCTGGCAGGAAAGGCATGATGTAAAACTATAATTTATGTATAATAATAAATAACTTAATAAATAATAAATTATAATATAATAAATAAAAATAATATAATTATATTCCTATATAAATTAAATTTTTAATCTAAAACACCTAAATTATTTTTTTATACATAAATTATAATAATACAACAATAAAATTATAAAGTAAAAAAAATTAATACTTAACTAATCAATTTTCATCATATTTTAAATGTACAAACTAAATTAAGGAAATACTAAAACTTAACTAATTAATTTTTATCATATTTTAAATATACAAACTAAATAAAAGAATAATTAGTACAATAATTAAATATATTTAAATATAACTAACATTACCCATTGTATTATTTTTTTTTTTTCTTCACCTCTCTTCACCGTAATTGACTTCGAGTTACGACCGTATATTTATTACGGCGAACCAAACAGCAGAAGTGATCATTTAGACGTTGACGGCCGAAAACGACTTCACCCCTCTCCACTTTCACCCAAACAAATAGCCCCTAAGTTCATTTCTTAAAAAAATGAACGAAGCGGGTAGCATGCTACCTCTCTCCCCCTCTCTCTCTCTCAAAAAAAAAAAAAAAAGATTAGGTAATTCTACTATAACAAGTAGACTTCTATTTTCTGGAAAAAACTATACAAATTCATTACGATTGCAAGGCACGCAAATCAACTTAGTAGTATCTAAATCTTTGTTCTGCTAAATATTATAGTATTAATGCTTTTGCAAGGTCTGATTTAATATCATCTGGAGATGTTACGACCTAAATGGAGTTTCTCATATACTTTTTGAGTTTTGACCAAGGATTGCTATGTCACTGGCACAGCCCGTGCCATTGTGCCAGCAGCACGGAATGTGCCACTGTCGGCATGCCTTCCCATGTCAGTGGCACACTACTACTGCCAATTAGGCACGCCCTCCCGTGCCAGCGGCACACTACTAGCACATCGGCACGAATTTTCTAATTAAATTTTCACAGCGGCACGTGCCAGCAGCACACTACTGGCACATTGACACGCATCGCCATAGGTTTTTTTAATTAAAATTTTATGAAATTTTTTTGAGTGTGTAAAATATCTCAAAAGCTATAAAAATGGTTTATCTATTATATAACACACAATAAAGCAAGAATAGAGATATAATCATCTTCCTAACTAAAAATTATTTTATATATTTTATGAAAGTATATGCATGATACCAAAACCGAAGTCATAATTGGATTAAAATTATATAAAAAAACACTACCATCGATAAAATCAATAGATCTAAAATGATAAAAGAAATTGGAGGAAACCTTTTTATTTGTATTTTTTCATTAAAAGTTGGTCTTATAAACTTACTAACTGCTCCGAATGCTAGTAGATTTACAAGATCAACATATTTTTAAGTATGACAAAACTTTTGTAAAGGATTTTACCTCAAACAAACTCAAAAAGATACCAAAAAAATGTCTTAAAAAAAAACTCAATTTGTCAATACAACGTCGGCACGACCCCGTGCTTCATGCCAGCACGGACTCGGCACGATCCCGCACAGGCAGCACGAGGCAGCATTGGCAATCCTTGTTTTTGACACTATATTTTCTAGTTTTCAACAGATAGATAGGAGGTTAAGTTAAATTGAAAACTGAAAAGAAAAAAGATGCATCAAAACCAATCAATAATAAGATTAAGGAGATAAGCAAGCTTGGCAAAGTTACAAGCCTCAACCAAAGCTGAGAGAGTTTGGGCTAAAGTTGAATAAATACACAGAAGCCCCAAAAAGTTGGAGTTCACGATAGGGGATTGGAGTAATTCGAAACTTTATCTCCTAATTATGAAATGGCTTATGAACATGCAGTACCTGCAATTGCCTTTGCTTGTGCAGCGACTACATCCATTGTGGCATCTGCCTCTCGCTGTTCAAGAGTCTCACCAACGCAAGCAATCACCTTCAGACCTTGAGAGAGTGCATATGCAACTTTATCCCCAATGAGCTGCATTAAACAACAGCAAAGCAAATATTATACACTAATTTCACGATATAAAAACACAACGATGAGTTACATGAGACATAGGCATCAGGTGATCATACAGATACAGCATTTCGGCCAAGTGAAGGCTAGTTACACATCAACATGAAACCCCATTTCATGAGGATTAGCTCACGAAAATGGCATGATGCTGAGATGAAAATTATCTATACTTCATAATACAGGATTTACAAATAAAAAAAAAATCGCCTTCTTACAAAAGAATCTGAGATTCTTTACTTTTGTTCTTGAATATGCATTATCATTCTCTAAAGATTATAGCAACAAAGAGCATGCATTCGACTCCAGTTAATCTCTAAATAAGCTAGATAAAGCAGTAAAATAAGTAAAGAACTGTTAATTTTATGGTAAAAATGTAAAAGCGACACCGCAGTTTGAAGCTTCAGGTTGACAAAGCCAATTAGACAGGATGGACCAGCAGCCCCACTACCAATCACAAATATTGGATTCAAAACTTACTTCATTTGATTCACCCAACAAGAGCCTTCTCTCAGAGTGACCAAGAATGACCCAAGGAATGCCAAGATTTACAAGCATCTCCGCACTGCATCACAAGAACATTCAGAGTTTATATTAGCTATGCTTCGTTGAAGCATAGTAAATAGCAGAATGAGCAATGAATGGTATAGTCAAGATGACAATAAGTTGGATAAATTTATATACTAAATGCCATCGAGGCAACTCCTTTCAATGCCACGTGTCCAACCAATTCTCTTGGTGCACCCGATGCACCATATACCATGTTCAGAAATTATAAATACTAGCCAATAGAGAAACCCAAAATTTACAATTTTTACTATGTGGACCTTCAGAATATCATATAACCCACTGAAGAAAGTAAATTCTGATTTGAAGCCTATGTAGGCCTTCAGGATATCATATAACCATTCAAGAAAGTAAATTCTGATTTGAAACCTGTAGGTTTGAATTTTAGGAGCGCAAAGCATGAATTCCTGGTGCAGTAGTAACTTTTGCAAAATTTGTGGGTATATATTGAGATGACCAAAAAAAAAGCTCTCTGTTGCGATTCACATCGTCAATCCCGACAACGATTATAGACTTTAGGTGCTGAACGCATGTTCCTGCCAAATATTGTTGATCGGATAATCCGATGTTTGGCACACTAAGTAGTACATCATAGACTGAATTTATGAATGATAAATTCTAATCAATAAATGTGCCTAAAATTTATGACTTTTAATAGGTAAGGCTTTTAAATATCATAGAGCAAATTCGGCCAAATATAGTTTGATTTCATATCCTCTTGCAGTTGGATGTTAGAAGTGCCATACACGATGCACCAGGTCCATGTGGTAACTTGAAACTTAGATATATATACTAAAATGATCAAAATAACACTCTCCATTGCATGCCATGTCATCAATGAAAGACACATCCACAAGTTTTAAGCGTTGACAAGAGTCCTAGCCAACTACTAATGACATATGCTCCTGAAATTTATGACATTAAATATATAGCATTTGCATAGAACGCATTCAACGAATTATTATTAACTTTTTGGGTTTTCTACGGTTGGTTCTCTACGAAGGGAGGTAAACTTCATTTTAGCCTTGTTAATATGTAGGCCTTTTAACTGTCCTATAATACAGTCAATGAACAAAATACTGATTTTGAGTCTTCTATGGTTTGGATTCAGGAGTGTAATGCACGGTACGGGGAGTGCATGTAATAACTTTCATAAAATTTGAGATAAACTGAAATGACCAAGATAGCTTTCTCTATATTGCGTTGCCACATTAGATTTAAACGCCCTTCAAATGTAAAATTATCAAAATACTTCACTCTTCTCTTAAGGGCACAACTTTTACATGTAGCCCCCATAAAAGTATTTATTTATATTTATACCCCTTCTACACTGATTTGATTAAAATTGTCTTTCCATTGTGTGCCACATCGTAAATATAATGTCTTTTCCATTATGTGCCACACCATCAATATAATACATCCTCTTAGATTTCAATAAGAAGAAAGAATCCTATACTGAAGAACGAGCCCTTCATTAGCACATATATAGAGGAACAGATAGTAAGGTTTTAAGACACAGTATAGAGGAAAATGAGGAATAACTTTATTCTGCGTACACTACTAAAAATAAGGAATAATTGCATACATATCCCCACAAAGTTAGGGTATTACATCAAACTTCAAAATATCATGCATACCATTGGTAGACTAAAATTTTGCAACTATAACCCCAGGGTATGACTATTTTACCCTTAGTAGGATCAGTGGTAGCGCCCAATTGGGCCAGTCATGTTGAGTCACACCTATTTTCCTCACCTAATCAGGGTCACTCATCTGCTCTGATTCCTATCAGGTTTCAATCACTAATTTAATGGGAACAATGAAAGGAATATGAGAGCAAGAGAGTCTTTTCAAGTTAATTCTATTCAAGTTTAATTCTGATTTTCGAACCTTTAAGTTCAACATTCGAGAGCTTGAACTTTCAGGAACATTTCACTCTTTATCTTATGGGGAAAATTAATGTTTGCACCTTATTCAGTGTGCATCACAAATTCATTGGCTCTCTATTTATCTCATAATTTTAATCTAACAGCTTAACTTCTAAATAGCGAAAAAAATTGCAACCCAATGGACGATATAATTAAAATAAGAGATAAAATTAAGGACTGGAAAATGCATGGCGCGTGAATGTAGTAGGCCATAATTTTTCCTCTAGTAGTAAACAATAATAACAACTAAAATAAAACAGTTTCAAGAGTTCGGGATGTTAGATATTCACATTAAAAGTTTGAGGTTCAAAGTGAAATCTAACCAGAAGTACGAGAACTAGTGATGCAATTCACCCTTTTTAAATATATAAAGGATAAAAATAAAAGAAAAACATTAGCTGGGGAGAAGAAATTAAGAAAGTGTTGAATATAAAACGTTAAAAACATTTTTCTCTGATAGCTTAAGCTTTTGGAGTAAGACAGTTGTTTCATATAATTTAACATAGTATCAGAGCAGGTGGTCCTGAATTCGAGTCCTGCTAGGCTCCTAGCGTTATTTAATTATCTCATATTTAATTAAGTCCACGTCTTAGGCCTATCAAGAAGTCTCGAGCCCAAACGTGAGAGAAGCATTGAATATAAAATATTAAAAACATCGTTCTCTGATAGCTTTAGCTTAAGCTTTTAGGTATCGTTTGGTTCGGGGATAAGCAAAAAGTGACTATTCCAGGGATAGGTATAAATTAAGGTATAAGTGGGGATTAAATCAATTTTGCGTTTGGATGAAAAGTAGATTTTTCTCGGGAATAAGGAAAATAGTGTTTGGATGGTTTGATTGGAATTGCGAGGATAAGAATAATTATAATTTTAAACAATAATATTTTATCTAATTAATTAAGACGAAATATTAATTAAGTAATAATTTAACTTATTTAATCTACTAAATAATTATGAATGCTAAAAACCCTTAATATTAATAAATAAATTAATTGGTAATTAATAATTTAATTAATTACAAATAATTTAATAAAATAATAAATTAATAAATAAATTAGTTAATAATAGTCAGATGATTAATTAAGAAAATAATTAAATTACTCAAAATATTAATTCATTAAACAATATAATTAATTATTTAATTAGTAAATTAATTAAAATAATGAATTAATTACTCAAAAAATTAATTAAATATTTATTAAAGTAATAAATTAAATAGTTAATTAATTATCTAGTTAATTAGTTAATAAATTAATATATAAATTATTAATTAAATAATATTTATTATAAATCTAGCTTAGATATTTTATTCTTTTATTATTAATTAAATATATTATGTTTATATAATTTATGTTTAAATAAATTTATAATCTTAATTAAATTTAGAATTAAGTTTGGAATATCGCTATTCCGTCAAAACGATGGAATAATTTATCCCAGCTATTCCGGAATAACCGAGAATAACGAAGTTTGACCGGGATAAAATATCCCGGCCAAACTTCGCTTCGTTTGGCGGAATAGCGGGGATAACTTCGTTATCCCCGCTTTAACCCCCGAACCAAACGGGGCCTTAGAGAATAACGGTTGTTTCGTATAATTTAACAGTTAGCTTAGTTTTGACGTAAATATAGGGGGCTAATGAAGCACTAACAAGTTGGCACAATTGGCTTTGTACCTAAAACATAGAATGACGATTTTGCCTATGTTAAATTCTAGAAACGGCAACTAGTTCCATGGTACTGCATGTGCTTTTGCCATACACAGTGAAGGGTCATGACGGTCTAGTATATTTGAAACAAGAGGTGTTGGGAATCAACATATCACTTACCTGAGCAACTACATGCAACATAGTTCAAATATGAAATAAAATAAAAAAAGATACGAATTATGAACGTACAAAATAACTATTACAACTTTAATGAGCTCATACCTGACCTCACCAGTGAAAGCACCACCTTTCTTTACCCAGCAATTTTGAGCTGCGACTTTAAAATCAGGGCGCAACTGACTTTTGACCAAAGGAAGGAACACATATGGAGGGCTGATCACAACCTCTATAAGGCAAATTATTTACTAGTGTTAGTAGCAATGGAGAATTACAAACATTTTGTATCTACGAAATGCATAATTCTGGCTGAAACAGGGATCACAGATTTGGCTATAAGTCAAAATCTTAGGCTGAAATGTATGATTTATAAAAGTTTCAACAGCTCTGATGGTTGCGTCACTTAGGCGATTTTTGCCTGGTTCAGCTACTTCTTCCTAATTCAGGTTGTTTGATTAAAGCTCGTCTCCATACCAACAACATCTGGAGGGGGAACTTGTGCATCATTCAAGGTGCTAACAATCTTCTTCACTTCCTCGGTAGTCCCATTCTGCACACATGTCAAACTAATACCAATTAACATCGGCCTTATCTAAACTTTAATTATAACTAGTAATAATGCTCCTAATTAAACGAACATGCACATCATCAATCACAATTTCAGATAGATAAATTTACAAATAAGCCCTCAAGTTTTATGCAATTTCACAAATAAAAAAACTGTATTTACTCGACTGTCTAATCAGCGTATGGCAGAGTTTACTGATTTTCAAAAGACCTTGATGTGACATTAGTAACTGTGAGAAGAAAAATTAATTAAAACAAAGGACTGACCATGCCGCCCTGTGCTGAGGCCATGCCAGCACGTGGCCCAGGATCATTCCGACACCATATCGACAAAATGAGTTTTTTTACATTTTTTTAGGATTTTTCCTTTTTTATACTTAAAATCATATAGATCTTGTAAATCTACTAACATTTGGAGCAATTAGTAAGTTCCATAGCAAATATAAGACCAACTTGTAGTGAAAAAGTACAAATAAAAGATTTCCTACGAATTCTTTTGTCGATTTAGATCTAGTGATTTTATCCATTGTAGTGTTTTCCTATAAATTTTTATCCAATTATGACTCTGGTTTTGATATCATACATATACTTTCATAATATAAATAAAATATTTTTTCTTCAGTTAGTAAGATGATTATGAGTCTATTCTTACTTAGTTGCGTGAGATATAATACAGAAGCCATTTTTATAGCCTTTAGAGGTATAAAAACGCACTAAATACAATTTTTTCATGAAAATTTTAACTACAAAAATTTGTGCCAGTACATGCCAATGTATCAGTGGCATGCTATGCCTTGCCACTACGGCACGGGCATGCAAGTGGCACGGCAATCCTTGATTAAAACTTAAAATGATGACTAGATAGAGCAAAATAACCATTTTACCCCTATTATAAACATTTAAGTTGATGAATCACCGTTTAACATATATTTGAATCTGCAGTTAATTAGTAGGTTACTAATGTATAATGTTCAGCCATACAATTTAGATAAGTATCTGATTAAGTAAGAAAGTTAATACAAGGGTGTATGGTCACTTTACTCCATGTTCATGGTCACTTTACTGTGTTTTACTTTAATCATCATATAGACCCCTAGTTACTCTTTTCAAATGGGTACTAACGAAAAACTCCTGGCAGGTTTTTTTCTTTTTTGAACATCAGTAACCTTTGTCAGGGGTTGATCTGATGGATGAGAAAATACTGGGGGGTTATTCGAAATTGTCGGAAAAGCTAGGGGTTATTTGTAAATCCTCCTTTCATGTAAGTTAAGGGGCTGTTTGGTTCTACATAAAACTGGGGAAAAAAATTCGGTGGAAAAAAGTTTTCCGCGGAAATTTTTTTTTACGGTTTTTAGTGTTTGGTTTGTAGGAAAAGAAAACTAGTTTTCAGTTACAGTTGTTTGGTTGAATGGTTGAAAGGAAAAAGTAAATAAATTTTTTTTATTATGTATTCTATATATTATTTATTTATAATAATTATTAGGCTATATATTATATTATTATAATTTATATTTATGAATTAAATATATCAAAAATTGTATAATATGATAAATTGATAAGCATTTAATATAATAAGCTTGTGGACCGCGATGCTCTTAAAACCTGTGAGCCGCGTATTTTCCATCTCAGTTTTTGTTTTCCGAGGCGGAAAACGAAAAGCCAATTTTTTCTTAGAATCCGTAAAATAATTTTTCGCCCAACACCATTTTACGCCAAACCAACCACTCGAAAAAATATTTTCAGCCCGAAAAAAAAATTTCCGTAACTTTTACGCCTAAACAAACACACCCTAAATGAAAAAAAAATGTATAGAGACCCCTCAACTACAGGCCATTTTGAAATCGGCCCTCCAATGTTATTTTTTCTTAGGGCTAATTATAGGACCTCCTCAACTCCTATTTTTCCTCCTGTTTAAATTATTTTCCTAAATTGGAAATTCATTTAAATTTAAATAATCAACCCCAACTGTTAACATTTGATAAAATCCACAATTCCATCAGCTTTTTTTTTAAAAAAAAAAAAAAAGCGTTCAGAATAGTTAAATTTCACAGAATCACCGCTAAAAATTTAACAAGATCCTAAATCCAATTCAATTGAATGATGCTACTTACTTCAAGAGAAGCAAAAGCTGAGTAATAATTGAGGGTTCTACTTCAAAGTAGAACATAGTTGAGGAGTCCCTTTACAAATTTTTTTTTAACCTAAAGGTAAATCTCACTAGCTTCAGATCATAGTTTTTGATCTTTATATGAAACAAACATCAACGAAATGGACATCAAATTCTATCCGATCAGATTGATGATGGAAACATCATGAGACCTTAAAAAAAAATATAATAATAATAATTATAAGTAAATTTCATTAAGAATATTAAAAGAAAATAATTACGCATTTCCAGTTGCCGCCGACGAAGAACTTTCGCCCCATTTTGCAGCGAAGAAGATGAGAGCAGAGATAGAGAACGATAGAGACGAGAGATTAGCAGATTTTCTAAAAGGGAAAGGGAAAGGTGAAGCATCAGTATAGGCATCTCCGAATCTTTATATTGTGTAAACTGTAAAGTAAGGTAAAATTGCATTCTTAGCCCCTGTACGACTTTTTTATAAAATAACCCTTCAAAATTTTATAATTTACGAAATAACTCTATCAAATTTGTATTTGGCAAACTAATCCTCTAAAGGCGGTGAATGATTCACCGCATTCAGAATAACTAGTACGGTTATTAAAGGCGGTGAATCATTCACCGTCTTATATATACATATTCATCCAACAACCACTTTCCCTTTCCCTTCCTTCATATATGACCTCCTTCTAAAGGCGGTGAACCGTTCACTGTCTTTAGAAGGCTTAAAAAAATTTTGAATGCGACAAACAGAATAAAGGATTAGTTTGCCAAATAAAAATTTGACACTATTATTTTGCAAATTATAAAATTTTACAAAGTTATTTTATAAAAAAGTCCGCCCCTGTACTATGCTGATTTTGCATCTTAATTTTATGTGTGTAAAAAAATTGATGTTTGGTTGAATTTAATTGCAATTGCATTACAGTTATAGTTACATATAAATCTAAATTCGGTATTTGATTTGATGTATTTGAATTCACCTGCATAAGGAGATCGAACTACAATAGTTATAACTACCACCAAATTAGCGCAGTTTCATATATAACAGTTGGAGAAAATAATTTTAAACAAAAAATAAACTAACCTCCCTAATAATTTTTTAAACAGAAAATATTTTTCTATTCTATATTGGAGGTAATGTAGACTATCTTATATATAAAGTGATAAATTTTAAAAAAGGCAAATCTTAATTGCATACAACTAAATAAATTATTTACAGTTGCTATGTTTTCTACCACATTTAATCAAATAAGACGCATTTAATTGTAACTAGTACTGTTGTATTTCTAATTGTATGTACTTTTAATTGTGTATTTCTAATTTTATACAACCACTCCTAATAGGTGTTGTCGGGTTTGAAAAGTCTTGTGTCACTTGTTTTATGTAAGAACTAGTATTTGACCCGTGCGATGCACGGCTAATGTAATAATATAAGGTAACAAAAATTATTATGTAATGATTAAAAAAAATTTATTCAAACTAATATTATATTTTTTAACAAATAAATAAATATACTATCAATATTATTTATAGTACATACTGAATTATAAAAGTTGGATAAATAAAATTATGGACCAAATAAGAGCAAAATTCAACCATGCACATTTAATCAACTGAAGTTCACATTTGCAATATGCAAGTTTCAATACCAGAATATTCATATATAAATACTAAAAATTAATTATCTTCAAATCAGTGTAAGTAACTAAAAATCACAATTGACAACAAAGAAAAATAAATAAGTACAATTATAGAAAAAGACTCAAATCTTAAAAGTTTATAGACACTTATATCCCGCTAAATGTCACAACTTTTGAATATTTCACTCGGTGTAGCCAAAGACCAATAAAACCTAAAAGACAATTTAGAGCTAGAGTTTCTCTTCTCTGGAATGACCAAATTTACTAAAAGCATCCAACTTGCAAGCTTTGTTGCATGAAGATGGAAAGTACTTGCTTCAATAGCAATGTAGGTAATTTGTTAGATAAGTTAAATGAAAAATATCTTAATATTAGTGGAATTTTTTAGAAAAAAATCTAAATATATTAAAAATATAAAATGACAGAGTTGAATTCGTGAAAAATTAGAAATTTTGAAATAACATGAAGAAAAATAAACCGCTTACCTATTTTAAGTTCTGAAATACTTCTTTAAAAACCACATTGTTTGTAGTTTTGGATAACAAACCATCTTTATCACAAATTAGAATTTTCAATTCATTCTTGCTTCGAACTCTAGATATTGCAACGTATAATTGACCATGGCTGAAAATCGGTCTAGGTAGATATAATCCAACATGTGATAACGATTGACCTTGACTTTTGTTTATTGTCATAGCAAAACAAACAGCCAATGGGAATTACCTTTGTTGCATTTTAAAAGGTAACTTGGAGTCTGATGGAGTAATCGCCATACGGGGTATAAACACCTTCTCCCCAATATTGCTCCCAGAGATCACTTTTGCTTCTAGTATGTGTTTTCCCAACTGAGTGATCACTAATCTGGTTCCATTGCATAAACCTGAAGACTTTTCCTTCCGTAAAAAGGCCTTTAAATTTGTTCAAGAAAGCTCTTCTTACCCTTGTATGTATCCTATCTCCCTGAAATAGAAAATAAACCTATTATATAGTATCTTGTAGTAAAAACGAAGCTAGTAATATTTCAGCAAATAAAAGTTGTAAGATCCTAAAAGTAGCTTTGCACTCTCAAGTCAACATCACCCATTTGACGTGCATCATGTAACACAGAATATAAATATGCCTTCAATATAAATATTGGATTTCACCAAATATCATAGCACAGCAAGTGACATGCATGCAGGGACTCATGTTACATATAATTTGAAAATGACAGTCATGATATCTTACATTTTGATCAGAAAGAACCAACTCTAGACTATTCACCACCTCTGGACGCTGAAATTCAGGCATAGTATACAGACAAATCACTCTGACTTTGATCTTCCATTTATCTCCAAGAGGAGTGATGTCACTTATAGAATCAAACCTAGGTGTCATATCCTGAGAACAATAAGACATCAAGAAAAAAAAAGTTAGTACTTACTTCGTATTTAAGTAATAAAATGAAAACAATATGTTATATTATAATTTATCAATATCTAAAAATTAAGAAAAATTGCTCAATAGATACTTAACTGAAATGCGCTGAATAATGTTAAAATGAAGTGAAAATTATAGGAGTGATAGTAGGGAACGAAGTGAAAATTACAGAAAGAGTGATAATAGGGAAGTGGCATGCAATATTTATAGTAATAATTAGCTTTATCTGAAAAATGAATAAAATTTGGAACCATAAAATAAAAGATATAATTTGGTAAATTATAATATAATAAAGTCTTCCATTCATGTCATTTAATTTGATTTTATTGAATAACAAATTGAATGGAATAAAATGACATGAATGGTAACCTTCAGAATATATAATAATATTTAAAAAATAGTAACCTTTAGTATATGACAAATTGAATAGAATAAAATGACATGAATGGTAACCTTCAGAATATAGATTCACGTCATTTAATTTGATTTTATTGAATAACAAATTGAATGGAATAAAATGACATGAATGGTAACCTTTAGAATATAGAATAATATTTAAAAATGGTAACCTTTAGTATATAACAAATTGAATAGAATAAAATGATATGAATGGTAACCTTCAGAATATATAAAATATTTGAAAAATGGTAACATTTAGTATACAATAAATTGAATAGAATAAAATGACATGAATGGTAACCTTTAGAATAATATTTGAACTTCAAAATATTTTCTATATTCTGAAAATTATAGGGGTGATAGTAGGGAACGAAGTGAAAATTATAGAAAGAGTGATAATAGGGGAGTGGCATGCAATATTTATAGTAATAATTAGCTTTATCTGAAAAATGAATAAAATTTAGAACCATAAAATAAAAGATATAATTTGGTAAATTATAATATAATAAAGTCTTCCATTCACGTCATTTAATTTGATTTTATTGAATAACAAATTGAATGGAATAAAATGACATGAATGGTAACCTTTAGAATATAGAATAATATTTAAAAATGGTAACCTTTAGTATATAACAAATTGAATAGAATAAAATGACATGAATGTTAACCTTCAGAATATAAAAAATATTTGAAAAATGGTAACCTTTAGTATACAATAAATTGAATAGAATAAAATGACATGAATGGTAACCTTTAGAATAATATTTCAAAAATGGTAACCTTTAGTATACAATAAATTGAATAGAATAAAATGACATAAATGGTAACCTTTAAAAATATGGGCAAAATATGTAATTGACAAAATATTTAATGACACGTGGCAAGCATATAGGAAACAAATTGAATAGAATAAAATGACATGAATGGTAACATTCAGAATATAGAAAATATTTGAAAAATGGTAACATTTAGTATACAATAAATTGAATAGAATAAAATGACATGAATGGTAACCTTTAGAATAATATTTCAAAAATGGTAACCTTTAGTATACAATAAATTGAATAGAATAAAATGACATAAATGGTAACCTTTAGAAATATGGGCAAAATATGTAATTGGCAAAATATTTAATGACACGTGGCAAGCATATAGGAAAACACGTGTCAGTTTTACACAAAGGGTTCTACTTTAGTATATAGTAAATGATAATATAATTTTTAATTGAAAGTATTTTTATTGCGTTTGCACACAAATATAAAAATAATTTAAAAATATTCTTTTGTTATAAATTTTTTATATTATTTTTTATTGGATCTTTGGCATCTTACATAGTCGACCAATTTGCATAAAAAATCCACTAGTTTAGCGATTTTACAAAAGTGGGCCACTATTTGGATTTTGCAGATTCGGGCTAAATTTTCAGAAAACTGACCAAAATATTCTTATTCACTTTTCTCTCTCTTCTTTTTTTTCTCTCCGAAGAGGGCGGCAGAGGCGGAGCGACCCCGCCTGGCCTCTGCCCCGCGCGCCCTCGCCCGCGCCCGCGCTGTTAGAAAATTGCGTACGGTAAAAACGCAGCGGAAAGAAAATCTAACAAATTTGATTTTAAAAATTCGAGATCCGATCTCAAAACCACGCAATAGGATCCCTCATATTGTTCAAGATTAAGGAGAAAGAAAGATCTAATCTTCACCTTTGCGCGGGTAGTTCTTCACCGCAATTTGATGATCGTGAAATTAAGTTCTCTTGAAGCCGCACACGCGTCCGGCCTCTATAGGTATCCACACGAGATTGGTGATCTGATCGATATCCTCATCGGGGTGCTAGCTCCCTTACAAAGAACGTCTTTCTTGCTAGAAGAAGAAGAGAGAAGAGGAGAGAGATGACGGCTAGGATTTTCTAAAAGCTCCCATATATTATATAGAGGGATATAATTCTCCTTTAATAATATAATAACCATTAAGGATAAGAATAAATCTAGGTTTAAATTTATCCTTTCCTTAATTGGTTACATCGATCAAATCCTAATTTGATTCAACTTGAATTTTATTCTAATTTGATCATATCAAATTAATAATACAACATTTGCACATAAACCCTCTCATAATTTACTAACTGTTAGTAAGTTCTCTCTAGTAACATTTACACTTTAATACCACTAATTTGTAATAATTACAAATCAGTCCAATTATCAACATATTGATATTTAGGTCCTCTGGCAATTCAAAAATCGCGATCTAGCTATCCGATCAGTCACAACCTCTTATGTGTGTGACCCCATAGGTTCTATTCTATCTGGTTGTGAGATATATTCTTATCATTATCAACAATATCACTGAAACTCTTTTCAGTGGGTCGGAACAATTCAAACTCAGCCCAATAAGAATTATCGATCATCCAGATAATTCTCATGAGTCTCACAATCCACCAGTGACGCCTAGAAGCATATAGTGGCATTCCAGTAGAAAGAAATACTGAACCTCTTGGTGCAGTTACCGTGTGATATAGTCCTTCTATCATGAGTCCCGAATAGGCGAAGGTCATGGAACAACTCGTCAAACCCCATCATCTGTCATATGTCAAATTTATTCGACTCGAGTTTCTAATATCGAAAACTCTTTCCGCTATTTATGTCACGCCCCGGGTTACCACTTTTCAGGCACATGACCAGATCCGCCGCATACACAGTATTTCTACCGAGTATACGAAGCGAAACCAATCATTTAACAACAGCTAAATGTATCAAGAGTAACAGAGCTGCTATATATATAATAAGATCACTGTACATATATACATCAATCCATAACCAAAATATACATCACTGACAATCTCCATATCACTGTATGTACAGACTCATAGGATCATCTACCAAACAGGGTATACCTCTAGCCAAAAGTCCGGGGAACAGCTCTACCCGACGGTCTCCTTTCCACGCTCAGAATGCACTGCTGGAAAAGAAGACTCTGCAAAAAGGTGTCAACAACGGGTGTGAGAACTACTATCAAACAAGTAGTCCTCAGTGGGTACCGCCACCAGCGTCAGCGGTCTGCCCACTAAGTCCTCAATCTCAAGAGATATATAGAGAGCAATAAAAAAAATAGGAGATAAACTACCACTACTATACACAATGCTCAATTGTAAATATAAATATCAATGATCTGAACATATCAAATGAGGACTATCATGAATCCACAACATCATACCTGCGGCTTGAACATGCTCTACCCGTAGGGAGCCAAACTAGTACAGGCAAATACCCTCTATACTACACATAACTGTAGTACTCGGAAATTTTGAGATTTAGGGTTTCTGGACTTGGGGGATTTCGGGCGCCCGGAAGAGGTGAAGTGGACACCCGGAAGTTTCCGGACCCCGAGGACTTTGTGGACGATCCGGTTGTGGCCGACGGAGATCGGATCTGGATGCATGAACCGGACGCCCGGACGGAGGATCCGGTTTGAGTTGTGACGTGGAGGGCCACGTGTCGCGACGCAGGACACGTGTCGATCGCCGGAGACACGCCGCCCCACCGCCTGCTGACTATCGACCGACCGCTTGGCCGCACGACGACACCTGTACGGCAGGGTTTCCGGACGCCCGGAAGTTGAGAAGTGGGCGCCCGAATGTGGACTTTTGGCAGCCTATAAATAGGTGAGCTCTGATGGTTTTTGGGTTATTTTCCACTCCGAGATCCCTGTTCTAGAGAGAGAAAGCTAGTGTAAGGGCCATGAGTTGGCATTAGTTTGTGATCTAGCTTGTTCTCCTCTATCCTGCTGATCTGATCTGGTGCTGAGCTGTTATTCTGCTGGAGATAGCAGTTCCTTGGAGGTTTACTCAGATCGGAGTGCTGCCGGAGTTCCTTATCTTGGAGGGTTGGATCTGAGGCTTGTTCTTTCCCCACCGTGGTTGGATTAGCATTTGAGGTGGGTTGATGTTTGCCAGATTCAGTGGACTTCCTCCTACGTGTTTTATCTCATGTTAGCATAATATGATATGATGTTGTTTGGATTATGTTAGCATGATGTGATGATTGGATTATGATATGTGGATATTGGATTATGATATTGGGATTATGATAGTATGCCATGCTAAGATTATGTAGAGATGCCATGTTAGGGTGAGACTGATCTATAGACTGCATGGGCATGTTATGATCTTAGATGTGCTAATGATATGTATATGAGCATGCATTTCTTTGTATCCTTGTTGCATGATTGGACCTACACCTATCCTGTTGATTCCTTGTACCAGTTGTTGTGCATGTAGTGTAGGTGATCATGTTGTGGCTCGTGCTATGTTGTTGTACCTTCTCTTTGTGGTAGAGTCGAGAGCCTCCTCTTGTGATAGAGTTGAGATTGATTGTGAGCACTGGAGCATTGATTGTGCCGAGGGCACGTGGTTCTTTGTGAGAGTATGGATTGGGTCATACTTGTTGACTATCCTTTGTGGTGCTGAGGGCACAGTGGATTGGGTCTTACTTGTTGACTATTCTTTGAGGTGCCGAGGGCACATGATCCTTTGTTGACCCAGTCGTGTCGATCATATACCTGCGGGTGCTTGGCGGTTACTATGGTTGTACTTTGCTCGGTTGGGTCGCTCCCACGAGTACCACTCTAGAGTTGGCATGTTCCGTACAGAGGGTTGTACGAGGGGCTAGTTACAGACGGGCTTCCTGTACTAGTCGGCTCCCTGGAGGGTTGAGCAGCTCCCTGTAGGGTTGAGCGTGATCAGGCCGCAGGTATGGTATTGTATTGAGAGGTATTGTATGGAGAGAGCTAGGTACAGATGGAGTTCCTGTACTAGCTGGTTCGCAGGTATTGTATTATATATGATAGTCCTCAATTGGTATATTCAGTTCATTGGTATTCATACTGACAGTTGAGCTTTGTGCATAGTAGTGGTAGTATATCTCCTACTCTTTTATTGCTCTATTCATATCTCTTGAGATTGAGGACTTAGTGGGCAGACCGCTGAGGCTGGTGGCGGTACCCACTGAGGACTACTTGATTGATAGTAGTTCTCACACCCATTGGTGACATCTTTTTGCAGAGTCTTCTTCCCCAGTTGTGCATACTGAGCGCGGAAAGGAGACCGTCGGGTAGAGCTATTCCCCGGATACTTGGCTAGAGGTATACCCATTTTTGGATAGATGGTTGAGTCTGTACATACAGTGTGATTGTGATATCAGTGTTGTATATGAGAGTTATATGTGAGAGTTATGGATGATGTATGTACAGTGATCTTTTGATATATTATATAGCAGCTCTGTTGATACCTTTAGCTCTGTGTGTTTATTGTGGATGTTGTTTCGCTTCGTATACATGGTAGAAATACTGTGTATGCGGCGGATCTGGTCATGCGCCTGGGAAGAGGTAACCCGGGGCGTGACAATAACCCAACTCCGGAGTGGTACTCGTGGGAGCGACCCAACCGAGTATAGTATCACAACATATATCAGCGCCAAGCACCCACAGGTATATGATCGACAGACTGGGTCAAACTGATCTCACACAAAGAATCACGTGCCCTCGGCACCTCAAAGGATAATCAACAACAAGTATGACCCAATCAATGCTCCAGTGCT
This sequence comes from Puya raimondii, assembly GCA_016920855.1. NCBI lineage: Eukaryota > Viridiplantae > Streptophyta > Magnoliopsida > Poales > Bromeliaceae > Puya > Puya raimondii. The sequence goes on from JABWPP010000050.1 coordinate 186,501,473, forward strand.
CACAATCAACTCAACTCTACCACAGAGAGGAGGTACAAACAATATAGCACGAGCCACAATAGATCACCTACACTAGTATATACAACAACTGGTACAAGGAATATCAACAGGGTAGGTGTAGGTCAAATCATGCATCAAGGATATAAAGAAATTATGTATGCAAATCAGGTATCACAACCTCATCTATGATCATATCATACATATGCATCAATCTCAACTATGGCATGTCACTACTAACATAATCCCATCAATATCATGCTAACATAATCCCAACAATATCATATCATGCTAACATAATCCCAACAATATCATATCATGCTAACATAATCCCAACAATATCATATCATGCTAACATAATCCCAACAATATCATATCATGCTAATATGAGAGTAAGCACATAGGAGGAAATCCACTGAATCTAGCAAACATCAACCCACCTCAAGAGCTAATCCAACCACGGTGGGGAACAACTATAATCTCAGATCCAATCCTCCAAGATATACCAAGCTCGAGCAGTACTCCAATCTGAATATATCACCAAAGACTGCTAACAGAACAACTGCTCAGAACCAGATCAGAACAACATAGTAGAGGAGAACAAGCTAGATCACAACTAATGCCAACACATGGCCCTATTCTAGCTTTCTCTCTCTAGAAATGGGAAATCACGAAGTGGAAATGCACTAATGCACTCAGGGATCTCACCTATTTATATGCTCCAAATCCTCACATTCGGGCGCCCGAATTCTCACTTCCGGGCGTCCGAAAATCCAAAATGCCAGGTGTCAGCTGGCGGCCAAGCGGCTCGGCGGTGGTCGGCAGGCGGTGGGGCGGCGCTCTCCGATGGTCGACACGTGTCCTGCAACACGACACGTGGAAATCCACGTCATCAGTCCAATCCGAATCCACAATCCGGGCGTCCGAATCTTGCACCCAGATCCGAAATCAGGTCAGCGACTTTCGGACCCATCCAAAATGTCCATCGGCTCCGAAAACGTTCGGGCGTCCACTTTCCAAGTTCCGGGCGCCCGAAATGTTCCAAGTCTAGAAACCCTCAAAATGCCAAGTATTACAATTTATCCTGCCTTAGCCAAAGTCTTCTAAACTCGGTCTCATAAATCACATAGGACTAACGCCCCTATCTACCAAGGGAGATAGATTCCATATAGATGCACACCCTATTCCTACAACGAACCTACTGCAGCCAACATGCACCGCAAGGACCCGAATGGCTAGGGACCAAGTGTATGTACAGTCAAACTACAGTAATCTCATTGTGAATAGCCGAGGCACCGCAGGTCAAAAGACCAGTCACACTACTGCAGCATTGAGTAAGTCACTGACGAGTGAGTAGACATCCAAGTGACTTCTCGCGTTGGTCACGCTCGGTACCCTTGTTCTCTAACAACCACCTGCACATTCGCTCCAGTGTCTCCACGCTATTAACTCGAGACTCATCTACCCAAAAGGGAAGCGACCTGTGCACCAATCTCATCGGATCAATCACCGTCCCCACGATGATCCATCGATCGGGAGCATTTAGGAATTAACCATCAATGACACATGTCTCAAATTCTCAACTCTTGAGAATACATGTCATCATCTTATTAATTACTTGGACGATTCATGGACACATACACAACATGAATGAAAATAAGAATCCATATTTATTCATAATATTTAAAGTCAAATACAAATTTATGTCCTAAAAGGAATACATGTATCGGCCTGATTGGCTTCTAGGGCATACATCTAACACGCGCACCTCCCGCCCTCCTCGCCTTCGACCCCGCCGAGGCTGGGCCGTGACCCTCTTTTTTTTTTTTCTCTCCAACCCTCCACCGCCTCCGCGACCCTTTGCGATGGTAACGAGGACGACACCGCGTCCTCTTCCTCCGCCTTCGCCCTCCACCTGCAGCAGATTTTTCACCAACCAAACCCACTTCTGAGAACATGCCGTCCCCAACAAAGGAAGCGCTTCTCGGCGCCGAGAAGCTCGCCGGCGAGGGAGGGGGCACGCGGCCCACCGCGCCCACCCGGGGCCGGCGATGAGCGAGGTGGAGACGGAGGAGAGCGTAACGATGTTGGAGAAGAGGGCGGCGGAAGCGGAGGCGGCGTCCCAGAGGGCGGCGGCGAGCGCGGCCTCGGCGGGGTCGGAGGCGAGGAGGGCGGGTGCACGGGAGCATCTCTGATCAAACACTTTTGTTTGCTTAAAACAAAAAAAATAATTAAAGGCCAAAAACTAGAGAATAAGAAGGAAGAACTAGAGAAGATGGAAGAAAACGATGAAGTTGCACTGATAAGATGAAGTTGCATTATTTTAGAAGAACGTTGCACTGTTATAGACATAAGTTGCACTCTTTAAGACGTAAACTGCATCTTTAAGATAAAAGTTACACTCTTTAAACGAAACTTGCACTCTTTGGGAGATAGTTATACTGTTTCTCCTCCTCCTTCCCCTCCGCTTCCTCGTGCTTCTTCTACGCCCAAGCAGACGGAAAGAAGGAGGAGGAGGAGAAACAATGTAACTATCTCCTAAATAGTGCAATTTTCGTTTAAAGAGTGTAACTTTCATCTTAAAGGATACAGTTTACATCTCAAAGAGTGCAACTTACGTCTATAACAGTGCAACGTTCTTCTAAAATAGTGCAACTTCATCTTAACAGTGCAATTTCATCTTCTTCTTTCTTCTTCTCTAGTTTTTGGCCTTTAGTTAAAAAAAAATTTTGTTTTAAGCAAACAAAAATGCTTGGTCAGAGATGCTCTTGTGCACCCCCCGCTCTTCCCGCCTCCGACCCCGCCGAGGCCGCGCTCGCCGTGCTTGGTCAGAGATTCTCCCGGGTTCTCAGAAGTGGGTTTGGTCGGTGGAAAATCTGCTGCAGTCGAGGTGGAGGGCGAAGGCGGAGGAAGAGGACGCGGTGCCATCCTCGCTACCGTCGCGGAGGGCCGCGGAGGCGGTGGAGGAGGGTCGGAGAGAAAAAAAGAGGGTCGCGGCGCGGCCTCGGCGGGGTCGGAGGCGAGGAGGGTGGAGGGTGAGCGGGCGCGGGCGAGGGCGCGTGGGGCGGAGGCGAGGCGGGGCGTCCCAGAGGGCGGCAGCGAGCGCAACCTCGGCGCGGTTTGAGGCGAGGAGTGCAGGGGATGCGCGGGAGCGGGTGAGGGCGCGTGGGGCAGAGGCGAGGCGGGCCGCCTCCACCTCCGCCGCCCTCTTCTGAGAGAAAAAAAAGAACGAGAGAAAAAAAAGTAGAGAGAGAGAAAGGAATAAGAGTATTTGTCAGTTTTCTAAAAATACGGACCGAATGTGCAAAATCCAAAATGGTGGCCTATTTTTACAAAATCTCAAAACTAATAAATTTTTTATGCAAATTGGCCTACATAGTCTAATAGAATTAGTTAAGAATATATTATATTGTATAACGATTATAAACATATTTTTTTTCGTTCGTTTCAGCCATAAGATTTAGTATTATTAGGTATGTTAGATAAAATATTATCTAAATAATATTTTTTTAAAAATTTATGTTAAAATTATTTTAATAGATTTTATTTTTATGGTACAAATAGGCATAACCAAATTGAAATTAAAATTTTATTTTCAATTTTGCTAGAGTAGAAATACTAAATATTTTTACTGGACAAAAGCCGAAGTGTGGATAATTATTGCTAAATATAAAAGTTAAAATAAGAGCATGTAAGCAATTCTGTGCTTTTACTAGTAACAGTGAACTTTTATCCCTAATAAAAAAAAAATTAACTTTGAGGAAAAATAATCTTTTAGCTCATTTCATGGTATTTTAAAGTACAATAAATATTGTGAGATATTTTACACATAAAAGAGAGATGATACGAGCATATAAATTTGAATGAAAAAAAGGGTTAATTGCACTACAGGTTCCCGCAAATATGATGAATTGTAGATATATTTCTGCAAAGTTTTACTTTCATTAGTTATCCCTGCAAAAGTCGTAATGTATTCACATATGTCCCTCTGGTTTAGATCTGTTAGAGAACTGTTAATTTTTTAACAGTAGAGTTGTGAAATGACATTTTTGCCCTTGCCCTCTTCCTCTTCCTCTCTCTCTTCCTTTTCGTGCTGCGGGAGCAGACGGCGGCGGCGACGTCGCGGAGCTTGTCGGAGTTGCGGCCGACGAGGATGAGGCTGAGGCCCGCAGTGGCGAGGCGGAAGATGAAGGTGCGGCCGATGCCGTCGGAAGCGCTCGTGACGACGGCCCACGCGGGCACGACGATCGGATCATCGACGACGACGACAAAGAAGAAGAAGGAGGAAAAAAGAGGAGGAAAAGAAGGATACGAAGAAGAAGAAGAAGAAAAAGGCGGAGGCGATGAGGAACATGGAGAGGGTGAGGAAGATGGAGAGGGACAAAATTATCAATTCAACTTATTAATTAACCATGGTTAAGTATTTTAACTGTGGTTAACTAAATTTCTCTAATAGATCCTAACGGTAGGCACATATCTGAATACATTAGGAGTTTTGCAGGAATAACTAATGAAAGTTGAATTTTACAGAAATAAATCTGTAATTCATCATATTACGGGGACCTATATGCAATTAACCCAAAAAAAAAGCACTCAACTACTAGAATCGCAAAATATATGTAAATAAAAGGTTAGAAACATCAAACGTACAAGGACCAAGTAGCAATGTTGGAATAATGCAGGGATTACTTATACACAATACCAGGTGAATCAATGGTGATGTAGACGGGCCTGATCTGATCCAGCTCTGCATCCTTTACTTTTCTCGACCTCGCTCGAAGAAATAAATGGCCTCGTCGCAGTACACCACGTCATCGCATGGATACCTCTCTATTATATTTTTTTTTACGTTAATTGCACCATTGGTTGCGAACATTTTCAAATTTTTTTTGTTTTGGTTTACAATTTGTTTTCTATCAAATTCCTAATCTCTTTGTTTTGTGTTTTTTTTTTTTTAGAGAAATGTAACACGCTATCTGCTTCATTTATTTTTTTTAAAAATAAATTTAGCTGAAAATATGAATCAACTAGGATTCGAACTTATAGACCTCGAGTACTAACCACCAAGCCCTTTACCACTTGCGCTAGGAACCGTCGGTAATCTCTTCGTTTTGTTACAATGAAATCCTAGTGGCTAAAAGGCTGTTAAAATTAAAGAAACATGCGCCTCGTAAGTGTACCTTTTTAAGGACCAAAGTGATTTTTTTTTTAATTTTAAACTAAATCTAAAATTAAAATTTTAAATTTGAGTTTAATTTTAGTTTAAAGCTAAGTTAAAAGTTTGAATTAGAATTCAAATATTTGAATTTGACTTTGAGATTGAATTTGAATTTCGATTTCAAATTTTGACATATAATGTTGATTTGACTCTAGATTTGAACTTGAACTCAAAATCTAAATTCAATTTAAATTTAAATTTTAAATCTAAATTTGAATTTCTAATTTGAATTCAATTTCTAAAATACATTCCAAAATTTGAATTCAGAATCTAAAATACATTCCAAAATTTCAATTCTAAATCAAAATTAGATTTTGAACTTGGAATTTTGAATTCTTAATCTGAATGTGAATTTGAATTCCAAATATGAATTTGAAATTAGAATTTGAATTTAAGTTTTGAGCATGAATTTAAAATTGAATTCATGCTCTGGATTTGAATTTTAAATGTATTTAAAAATTTAAATTTGAAATTGAAATTTGATTTCAAATCCAAACTTGAATTTGAGAATTGAATTTGAATTCACATTTTAAATTTAGAATTGAATTTAAAATATGGATTTTAATGTAAAATTAAAGTACAAAATTTGAATTTGAATTTGAAATTCGAATCTAAAATCAAAATTAAAATTTTAAATTCCAATCCAAAATCAAATTAAAATTTAAGCAAATTTAAATTTAAAATTTTAATGTAAATTGAAAGCTCAAGTTTAAGATCAAAATTTATCTATACAACTATACAAAATTAGTTATCAATTAGATAATTTTGAATGTAAAATAATATAATCACTTTGTAATACTTTATCTCTTAGTTCCAAGCACATGGTCACCACTAGCTCCAATAACGGTGTGTCTGTTAACACAAGCTCGACTCTATGGAAGACTGCAAGTTTTGTCCATAAGGGCAAAACTCAAATTCACACATTACGATCGTAAAGTTGCGAGTTCGCGTTGTACTCGAGCTAACCGCCGCATGAGACGGAAAAAACTTTAATAGGGCTTCCCGACGACACCTTACTAAGGAGCCCCAGTGAGTCAGCTACATTTCTCTTTTATTTCTATCCAAGCTTCATAAAATTTTCCTTTAGAGTTTTTTTTTTGAATTTTAATACTAAAAAATATCCAACCAATTATTAAGAAGCCAAAACTAATACGTGGTAGTGGATCTGAGGGCTTCCTAACGAAATATCATTAGTGAGCTTTCCACTAAAATGAGAGAACTTTTCACTAAAATTTTATTCGCATGAGACTGTCTCTAGAGCACGGGTCATATGGGCTCCACTGACTTCTAAAAATTATAGGGCGTGTTTGGTTCGCCTCTTTTTCACCTTGGAATCGGAATCGGAATAGACGAATCCGTTTATTTGTGTTTGGTATGGGGGATTCTCATTCCGATTCCGATTTTCGGGTGAATGTGAATCCCCCAATTACCCATTTTTCCAATCCGGCCTAGGTCGGATTGAAAATTGAGCCCAGATGGAATGGATTTGTTCAGATTAAATTTAACTTTTTAAGCTTATTTTTTAATTAAAACATAAGTTTAAGTTTAAAAATTATATTTATAAATTTTAATTTTAATCAGAACTTAAATTAAAAATTAAAATTCAATCAAGCATTTCGAATCTAATTTATAAATTTGAATTTGAATTTAAATTTAATTTAAAATCTAAAGTTTTATTCAAATTGTATTTAAAATTTAAATTAAACTTATGGATTTAAATTGAAATTGAAATTATAATTTTAAGTTTGAATTTGAATAAATTAAAATTTAGTTTTATATTTTGAATTATCCGTTCAATTTCAAATTTAAATTTTTTCAGAAAAATATGTTTAAAATTTTGTCATTATTTTAAAATTTTAACGTAAATTTTTAATATTTAATTTTCAATTTGAATTTAAACTAATATATTATAAAGATAAAATTTGTATATTAATTTGATTACGTTTCTGATATCTATCTGAACCAACACCGACAATGAAAATAGTTCATTTCGATTCTGATTCAGGTGGCGAACCAAACAGAAAGAGGTAATGAATCATTCCGATTTCGTTTCCAGCTTTTTCTCATTTCGATTCCGATACCGATTCCGACTTCGAACCAAACACACCCACAGTGTCGTCGGCGATCTCGAGCTCCATGAAGTGACGACTTGAACGCGGGATTGAATGCCCATCTATGGAAACAAATTAACAAACATGCCGTAATTCAATGAGTTATAAATAATTAAGAAAATATTAACTAAATGGTAATCCCTTATTTAAAGTAGAAACGAAATGGGACGGTCGATCACTAGCCGGTCTACAAAGAATGGTGCACCTCTTCCAACGAATCCTCGGTCCACCCACTTGCGGAGACGCACACGTGGAGGCGCCTTATAGGGCGAAGTGGGACCGACACGTCGCGTCACCAGGGAAGGGAATGGACTCATGGAGCATTTGAAGGGAGGTTTACGTGCACCACGTCATTGATAGGTCAGCAAGTAAAAAGACAGTGTAAGGGCGAGATATTTCGCAAATAACTAAGCGGTACATATATGACGTGGTAAACCAGGTCTACCAAAATAACTGACTCGAAATTCCGAAACGCCCCATTTCGCCGCTCGGTTTTCCCTCTAAAACACTCACCGGCGCTTCTAGGGTTCTTTCAAAACCCATTCCTCGTCCCCCACTCTTCGCCACTCCCTCTCTCTCTCTCTCTCGCCCCAAATTCCATCGAAACCCTAACAATCCTATCGTCCTCATCCTCTCTTCTCTCCCGATTCGCCGATCTGTGGTAGCTTCTTCACCGATTACGCCCTCTCCTCTTCTCAGGGGCCGATTCGTAACCTAGGGTTTCCGCTGTGTTGAAGCAGGTGCTTGTGAGGTGGGGGAGGGAAGGGGGAAAGGGGATGGCTTCGTCGGCGGATCTGACGCGGGGGGCGGTGGCGGCGATCTCCGAGGGGGGCGCCGAGGGGATGCGCCCCGTGCTGCAGGTGTGGGATCTGAGGCTGGTGAACACGGCGCAGAGCACGACGGAGAGGTACCGGATGCTGCTCTCCGACGGAGTCCACATGCAGCAGGCGATGCTCGCCACGCAGATGAATGGCATCGTCAAGTCCGGTTCGCTCCAGAAGGGATCCATCGTGCAGCTTAATGAGTACATCTGTAATGTTATCCAAGGCCGAAGGTAATCTCTCTCGCGCTATCGAGTTACGTATTTGTCGATTAGGGTTTTCTGATAGTTTATTCTGTAGATGAGGAGGTAAAGTGCTAGCATTATCATAATTTTGATCTTGTTGGAACAAGAAACCCTAGGTTCATAATGGAGAAGGAAATTCTGAGGGCTGTTCGTTTCCTTATTCAATTTGTTTTTTTAGGTAAAGAGAATATGCTATCGTCTTTGCGGAGTTATGATCGGGATTAGGGAGTTCACAGTTGTTTATCTCATAAAGATGGTTCTGTTAATTCTCGATCTTCCTAGATTGTTGTTATATGCTTCAGTTCTATTATGTGAGGGTTTAAGCTATTCTCCTACCAATCAAACTCATGCTTTTATGTGAGTTTGCTTATGGAGTTGTTGTTCTCTTATTGATTAGCACCGCTCTCTGATCAGAAAGCATTTTCACTGCTAGAAGAAACTTACTATTTTCATTAGCTTCTTTCCTTGATTGATGCCTTTTTGGACTTTGTGTGTACTATTTTCATTAGCTTCTTTCCTTGATTGATGCCTTTTTGGACTTTGTGTGTACTATTTTCATTAGCTTCTTGTGTTTTTTTTTTCCTGGGATTTTTGTTATTAGGATCATAATTATCATAAACCTGGAGGTCCTACGTGGTGAAAGTGAGATGATTGGGAACCCGAAAACCTACGATAATAATGCTGCTTCTGCTTCACAAAACCGTGCTCCTGTGTCTGCCCTGCCGTCAACTGTTGATCAGCCCAGTAAAGCTACTATCAATCCTCAACCTTTTGCTGGGTCCCACTCTAGCGGCCCAAATGCTGTGGGTGGTGGAGCTTCTGTTATTCCGAAACCAGAGCCTGTTATGAATAATCCATCATATGGTGGGAGTGGGATGTATGGCAGTGGATCCATGCAGGGAAGGAACACGGCAAATACCAATAACATGCATGCAATTAGTGGAAATCAAAATCAAAATCAAAATCAAAATCAAACATTTTCTAATGCCGGGCCAGGTGGACAGTTTCGCCCTCCGGGTAGTACTTATGGCCGGCCAGCGCTGCCCACGTACCAGCAACCTCCTTCAATGTATGTAAACAGAGGACCCATTGCCAAAAATGAAGCCCCTGCTAGGATTATTCCTATTGCTGCTCTAAACCCTTACCAGGGTAGGTGGACTATTAAAGCTAGGGTTACAACAAAAACTGAGCTCCGCCGCTATAACAACCCTAGGGGGGAGGGCAAGGTTTTCGGCTTTGATCTCCTCGATTCTGATGGGGGAGAAATTCGTGTTACTTGCTTTAACACGGTAGCTGATCAGTTCTATGACCAGATTGAGGCTGGAAAAGTGTATTTGATATCTAAAGGAAGTTTAAAGCCTGCACAGAAAACCTTCAATCATTTAAACAATGATTACGAAATATATCTAGACTCTACATCGACTGTCCAACCTTGTGTAGAGGAGGATAATTCTATTCCAAAGCAGCAGTTTAATTTTCGTCCGGTCAGTGAAATTGAATCCCTAGAAAACAATTCAATGGTGGATGTGATCGGTGTAGTTTCATCAATAACTCCAGCTGCTACTATAATGAGGAAGAATGGCACTGAAGCCCAGAAAAGGACTCTGCAACTGAAGGACATGTCTGGTCGCAGCGTGGAAATCACATTGTGGGGAAACTTTTGCAACACTGAAGGCCAGTGCATGCAGACTATGTGTGACTCAGGTGTATTTCCTGTATTGGCGGTGAAAGCTGGTAGAGTCAGTGATTTTGGAGGTAAATCAGTTGGGACAATAAGCACGAGTCAGTTATTCATTGATCCAGATTTTCCAGAAGCACAGAGATTGAAGGAGTGGTATAACAGAGAAGGTAAGAACACGGCTTCCCTTTCTATATCTAGAGATACATCAACTATGGGAAGGACAGACACTCGTAAAACTGTTTCGCAAATTAAGGATGAAGGTTTGGGGAGATCTGAAAAGCCTGATTGGATAACTATTAAAGCGACCGTTACATTTATAAAGACTGATAATTTCTGTTACACTGCTTGCCCGCTGATGGTAGGGGATAGGCACTGCAACAAGAAGGTGAATAATAACGGTGATGGCACGTGGCACTGTGACCGCTGCGATCAGAGTTTTCCAGAATGTGATTATAGATACCTACTTCAGTTTCAGATTCAGGATCACACTGGCACGACTTGGGTTACTGCTTTTCAAGAAGCTGGTGAAGAGCTTATGGGTGTTCCAGCAAAGGATTTATACTTGGTGAAATACGAAGAGCAGGATGATGTGAAGTTCTCGGATTTTATTCATAATGTTTCCTTTAATCAGTATCTGTTCAAGTTAAAGGTCAAAGAAGAGACATTTAGCGAGGAGCAACGCGTTAAATCAACTGTTATTAAGGCTGAAAAAATCAACCCTTCATCAGAGAGCCGGTATCTTCTGGGACTGATCGAGAAGCTTTCTAATGAAGATTCGAATGCAGCTTCACGGATCCATGGGAATTCAAATTTTGCTTCTGGGTCAGGGATTAATATGGATGTCAAGCCTAATATACATCCTGCAACCAACAATGTCGGCGTGAATATTGGTATGAATCAGCTAGGCCAGACTACGAACCAATATGGAGGCATTATGAATCACAATATTGGGGCTAGGGAATTATGTAATAACTGTGGATCAACTGGTCACAATTCCCTGAACTGCCCAATGAGCATAAATCGGCAAGGACAGTCTTTTGGTGGGAATTTTGCCAATAGGCCCAGCAATGATTCCAATACTTGCTTTAAATGCCAACAACCTGGGCATTGGGCTAGAGATTGTCCCGCTGCAGGTGCTGCAGGTTCAGCTTATGGAGGTGGAAATGTATCAGGGAGATACGCTAACCAGTATGTTGGTGGTTATTGAAACCTCTACTTCGCGGAGCTTTTACGGTAATGAGGGCCTCTTTCTTTCTACTGACTATTAGTATTTGTGTATAGTGGTGCTAAATGCCTGCTTTGTTCGCTAGTTTTGTTTGAGGTTCAGTTTCAAACTGAACTTCAACTAGCGCCTTTTGCTGAATGCTGATCTATTATAAGGATGCTTTGTGTTTATGGTTTCTACTATGCTTTTGTTTTGGTTGAATGTACATATTCCTTTTGCTTATCAGCTTTTCATGGTAGCCTAGTTTGCTATTACCTACAAGCAAGCTGATAGAATCCGCAGATGAGTTACGCGTGAATGTGCCTCATGTTTCTGATTTTGTGACCAAGTTATAGATGCATATTGTGCTTCGATCAATTTGTTTCAGTCTGATGGTGTTCCTTGCTTTTATGTAAGTAAGCTGCACTTTGGTGGCATTTTATCGGAGATTTTTTTTTTGGGTTTTATCATAAAAAAATCCCATGACTTTTTCCAACTTGCAATTTGACTGATAACTTTTATTTGATGTGGAAAAACCACAAACTTATTTCCATTTTAATTTGCCCCATAGAACTGAATTCTTAGGGAAAAGAAACTTCATCAGTTATCTAATATTACTAACTCCAAATTGCAGTAAACAAATTGACTCCACGCCACAAGGTTTAACTTTATCTGAAAAGCCTGATCACCAGACTAATTATCTAAAAAGCCTGCAAGTTTCAATTTTTTTTTTCCTCGAATAAAATTTTATGGACCAAATGTAAATGGAAATCAGTTAGTGGTTTTTCTTCTTCTACTTATTTTTTATTTTTAATTTTTGCACAATTTTTACATCAAATTCAGCTTCAATCATCAAATTGCAAGTAGGGAATAGTTTGCGGTTCACTTTTACCCCTTGTTTCTTCTGTTGTACTGTTTCTATTCGTTTGAATTCATTGCTGGTAAATTCATTAAGATTTACAATATGTATTTCATTTCATTGATCGTATCCATAGTTCTTGCCTGGATTTGGAAGGATGGTTGTGTTTCTGTAGCTTGATCGTCTCTAGTAAAATGTGAAAATCTAGGAAGGTTTAACCTCCTAGTCGATCTCATCAATATTGTAGAGTACGTTATTGTTCTACTGTTATTGATCTAGGGAAGCTTTGATATTGTTGCTGTAATGAACTTTTATATATACGATGAAAAGGATAAAAACTTGATTATATGTTCTATACTAACTTTTTCGCGGTACCACGCCCACAGTTGACTTTGTAATAGGAAAATCATGTAGAAGGTTTTGTTATGATGTGAGAAAGCTAAACCGCACGGAGCAACCTGTTAACGGCAGATACTGTTAAACATGCATTGTTGGCATTGGAATTTACTGGAGGATGCAAAAGTTTTGTGCAATGGTTTTCCTTTTCCCTGTTTTTTTTTTTTCCTAATATTTTCGTTGGGTGTAATTTCTGGTTGTTAGCATTCCAGTTTCTGGGGAGAAGATAAAATGTTTCTCATCTCTTCTTCGTGTGCATTTTCTTTTTGGCTTTGTAGCTACACGCATATTTAACTCCTAGTAATTAGATATTGTAGCTTGCATTAGCATGTTGACACATGTTCTCTGGGAACACGGTTTGGAGCATGAGTGGTTTTGGTAGCTAACGACTTAATTCGTATTCTCTAATAAAATCTAATTATGTCTCAATCTGAGCCGTTCATCAGGTAGGCGCGCATCAATCTGAGCCATTCATCATTGCGATTCTTTTTTGTAATAATGGTTACTATACTACATTCCCATGTGAGATGGCACGGAGTATAATTAAGAGCAATATATAATATTATATTAGAATAAATTTATTCTTATATATTTTTCTCCATTATAGTGATATTTGATTAGATGTCGTTATCTTTACATAGAATAACTGTGAAAGTGAAAAATTTCTTACTGCAGAATAAATATGCTTAGGAGGCTTAGTACATACTTAGATACTTATGAATTACAAAACGAAGCAATAAAATTATAAATTTATTGACAATTATATTATATTTCTCATCAATAAACTAAACAATAATAAAAATAATTTAACATTTAATCAAAAAGATATACTAACAAACCAATAATTAAAACAATTGTTGACAAGAAGCAAATTAATTTTTTAACATGTGATCCAAAACGCAATCTCATTCAATATATATTTAATAGTAGCAATGCACTAAATAACAGAGTATAAACAGTTTTAAAGATATGCAAGAGTCGAGTTTCAATAGTTTATAAAAATTTTAAATAATTCGATGGTTTGCTTCACTTGTAGGCTCATGACTTACATATAATAATTGATGATTTGGAGAGAGTGCATCAATCGAATTGACATTTTCGCCTACAACCTAAAAAAAAGTCAAACAATATAAAATTTGTTAATTATACTAAAATACAGAAATACTCAAATATATTATTAGTAATAACTTGCTATCAAATTAGTATACCTGATAATTGAGAACTCTATCTAATAGTAGTGCTTTTAGGCGATCGATTTCATCTCGCATGTCTTTAACAATAGAATTGAGAAGTTCATTCATTTTATTTTTCATATGTTCTAATTCCCCCTCGAGCCTTTCTACTTCCTCTAATTGGCTCCCACTTGATTCACTCGTTGTTGATAAATTCATATGTTTCACGCTATTTATGATCTTAGCTAGGTCCCAAGTGTAAGCCACACGTCCATTATGCTTAAAACTCATAGCATCAAGAAAAGTCTCATATATCAGCTCGCTTATATCATATTCAGAACTTTGAAAATATTCAACAAATTTTTGACGTGCTGTATTCTATTAAGCATTTGAGAAAAAAGTATTAATATTCTATAAATCATATGAATACTAATATAACGATGCAAAAGAAAATTGTAATTACCAAACTATTCTTTGTATTCTCATTTACAAAAAAATTATTCTTTTTCTTATGTGTCACCTCCTGAAAAGTTAGTCAATCAAGTTCTTTGCCAAGAACAATTTCCTATAATTATAAATAATAACTTGTAAATGACAAAGAGATAGAAAACATCATATAAAATAAAACAAAATAAAATTTAGTATCGAGCTATTACCATTTTCTTTCACTTTCTTACATAACTTTTTCTACCTGATGTATGTGCCATCTTCACTTTTTCACAGAAACAGAATTTACTTCACAAAGTTTCTATAATAAAACAAAAAAATATTAATAATAAAAATAAACATACTAATGTTGGAATAATTATTGTAAATTTTTTTATACTTTACTTTCCTTAGTGCACCAATGCGTTACTAGACTAGTCTATTGATCCCGGATTACACCGAATGGCATATTGTTACCTATCTCTTCAATCGGTTTATCTTTTGAAAAATGTTTGCATCTTAATTTATTCTTATAGTCCCTTTTTGGTAACAAGATAATTTTAGAATAAAGCAATTTATTCTTCAAAATTCGCCAAACAATGTTCAAAATGGAAAGAATAAATAATTTCGGTCAAACCGGGTAATTCTAGCTTATCCTAGAATTACCCGTTAAAAATAATTCTGACGAGCCCTTGGAATTGGAGGATCTCGCAATTTATTCTAAGGGCAAGAGATGGAAAGTGGCCTCGTTCTATGCGCTTGCCTGCCCTTCACTTTATCGCCTCCCGAAAAGCTATGCAGCTTCCTCTCCCTTCCCTTTACTATCTCTTCTAACTTAACCCTAACCTAACTTAATAGCTGTAGCTCCCTCTCACTCACCCTCCCTCATCTTTACTCTGGAGTTGAAATCCCTACATCTCTTGGCAGGTCCGGTGCTCTCTCACCCCTCTTTACTCCACCTCTTTGCTTCGTCTTCGTGCTTTCCCCAGGGCGTATCTTCATCATCTCCCCTCATTACTCCGTATCTTACCTACTGCGGTAGCGACTTCGTCTCTGGCACAAAACCTCTATTAATTGAGGAGGTATGCAAATTGAGGTATTGTTGAGTCTCCTTCTCACCAAGTCTTGCGAAAGCGCGATTTCTGGTGCAGATCTTTCATTAATCAAGGTAATCTCTCTCGACGGGAGAGCATATTATTATTCTCCATTTTGCCTCGACTTGTTTAGTCGCATCTATTTAATCTGGTTTGCTCCTCTCACCGGCACTGGTAAGACTCTTTCTCTTCCTTTTAAATAAGATCTAGTATGGTCCATAGCAACCCTTCTCGGGAAAAGTCACATTTGAAGGAAATTGCTGGTTGTGTGCACAGCACCGCTTCGCAAATAACTGTTTCCCTTTTTGATCTTGCAGAGGTGAGGTTATCTTATATAACAGTGGCGCTTCAAGATTGGTGTTTTGTGGATTATGATTTTTAAGCTGTGATGCATGTTGCAAGTTGGATGTATTACTGGCTTGGATGGCATGGAATATGTTCTATGCAGACGCCATAGTGATCCATATGACAACCCTTTCATGCTGAGCCATGTGCCTTCTGTTTTTTCCTGGCTATTTTTTTTTGTTTCCCTGTAATGACAGTCATAAGAATGGTACATATTAAACACTGTTGCATGATCTAGTGCTGATTTTCGTTTACTACTGATAATGCCATAACTTATTATGTAATCCAAGTACCATTCAGTTCTAACATGCATCATCGACACGAACATCACAACAGAGGTGGAATCCTTTATTAGAAGCACAATGTCCACCTACAGAAACCTATAACAAGTGATAGTCGCAAGAAAGTTGTGATAAAGCAACTCTCTGGTTAAGTCTTTCATTTGTTGCTTTACAATTCCTTATTTTACTTGACCCCTGTCTCAATTATAAATCTTTTCCTGAAACGAAGTTGGTTGGAGTGTAAAACTGCTGGGTGCTTCTGTAATATGGGCCCATAATTTTGCGATGATGCATAGGAATGAAGATAAATTTTTATGGTTTGGGTGGTATGTTTACTTACATGCAGCCACCATAGAATCAACATGAACTTCTTCCCCTGAGCCATGTAATTGTACTTTAACCTGCACTATCTACAAACTTATATATTAGTTTCCATCTTTATTTAAAATTTCTTTTACTTCGGATAGCCCCTCAAAATAAGTCCACACGACGTGTTGTGAAAACATGTCCTAACGCCATTGATGTCATCTCAACCGACTCCCAAAGCATTGCAAGTTTTGGACAAGAATCCTCAAAAACCAGAGTACGTTCTGAAAATTGGACCGAGGTTATGGATTCAGCGATGTTGAACTTGATGACTGAGGAACATGTTCTGGGTAATTTCATTAATGGTAGTTTCATGACACTCGCCTGGAGTAGAATAGTTCATGATTTTAATTAGCGAACAAAACTCAACTTCATCAAAAGCCATTTATAAAATCGATTGAAAGTTTTGAAGTGCCAATTTGTCATGTACCAAACAATAGCAAACAAGAGTGGGTGGGGGTGGGACTACGATCGCAACATTCCGACCGCCGGTGATCCCAGTGACTGGGACACTGTGATATCTGTAAGCTACTATACATCTTTATTTCAATTTTCTCATAATATAATGACAATTATTTAACTTGTTCACTATATCTACATTGTGTAGGAAAATTCAGCTTATGCGCGATGCTGGGATAAACCCTTCCCTGCATATCACGACATAGAGTTTTTATCTGGAAAAACTAATGCAACGGGCAGACATAGATTCACAACGGAGATGCAAGTGGAGGACGTCCGCAGCACCTTCTCGTCCTCCTCGGGCACAACTGCTCTCTTAGAACAAATTCAAAAATCAATGATGGATGCCTTTGGTCAACCTTCTAGAGCTAGAATGGAAACTATGCCAATGTCGCCACGGAATGAAGCTGTCAACGACACCACTTTATGCTCCCCTACTCCTACTCCTGTCAAGAGGGAAAATTCATATGTTAGGAGTGCCTCTGGTCACACCTCTTCTGGCAAGAGGCGCTGTTCCTCCCCACCTTCACGCAAGACAACACCAACCTCAAGCCGCAAGGGAAAACTTGATGTCACCCCTGATAATATCCAAGAGCTTGTAGAACTCGGGAAGAAAAGATTGAACATAGCCGAGTGTATGCTGCAACGTGAGCTTGATGCCCGTCCAAAGATTCACTCTATAGAAGATTGTATGGCAAGATTGAATGATGTCCCTAGATTAACTCTTGAAGCAATCCTCTCTGCATGCGAAGCACTCAAAGATGAGCACAACAAGACCATCTTCATGTCATTAAGTGACGACATCCTCTATATGTATTGAGCGTTAATTAAGCATGCAACGTTCCGCCGTTGGACAGAAGCCTAATGCACCTTCCTTCCTTCCTATCTAGATAATCCTTTCTCATCTCAACCTTTTTGTTTTTATGGTCTTGCTAACAAACTATAGTTTTTTGGGTTTTTGCCGACGATTAGCAAGGCCAAAAGCTTGTTGTGTTTATGTTGTTTTTCTTTTCTATCTATCGGAACTTTGTACCGTCTACCCTACTGCTAGTATGTATGTTCTATTTATGTAGAACTTTTGGCTATTGTTCTACAGCTTTTAAACTTGGTGCATGAGGGTTTTAATGTGGTATTTATGCAATATTGCTTGTTTGTATGCAGCCAATGTGGCCTTTATGCAGTCCTTGCAACTATGTATTGTTGGTTTAGTGTGATATTACACTGTACTGCTGGTTTTTTTCAGTCTTAGCATTGTTTTTTTAAGTTTTGAAAATCATCATATTTAGATCTTTTGATGATCTGTTGCTTTGCGTGCTTCCTTACATGCTGAATTTTTAAGCTTCCGTTATTTGTATTAGTTGGCACTTGATTTACACTGCTGATTTGTTTATGGCGCTGATGCACGTTAAGTGTGAATGGTAGGGAGGCAAGGATTATTTAAAAGCTTTGCAGCCACCATTCTAACCTCAACATTTCAGACCTGAGCTCAGCATTATGCTGATTTTATTTTGGTTTGCGCCTTTTCTTTCGGGCTGATTTTTTATGGCAATGATGCATGGTACAACTGAATGGTATAGAGGCCAGGTTTCGGGATCACCTTGCAGCCACCAATTTCTTCAATTAACAGACTTTTGGCCTACAATTCTACAATATTTATATTTTGTGCACGAGGGTTTCAAGGTGGTATTTATGTAATATTGCTTGTTTATATGCAGCCAATGTGGCCTTTATGCAGATATTGCAACTATGTATTGTTGGTTTTAATGTGGTATTGCACTGTATTGCTGGTTTTTTGCAATCTCGGCATACTTTTTCTAATTTTCAGAAATTAGCATGCTTGGTTGGTTTGATGTTCTCTGTTGCTTTGCGTGCCCTATTACATGTGGATTTTTTAAACTTCCTTTATCTGCATTAGTTGGCACTTGGTTTACACTGCTGATTTTTTTATGGCGATGATGCATGTTAGTGTGAATGGTAAGGAGGCATGGATTATATAAAATTTTTGCAGCCACCATTCTAACCTCAACATTTCAGACCTGAGCCTAGCATTATGCTGATTTTCTTTTTGTTTGCGCCTTCTCTTTCATGTTGATTTTTTTTATGGCAATGATGCATAGTTTGCTCCATTCCTTAACTTTTGGTTCTCAGAAGCTTTGCTGCAAGTTTAGTAATGTTTGTTGCATCGTGCTTCTGTTCTACAACAAGCAAATTTATTTTCCAGCTACTTGCTTTGGTTGAAGTCATATTTTGCTAGTTTATTGGTTGTATAATCATCTATGCATCTTCATGTTACTTTTCTAGTATGCTAATATCCTATAAGTGCCTCTTAATTCATGTTGTCTAATACTCTAAACAGAAGATGATATGGTTGTGATATATGTGGCAATGATGCATGTTATAATTAAATCTATACAACTCAATGTTTCAGACTCACCTTGCAAACTTTATTTCATTCAATACTAAATCTAACATACTTAAGCAACCTATTGCTGGTTTCTTGCTGATTCTTATTGGTTTGGTTCTGATGATACTGACAATGATGCTTGAATAGTAGGGAGGCAAGGTTTAAGAATGCCTTGAAGTCACCATTCATAGCATTGAGAGTTCAATGTACTTTTGTGATGGTGGAAATAGCATTGTATTTGTGGCAATGATGCATAAAAAGGTCATAAAGTTAAATGGTAGGCTGGCGTGAATTATTTACCCACTGCAGCCATCATATGTTCCTTAACTTTTTTCTACGTAAGCCAATATTGTATCATAATCCATACATACTAATGTATTTTGCTATAGTGAGTTAATCTTGTTCTCTTTACATGTTGCAGTGATGGCAGCTTTAATCAATCGCGCATTTTTTTCATCAACAACTGTTGCCGAACTTATGACTTTCCTAGATAAGGAAGGTAAGTATTGGGATGAAGTACTTGCTATTATGATCAATGAAGGTGTGAGTCGATTTCACAATTCCTTGTACAAGTGACCTTATCGTACAAGACCATTCACCGGTCATCAAGTAATTATGGATATTCTACGAGGACATCCAGATAGAGGATACCAACATATTTCGAATGTCTAACACCACATTTCTAAGACTTCGAGATGAATTGGTTGAGAAAGGTTTGATACAGGGTAGGCGACATTTGACTATCGACGAACAGCTTGAAATTTTTTTATTTGCTGTAGGCTATGGGATAACAAATAGAGTATTGGCCGAGACATTTCAGCACTCGGGAGAGACAACAAGTAGATATTTTAATAGTGTGTTGCGAGGTATAATGGAACTTAGGCATGAGTACATCCAAATGCCTACCAGTAATATTGGAATGCCTCAAAAAATTAGGGACAACCTAATATTTCACCCCTTTAAGGTGATGTTAATAGTAAACCATGATTTTATTTACTGTTTTATTACTTTACATAATAATTATATTTTTTTAAAATTACAGAATGCAATTGGAGCTATTGACATAACGCATATACCAGTAGTTGTAAGAAAGAGTAAGCAACCGCGATCTCAGTGTCGTAAAGACTTTACATCACAGAATATGATGGTTGCTTGCTCATTTGACCACCAATTTTTATTTGTTTGTATTGGGTGGGAGGGTTCAACATCAGATATGAGGGTGCTGCGCTGGTGCTGTGAAAGTGGGGGGTTCACGGTTCCTAAAGGTTAGTCATGAATTTTATTTTTTCAAATTTGTTGAGTTATACATGCTTATTAATTTTTAACTTATCATTACTTTTGGTTATTCTTCTGTAGGAAAATTTTATTTGGTTGATTCAGGCTATGCAAACACTGATCGATTCCTTGCGCCTTACAGAGGAGAGCGATACCACCTGAGGCAATTTGATGAAAACCACGGGCGAGTAGCCATCGAGGGCCAAAAGATTTATACAATCATAGGCATACACAATTGAGAAATATCGTAGAAAAGGCCTTTGGCATTTTGAAGAGGCGTTTCAAGGTTCTTCGGCAAGCGACTCCCTTTCCTTACAAAGTGCAGTGTCGCATCGCCCTAGCATGCTGTGTGATCCATAACTTCATCAAGAGGCATCAAGAAAACGACATGTACTTCAATATGCCGATGGAACCATTTTCTCAAGATGATCAAGATGAGGATCCGACGCCCTTGGTTGGGGTAGATGATTCACGACGCGGTGATGCGCTTCGCACTATGATAATGAATCAGTTATTCCATAATAGTCAGTAGTATGTACTATTTGCTGATCCTGTTTTATTATTAGCGCAATAGACTTTGTAAATTACATGTTCTACTTGGACAACTGTAAAATGTCGTTATTATGTATGACTTGTATGCCTAACAATTTGGTATATTGATGTTGTTGTTGGTTTTTTTAATCATCTATTTTTTTCTTCTCTTGTGTTGTTTTTAAACCTAACTTTTTTTTTAATGAGGTTGGACTCTGATTTTGGATTTGCTTCATAGATGTTTGGTTGGAAATTTGGTATTTGCTATGTGTTGTTGTACTGAACTTGTTTTGTTGGTATAATACATAGTGCAATTATTTATCCTCTAATTTTTGGGTTTTGAAAAATGAAATTTGGGTTACTGAATTTTGCATATAGTTTTCTTTTCCTCTATACTAATCTTTGTTCTATTTTTCCTAAACTAATCTAAAAATCGTTACAGCATAGCAAGTACAAATGATTATTAAAGTAATTATGTAATTAACGTAATTTATGTATATAAATGATTATTAAAGAAACGTATGTCATATTACTTAAATTACAAATTGATATAAAATTTATTACAACCAAATATTTCATATATAATATATTAGCTATTTGTAGAACCCATGTTAATGGTATTAAATATTAGATATATAATAGACATTCACAAGGAAAAGATTGGTATTTTCAAATATATCATTCCGCTTTTTCAACTATTCTCAAGAATCCTCATAAAATTTACCAAACAAAAAATAGGCTATTCCATCAGAATAAGACAATTTGTCATGCCCCGGGCTAGTTTTAGAAGCGGAAAAAAATGTGAGAATTCGAATTTTTGGAAAAATTTGGATTCTGTGTTCCTCACCCCCGTTACTGTGTTTTTGATCTGTATACATATATATATATATATACCTGTATATATATAGAACGTTTTTCCGCATCTAGAACTAGCCCGGGGCGTGACAGATTAAGATGGTATCAGAGAGTAAAGGGTACAAACACTCATTCATTCATAAACTTGTAACTGAACCACTGGTTAGGCTGACCCATAGGGAGACCTAGGATGTATAGGTGCGCGAGTTCGAGGGGTTAGTTTTCGGCTTGTGTTTTGTGGGAGTTGCCGACCCCTTTCTCTTGCGCTGGTTTCTGTGTTTTGCTGTTGGCTTGTGGTCATGGTAGACCTCCTCGTCCGGGTCGTGAGGGTAGGCGTGCGCCTGCGGAGCCGTCTGCTGGTGTTCTGTTTCGGGCTATGGCTGCTGGTTCGAGTTAGGAGCTGGCAGGAGGCGGACAGCCTGTTGTGGACCGTACCCTGTGTGCTTGAGGCCGAGGCGAGGGGTCAGCTGGCGACCCTCTCCGGCATGTTCCGGTAGTTTTTGCAGCAGCAGGCTACGGCGACTGCCGCTCCAGCCCCTCATCCTCTTTCGCCGAGTGCCCCTATGACTGCAGACCCTCCTGTGGCACCCACGCCGTGGTGCCGACGACCGCGATGACGACAGCGACTATGTCGGCTGTTTCGCGTGTGGACGCCGACCCCGTGTTTGGGGGTGGTGGCCGCATCTGAGCGCGTTTGGCGGATTTCCTGAGTTTTGATCTGCCCTTGTTCGCAGACTCGTGCTCCTTCTGGTAGTGGTGGTGGAGTACCATACAGATCCCAAGTGGCAGGGAGTTTTTCCCCTTTGTGTAACCACTCGTTGGCAGGTGGTGGCCCTGGTGGGCGAGGTGACGTCACTTGGTGGATCTGCGTTGTTGTTTGGGCTGTTCTTGCCCTGTCCCCACTTTTCGTGTTGAGCACGAGGGCCTTTGCGAGCGTCTCTACGGAGACGGTGTTTTGAGCGGTTTCGATCGCAGTTTGGGTGTTACCCCCCTCTGTTTTGTTGGGTAGGGCGGTGAAGCCTACCCCTCTGACGTATTGCTGGTAGAATCGTCAGTGTTGGTCTTTCGACCATTAGCTAGTTCTTGCGTCAAACTGACGTGTACTAGACTGAGTGGACACTGTTTGGTGTCGGGTTTTTGTTGGTGCCTACTTGGTTTGCGGCTATCCTAACGCCTAAATTGATGTGTTTTGAGATTTCTGGTGGTGTTTGTAGGCCTCGGTGCTGTCGCGAGATCTTCCAGGTTGTTGTTGGAGGTCTCACCGCATTCGACGTAGGTTAGTCGATGCTGGATTTGTTTTTCCCTCTCTTTGGTTCGTGTGGTTGACGACCCTTTGTCGCCTGTAGCTGTCGGTTTGTGGTTGGAAGCCGAAGACTCCTAGGGAGTTGGCTCAGGGCAGACTTTGTTTTTGTGGGTCGGTTTGCTTTTCCCGTTAATTCGGTGATTCTTTTGTGACTTGGTCCAGCTTTTGAGTTAGTTGACCTGGTACCTTTGTGGTGTTGCCAATTGGTTGTTGGCGTTTGATCTTGGAATATTTCGCTTTCTTTTGATAAGTACGTTGGCTGCAGACAACGTAGTGTCAAAAGTTAGGACGAAATACCCTATCCCTTTCGGGACTTTCTGGATTGGGTCGGTGCTTTCCTTTGCAAGGCAATCTCTCTCTACGTCGTCTTGTGGGAAAGCTGTGTGGTAGTTATCCCTGATCTAGTAGTGAGCCTCGAGCTAATCCTGGCGTGGTTTGCGCAGTTGATTTGCCATCACTGCCGTTGGTTTGACTCCGGTTGAGTCAGGTTGCCTTTTAGCTCAGTTTCGGGATGACGGGAGCCTGGTCGTTGGCTCTGAGGTCTCTGTGCTTGTGTTTGCGTACAGGATTTTCGCTGCGACTTTCGTGTAGTCTTGGTTTGGAGCGCGTGTCTGATCACTTGGATCTGATGTTTGGCATCGTTGGTGTTTTATCGCTTGCTGCGATTGGCAACCCTGTGCACCAGAGTGATGGACTCGCACGGTTTTGTCGTTGGTTTGTTTGTGAGTTCGAGCCTTTCGAGATGACGGTGATGTTTTAGTACCCTCTACCGCAGATCTTCGATCTCTTCGACCGGCTCCAGGGAGCCTCGGTTCTCTCGGAGATTAATCTGCAGCCAGGTTATCTTCAGCTGAAGATCAAGGCCGAGGACGTTGCGCTAACGGCCCTCCGGACTCGTTGCGGGCTTTTATGGGGTCACGGTTATGCCGTTTTGTTTGGCGAACGTCCTGGCAGCTGGGTGGTTTTGATGAACTGGGTTTTCGACAGTTCTTGGATCAATTTGTCGTGGTCTCCTTTGACGGCATACTGATCTAATTGAGAAGTTTCTTTCTTGGTTCGCATCGGGACGCAACCTGGTATTGCGGTGGAACCAAGGAAGGTGATCTCTGCAGTGGATTGGCCTGTTCCGACTTCTGTGGCAGAGTTTAGGAGTTTCCTCGGCTTGGCGAGTTGTTATCGGCGATTTGTTGAGGGTTCCTCAAGATCGCCGCCCCTTTGAGCAAGCTGTCGAGGAAGGGCGTGATGTTTCCGTAGACTCCCGCTTGTCAGATGAGCTTCTAGGAGCTGTTGGACTGTTTGACTCGTGCCCCTATCTTAGCATTGTCGCAGCCTGGTGAGGTTTTTGTGGTCTACTGCGATGCATCTTGGATAGGATTGGGGTGCGTGCTCTTGCAGCAAGAGAAGATCTATCTGGCGCTCGATCTCGAGTTAGCAGCAGTAGTGTTCGCCCTCAAGCTTTGGAGACACTACCTGTACGGAGCGCATTGTGAGATCTTCACGGATCACCAGAGTCTGATGTATCTCTTCAAGGAGCCGTCTCTTTTGATCACCAACCAGGAGCGATTGGTGGTGGAGTTTCGTCGACCAGAGTTGGAGACTTTTCCTTGTGGAGCTACCGCACAGTTGTTGACTTTGGAGGTGCAACCCACCTTGTCGGATCAGCTTTTCGGTGGGCAGCTGATGGATCCGCACTTGTAGAGAGTGCGAGTAGAGGCCGAGCAGGGTAGAGATGGTGACTTCATGTTACATGCTGATGGTTTCCTTCGTGGACGGAGGTGTGTGCCCAGTGATTCGGATTTGAGACGGGAGATTTTGACTGAGGCACACCGGTCGCCGTACACCGTTCATCCTGGAGGGACGAAGATGTACCGCGACTTGAGGCAGAGTTTCTGGATATAGCTCAGCATGTGGCACTGTGCCTGGTTTGTCAGCAGGTGAAGGCTAAACATCAGCGATCAGCAAAGAAGCTTCGACCGTTGCCTGTACCCGTAGGGAGGTGGGAGCATATCACCTTGGATTTCGTCACCGAGTTCCCTCGTTCTCAACGAGGTCATGTTGCGATCTGGGTTTTTGTGGACTGATTGACGAAAGCAGCTCACTTCCTACCGGTACACTCGACTTAGTCTCGGGATCGACTGGCGCAGCGCTACTTGGATGAGACCGTCAGTCTGCTTGGAGTGCCAGTGTCGATCGTTTTGGATTGGGATTTTCGCTTCGTTTTCCAGTTCTGGAGGAGCTTGCAGCAGGCACTGGGAACGAGGCTCGACTTCAGCTCAGCTCAGCTTACCACCCTCAGAGTGTTGGGCAATCGGAGCGTGTAATCAAGACCTTTGAGGATATGCTCCGGACATGCGTTTTGGATTTTGGTGAGGGTTGGTTCATGTACCTTTCCTTGGTGGAGTTCGCCTTCTGCGACAGCTTCCATGCGAGCGTTGGGATTGGCACCGCGCTAGGTGTTGTATGGACGTCGTTGTCGATCACTGATCTGTTGGGTTGACGTGGGTGAGCGTCGTGTGATCGGCCCGACAACAATACAGCTGAGGGAGGATCTCAGCTGCGGTGAGGTGCCTTTGAGGTTTTGGCTCGCAAGGTGAAGCAGTTGAGGAACCAGAGCTTTCTGTTTGTGAGAGTGCTGTGGACGAGTCGCGAGGAGCGCGAGACTTCTTGAGGAGCTGGAGTCTGCTTTGTGTGAGTGGTATCCGCTGTTGTTCGCGGATGGTGTGTAAGTAAGTTTCGGGGACGAAACTTCTTGTTAGGTGGGAGTGATGTGAGAATTCGAATTTTTGAAAAAAATTGGATTCTGTGTTCCTCACCCCCGTTACTGTGTTTTTGATCTGTATTATGTATATAAGTGGTTTTTATTTGTGTTTTAGTGTTTTTGAGTTTTGTCGCGGAGAGAGAACGGCTTAACGGCGCGATCCGGAGTTCGATCCTGATGATCTAAAATAGTAGATTCGATGTCTCGGCAGTGCTGAACGCGATGGCATGATCTGCGTCGACATGCGACGGACGGATTGAGAGATCTTCCATCTTCTTCGCCGAGAGGTCGAATGGTACATTTTTGGTTTCGCGATCTGGACCCTGTTTCTCGCACCGTTTTGCGTGAGGTTGCTTGTGGAGGGGTGTCTGGGCATTTTGTTCCTGCTGTGAGGGACTGAGGGCTGATTTTATGTTTTTGAGAGACTTTTGTGCAATTGTGCATATGTATTTGTGTGTGCTTGTGTGTGTGTGAGTGGAGAGAGAGAGAGTGGGCCTTTCTCTCCTTCTCCCTCAGCTCCCAGAGGTGAGCCCCCTCTCCCCCAGCCCCTCAGCCATCTCCCCTTGCGCCGCCGGCCACCCCCTGGCCGGCGCAAGCCCGGCCAGCCTCACCCTCTCCTTCTCTCTCTTTTCTTCTTCTTCTTCTTCTTCCCTGAGGCGTGTACCCTTGGGGGAACCCATGCCTGAGCTTCCCCCGGGGTGGCACGACCGCCGGCGTGGTGCCCCGCCGCCGGGAGCCGCCGCTGGGCTGCTGCAGCCACTGCTAGGGCAGCAGCTGGCCGAGGCCTGTGGGCCCGAGCCGCCGCCGCCTCCCGACCTCTGAGACAGTGAGCGCTGCCACCCCCGTGACCTCCGGCGCCGCCCCCTGCCTCCCCGGCCGTCGCCGTGCCGCCGGAGCGCCGCCGCAGCCGCCGCAAGCTTCGGGTAGGCAGCTAGGGCAGTCGCGGCCGAGCCTGCTCCGCCGCCGCCACCCGCTGTCTTTTTTGTCGCGGTCATCGGCAGGACGACGTCCGGCGACCTCCTCTTGCCGGTGCTCGCGTCGCCGCCGGCCGCCGTCGCCGTACGTTGCCGCGCCGCCGTGCCCTAGCCAACCCGAGACCTCGGCTTCTCCCCGCGCCGCCGCCGCCGCTTCCTGCCGCCGGCTGAGGTGAGCCCTCTCTTCCTCACCTCCCCCGCATCCCACCCTGGCTGCCGCTGGCCGTGCATGTCGGCCGGCAGCCGGCCGGAGCTTGTTGCTCCGGCCAGGGTGTGTTTTGGGTGGTTTTTGGCCGTACGCTTGGGTTTGAGCTCCCCGATGCCTCCCGAAGTCCAGAAAGGTGAGCACGATGATCGCGGCGACGCGCTGATCATCATGCTCACCTTAGATTTCATTTTGGTTGAGCCGTTTCGCTGTTCGGCAGATGTCGAGCTATGTTGTCGCATGTGCATGCTATTTTTATGGGATTTCTGGGCTTGCGACTGGTCCTGTCGCAGTGGGGCTGTGAGCACAGCCTCCGTGATGCCGTTACCTATCCGCTGGTGCTTGCGGAAGGTCGTGCGGATGCACGGATTGCTCTAACGGCTTAAATTATTGCTCTTATGTATGTAATTGTTGCTTGTTTTGGGATTATGTTGATTGTGGCAGCGTTGCGACGCTGCGGGCAGCAAGGGCATGACCCTTGAGACCCTGTGGACTGGTTGTCCAACCCTTTCGCCTTTCGCGGAGATTCGAATTCGTTTTCGACGCGTTTTTCGATAAATTAATCGGCGAAACGCGTGTTTTTAGCCGTGCGACTCACTCGTAGTTTTCGTGAGTGACTTGGCTTCGTTGTTTAGCCTTGTTGGCTGTTCCTCATCGCTGTCCCGAAGTTCCGAGGACAGCGGATGAGTGATGTGGGGTCCCGGTGCCAATTCGGCATTTTTTTCGGGAACCCGGGAAGCCTTTTAGGGTGCGTTTGTGGTCGTGGCACCCCGAGCTTGTGCTCACTGTCCCGTCACTTGGTTTTGTGTGTTCGGGGACAGCGAGGGACTTGGTTGGCTGTTTGGTAGCCCTGTAGAGCTTAGTGTGGTTCGGGATCGTCCCGGTGGGTTTTCCGGACGATTCGTCGGTTTCGGGATGTGAGAGCTATGTGTTTAGCGTCGACTTGGTGGACCTTGACCCTGTGAGTCTTTCGTAGGTCCTGTCGCGGTTCCCGAGAGCCGTCGGTGTTAGACTTGATCTTTCGACAGGTGGGTACTTCGATCCGGAGTCGGTTCAGTGGGCTACGGTGATACCTTTCTATCCCTTCTCTTGCATTTCAGTTATTAGTTCACTTGGCTCCCGTTGACTCTACTTATGCGTGCTTGGATAGTAGAGTAGTTGTGTTTGCATGATTATTGAGACGACCTAGTTGGTCGGTGGTGATCGCCTGTTGTTCCGAGCGATCCTCGTTGTGGTTTATCAGTTGCTTCACGGCTCGTTGCCGTTCTGTGGATTGAGCATTCGCATCGATCGTCACAGCTCTTCTAGCACATCACGTACACCAGTGGTCTGATCCACCGCCTTGGGGTGTTCTTTTCCGGAAAAGGGTCGTGGAGAGCAGTCCCGACCCGTGAGCCTTTTTGCGTTTGCGTGCAGAAGGTTGAGGTGCCGAGAGATGAGCAGGTTGTGACAGTGCCCGGGGTGCGTCCCGGTGGTTATAGATTGGGTTTACTTTGTGGTTATCTCCTTTGATGCATATACTAGTTGCTTACAGTAGCATAGTTGTTTCAGTTGTATGTCAGCCTTATACTTACTTGTGCTACTGTATACCTTATCTATCTTTTGTTGACCCTCGCGCCGGTGTGTACACCTCGCCTTCGTCGGCTTGCGGTACCCACTTGGAGGGGAGACATGTTTACATGTTCTCACCCCCCGCCCTCGTTGTTGTTTTCAGGTGAGCAGGGTGGTGAGAGTCGGGACGCAGCGAGGCACGCCTAGTTAGTGGTACTAGAGGTCCCGACCTGTGATGCTATCTTCTCCAGATTTGGTTATTACCCTTATCCTCTATCAGTTAGTTATGGAGATGGTTCAGTTACACTGTGGTTGTTTCATCTAGCATGATATGATTTGGTACAGTTATATGTGGGATGATTGTTTTGCATGCCTAGATCTCGTGGTTTTGGTTAGTATCCATGTGAGGATTGCATGCTTAGATTTTTGGATGTCGATGCGTTATTCTATCATTGTAGCTTTCATCGCATGTCTTGGATTTCTACCCCTCGTGGTAGCGTTTTCAAATAAAGGTTTCCGTGTGGGAAACAGTTTTCAAATAGATTTCCGATCGATCGACTTTTGGGTTTTCAAAAGAAAGTTCTCGTGTGGAGAACGGTTTTCAAATGATTCTTGAGTGCTTGATATTAGGGTTTCAAAAGAAAGCTTCTGGGTAAGAAGCAGTTTTCTAGAATGACTGTTGTTTGTGCATTGTATCATCCTTCGCCTAAGGACTTGCTTAGATTCATACAGGTTTAAGGACTGCTAGCTGTATGAATCTCTTGTGTTGTTGTATTGTTGTGATGAATGAATGGTGGTTGTGATCCTGTTGTATGTTGTGGACGCCGTGCAAATACAGGGAGGTTCTGTCCGTGTGTACAGTGGACCCTGTATTTGTGGCGGGTCTGTACGTGGCGCGGGCTAGGCTTTCAAAAAAAAAAAATAGCACGTTTTTCCGCATCTAGAACTAGCCCGGGGCGTGACAAAAAATGTGCCAATTTTTTTTTTGAAAGCCTGTCCCGCGCCACGTACAGACCCGCCACAAATACATGGTCCACTGTACACACGGACAGAGCCTCCCCTGTATTTGCACGGCGTACACAACATACAACAGGATCACAACCACCATTCATTCATCACAACAACACAACAGCTCAGTAAGATTCATACAGCTAACAGTTCTTAAACCCTTATGAATCTAAGCAAGTCCTTAGGCGAAGGATGATGCGATGCACAAACAACAGATCATTCTAGAAAATTGCTCCTTACCCAGAAGCTTTATTTTGAAACCCTAATATCAAACATTCAAGAATCATTTGAAAATCGTTCTCCACACGAGAACTCTCTTTTGAAATCTCAAAGGTCGATCGATCGGAAATTCATTTGAAAATGGTTTCCTACACGGAAACTTTTATTTGCAAACGCTACCACGAGGGGTAGAAAACCAAGATGTGCGATATAAAGCAACATCATCCAATGAGTCTAAGCATGTAATCCACACGTGAATACTAAACCAAATCCACAATATCTAAGCATGCAAGAAAATACATCTAAAATATAACTGTACCAAAATTATAGCATGCTAAACAAAACAACCACAGTGTAACTGAACCATATCCATAACTAACTGATAGAGGATAAGGGTAATAACCAAATCTGGAGAGGGAAGCCTCACAGGTCGGGACCTCTAGTACCACTAACTAGGCGTGCCTCGCTGCGTCCCGTCTCTCATCACCCTGCTCACCTGAAAACAACAACGAGGGCGGGGGGTGAGAACATGTAAACATGTCTCCCCTCCCAGTGGGTACCGCAAGCCGACGAAGGCGAGGTGTACACACCGGCACGAGGGTCAACAAAAAGATAGATAAGGTAAACAGTAGCACAAGTAAGTATGAGGCTGACATACAACTGAACAACTATGCTACTGTAAGCAACTAGTATATGCATCAATGGAGATAACCACAAAGTAAACCCAATCCATAGCCACCGGGACGTATCCCTGGCACTGTCACAACCTGCTCATCTCTTGGCACATAAACCTTCTGCACGCAACGCATCAAGGCTCACGGGTCGGAACCAAACTCAACGACCCTTTTCCGGAAAAGAACACCCCCAGGCGGTGGATCAGACCGCTGGTGTACGTGAAGTGCTAGAAGAGCTATGACGATCGATGCGAATGCTCAATCCATAGAACGACAACGAGCCGTGAAGCAACTGATAAACCACAACGAGGATCGCTCGGAACAACATGCGATCACTACCGACCAACTGGGTCGTCTCAATAATCATGCAAACCAAAACTACTCTACTATCCAAGCACACATAAGTAGAGTCAACGTGAGTCAAGTGAACTAATAACTGAAATGCAAGAGAAGGGATAGAAAGGTATCACCGTAGTCCACTGAACCGACTCCGGATCGAAGTACCCACCTGTAGGTAAGATCAAGCCTAACATCGACGGCTCTCGGGAACCGCGACAGGACCTACGAAAGACTCACAAGGTCAAGGTCCACCAAGTCGACGCTAAAACACAAGGCGCTCACATCCCGAAACCGACGGATCGCCCGGAAAATCCACCGGGACGATCCCGAAATCACACTAAGCCCCAGAGGGGTACCTACAGCCAACCAAGTCCTCCGCTGTCCCCCAAACACACGAAACAAGGTGGCGGGACAGCGAGCACAAGCTCGAGGTGCCACAATCACAAACGCACCCGAAACGGCTTTCCGGGTTCCCGAAAAATGCCGATTTGGCACCGGAACCCTTCGTCACTCATCCGCTGTCCTCGAGACTTTGGGACAGCGATGAGGAATAGCCAACAAGGCTAAATGACGAAGCCAAGTCGTTCGCGAAATCAGCAAGTGAGTCGCAAGACTAGAACCACGCGTTTCACCGACTATTTCATCGAAAGAAACGCGTCGGAAATAAATCCGGATCTCCGCGAAGGGCGGAGGGGTTGGACAACCAGTCCACAGGGCCTCAAGGATCATGCCCTTGCTGCCCGCAGCGTCGCAACGCTGCCACAATCACCAAAGTCCCAAAACGAGCAACAATTACATACATACAAGCAATAATTTAGGCCGTTCGAGCAATCCGTACGTCCGCACGACCTTCCGCATGCACCAGCGGATAGGTAACGACGTAACAGAGGCCGTGCTCACAGCCCCACTACGACAGGACCAGTCGCAAGCCCAAAAAACCCATAAAAACAATGAATACATGCGATAAAAATGCTCGACAAAGGTCGAACAGCGAAATGGCACACCCAAACAGCAAACTAAGATGAGCATGATGATCAGCGCATCGCCGCGATCATCGTGCTCACCTTTCCGGGCTTCGGGAGGCAACAGAGAGCAAGAAACATGCATGCGGCCCAAAACACAACCAAAAATCACCCTGGCCGGAGCAACCAGCTCCGGCCGGCGGCCGGTCGACATGCACGGCGCGCGGCGGCCAGGGTTGGATGCGGGGGAGGTGAGGAAGAGGGTGCTCACCTCAGCCGGCGGCGGCGCGGGGAGGAAGCCCACTCTCGGGTTGGCTAGGGCACGGCGGCGCGGCAATGGACGGCGGCGGCAGCCGGCGGCTACGCGAGCACCGGCAAGAGGGGGTCGCCGGATGTTGGGTGGCCGGTGACCGCGACAAAAATAACTGGCGGTGGTGGCGGCAGAGGGAGCTCGGCCGTGGCTGCCCTAGCTGCCCAGTCAAAGCCCGCGGCGGCTGCGGCGGCGCTCCGGCGGCACAGCGGCGGCCGGGGAGGGAGGCGACGGCGTCGGAGGTCCGGAGGGTGGCGGTGCGCACCCCCCAAGGCGGTGGGAGGCGACGGTGGCTCAGGTCCAGCTGCCTCGGCCAGCAGCTGCCCTAGCAGCAGCTGGCAGCAGCTCGTCGGCGGCTCCCGGCGGTTCCCGGCGGCAGGGCTCGTCGCCGGTGGTCGTGCCACCTCGGGGGAGCTCAAGCGTGGGTTCCCCCTGGGTGCACACCGCATGGAAGGAGAAGAAGAAGAAGAAGAAGAAGAAGGAAAAGAAGAAGAAAATGGAGAGATGGAGTTGGCCGGGGTTGCGCCGGCCAGGGGGTGGCCGGCGGCGGCAGGCGGAGCTCGGGGAGATGGCAGAGGAGCTGGGGGAGAGGGGGCTCACCTCTGGGAGCTGAGGGAGAAGTAGAGGAAGAGGAAACTCACTCTCTCTCACTCCACACACACACAATACACATATACACATGTGTAACAATGCAAAAACACCCCTCAAACACAGGAAATAGCCCATGGGTCCCTCACAGTAGGAACAAAAAGTCCAGACACCCCTCCACATTCGAGCTCACGCGAAATGGTGCGAGAAACAGGGTCCAGATCGAGAAACTGCAAAAAGTACAATACGACCCCTCGGTGAAGAATATGCAATATCTCCCAATCCGTCCGTCGCATGTCGAAACGGATTGCGCCATCGTGTTCAGCACTGCCGAGACATCGAACCTACCATTTTGGATCGTCAGAAACGGACTCCGGATTGTGCCGTTAAGCCGTTCTCTCTCCGCAATCAAAACAAAAACAATAAAATACACACAATATACATAACATATACATATATATATACACTTATACATATATATATACGTATACAGATCAAATACACAGTAACAGGGGAGAGGAACACATAATTCAAATTTCCAAAATTCGAATTCTCACACAATTGCAAACCAAACATTTTTTTATTTTATTCCTTTCCATCCAAGAATATATCCTCAATTTCAGATTTAAAATATTTATTCTCCTTAACACAATTCCATCACCAAACAGGGCCATAATCTCTCCTTTTTTGTTTAAAGATGCCAAAACCCAATGTCTTGTTCCCTTAAAAAAAAAATCTAAACTTTGACTACTTATAAAATAAAAATATTAATATTAAAAGTACATTCTAAATGCATGTGCAAATATAAAATTTAAAAGAAAGCAATAAGTGTAAATAAAAGAACCTCAATATGTTTTAGCAATTTTTTCTTGAATGGATTAAAAGTTTCGTTATCCCATCGCGAAATATTTAAAGAAGGAAATGTTTCATTCTTCACAATTACTCCCAAAAATGATCTAAGGGTAGATTCAGCATAGGTACAAGGAACCTCGTATTTATCTACTTTGGCTTTCAGGTAGGTTTCTATACATTTGCAAATGTTGTACACCCTCGCTTCTTACGTTGACTTTTATCGACACCTAAAAATAAACTTAAATCTATTAATTTAAATATAAGATCAAGTTTATATGCAACATAATTAAAAAATAGTATTGCTTACCACTGATCCAAAGAAATAGCTTGTTTTGATTATTTAATCTGAAGGAGGTTCTGAGGAAGATAGTGGATGCTCCTCTCGTACTTGTTCTTAAATTTAAAACTCATTTTT
Source organism: Puya raimondii (assembly GCA_016920855.1). Taxonomy (NCBI): domain Eukaryota; kingdom Viridiplantae; phylum Streptophyta; class Magnoliopsida; order Poales; family Bromeliaceae; genus Puya; species Puya raimondii. The sequence goes on from JABWPP010000050.1 coordinate 186,535,371, forward strand.
ATAGGTAGAATTAATTATACTTCAATTGCGCAATCTTCTTGAGCTACCGGGGTGCTTCCACTCGAGCTTGAGACGTAATAGATTAGAGTGGTATCAGAATCTAGGAAAATGCCTCTAGGAGGACTTAGTATACCCTAAGCTATTGTTGACCTTAGGACCTAGATGCGTGAGAGACGTCAACTGTAGTGAAAGTGGATTGATTCGGTCAAGTAGTGTCTTCAATTGCATGTAGGAGATGGATTGAAGGATGTTGTCTTATTTTTCCTTCAGTGGTCATGTTGGCTGCATACAAAATAATTATAAGGTGAAAAAAAGAGTACGCTTCAAAAACTTTCACTTAATTGGGATGGGTTATAAATTATATTGTTTGAGCTAGTTGCTCACTGGGATTATGAATAACCAATATTATTCAGGAAGTTAGATGGTGCCACAAGGATGACCGCCGAAGATGTCTATTTCGGCACAACCCAAGTTGCCCGAGCAATCTAGATCAAATGAGATTCGAGAGTTTCGGGAACAAATGACTGCTTTAATAGGATCTATGCAGCAGTAGTCGGCGATGGTTGAAAGGCAAGATGAAGCCTCTCAACTAGGGGTGTAGTGTGGGCCGTGCCGGGCCGGGTCGGCCTGGCCCACATTACCCGGGCCGAAACGGGCTAAGGATTGGCCCGGCCTGGCTTCAAATCCGGCCGGGCCGTGCCGGGCCGACGCTACCAACCTCCGTCCCAGCACAGCACCCCGGCCCCCCCAACACGAGCCGGGCCGGGTCGGGTCGTGCTTCGAGCTGGCCCCTTAAAGTTTTTATTTTTAATTTTTTTAAATAATATATAAAATTTAAAACTATGATTAATAAATTATTTCTTTTTAAATCTATATTTTGATTAAAAATTTAAAATTTATAAAAACAATTACAAAATAATAAATATTTTTAACTTTTTAGAAAAGTTCATAATTTATTTTTTTTAAAAGAAGATGAATTAATAGGGGTTTTGTTCCAATGAACCAAAATTGTTTGGTTCGTCGGACCAAAAGCCCCGGAGCTCAGACCCTAAGGCCCTGGGGAGGAGAGCTCCTGCAGACCTTGGGAGGAGAGCTCTAGCCCTTCTCCCCAGGAGTTTAGACCCCAAGGCCCAAGGGGTTCGGGCTGTACTGGCCCTGCTAGCATGGCCCAAGCAGGTTGTGTGGGGCCGAGCCGCAGGACGCTCCTCGGCCTGGCACGGCCCAGGCCCTTTTCGGGCCAGGTCGTGCCGGGTCATTGGGTCAAAGGAAGAGGCCCAACACGGCCCAAAATGTCAGGTCGGGTTGTGCCGACATAGGTGCTACAGTACCCGTGTCGTGCTGCAACCCAGCCTGAGGCCGTGCCAGGCCGGGCGGCCCGTTTTACATCCCTACTCTCAACGGCAAGAGGAGCAGATCAGGAAACTGCACGAGCGAATGTCACAACAGACGGGCGTGGCTCAGACCATTCCTGGTTAGGCGAGTCGATTCTGTTTGTGTTCTAACCCGAATTCCTTTGGGATCACAGGATATGGAGTGCACTCATTCTAACAGGGATTATAATGGTAGAGCACGAGCAGGTGCTAGTGAGCCTTACCTCACTAATGAGGTCAGAGAGCTTCAGGAGCAGCTTACGGCTTTGATAAGGCTTATCCATCACTTGGCTCAGCGGCAGGCGGTTGCCAGGACCGGTCAGGCCCCACCACCTGTCCAAACTTTAGGAGGGACTTCTGACCCTTCTGCGACATTGTGCCACCTATGGTGGTTGGAGTTGCCGCTGCTATAGAGGCAAAGCTATGCAGGTGGTAACTAAGGTGGCTAACGAGGTGGCTGTGACCACCCAGATGACTCCTTTCCCTTTTAGTCAACTACTTCCATTGCTGAAGACAAGGTGACTGTGATAGAGCAAGCCCGTGTTAGGGCAGTACTAGTGAAGTTTAAGAAGTTTAAGCCACTAGGATTTGATAAAGATAGTGACGACCTTCGGGTTGTCGAGAAATGGGTCAACCATATGCAGAAACTCTTTTTGGATCTATACATCGAGGAGAGGGATAAGGTCTCCCTGCCACCTATTCTTTGGATACTGAGACTCATCGATGGTGGTCAGGATTATTAGGAGGCCATATGATGCTACACCACTACCCCCCTACCTTCTTAGAAGGAGTTCAAGGAGATGCTTTTTGGTCGCTACGGCAAGAATAGCACCAAGAAAACCCTAGAGAGGACTTGGAAAGGCTCCGGCAAAGAAAACGGACCGTGAGGGAGTACGAGCGGGATTTCTCTCACATCGTCGATCTAATCCCTCATGTGGTTCATAATGAGAAGCACAAGGTCAAACTATTCGCTAGGGGTCTATGACTTGATATCCGTTGGTTGCTATCCTTGCTCTGGGTGGTGATTTTTTATGACTGTCTAGAATAGACTTTGTCGATCCATAATGATGTTTAGAAGGCATGCACTGAGTGAAAAACTCTAGATAAGGATAATAATATGAAGCAGTCCTACTCGGAATCTGGGGGTGGTCAGTCAAGCAGTATGAAATTAACCCAGACACACCTGATCCTAGGCAGTTGCTGAAAACAAACCAACTGGTAGCCAGCAGCATGGAGTTCTTATCTATGTGATTTGCATTGGATCACACGAGGTAACCTTATGGTTATAGCACAACAACAGGGGTTATGAATGCGGGCATATGAAGCACATTAAGGCCAAATATCTCCAGAGAACTAATATGGCCTAATTTATCGCTTCTGCTCTTCCACTCCACAACAGGAAGCATGTCTTTTACAGCTTCATCTGGGCGTCCCTCAATCTCTCACTAGAGTGAAGGGGCGCACTAGGCATCAGAAGGTCGGGTATATATTATGACTCGACAACCGAGGGCGTTATTACAGGTTAACCACTTCATCTGCTAGCTCTTTGTTTTGCTGGTTTCCTCCCAACCTTTCTTATGATTCATGCTAGTACATAAGTGAATTCGCTATGGGCCGAAATCTCTGCTTGACTATCAGCGCATGGTAGGTTTGATAAGATTGTATACTTAGTTGTGATGTATTTGGTACACCGCCAAGGTGGCATCAGCACTTCGAATGTAAGTAGCATGCTAGATAGGATTAGCCATTTATACGACACGTCCGTGCTGTATCATTAGGTATTCTACATATTCTTTGTTTAGGGTTGATCCCACTAACCCCGTATCATGTCATCTTCCCTCATTCTCTTATTGTTTCAATAGTGTCCCATTGTTCTCTGGTTGCACTGTTTTAAAACCTTCTTTCATCAGAGTCTGCTATTCTTTGTTTCACACCGTCCATTGAAAATGTCGTCGAAGTCTAGGGAGTCGTCGTCTACGCTTCAAAAGAAAAGGTATTTGTAAACTCACGGTGTGTTGTGGGAGCATACAGGAAGACATATACTATAGTTGTGAAGGCACATCACCTTCCGGTCATCGAAACCACCATCTTCGTGAAGATCCTCCACTTTCTCAATATCACCAGCGACATGCTAGTGCTGGAGTTTATCCTATATCAATAGAAGGAGGATGTGGAGTTTGTGATTAGGCCTCAAACGATATGGTTCACTGTGGAGGAGGTTGCCCTTCTATTGGTGCTACCCCTCAGTGATCAATCTATAGACCTTGATGTCAAGGTCCCCTCGAATGTCCAGAGAAGATACCTCGAGGGAAAGAAGGTTGACCGAAAGCACCTCGAGAACCCCTACACAGGATGAAGAGAGCTATCACGACTTTGTGAATTAGTTGGATAGTGCAACTGGCCGGAGGCCATACATCGTCTGATCTTGGACACCTGTCCTCCGCTACCTAATGACTATAGAGCAATATGAAAAGGGTTGGATACATTCTCAATTGCATTCCTCTTCTTCCTACAAGTGCAAATTGTGCACCAATTCTTTCATAATTGTTCAATTAGTTGACCAATAGTGCAATAACATTAGTCAATAGTGTAAATCTACTTTCGAGTAGTGCAAAGATTTCTTGATTTAGGCAAAAGAGTAATCTAGTAAAAAAAAGAAAGAAAGATACCTCGTGTCATTCATTAGAATAGATCTGATGGAGCATAATTAAGCTTGAAAATATATATATAGAGTTGGGCTGGAATACCATTGATGATATTTGGGCTCTTTTACTATCGAGTTTTTAACCCTTGAATGAAAATTTATATGGTTAGAATGATAATGGTCCCCTAGGATTTAGTGGTGGTCTCACTAAGGTTGAGTGGGTGGTTGGTTGAATAGTATGATCTAAAGGGTAGAATTGATTAAAGTGTAGATCTAACGGCTAAAAACTCGATAGCAAAAAGGCTCAAATAATATTAATAGTATTCCAGCTCAACTCATATATATATATAGTATAACTACTATACTTTCGGAAGTATAAATGATTTGATGCTTTTGACTTTTTAACCCTTGGATTCAGAACTGTACGGTTGGGATAATAGTGGTTCCCCCTAGGGTTTAGTGGTCCCTCTAGGGGAACAATATTAATCAAAGGAAATGATCAAAGAGGTTGATCCAAGAGTTAAAATCTTGGAAGCACCAATTCCTTTATATTTCCGGAAGTACCATAGTTAAACTATATATATAGAGTCCGGCTGGGATACTATCGATAGCACCAAGGGCTTGGTGCTATCGAGTTTTCCACCGTTAGATTTAACCCTTTGATTATTTTTACCCGTTAGATTATACTATTCAACCAACCACCCACTCAACCCTAGGGGGCTCACATCATCCTAACCGCACATTTCTCAATCCAAGGGCTAAAAAACTAATAGCACCAATAGCTTGGTGCTATTGATAGTATTCCAGCCTAGTTTTATATATATATATATATATATATATATATATATATATAAATATATATAATAATAATAATAATAATAATAATAATAAAAAGTCTATCCAAGAAGGTGTATGGGATACACCTGTGCATCCTAGGATGGTGGGCTTCTACCTGTCATATCGATGTGACAAGTAAAAAGCCCACCGATCCTTGGATGGGTGGGTGTATCCTATAGACCCCTTTTACGGGTGTACGGGTAGCACCACTCATATATATATATATATATATATATATATATATATATATATATATATATATATATATATATATATATATATATATATATATATATATATATAATATTTTAATTATATATAATAATATATATTATATATTTTAGTTATATGTTTATATTGTTTAGATTATTGGGCATATATGCTGGTCCACTAAACCAAATCAGCAAAACCCCACTCTAATTATTCTCTCTCTCTCTCTTTCACTTGCTCGTAAAGTCATTTTTTTAATTTTTTTAAATATTATAATATCATATTTCATGCATTTATTTTGTATGTTGAATTATTAGACTTTTTGTATCAAATTTTAGATAATATTTTATAAAAATTAAACTATAGATTGCATGATGTTAAGAATTTCAAGCGGCTCATTTAGGGCTCGAGCTCGCTCGACTCGAAATTAGGCTCGCTCGAGCTCGGCTCGAATTAATTTCGAGCCGAGCTTGAGCCTAAATTTAGGGTCGAAATTAATTTCAAGCCGAGCTTGAGCTGAGGCAAGCTCGCTCAAGCTCGGCTCGTTTCCACCCCTACTCTCTCTCTCTCTCTCTCTCTCTATAAATATATATATATATATATATATATATATATATATATATATATATATATATATATATATATATATATATATATATATATATATATATATATATATATATTTTGAATCCTGTCAATTTTTTATTTAACTTTTAAACTTTCTTATATATTAGTATTATAAGATATATATATATATATATATATATATAGAGAGAGAGAGAGAGAGAGAGAGAGAGAGAATTAAATATGATCTAGAGCATTTGAAAATCTTTTTTGATATATTATTTTAATACTTTTAGGCCCCGTTTGGTTCGGGGGTTAAAGCGGGGATAACGAAGTTATCCCCGCTATTCCGCCAAACGAAACGAAGTTTGGCCGGGATATTTTATCCCGGTCAAACTTCGTTATTCTCGGTTATTCCGGAATAGCTGGGATAAACTATTCCATCGTTTTGACGGAATAGCGCTATTCCAAGCTTAATTCTAAATTTAATTAAGATTATAAATTTATCTAAACATAAATTATATAAACATAATATATTTAATTAATAATAAAAGAATAAAATATCCAAGCTAGATTTATAATAAATATTATTTAATTAATAATTTATATATTAATTTATTTACTAATTAACTAGATAATTAATTAACTATTTAATTTATTACTTTAATAAATATTTAATTAATTTTTTGAGTAATTAATTCATTATTTTAATTAATTTACTAATTAAATAATTAATTATATTGTTTAATTAATTAATATTTTGAGTAATTTAATTATTTTCTTAATTAATTATCTGACTATTATTAACTAATTTATTTATTAATTTATTATTTTATTAAATTATTTGTAATTAATTAAATTATTAATTACCAATTAATTTATTTATTAATATTAAGGGTTTTTAGCAATATTCATAATTATTTAGTAGATTAAATAAGTTAAATTATTACTTAATTAATATTTCGTCTTAATTAATTAGATAAAATATTATTGTTTAAAATTATAATTATTCTTATTCTCGCAATTCCAATCAAACCATCCAAACACTATTTTCCTTATTCCTGAGAAAAAATCTACTTTTCATCCAAACGCAAAATTGATTTAATCCCCGCTTATACCTCAATTTATACCTATCCCTGGAATAGTCACTTTTTGCTTATCCCCGAACCAAACGATACCTTAGGGCATGTTTGGTTCGCGATTGGAATAGGAATGGAAAATGAAATTGGATTGCTTTGGAATGGAAAATGGAATGACGAATCATCCTAAGACGTTTGGTTCATTAATGGAATGGGTATCAGAATGAAAATCTAGAATTTTTGAGAGGGTGTTTTGATTAAGAGAGAGGAAAGTGATGAACGGAGAGGAGGGGAGGTGTTGGTGGAAGAAAATTTTTAGTAGTTTACTTTGGAATGGGCCAATCCGGTATTCAAGGCCGGATTGGACCATCAATAGATTTAGTCATTCCCATTCCAAAGTGGAATGAGAGTTGGAATCCGATTCCTTTAAACAAACAACAATCATTGGAATCAATGAATTCCATTCCGATTCCATAGTCTAAAATAGGTGAACCAAACATGCCCTTAGTATATTTATAGAATATATATAAAGTATAGAAAATTAATACAAAATTTGCTGGGTCGTACTGGCTCAGTGGCACAGCCTGCATCATGTATGGGCTGCGGGCCGAAAAAAAGGTGCGGCTAGCACGGCCTGCCCCTGAGAGGAGGGACGTGCCGGGTCGGGCCGTGGGCCGCCTGGTCAGAGCCCAGCACGGCCCCTGTCCTTGCCGGGTTTTACGCCCCTAAAAGCCTGCACGGTTAGCATTTTCCAGTTAAATGTTTAGCCCGCACAGTGTGCCGGTTGTCGTCTATTTGCTGCACGCGCAGGCGCTTCAAATTAAACACCAAAGCATCCATTTTGATTCATTTCGAGTCGATTCGTCCCGGAGTTCGCGATGGGCCGGATCGCGGTGGCGGCGGCGGTGGGCGCGTGGGCGATCCCCATCGCGATCTTGGTCGATCGCCTCGTCCCCGATCCCTACATGGTTCGATCCCCCAATCCGTTTCCTTCTCAAATCCCTTTTTCTCTTCCTTCGTTGTTGGGTTTTGTTTTTTTGGATTTTGTTTTGAATGCGCTGCAGGTGTTTGTGTTAATTCCTCTGTGAATCCGTATATCTTATCCTTGAATTATCGCTTTTTTATATTTTTCTGGGGGTGTTGTCGGAATGCGGCGTAGGTGTTTGTGTCAATTCCTCTGTGATTATGGTTATCTTATCGTAGTATTGTTGTTGGTTCTTTTTTTTGTTGTTGGGGGGGGGGGGGGGATTTTTGGAATGCGCCGTAGGTGTTTGTGCTAATTAATCTGTGAAATTGCTGTTATTGTTGGGGACAGGATGAGATATTCCACATACCGCAAGCGCAGAGATACTGTGGAGGGGACCTGCGATCTTGGGATCCCATGATCACCACTCCTCCGGGGCTGTGAGTCTAAATTCCCAAACTTTTTGATCTGCATCTGTCTTTCATAGAATAGGAAATGAGAGACCTTTAATTTTTTTCCCCCCCTTTTTAAGGGGGCGTAAAAATGTATCCATGTTGATGTTGAATTGTAGCCCTGCAGCTTTACTTTTTTGATTCACACCCTCACGGAAGTTTTGGTTGTTTTGATTTGAGTTATTTCAGTTGCATTTCTTGGGAAAAGTTTTTCGGGTGGATTTTGACAAACTTTAGCCCCAAACTTTTAGTAAAGTTTCATTTTGGTCCTCAACTTAAGTTCGGCATTCGATTTTCTGAACTTTTGAATGGGTATAGTCGTCGTCCTCATCTACTGCAGAAGGAGCATTTCTTGCTTACACGAAGTGCATCTTTCACATCCATCATGTGTGACTCACTTTGTGAGACCCCAGATAGTCCTATATATAAAATATAATAGGGTTAAAATTCTTAAACCAACTGTAACATTTTGCACGGTGGTTAGGCCCAAGAGGTTAAGAGAGTTAAGTGTGCTAGGGCTAGAGTAGTCCTAGGATGGGTGACTCCCTGGGGAGTTGGGGCGTCACGGTTGGTATCAGAGCGCGTATATTCGGGCTGATACCAATTTAATCTGTCACGCCTCGGGTTATACCGGAATCCGTGCTCGCCAACAGATCTGCCGCGTACATGGGTAGCCCCGTGCCCATGAAGCGCTAGTACCTGCTCAAAGTATAATAGAGCCATACAGAAGAGCAAAACAGAGCTGAAGTATAAAACTAGCTAAAGACTGAACTGTACGAAAATATCATCCGGATACAAGATCCATCACCCAGATATAAAAATAAATACAACTAGCTGGCAAAAGTAAGACCCACAATGTATAGCAGTCTAACAAAAAAATAATATCCGGGTCCACAGCTAGCCCACAAAATAGGAAGGAGAGCTATCTAGCCAGCGATCCCCTTATCTCGATCCGCAGTCGTCGCTACCGCTGCAGAGGTCTCTGCAAAAAGGGGTCAATAGGGGTGTGAGAACTACTAAAAACTAGTGATCCTCAGTGGTAAAGTGGTAAAGAAAAGTTAATAGTTGCTGAAAAACAACTACCACTACTATGCCCCTACATTAGTATAGAATGAGCAAGTATAAATCGAATGATATGCATCAACTCTAATAATCTGCCGAGAATAACCCAATCAGCTGACTGGCTCGAAAGCCCAGTCCCGCCTGCACTAACATCAAATCTGAACTCACTAACAACCTGTGGATCGCCGATGTGGATCATACCCAAAAGTAATAAAGCTGCCTAACTCCGGAGTGGCACTCGAGGGGAGTGACCCGCTCGAGGATATAACTAGGTCAAGTATGTCGCAATCAAAAATCAATTCTCATGATCAAAGTGGAACATCCTAGCCACTAATGAATAATCTCGGCCCAATCCGATGCAAAATCAATAATCTAGTACAACTGTCCTAAATCCACGGCTACCGTAAATCACAAGAGTCAAAAATCCGGTGATGTCCTACCCCGACTCTATGATCATCACACTACCTCTAACCTATGCTCAACACTCCAAGCACAATGAACTAACCAACATAAGAAAATGGGTTACAGGTTCAAGTTCATAAGCAACATGTATAGGTAGTGTATGTAATGTGAATCCTAACTAGATAGCCAAACAACTCACGCAAATAGTCCATAAAACATGATAAGCTCAGTTTAGGATTCTTGTCATCAAGGTCTAGCATACTAAGTAGAGAAAATATCATATATCTGAACTATAACATGCTGAAATTTACACTAGACATAGTAGTTTGTAGTTTTCGATGTGTTGGTTGAGACCCACCTAGAGCGCAAATCCAACCACGGATTATGATGAAACTCAGCGGGAACGTGTCTCAGATTCCAAATCACTAAGAAAAGCAATAAAATTTCAAGGATCTCTGTCGGATTGAGCCGAATAAAAAATCGAGCTAAATTCCAACAAAACGGCGATTTGGTTAGAAAAACTGAAATTCAGCGACGCCCATCTCAAATCAGCAGTTCAAACTTAAATACTAGGTTTCTCTCAATATTAGGAACATCCAGGAATCTTCAAATGGCAGCAACAAAGTCCCAATCAAAAGGAATTCTGAAAATACTTCACTGCTGTCCCTGCACTAGGCTGCTGCTACCGCTGCTGCTGTAGCTGAATTCCGGCGGCTCATGCGGCTATTCGAGCAAGTCCACGAGGAAATCAAGGCAATGAGGAAGACCACAACACTCCCAAGTGTGTTCCCAAGCTCCTAATTCATAAAATAAAAACTCATAGCACTATGCAAAGGTGATAAAAAACTCAAGAACACAAACACCACAAAATTCTGATTTTTGGTTGATGAACTCAATGAAAACTGAAATTCACTAAAAAGCAATCTTTGATTCAGCTTAAACGAAGTTCCCACTTGCTCTAGATGAACTTAAGATTCTCTCCAACCAAAAGAAAGCTCAGCTTCATCCATCAAAATCTCAGCTTGCTCAAAAACTGGCAGCTTTTACTAAAACTTCAATAAATTCAAACATATCTGGAGATTTGATGAGGTGAAGCCTTGCAAACAAACTCTTAACTTCAAGAACTAGCTGTGCATTCATCTCTCCTACAATTCCAAGCTTCGAAACTTCACCAAAATCCAAGGAAAAGTCTAACTTCTCAAGCTGTCAGGCTATTGCTGCTGTGAGAGTGCTCCAATGGTGAGTAGAAGAGGTAGAAGAAGGGTAATGAGAGGACTGGAATGTGAGGGAGAAGAAAATGAGAGTGTGAGAGAGATGATCTCAGCTAGCACTACACTCTAAACTCTCCAATTAGGAGGAGTTGGAGGTGTAAGTTGAGCCTAAACCCCAACGTAACTCATTATAGTATTCTAGCTGAAATCAAAAGTACTTCCGAAATCAAAGGCTTGGGTGGCAGCCATGGAGAAGCTATTTGAGGACATCTTCATCCGAGAGAGAGGAAATACACATGGTAGTGCACTGTTTGGAGGGAGATGCGGATGCGTGGTGGCGGAGGAGTAGACCCAGTAGACTTCAGGGCACTCGACAGATATCTTGGGATGAGTTTCGTGGGTTACTATTTGGGACCTACTTTTCGAACAGCGTAAAGTAGAAACTCGAAGAAGTCTAAAAAATCTACAGTAGGGAGACAGATCAGTGCAGGAGTACCTCAGGGAGTTCACGCGGTTGCTTAATTGCGTGCCGTTCGTTGCGAGGCACGAGCTGCACAGGGTGTATCTATTAGAGAGAGGGCTACGTCTAGAGATCTATACCTTGGTTCAGTCGCAGAGGTTGCAGACCCTGGATGCGGCTGTTGAGCAGGCTCTGTGGGTAGAGCGGGGTGCCATCGTGCTGAGAGAGAGAGTTCCAATACTAGGGCAGAGTTCAGAGAGGAAGTGGCCAGCGCCGGAGGGAGGGAGGACAGACCAGTGAGAGGAGACCGCCTAGACCGCTGCGATCTCATTGCCAGGGTTGTGGTCGTTCAGGGCGGCGGAGGTCTGGTGGATCCCAGAGGCAGCAGCAGAGGTAGTCATAGTCTGATCGGTGCATCTTTTGTGGAAGGGCAACATCCTCCCCACACCTGTGATCAGCGGAGTGGGTGTTGTTATCGATATGGACAGTCGTGGCACATGCGGGCGTCGTGTCCCCTTAACGGCTTCATCAGCATCGTCATCGGCATCAACCCCTTCTTCACTGCAGCAGAGGTCAGGAGCTCCACCGACGTATTCACAGACTGACCGGGCTCTGCCTTCCCGCACTTCAGATAGGAGATAGCAGACCCAGGGAGGCCGGGTCTACGCCGTCCAGGTTGATGATTCTTCTACAGCCGATCATGTGGTGGCAGGTATCATTTTATTATCTGGTATTAGAGTGCGTGCACTATTTGATACCGATACATCACATTCATTCATTAGTAGAGCATTCACATCATTGCATGGACTAGAGATAGGGTCGTTGCCACGTGCACGTGAGATGCAGATTTCTGATCATGTTTTGCATGTAGAGGAGTGTTGTTGGTCTTGTCCAGTGCAGCTGGGATCTTGGATCATGCCGGCAGACCTGTTAGTCTTGCGGCAGCTACCGGATTTTGATGTGGTGCTCGGGATGGATTGGCTGGCGAGGTACTTCGCGACGATTGATTGCGTGGTGAGGATGGTGACCTTTCGCGAGCCAGGACAGGAGTTTGTGTATCGAGGTTGTTAGAGTACTCTTTTCGCTACGACGACCTCGACGTCCAGAGTGAGGCAGATGATGAGTAGAGAATGTGTGGCCTTTTTGGCGAGTATGTCAGAGGTGCTTACGGCGGCACCGAGACTGGAGGATATCCCCATAGTCTGCGAGTTTTCGGATGTGTTTTTTCCTGAGCTGTTGAGCATGCCGCCAGACAGGGAGATTGAGTTTGTGATTGACGTAGTTCCTGCAACTGAGTCGATCTCGAAGGCACCCTACAGAATGGCACCGATTGAACTGCGAGAGCTAAAGGCGCAACTCTAGGATTTAGTGGAGAAAGGTTTTGTGAGACCGAGTGTGTCGCCTTGGTGCGCGCCAGTGTTATTCGTGAAGAAGAAGGATGGTTCACTTCGGCTTTCTATTGTTTATCGGGAGTTGAACAAAGTGACCATTAAGAACAAGTATCCTTTGCCTCGCATCGACGATCTATTAGATTAGTTGCAAGGATTTTGTATCTTTTCGCAGATTGATCTGCAGTCAGGTTACCACCAGTTAAAAGTGAAGGCCGAGGACATTTCCAAGACGCTTTTCAAGACAAGGTACGAGCATTATGAGTTTACACTGATGCCTTTTGGATTGACTAATGCCCATACCGCATTTATAGATTTGATGAATCGAGTTTTAAGCCGTATTTGGATAAATTTGTAGTGGTGTTCATCGATGATATTTTGATCTATTCCTGGAGCGATGCTGAACGCGAGGAGCATATGAGGACAGTGCTACAGCTTCTGAGAGAGAAGTTGTATGCCAAATTGAAGAAGTGCGAGTTTTGGCTTTGAGAGGTTGCTTTCTTGGGCCACGTGATTTCAGCTGCAGGTGTGGCAGTTGACCCGGAGAAAATTGATGCAATTTGGGATTGGCCCAGATCGACGACAATTACTGAGGTAAGGAGCTTCTTGGGATTAACTGGTTACTACTGCCGGTTCGTGGAAGGCTTTGCGAAGCTTTTCATACCCCTCACTCCATTGACTCGAAAGGAATTTAAGTTCATCTGGAGTGAGGAGTGCCAGAGGAGCTTCAAGGGTTTGAAGCAGAGATTGATGATAACTTCTATCCTTTACCTTCTAGTTATGGGGGAAGGATTTGTGATCTGTAGTGATGCATCGCACAGTGGACTTGGGTGTGTGTTAATAGTATGGTAGGGTGATTGCTTATGTTTCGCGGCAATTGAATGATTATAAAAAAAATTACCCTACGCATGACTTGGAGCTAGCAGCGGTCGTGTTTGTACTGAAGTTTTGGCGACATTATCTGTACGGGGAGCACAGATTGAGAGGGGCTAGCTAGGGGACTTCAGTGTTGACACCTCAGGGGTACTGCAGTACAGGAATCGACTGTGTGCGCCTATGAATTTAGAGCTCCGTGAGGAGATCTTGAGAGGTTCATTGTTCTCCTTATACTATTCATTCTGGTGGGACCAAGATGTATAAAAATTTGAAAGCACACTTTTGATGGAATATAATGAAGAGGGATATTGGGAGATATGTAGCTCAATGTTTGACTTGTCAGCAAGTGAAGGCCGAGCATTGGTTACCTGCTGGCAAGCTTCAGAATCTTCCAATTCCAGCGTGGAAGTAGGACCAGATCACGATGGATTTTGTCGTCGGATTACCTCGAGCTCAGGGTGGATTTGATGCGGTATGGGTGATAGTGGACAGATTGACCAAATCTGCTCATTTGTACTGGTGTAGACTTCGTGGTCTAGAAACCGACTCGCTCAGCTAAATTTGGACGAGGTAGTGAGATTATTTGGAGTAACTATCTCGATTGTATCAGATCTAGACTCGAGATTCGTCTCGCATTTTTGGAGGAGTCTACAGACCGCCTTGGATACACAGCTTCATTTTAGTACCACATTTCACCCACAGTCTAATAGACAGTCAGAGCGAATTATTTAGATTCTTGATATGTTGAGAGTATGTGTCCTGGACTTTGGAGGAGGGTGGCATCGGCACTTGAGACTGGCTGAGTTCGCATACAACAATAGCTATCAAGTGAGTATTCAGATGGCTCCGTTTGAAGCGTTGTATGGATGCAAGTGTCGACCACCTCTAGATTTGAGTGAAGTGGGTGAAAGAAAGACTTTGGAGCCAGACATTCTGTTGGAGACAAAAGAAAAGGTTAGAATTGCACGGCGACATCTTGAGGCAGCCCAAAGTCGGTAGAGGAGCTATGCTGATATTAGGCGACGAGACTTGGAGTTTCAGGTTGGAGGCCATATGTTTTTGAAAGTTTGCCATCTAGGGGGATCCGTAGATTCAGAGTTCGTGGAAAGCTAAGTCCGCATTATATTGATCCCTTTGAGGTATTGGAGCAGGTTGGACTGGTGGCCTACAAGATTGCTCTACCGCCGCGGTTAGCTGGTATTCATGACGTTTTTTATGTCTCGGCTTCGAGAAAATATGTTTTTGATCCTTCGCACGTGATTGACTTCACTCCACTGGAGCTGAGTGAGGACTTGAGATACGAGGACAGACCGGTATGAATTCTTGCTCGGGAGGTGAAAGAATTGCTCAACCGGGTCATTGCCTATGTAAAAGTGGTGTTGAGCAATCACGAGGAGCGTGAGGCGATTTGGGAGTCGGAGGCTATGATGTTGGAGACCTACCCCTACTTGTTTGAGAGTTCTTCTTGAGATATGGTTTAAGTTTCAAGGACAAAATTTTTTGTAGAAGGGAAGGATGTAGTGTTTCGAAAAAAATATATGTTTTAAAATATTATTTTTCGGAATGATTACAGTTCCTGAATTAAGCGACACGGCGGGAAAGTGTTGGGACGAGTCGGAATTGATTTGGATGCGAAATTGGTAACACAAATAATTTTGAAGTACTTTTGATTTTAGCTGAAATACAATAATGAGTTATGTTGGGGTTTAGGCTCAACTTATACCTCCAACTCCTCCTAATTGGGGAGTTTGGAGTGTAGTGTTAGCTGAGATCATCTCTCTCCCACTCTCATTTCCTTCTCCCTCACATTCTACTCCTCTCATTAGCCTTCTTCTTCCTCTTCTACTCGCCATTGGAGCACTCTCACAGCAGCAACAGCCTGGCAGCTTGAGGAGTTCGACTTCTCCTTGGATTTTGGTGATGTTTTGAAGCTTGGGATTGTAGGAGAGATGCATGCACAGCTAGTTCTTGAAGTTAAGAGTTTGTGGAAGGCTTCACTTCATTAAGTCTCCAGATATTTTTGGATTTATTGAAGATTTAGTAAAAACTACCAGTTTTTGAGCAAGCTGAGATTTTGATGGATTTTCTTTAGATTTTTCTCTTGAAGTCGAGTTTTGTTTTGGTTGGGGAGAATCTTAACTTCATCTAGAGCAAGTGGGAACTTCGTTTGAGCTGAATCAAATGTTGGTTTTTAGTGAATTTCAGTTTTCATTAAGTTCATCAACCAAAAATCAGAATTTTGTGGTATTTGTGTTCTTGAGTTTTTTATCACCTTTGCATGGTGCTATGAGATTTTTTTGATGGATTAGGAGCTTGGGAACACACTTGGGAATGTTGTGGTCTTTCTCATTGCTTTGGTTCCTTCGTGGACTTGCTGGAATAGCCGCAAGAGTCGCCGAAACTCAGCTGCAGCAGCAGCGGTAGCAATAGTCTAGTGCAGGGACAGCAGTGAAGTATTTTCGAAATTTTTTTTGATTGGGACTTTGTTGCTGCCATTTGAAGATTCCTGGGTGTTCCTAATATTGAGAGGAACTTAGTATTTAAGTTTGAGCTGCTAATTTGATGTGGGCATAGCTGAATTTCAGTTGTTCCAATCTAATCGCCGTTTTGTTGGAATTCAGCTCGATATTTGATTCGGCTCAATCCGACAGGGATCGTTGGAATTTTATTGCTTTTCTTGGTGATTTGGGATCTGAGACGTGTGCCCGCTGAGCAAGGTTTAAAGTGCCGTGGCACGGGGGCGTGCCGCTCCATCCCTGGCACGGTACGGCACCGGCACGCTTCCTTGCCGACACGTGGTACGCTTGCGTTCCGATGGATACGCATGACCTCCTACTGGCACGCTTTGGCACGGACTTATTTCAGTTTTATTGGTTCCAATAAGCTCTTATAATATTATTTTGAAAGATTTAATCAAATAATTATGAATATTTGCTATGTATAGCTTACTATACTCATCAATTAACATACTTCTAAGCTTTTTTGTATGTAAAGTACAACTATAACTGATGCAGAATAGAAATTTTTACAGGTTAGAATTTTTAAAATGCAAAAATACCTTTCTTTCTTTCTTTCTTTTGACCATATTACAGTCTTTATTTTATAAAATACAAAAAAATAATTTTAAATTATTTTAAAAATTAATTAAAAAATAATTTTTTAATTATTTTTTTCAAAAAATATTAGATCTATCAAAAAACCTAAGCAATAAATTATATGACAAATAAATGAAATAAATTTAAGTATCAATTGATTTAATTTAGTTTTTAATTTATCAGTATTTTTAATCTTCTAACGTAAAAATAAAAATAAAATTTTTATGCTTGATGTGCCTCAAAATTTGTTTAATTGAGTTCGATTTTGTTCCCTTAATTCGTAAAAATTTTCGCGGTGCGACAAATTTTGATAAAATAATTTGTGAAGTAAAAATAGATGTCCCCCCGCGGTATGGATCGAATATGTAAATTAAAAATTTGCCCGTATATTGATAAACAAACAAATTAAATTATACTTTTTTGACTTAGCTAGCAAGTAGATTTTCGATTTGTAATGTTTTTGAGGGATGTGAGGTACTCAGATGTTTCTTGGTTTCCCAAAGAACAAAACAAAAAGGAAAAAAAAGCAAAAAGCAAAAAGCAAAAAAAAAAAACAAAAACAAAAAAAGCAAAAAAAAACAAAGTTTAAAGAGAAAAAGCAAAAAAAGGGTTGTGTGTTGGGGGGGGGGGGGTATAAAACAAAAAAAGCAACAGAAAAAGCAAGAGAAGAAAAAAAAAATTATTGTCCACCAGGGGCGGCACGGCACGGGCGGCACGGTTGCCGTGCTGCTTTGTCTCGAGCGGCACGGGCGCCCGTGCCGCGAGACAGGGGGGGTTCCGAGACCCCCCCTGTACCGTGCCCCTATCTTGGGGGCACGGGCCCGTGCCGGCCGGCACTTTAAACCTTGCCGCTGAGTTTCTCCCAATCCGTGTTTTGATTTGCGCTCTAGGTGGGTCTGAACTAACACATCGAAAACTGCAAACTGTACTGTGTCTAGTGTAAATTTCAGCATGTTATAGTTTAGATATACGACGTTGTCTCCACTTAAGTATGCTAGACCTTGATGACAAGAATCCTAAACTGAGCTTATCATGTTTTATTGACTATTTGCATGAGTTGTTCGGCCATCTAGTTAGGATTCACATTACATACACTGCTTATACATGTTGCTTATGAACTTGAACCTGAAACTCCTTTTCTTTTGTTGGTTAGTTCATTGTGCTTGGAATGTTGAGTATAAGTTAGAGGTTGTGTGATGATCATAGAGTCAGAGTAGGACATCACCGAATTTACAGTAGCCGTAGATTTGGGACGATTGTACCAGATTATTGATTTTGTATCGGATTGGGAGGAGATTATTCATTAGTGGCTAGGATGTGACACTTTGGTCATGAGCATTGATTTTTGCATGCGACATACTTGACCTGGTTACTATATCCTCGAGCGGGTCGCTCCTCTCGAGTCTTTGGAGTTAGGCGGCTTGATTACTTTTGGGTATGTTTCACGTCAGTGATCCAGAAGTTGTTAGTGAGTTCAGATGTGATGCTAGTGCAGGCGGGACTGGGCTTTCGAGCCAATCGGTTGATTAGGTTATTCTCGGCGAATTATTAAAGTTGATGCATATCATTCCATTTATACTTGCTCATTTCATACTAGTGTAGAGGCATAGTAGTGGTAGTTTTTCTTTTCGCAGCTATTACTTGTTCTTTACCATTTTACTCTTTATGCCTCTGGTAGACCTTAGTGGGTGGGTTGTAGTTGTTGATGACGTACCCACTGAGGACTACTGGTTTTTAGTAGTTCTCGCACCCTCTATTGACCCCTTTTTACAGAGACCTCTGCAGCGGTAGCGACGATTGCGGACCGAGGTAAAGGGATCGTTAGCTAGATAGCTCTCATTCCTATTTTGTGGGTTAGTTGTGGACCCGGATATTATTTTTTGTTAGACTGCTGTACATTTTGAGTCTGAATTTTGCTAGCTGGTTGTATTTATTTTAATATCTGGATGATGGATCTTGTATCCGAATGATGTTTTCGTACAGTTCAGTTTTTAGCTAGTTTTATATTTCAGCTCTGTTTTGCTCTTCTGTATGGCTTTTTTACGGCTACAACAAAAACACAAAAAATAAATTTTCAAGCCAAAAAATAATTTTCGGTACATTTTACGGCCAACCAAACACAACCCTTAGAGTGGCAACCTACCTTTACTTTTATTAGAAATTAAATGGTTGGTTTATTGAAGGTACGGATGCACCTGGTGCATAAAATAATTCTTCCTCTAGCCAAACAATGATTGTAGGGGCTGAAGTAAAACAATTATAAAAGTTTCGGGTGTCGAATTTGGGACTTAGAATTTCAAGGGCCAAAGTGAAACTCGATTAAAAGTTCAGGGACTAGCGGTGCAATATGCCCTGCCCAATTTGATAGTGATTTAACTACTTGAATGATTTTAACGCTTTTATTGCATTTCAGCAGAGGAACTACTGCAAAGTTCCATTAAAGAGTTAATTGTTACTAGCATTTCTGGAAGAAAAATATATATATATAGAGTGCAGCTAAAATGCTATCAATGGTATAGTAGGTGAACTCTCTCTCTATATATATAGAGAGAACGAGGCTACTATATTATCTGTAGTACCGGAGCTCCGGTACTATAGTCTCGTTTTTAATCTTAGAGTGTTCAAATCAACGATCCACACCGTTAAATATAATCTAGGGTATATGAAGTTCTTAGGAATAAAATTTTAATTTTTTTCGACATCGTTTACTTAGTAAGTAAATCATGTCAAAATGAACGGTGAAAATTGAATAATCTTTAAAATTTTACGATAGGACTTTTGAATTCAAGATCAAGGATGCTAACCTTGATCTAGATAGTTTAAAGTATTTTCTACCAAATTTTGAATAGATTTAGATTCTTCCTACACCGTTAAACTACAAACTCGCCATAATAGCCTTTGAAAATTGACAATTTTGAAATGGTTTGATCATAAAGTAAACTATGCCGAAAAAATATAAAATTTTATTCCTAAAAACTTCAAATACCCTAGATCAGTTTTAATGGTGGTGATCGGTGATTTGAACATTCTTAGGTTGAAAACGAAACCATAGTACCAAAGCCCCGATAATATAGATATTATAGGAGCCTATATATATATATATATATATGGAGAGAGAGAGAGAGAGAGAGTAGGACTTGCGTGCTATTAGAAGCAGGGAGGCCTCCGTGCTCCTAAGCCGTTTTCGATAATTAAACTTCCGAATTGACGATCAGCTCCGTTAGACTTGATATAGCGTATTTGAAGTATCTAGAAAATAAGTTTTGCGGTTTTTCGATATCATTTACCTAATGATAGAAAGGTTTCAAAATTAATAATTTTTAATGGTTGATGTGTGCCGTTTGCAAGTTTAATGGTGTAGAAGTATTCAAATCATATGAAATTTTGATAGAAAATTTTTTGTACTATCTACAGCAAGATTAATATCTCCGATCAAAAAATTTAGCGCTATATCATAACTTTTTGTGAGATTTTTATTTTCAATCATTGATTTTAAGTCATTTCGATCATTAGGTAAATGATATTGAAAAATCGCAAACTTTATATTCTAGATAATTCAAATATGCTAAATCAAGTTTAACGGAGTCGATCGTCGATTCAGAAGTTCTATTATCGAAAACAGCTTAGGAGCACGGAGGCCTCCGTGCTCCTAATAGCACACAAGTCCTACTTTCTCTCTCTCTCTCTCTCTCTATATATATATATATATAGAACTAGACTAGAATACTATTAATAGCACCAAGTCATTGGTGCTATTAGGTTTTCGACCCTTGGATGAAGGGGTGTACGGTTAGGATGCTAGTGGTCCCTTACACTGTGTTTGGTTCGAGTACAAAGAGGGAAATAAGGCCTTATTTCTCCTTTTGTACCCAAACAAGAAATGGGGGAGGTGGGAACTGTTATTCTCACCTTAACGGGTTATTCTCGTTAAGGGTTGGGAACTATTGTTCCCACTCCAAGCCAGAACAAGCTGGAACAAGTTAAATTATTTTTTATATTTAATTAATAATTAATATATTTTTATTATCTTATACAATATTCATAGCTAATAAATTTATTAATTTATTAAATTATTTTTAATTAGTATTTTGATGTTAATTAATTAGATAAAATATTTTTAATTTAAAATTAAAACTCTTATTCCCCTGTTCCAATCTAACCATCCAAACACTATTACCTTATTCCCATGAATAATTCAATTTTCATCCAAACGCAAAATTAGTCTAGTTCCTGCTTATATCTGAACTTGTACCTATCCCTGGAATAACCAGTTCTTACTTATACCCGAACCAAACAGAACCTTAGGGTTTAGTTGGTGGTTGGTGGAATAGTATGATCTAAGGGGTGGAAATGGTCAAAGGGGTAGATCTAACGGCGGAAAACTTGGTAGCTCCAATTACTTGGTACTATTGATAGTATTGTAGTCGGACTATATATATAGATATAGTAGGTCTTGTGTGCTCTCAGGAGCACGGAGGTCTCCGTGCTCTTGAACTGTTTTCGATGATGGGACTCCCGAATCGACGATCGGCTCCGTTAGACTTGATCTAGCATATTTGAAATATGTAGAAAATAAATTTTGCGATTTTTCGATATCATTTACATAGCAATCTAAAGGGTTCAAAATCAACAACTTTTAATGGTTGATATCTACCGTTTCAAGTTTAACAATGTAGAAGTATCCAAATCATATGAAATTTTGATAAAAAATTCTTTATACTATCTACAACAAGTTCAATATCTCTGATCGAAATTTTTTGTATTATATCACTAATTTTTATGAGATTTTTATTCTCAGTTGTTGGTTTTGAACCTTTCCGATCACTAAGTAAACGATATTGAAAAATCGCAAAATTTATTTTCTAGATACTTCAAATATGCTAGATCAAGTCTCGTCGATTCGGGAGTTCCATCATCGAAAACGGCTCAGGAGCACGGAGGGCTTCGTGCTCCTGAGAGCACAGCAGCCCCGCTCTCTCTCTCTCTCTCTCTCTCTCTCTCTCTATATATATATATATATATATATATATATATGTATATATATAAAGCACGTGCGATGCACATCATATTTGTAAATTAAATCAAATTTAAGTACGAAATTTAAGTTAAAGTAAATTATGAATCTGTATTTTAAATGGTTATTGGTGCAAGTGTCTATTTTTCAATTGATTTCTTTTATAAATTTGATTTTTTTTTAATCATGTTTCAATTTAGTTATGTGAATATTTTTTATGTGTTCCATAACATACAAATTTTTTTAATGTGTACCCAAAATTTAAAATTTAAAATTTAAATTAAAATTTACATTTAAATTAATGAATCAAACTCAAAATTACAAGTTTATTTTCAATCAAGTATTTGAATTTAAACAATTGTTGATTCGATAGGTATTTTTAAATCATTTTATTTTTCAAACCTGATTTATTTTTAATTAGTTTTTTTTTTTTTGTAATGTTTATAGAATATTCTTTTATTCTATCTAGGATTCCGTCTTTCATCTAAATATCTGCTTTTATATATAGTATAGAACTCTCTCTCTCTCTCTCTCTCTCTCTCTCTCTCTCTCTTTCTCTTTTGTATATATATATATATATATATATATATATATATATATATATATATATATACAAGAAATTAAATATTTGAAGGGCATTGGTGATGGTAGGGACAAAAGTGAAACAATTTTAAAATTCGGGGAGTCGGATGTCAAATGTAAAAGTTCTTGAAGCAAAGTGAAGCTTGACTGAAAGTTTCAGGATGTAGCAGTGGATGCATACCGAATATTTCACTTGATAGTAATTTAACAGCTCTAAGACCCCTTTTGACATTAATTTAATGGTTCTAAATACCCATAGTAATTTAATGGCTCTAACCGTTTTTCCACTTTTCAGCAGCGGAACTGCAGGTTTAGTTAAATGGTTACAGCTATTGCCATTTCTATGAGGAGATCAGTGTATATGCTAGAAACTAAGAATTTCTATGAGAACGGTGTATATGTAGAAACTAAGTAGTTGAATGGAATTTGTGAAAATTCAGGTTCTGCGGGAATATATTTCAGAACTATTAGTTTTACAGTGGTTTTACACATAAATATCTCTTTATATTCTGATTGATCACATCGTTATAGGACTGCCATATGTTATGCACGAGTGATTTAACATCAATTGTTGCTTAGAGTTCTACTATTTCACAATTTTGCAGGTACTATGTTTCACTTGCATATGTTGCTTCTTTGTTTCCAGGCATGTGGTTGATTAATGGAGTGCACTCATTGTCCCAACTTTGTTCTACTACCATCCTCCGATCGACCAATGTTGCTCTAACAATCATATGCAGCATACTTGTTCATGACCTCCTTATCCATTTGAGACCAAGCATTGGCGAAAGGAGGGCGAGTTTTTATGCTATTTTAATATCTTTATACCCTGTTCACTGGTTCTTCACTTTCCTGTACTATACGGATATAGCTTCACTCACCGCTGTTCTTGCAATGTACCTGGCTAGTCTGAAGAAGCGATTCTGGGTCAGTGCTATTGTAAGCATTCTATCACTCTGTACATTTGCAAATCACAATATTGCGACTCAGACCTTGAACCTTTCACTGAAAGTTGGTTTTTCAACTTTCTTACATTTTGCATTCGTATCATTGGCCCTGTTGTGCCACGTTGTCCATACTTGATCCTTTTGTTATAGACAACCATTTTAATCCTAGCAGTTGATTTTTTTTTTCTTTTTCCCTATAGAATTGTTATTTATACCTAGCGCATGAGTCTTTGTTCTGATGTATTTTAGCTAGAGTCTCGTGCTAGGGCTAAATTTGTCATCTTACATTCTTACTGCCAAGGCTAAATATGTCATCTTACAGGAAATATATATTATAGCTAGAGTCTTGTGCTAGGGCTAAATTCGTCCTCTTACAGGAAATGAGTCTGGTGCGGAGCATGTCACGTAACAGATATTAGGTTTTCTTTTGGACAGCTAAACGGGTTTAGAGCAGTGATTGCAACATGTAAGAAAGTTTATGAACTATATTATCCAAGTGAAATGTCCACAGATTCAGTCGCGATATTGTGAAAATTTGGGGATCGTCTGTACATTTTAACCATCTTATACAACAGCAATCAATGTAGTCCGTTTGCAGCTTGGATGTCACAGTTTAATTAATTTGTCATGAGTTGTTTTTCCTTTTATGCTGCAATATAGTTTTGTCAACAGTTAAGATTGTAGATGGTGTTTTTAATTGAATAGAGATGTTTTTGATGCCAGTATTTTATGGTTGCATGATACTTCTCTATACTGGTATCTACAGTCAAAGAGAATATTTGATAGGAGTTCCAGAAAGGAATAAAACTAGGCGGCAAGGTTTAAAGTGCCGCCCACGTACATAGGGGCACGGTACAGAGGGGGTCTCAGACCCCCCCGTTGTGCCGCGGCACCTACCAGGGTATCGCGCGAGGGGGTCTCAAACCCCCCCCCGCTGTGCCGCGGCACCCACCAGGGTATCGCGCGAGACAGCGCGATACCCGGGTGGGTGCCGCGGCACCGTGCCGTACCGGCACTGTTTTTTTTTTTTTTGGTTTTTTGGTTTTTTTTTTTTTTTGCCTTTTGCTTTTCTTTTTCCTTTTGGGGTACCCGAAGCATCCTGGGTACCCCACACCCCCCAAAGACATTGCAAATCGAAGGTCTACTTGTTAGGTAAGTCAAAAAAATTATAATTTAATTTTTTTGTTTATCAATATACGAGCAAATTTTTAATTTACATATCCGATCCATACCTTCCACCACAGACATCCATTTTTTCTTCACAAATTATTTTATCAAAATTTGTCGCACCGCAAAATTTTTGGCGAATTAGGGGAACAAAATCGAACTCAATAAACAAATTTTGAGGCACATCAAACATAAAATTTTATTTTTGCGTTCGAAGATTGAAAATACTGTAAAATTAAAAGCTAAATTAAATCAATTGATACTTAAATTTTATTTATTTTATGTGTCATATAATTTATTGCTTAATTTTTTTGATAGATCTAGTAATTTTTTGAAAAAATTAATTAAAAAATAATTTTTTCAAATACTTTTTAAAATAATTTTTAAAATAATTTTTAAAATAATTTTTAAAATAATTTTAAAAATTATTTTTTTGTATTTTATAAAAGAAAGACTGTAATATGGTCAAAAGAAAGAAAGAAAGAAAGAAAGAAAGAAAGATGTCTTTGTATTTTAAAAATTCTAACCTGTAAAAATTTTTATCCTGTATCAGGTATAGTTGTACTTTACATACAAAAAAGCTTACAAGAATGTTAATTGATGAGTATAGTAAGCTATACATAGCAAATATTTATAATTATTTGATTAAATCTTTCAAAATAACATTATAAGAGGTTATTGGAAAAAAAAAAACTGAAATAAGTCCGTGCCAAAGCGTGCCAGTAGGAGGTCATGCGTACCCATCGGCAGCACGGAAGCGTGCCGGTGCCGTACCATGCCAGGCAAAGAACGGCACGCCCCCGTGCCACGGCACCTTAAACCTTGCTAGGAGGTATAAAAATTTATGACTGGTTTAATTTTTGAGCAAACACTTTCTTTCGATATTTGGAAATAATTGAAAAAGTTGATCTCAAATTATTTATAATATTATTTTAGGTAGTTTGAGCTATTCAATATTTCTTTATTACCAAGCATGTGACAAGGCTTCCTTTTTTCTTTACTTTATCTCAACAATGTTGTGATGCAGCGGTGATACTCTTCCAATGATATTTTTACCATATATGTGCATTCTATTTTCTGCAGCTCGGAGCTTTGGCGATACTTTTCCGGCAGACAAATGTTGTATGGGTGATATTTGTAGCTGCGAATGGAGCTATCAAATATGCAGAGGACTTCTATAAAACTAAGAGTTTCCTAGGGGAGAATGAGCAATTAATCCAGGAGGAAAACAATTTACTAACTGACAAGAAAAGAACTTCAACTTTTCCAAGTTTGAGGAGAAGAAAAATGAATAATTCTGCAAAAACCAATAAGCTGCATAGTAGTGAATCAAGTGGATGTTCCCATTTTCATTCCTCAGGTAGGAACTAGTCAAAATGTTACTTATCTTTGTCTATGATAAAAAGTTCAGCAACAATGTTTGGTAAGCTATTATTAATCGTTTTCCTTGATGTTTATTTGACGTCTAATAGAATTATAATGCAGGTTTTATTGGTGAAATACTCGATATCACCTTGAAGTTATGGTCTTTGAAGTGGAAAGTCTTGATTGCCTTTGCGCCCTATGCCATGATCCTAATAGCATTTGCGGCCTTCGTTATTTGGAATGGGGGCATAGTTCTTGGTACTTATTTTTAGCTGCCGCTTTTTAAATTGTCGTGCTGCACAAGAATTGAACAAATTCTTATTGTTTTAGGGAAAACAAGCTTTACAATTTGTTTTCTTGCAATGTTGCAGGTGCAAAAGAAGCTCATGTGGTTTCTCCACACTTTGCACAGTTGTTGTACTTTGGTCTGGTTTCAGCTGCGGCCCTAGCTCCTTTTCATTTTACTCCTCGCCAAGGAGCAAAGTTGTGCCAATTATTTAAGTCTAACAAGGTTCTTGGCTCTTTACTATTTTTCACAGCTCTTGGCACAAGTTGTACAATTGTGCACTTTTTCAGGTGAGATTTTTTATTTTGAAATAGATTTTGATCTTGTTTGGATTCGTAAAGCGATAGCTGATTAGGAGACTTGGCTGTTGGATGAGCTCTTTTTAAGTAACATGGAGTTACTAAATGCCAAAAATACAATAATAGATAAAAGTTTTGGCTCATGGTGGCGACATATTTAAATTTTGAATAGTATTTATTGCTGAAGCTCATTGAACCTTTCCTATATACTTACATAATAAGGCTTCGAGCAAACAATAATTCTCTGAACCTACTTTTGGAAAGGGAAAAAAAAAAGAAAAGTAAACAATACTTTTTTTTTTTTTATTCTGCAGGATTTTGCAATTTCTGGCTGAAATCTCTTTTATTGATTAAATATCTGTGGCACTCCTTATGACTAATATATTCATTAGAAACTTCAATCGTGGACATTTTCGTCCAGGAAAAATGTATTTTGGTCTAAATCTGGAAAACCAAAAATGTCGATAAATTTATGTAGTTCAAAAATAAATTAACGTTTTTTTTCTTTTCAGATGGTCTTGTTGAATTATATAAATGCCATGTGAAATCCGGGTGTTTCGATTGAGCTTTATCCTTGTTGTTACCTCATACATACTAAATGTTCTAGTTCCCATTCAGATGGACCTAAAAAAATGAGTCCCTATTTTTTTTTTCTCTTGATTTTATGATTTCTTTATATTGTGCTTGCAGTATTGCTCATCCATATCTTCTAGCCGATAACCGCCATTACCCTTTCTATATCTGGAGGAAGGTTATCCAAGCTCGCTGGACAATGAAATACATCTTAGTCCCTCTTTATGTCTACTCATGGTTTTCTATCATTACAATTTTAGGTGAGTAATAGAAGCCTAACCACTTACTGATCTCATTTATCCCCCTATCTGGCTTATTATTTTACTCCCTCATTTTACAGGAGACTCGCAGAAAAGGACTTGGGTGTTGTCTTTTGTTCTCTCCGTTGCACTAGTTCTCATCCCCGCTCCGCTGATTGAGTTCAGATACTTCACAATCCCTTTCTTTTTACTAATTCTCCATTCCCCAGTTACCGAAAATAGTAAGTGGCTGGTCTCGGGGCTTCTGTATGCTGCTGTGGATGTTTTCACAATGGCTATGTTTTTGTTTCGTCCGTTTCGTTGGGAACATGAGGCTGGGGTGCAGAGATTTATGTGGTAGTTTGGTGCTCTTGTATAGTAATGGTTGCAGCACTGTTGCATAAAAAGAAAATGTAGTAAGATATATATATGTTGTCAATTTTATTACTTTGATCCATGTAAGAGGTAGAAATGTTTGTCGGTCATAGGAAGAAATTTCCTTTTAATTTTTTTTTTCTTCTATCTGTAGCTGGGAATTTTAACGATCCATTTTGCTTAATATTCGATCCTAACGTTTGCGCTGTGATGTTTCTTGTTTTCCTAGTGTGTTGTTCTTCTCATGTTGTGATTTCGTGGTTGGATTAGTGTGTTTATCGACAAGTTAGCAGATGTCCTGTGAGATTGAAGTTCAGTAACCTAAAGCTCTTTCCTATTCGTTGTATCCTGCTAGGACTTGGTAAGAAGTTATCTAAAGATAACTTATTTTGATATATAAATTTTTCTTGTATGATGGGAAGGAAGGGATTTGATTTTTGTTTCGTAAAAGTTTTACTATGGTTTGGTAAGATAGCATATTTCATCTATCTACAAAAATAATTTATTTTATCTAGAAAAATTGACTTTAAAAGTTAAAATATAGTATTACATCTAAGAAATTTGATCATATTTTTTGAGTAAATTAAAAATAAAGAATATCGAATAAGATGTTTATGCATTCAGATAATGCCTAAATACATTAAAAGTTGCAAAATGTTTCTGTTATTCACATGATGCCCACTTAAATTTAGAGCTTTTTCAATGTCCTTTTTTATGCAGTTTCTATGCTGTTATCATTGTATTTCTCCGTCTCAAACTCATAGCGCATTTTTTCTCTTTTTGTGTTAATATTTTTCCTTTATCTTTGAAGCTTCTGCTTCTTCCCTCTGTAAAGCCTAGGCTGGTAGTAGAAATTGCATATATCTGTACGTTGAAGTTCCAAAATTATAAACCAAATTTAAGTAGTGTCTACAAGATCTCAGAACGTCTTAAAATTTGTATAGATGTAGGGAAACATAATTCTTATGTTATATTGCATTTTTAATGGAGTTGAGAACCCTTCTCTTTTAGGCGTGCTTTCTAAATAAAATACTTATATCTATGAACCTCAGTTAATTTTCTTGTTACTTTATAAATTCTGATACAAGATCACGAGGACTTGGTCAACCATGATTATTTTAAGACAAATAGGTTCACATGATGCTTCAGGACTAGGGTCACTTAAAAGTTCGTATGTTGCTGTGGCTCGAGTGATGGTTGCGTTAACAAAAAGCAAATTGAACAGTCAATTTGAATTGTATCACTCGTTTGGAAACGAAGCAAAAAAGCCAGATTTTTAGCTTGATTCTAACTCACCACCAAAATGTAAAAAAGTTAAAACTCATAACTTGGACAATCAATTCGTAACAATCAAGCGCCGCCTATGAATTTTCATCAAGTTCTTTATAGGACGCTTACTGAAGTCGGTCTCCCACACTATCCCATCAAGTTTTTCAAGTGGCCTCGGTAATAGTCACTATAAAGTTAAAGTAAAAGAAACTAGAAATATCACTGCTTGAATTTCTACCGAACTACAAATTACCATTTAAACTTCTGCTATTAAGATCGGACTCGCCGCAACCCGCCGATGACGAGAACTTGCTGAGGCGAGGATGGTGCGAGGATGATGGATTTGCCAATTAAACTTGACGAGAACTTGCTGAGGCGAGGATGGTGCGAGGACGATGGATTTGCCAATTAAACTTGTTCTTACCTTCCTCGGAAGCTCCTTAGGCACAGGAATGAGAAAATCGAGAGAGAAAGAGAGAGAGAGAGAGAGAGAGAGAGAGAGAGAGAGAGAGAGAGAGAAGGGGTGGAGAGAAAGGAGATGGGGAAAAAAAAATGCAATTTGTTATTAGGTTGTTATTTTCGGTTACAACTGAACTATTTATAATCCAAATTGTGGTCCAAATTGTAATTTCCTACAAATGTGGAGTTGAAATCCAAATGTGTCAATGGCTGAGCCTTAACCAATCTCAATTGATGTTGGGTTGGGCCACCCAAAGGTTGGGGTTACCGCCTGGGCTTGGGCTACCTATGAGAAGTGAAGCGGTTCCGAATCTATTCCGGTCCCAGGTCTGGAATAGGGATCCACTTCCCTTCCTTGTTATACTGCTGAAGCTTCTCGATCCCTACCTGAACCATTATTTCTTGCCTCCTTGTTCCTATTGCCCGCCACTCTGGATCCTTCCGGAGTTCAGTTGCTTCCTCGTTTCCATCGCTCGCCATTTTGGATCCTTCCAGAGTCTTGCACCATTGCCGGAACCCGCCCGATCTCAAAACCTCGCTCGACCACCAGAGAAGCTAAGTCCTTTAACCCTCTCTTCCCCTGTTCCTTTTTTTTTTCTAATTTCTACTACTTCAGCTTTTCCCCCCTAATCTTGTATATATTTTGCTACAAGTGTTACAGCGCCCCTTCCTTTAGACGATCTTTGTCTTCAGGGATAAAAGAAGGAAACTGCCGCTTGAGTACTCAGTAATCCTCCCAAGTAGCCTTTTTCTCAGGAAGGTTTCTTCATTTGACAAGAACCTCAGTTGTTGCCTTATTACCTCGTTTTACCATTTGTTTGCCGAGGACCTATTCCGGTTCAGCTAATAATTGACCTTTGTCCTCGACGAGAGCCACAGTGAGGGTCAAACTTGTGGCCGAGGGTGGGCTACGCTTTACTAGTGAGACATGGAATACAGGATGTATCTTTGAGCCCTCAGGTAAGCGCAACTTCTATGCCACAGGGCCTATTCAATCGATGACCTCAAAGGGCCCATAATATAGCGCAGTTAGCTTTAGGTGTCTTCTGATAGCTGCTATAACTTCTCTATATGTAATTTCAGGTATATCCAATCTCTAATTTGGTACTCTTTTTCTCTTTTGTGTTGATCTGTATACTGCTTTATCCTATTCAGGGCCACTAGTAGCTTGCGTCTTAATTACTGAGTAAAATCCTTCCTTCTTCTTGCCTATTCTCTTACTATTTGGAAGGTAGCCGTTCCAATAGTAGCCACAAAATTGTTAGGTGGTAGAGTACCATAGAGTGCAGCGTAAGGTGTTACACCTAGAGAGGAGTGAAAATTTGTGTTATATCACCACTTGGTTTGCGAGAGCCACTGTGACCAGTTGGTAGGATGTTGAAAACACATGCTGTCACGCCCCCAGTCCCACCAATTGGACCCGCTCGGACACGTGTAACAGACCCGCCGAACGGGCAAAGTTTTTCCTACCCGCCCGAAGTAGAGCATACACCAACTTGTACAATACATACGTGATATGGGTACATGAAGTATCAGAATATATAACTACTAAACTAAAACTATTACAATTATCCTCTTTAAGGTTTACAACATTTATATCCCCAAAATATTATATAGTTTATTCTTTTACAAATGGTACCCTCTAGACCAACGCACGAATGATCTAGCTAACTCGCGACGCTCTTGTTGCGATCCCGCGCTTTGCTGGTGGTGGAAGGCTCCGAAAATAATAATATCAATGGGGCAAGAACTTGTAATAAGATTTCAGTGGGTGCAATAGCCAAAATTGGCGCTCACTTGGTCCAAAAGAGGCATTAGTAGTCAATAATAATAAATAAAATAACTATTTCTACAATAGAAATGCAAGTAAGATAAGTGCATCTATGCCTCAATTTATATACAATATGCCACAATGAATTATTTTGTCATTGACCTATATGGCTATCCCAAATCTTTTCTTATCTCTAACCAACCATAAGGTTTAGTTCCACTTCTTGCTACACACCTCATGGAGAGTTGAAGGCAGTCGACATATCTCCAATCAGTAGGCACTTGGCCTCGAAGAAAATCAATATCACCAAGCATCTCCCAATATAGAGTAGGGCGTCGAGGGTAATCGGCATCACTCGTTTTGACACTTTCCGAAGGTCGTGACATGTCTCATAGTTACACTCTAAGTTCTCATGACTTGTAGGGTTATTCACCATGTTCATATACACAATCCCTTATTCTCTAGCTTAAATTTTGCCTATAATTCATATGACACTATGTTCGCACTTACGTTGCTGTAGTACCCCTGGGGCCTAACTGACAGAATGACTGCAGTATCCTAGACTGTTCGACACTTCTGGAGAAGGTCGAGACAAGTCGGAGTCGTTTCGGCGCCAAATAGACGCGAAAACGGACTCGGAGCACCGAAGTAAGCCAAAACTGAAGTTTTGGGCGTTTGGAGCTTTAGGGCGCCCGGAAGTCGTGTTTTGGGCGCCCAGATGTTGAGTGCTCGTTTTCTGAAACTGCTAAGTCATTTCGGATCCAGGAATCCAGAAATCTACCTCGTGAGTATCGATCCGTTTGACACATGTGGGGTGATAGGTGAGTTCCGCCGGACCAGGATAGGGTGCACCGGCCCGCGGGCGGAGAGTCCGAAGTTCTGGACTTGTGCAGACTGAAGAACCGGGCGCCCATTTCTTGGGTTTCGGGCGCCCGAATGTGGGTTTTCCTGCTGAGGAACAGGTTAGCAGCATGTTGTTCTTGAGGTCCATTTTACCCTAACCTTTGGTCTATAAAAGTTGTGGACGACCTCCCCTGAGGCTTTTTCTCCCCTCTTCATGGTGAACTTCGGATTTTTGCTTGAAAGCCCTCCAATTCCTCCCAAATTTCACCTTTCTCCATTGAAGACCTTGGATTCCTGCAGAACTGCAACGTCGACCTGTGGTGTTCTTACTCGTGTGCAGTGTGGGAGTGTCCAAATCCCACGAAACGTGATTTGTTGGATAGAGGACTCGTAGAGGAAGACGTGGAATCCTTCCAATCGTAATTTGGACAGGTATGTATGCTACAGTTGCTGTTTTACTGGACCCCTTGTGTTCATGAGCTGAAACTTGGATTTTTCTTTGATCTTTTGGATCCAAATCTCTTGGGAGCTGGAATTTCGAAGTGAAGATTGGTCCTTCCTCATTCCTTGCTGGTTTGGAGGTTCTTTCCACCTGATTTGAGGATTTAAAGGTGAGTTATAGCTCAGATTTTGAGTAATTAGCTTAAGTGCTGAATTTTTGGTCATTTGATGGATTTCTTGGATTTTTTAATCCAGATTTTTGTGAGGAACCTTGGAGAGGATTTGGAATGTTCCATCACTGTATTTGTAGTACACTGAATTTCAGTGCATCGTACTGAACTTCTACAAATTGTAGAGTTCTAGTGAGAAAATGGCATAAGAGGCTATATGTGAGGCTTTGGCCAAGTTCGGGACTTGTGCGAAGTGTTTTCGGCGCAAAAGAGGCGTGAAAACGGACTTCGATAAGTTAAAACTGCAGAATTGGTAAAGTCTGCACTGGATTCCGGTATGTGAACTCTAATACCGGAATTGGAGCTTGGTATACCGGTATGTGAAATGGTATACCGGAATGCCGTGTTGAAACCGAGAAACCTAGCTCTCGGGTTTGTGAAATTTTTCGGGGTATACCGGTATGTGAAAATGGCATACCGGTATACTGTGTGCGAAACAGTGAAAGCAGCTCTCGGTTCTGCGGAATCCCTGAGGTATACCGGAATAAACACCCGTATACCGGTATGCAAATGGGCATACCGGTATACAATGCCAGAGTGGGCTGAGTGTTGTGTTGTGTGTGGAGAGGGGCATTTTGGTCTTTTCACATACGTGGGGGTATTTGAGAGGCTGGGAACACTCCCCTTTCACAGAGTTCTTCTTCCCCACTACTCCTCTCCCTCTCCTCTCACTTTCTCTCTCTAGAGATCTCTCCAAAAGCTTGGAGAAGTGGTGGATTGATCTTGGAAAAGACTTCCAAAGGAGAAAAGAAGCTTCTTGGTGCAAGAAGAAGCTTGGGGATTTCGTGATTAAGGTTAGTACCTCACGTTTTGGGTTCAAACCTTGGATTTAATCCTTTGAAATGAGGTTTTTGGGAACCCTTGGCAACCTAAACCACAAATGGTGGGTGTTTGGCCATGAAATCTAGGGTTTGGCTTGCATGCATGCAAACCCTAGGTAGAATGAGGGTTTTTGCAATGTGAGGTTCTAAAAATATTTGGACCTTCGATAATTGCAATTGAGGCATAGGAAATCATGTTAGAACACTTGATTTCCCATATTGAGATGGATTTAGGGTTCGTAATGAGTAACGAACCGTTTTTCTTGTAGAAGCTTGGGTTGAAGCAAGAACTCTAAGCTTGGACACTTAGGAGCTTAAAGAATACAAGGATTTGAAAGCTCTTGAGGTGGGTTTGTGTTTACCGAAGTGATTAGGTCACTTCCATGTCTAGGGTAATTATCCATTTAAAAAATAAAATGGTATGTGTTGAGAACCCTAGCATTTTGCATGTTGGCAAAGGTAAAATCATGATAGGTAGAACAATGAAATCCTATTGCATGATGGATATTTCAAGTACAATTCAATTATTTATACTTGTTGCATGGTTGCATGTACGATTAAACCTAGTGTTATTGAACATAGGTTGGACATGTGAGTATTTAACCTAGTGTCATTGAACATAGGTTGGACATGTGAGTATTTAACCTAGTGTCATCGAACATAGGTTGGACATGTGAGTATTGAACCTAGTGTTATTGAACATAGGTGAGGCATAGTGACTTGAACCTAAGATCATAAGAATTAGGTTGGCAAGTAATGTGAATGATTGGGATGTGCGACGATTTTGCTATCCCGGGTATGCGACGATTTCGCTACCTATGCCATGAGTTGGCGGTGATGATTGGGATGTGCGACGATTTTGCTATCCCGGGTATGCGACGATTTCGCTACCTATGCCATGAGTTGGCGGTGATGATTGGGATGTGCGACGATTTTGCTATCCCGGGTATGCGACGATTTCGCTACCTATGCCAAGAGTTGGCGGTGATGATTGGGATGTGCGACGATTTTGCTATCCCGAGTGTGCGACGATTTCGCTACTCGAATTGGAGGTGACGATTTCACTCCTTAAATGTTGGAACTAATATGGTGAGACGGCGATTCCGAAACCATAAGTAAATGACAAGTAAAAGAACTTAGTCAATGTGAGACATAGGATGAACCTAGGAGAGAATGATAAATTATATTTCATTTGGTTGCATCCTTTATGTTTATTTACTAAGCATGTAAATAATTGTTGCATAGTTATATATGATCTAACTTATGCATATGGTGTTTCTTTGGACCTGGTGGGTCGAGCTTCTCTCTTGGGTGGCCTTACCCACTGGGAACTATGTTTATAGTTCTCACCCCACATTTTCCAGGTCCTTCCGTGAGTGAGGCGGCGGCGGAGCGAGGCAAGGGTTTGGCTCTTTAGATAGCGGCCCTTCCATTTTGGTGATGCATAGAGTTGTACCCCTACTTTGGACTATGATAGCATAGGGGATTTTCATTCTTGTCTGAATGTTGTATATTCCATAGTTTTGGAACATGATGTATGGAATGAAAGTGAAAGAAAAGAAAAATTTGGACATGTATATTGTGCCTTGTGATGTAATAGAAGTAGAACTTCTTTATGTTGATGCTTTCCTTGTGCAACTCTTGTACTTCGTTCCTAGTTGGGACATTGTGGATAAGCTTGTGTTGTGACGCCTTGGGCGGGTAGAAAGGACTCTATCCGTTCGGCGGGTCTGGGGCATGCGCCCGTGAGGTTATCATTTCCACCTAGTTGGTGTTAAAGGGCCGGCGGGGCGTGACAGGCTGAGGTGGTATCAGAGCGTAGAAACGGTCTAGGTTGACCTAAGAAACCCTAGGATGGAAAAGACACTAGGAGTGTAGGCTCGTGAGTGACGAGATCTTTGATGTGGCGAAAGATAAGTGATTGGGTTATGTCCTTATGCCTCTAGTTGGAAATAGAGGTAGATTCGAGGTGTGTCTTATTCTTCACAAAGTGTGTTCATGTTGGCGGCCGACAACATGAAAACCAAGTGAGGGGAATAAGGACCCTTGTGTAACTTTCGCTTAGATTGGGTTCACGTTTATTTTCGTGAAATATAATATCGCGAATGACCTTGAATGTCATGAAATGACCAAAGTCATTGTGTTTTCAGGATAATGGTACGTGGACGGCCTCCTAAGAGGGCTGGGCCCGGAGGATCGGGCGTGGCTCCCGAACAACTCGGGGAGGGCGAGAACTCGGCTCTTCGCAATGAGTTGACCGAGCTAATGGGCGTGGTTCGGCAACAGGCCGAAGCCATGCAGCGACAGGAGGAGCAAATTAAAAGGCTCCAAGACGAGATGGCGCGGCAGACGGCTGCGACTAGGGAGGAGAGATCGGGAGTACCTCCGGCCTCTGCTTCGGCACCGGCCGAGGAGGTGACACCGGCGCCGGCCGTGGTGCCACCTGCGCCACCGGTTGTAGCCGAGGGGTCGGGTGCCCCTATACCCGATTCCGACATGGAGGATGCGGAGCGAGAGCGCGCACTTGCGGCTCTCATGAGGTTCAAAAAGTTCAACCCGCCCATCTTTAGCGGGGAGAACGTGGATCCGTGGGACGTAGAGACATGGATCGACGCGATCGAGACGCTCTTCGAGGACCTTTATACCTTGGAGAGGGACAAAGTGCATCTCGCCGTTCATTGTTTAGAGCG
This sequence comes from Puya raimondii, assembly GCA_016920855.1. NCBI lineage: Eukaryota > Viridiplantae > Streptophyta > Magnoliopsida > Poales > Bromeliaceae > Puya > Puya raimondii. Next base: position 186,571,356 of record JABWPP010000050.1, read on the forward strand.
ATCGGCGAAGGTGTGGTGGAAGGGAGTCCGACGGGATAGACTCTCTAGCCTTCCGCCACCGTCGTGGGAAGAGTTTCGGGGTATGGTGTTCGCCACCTATTTTCCCGATAGCGAGAAAAGGAAGCTTCAAGAAAGGTTCCGCAAGTTGAAGCAGGGGAACCGCTCGATGCGCGAGTACGAGAGGGAGTTCTCGTACATCATTAATTGCGTACCGCACGTTGTCCGCGGAGAGTTGGACAAGGTCGATTGTTTCGTGCGCGGACTTCGACCGGATATCTTTCGGGCGGTGCACGCCCTTAAGCTACGGACCTTTGCGGAGGTCTTGGACCGTGCTCTTTGGGTGGAGCACGGGAATGCATGTGCGCGCGAGGAGCGCGAGTCTTGGGAGAAAGAGAAAGACAAAGAGAAGGGAAAGAAGCGACCGGCGGGTGGCTCGGGGGGGCAATCTAGCTCTAAGCGGCCCCCGAAGCACTCGCAGCCGCAAAACCAATCCCGAGGGTTCCAACGGAACCGACCCTCGACCCAATGCCCGATTTGTGGCGGCCCCCACGGCCCTCAACAATGTGACCATCGTGAGGGCCGGTGCTACAAATGCGGACAGCCGGGCCATATGCGGTACAATTGCCCGATGGACGATAGCCGAGCACCGTCGTCGGCGTCGGCGTTTGCGCCACCGAGGCAGCTTGCGGGCATTCCACCCGCGGCGATGTCGGCAGGCCGTGCACAGCCGCCGAGACAATTGGAGGGCCAGCGGCCAACACCCAGTGGACGAGTATTCGCCTCTCAAGTGGAGGAGCCTGCTACCCAGGAGGACGTCGTGGCAGGTATTGTGTTAATTAAAGGCATTCGATGTAGAGCTTTGTTTGATACTGGTGCATCGCATTCATTCATTGCTCGATCATTTGCCATTGCACATGGAATAAAAATCATAGATGCCACACACGCAAGAACGGTGCAAGTACCTGAACACACTTTTTGCGTACATCACGCGTGTGTAGATTGCCCCGTGAGGGTTGAAAATTGGATCATGCCAGCTGATTTGCTGGTATTAAATCGAATGAGTGAGTATGATTTGATCCTAGGAATGGATTGGCTCTCTAAGTATCATGCTACTATCGATTGTGAGAGCCGGATAGTGAAGTTTAAAGAACCCGGACACGAAGAGTTTGTGTACCGTGGGTGTAAGAGTTCGCTCTTTGCTTCAATGGTGTCCACGTCGCAAGCAAGAAAGCTCATTGCTAGTGGTTGCATTGCCTACCTGGCGACGGTAGTGGATGACCGTAAGGAAGTGTTGGGGCTCGAGGACATTCCTATAGTCCAAGAGTTCCCGGATGTGTTTCCGACGGAGTTGCCCGGAATGCCACCGAATCGGGAAATAGAATTTGTGGTAGATTTGCTCCCGGGTACGGCGCCGATCTCTAAGGCCCCGTACAGGATGGCACCCGCGGAACTGAAGGAGTTGAAAGCACAATTGCAAGATTTAATGGACAAGGGTTTCGTAAAGCCAAGTGTGTCACCTTGGGGAGCCCATGTTCTATTTGTGAGGAAAAAGGACGGTTCGCTGCGGTTGTGTGTGGATTACCGCGAGTTGAACAAAGTGACTGTCAAGAATAAGTACCCGTTACCCCGAATTGATGACTTGTTCGATCAGTTGCAAGGGTCTCGGGTGTACTCAAAGATTGATTTGCAATCCGGTTATCACCAATTAAAGATCAAACCAGAGGATGTGCATAAGACCGCGTTTAGGACGCGGTATGGACATTATGAATTCACGGTTATGCCTTTTGGGCTTACCAATGCCCCGGCAGCGTTCATGGATTTAATGAACCGTGTGTTCAAACCACTATTGGATCAATTTGTGGTTGTGTTCATAGATGATATTCTTGTCTACTCTCGGAGTGAAGAGGAACATAGGGAGCACCTAAGGATTGTGCTTCAAGTTCTTCGAGAGAACAAGTTGTTCGCCAAATTGAAAAAGTGCGAATTTTGGATCCGTGAGGTCGCTTTCTTGGGTCACGTAATTTCCGCAGGAGGAGTAGCTGTGGACCCTATGAAAGTAGAGGCAGTCAAGGATTGGCCTCGCCCGACCAATGTCACGAAAGTACGAAGCTTTTTGGGTCTTGCGGGGTACTATCGGCGGTTCGTGGAGGGATTTTCAAAAATCTCCGGTCCACTAACGCGTCTTACCCGCAAGGGAGCCAAATATATTTGGAGCGAGGAATGCGACCAAAGCTTTAAGGAGCTAAAGGAAAGGTTGACTTCGGCTCCGGTACTCGCCTTGCCGATTGCGGGGGAGGGTTATGTGGTGTATAGTGATGCATCACGTCGTGGTCTTGGGTGTGTGCTTATGCAACGAGGACAAGTAATAGCATATGCCTCTCGACAGCTGAAGAGCTATGAGCAGAATTACCCCACCCACGACTTAGAGCTTGCGGCGGTGGTTTTCGCACTCAAGTTGTGGAGACACTACTTATACGGGGAGCATTGTGAGGTTTACACGGATCACAAAAGTTTAAAGTATTTATTCACTCAGAAGGAGTTGAACTTGAGGCAGCGGAGGTGGTTGGAGTTGATAAAAGATTACGACTTGACCATCTTGTACCACCCCGGTAGAGCCAATGTGGTGGCCGATGCGCTCAGTAGGAAATTCGTGGAGAACTTCGCGATTGAGATGACGGGACAAATGCCGTTAATCAAGGAAATGGGCCGATTTGACTTGGAGATCATGGCCCCGGGCGTCCCCGCTAAACTTATGAGTCTCGAGGTGTGGCCGACCCTGTTGGAGCAAATAAAGAAAAAGCAATCCGGTGATCCGGAGCTCCAAAAGGTGCGGGGTACTATCGAGAGCGGGCGCACCGGTGATTATCATGTAGATTCGATGGGCGCAATTCGATTTCGAAATCGATTGTGCGTGCCGAAAGTTGAGGACATTCGTAGGGAAATCTTGAAAGAAGCTCACACTTCTCCCTATGCGATTCACCCGGGCGGCACCAAAATGTATAAGGACCTCAAAGTGCATTATTGGTGGCCGGGGATGAAACTTGATGTGGGACGCTTTGTGGCACAATGCTTAGTATGCCAACAAGTAAAGGCCGAGCGTCGCTTTCCCGGCGGGAAAATTGCAAGGATTGCCCATTCCAGTTTGGAAGTGGGAAAATATCGCGATGGATTTTGTTGTGGGCTTACCTCGATCGCTAGGTGGCCACGATGCGATATGGGTGGTGGTGGATCGTTTGTCAAAGTCGGCACACTTTTTGCCAATCCACACCACTTGGTCGGGAGACAAGTTAGCCCAAGTCTACCTGGACGAGATTGTGCGGTTGCACGGGGTTCCGACCTTGATAGTTTCAGATCGAGATCCCCGTTTCACATCGCATTTTTGGAAAAGCTTGCAAGAAGCTTTGGGTACACGGCTCGATTTCAGTTCAGCATTTCATCCTCAAACGACGGTCAATCGGAAAGGACAATTCAGATTTTGGAGAATATGCTACGAGCGTGTGTGTTGGACTTCAAAGGAGCGTGGCCTACTCATTTGCCAATGGCTGAATTTGCTTACAATAATAGCTATCAAGCTAGCATCGGTATGGCACCTTTTGAGGTTTTGTATGGAAGAAAATGCCGCTCTCCTATTCATTGGAGTGAAGTCGGCGAGAGAAGGGTCTTAGGACCGGACGTGTTGCGTGAAGCGGAGGAAAAGGTCTGCTTGGCACGCGAACGCTTATCGACGGCGCAATCTAGACAAAAGAGTTATGCGGATCGACGTCGACGAGATTTGGAGTTCGCGGTAGGAGACCGCGTCTTCTTGAAGGTCTCACCCATGAGAGGGGTGAAGCGATTTGGTGTGCGGGGTAAGTTGAGTCCCCGTTACATTGGACCTTATGAGGTTTTGGAACGTGTGGGATCCGTGGCATATCGGCTAGCCTTGCCGCCGAAACTTGCGGGGATACACAATGTGTTTCATGTATCGACCCTCCGCAAGTATGTGTACGATCCGGCGCACGTCCTCGAGTATGTGCCTATAGAGCTCCATGAGGATATGACTTATGAGGAGTTTTCCTTGTGTATCATGGATCGCGAGGTGAAAAGTTTGAGGAACCGTGAAATTCCTTATGTAAAGGTACAATGGACGAATCACGGTGAGCGCGAGGCTACATGGGAATTGGAAAGCTCGATGAAAGAGCGGTTTCCTTACCTCTTCGCTGAGTCCAGCTGAGGTATGATTTTTGTTTCGCGGCCGAAACTCTCTTTAAGGGGGGTGGAATGTAGTACACTGAATTTCAGTGCATCGTACTGAACTTCTACAAATTGTAGAGTTCTAGTGAGAAAATGGCATAAGAGGCTATATGTGAGGCTTTGGCCAAGTTCGGGACTTGTGCGAAGTGTTTTCGGCGCAAAAGAGGCGTGAAAACGGACTTCGATAAGTTAAAACTGCAGAATTGGTAAAGTCTGCACTGGATTCCGGTATGTGAACTCTAATACCGGAATTGGAGCTTGGTATACCGGTATGTGAAATGGTATACCGGAATGCCGTGTTGAAACCGAGAAACCTAGCTCTCGGGTTTGTGGAATTTTTCGGGGTATACCGGTATGTGAAAATGGCATATCGGTATACTGTGTGCGAAACAGTGAAAGCAGCTCTCGGTTCTGCGGAATCCCTGAGGTATACCGGAATAAACACCCGTATACCGGTATGCAAATGGGCATACCGGTATACAATGCCAGAGTGGGCTGAGTGTTGTGTTGTGTGTGGAGAGGGGCATTTTGGTCTTTTCACATACGTGGGGGTATTTGAGAGGCTGGGAACACTCCCCTTTCACAGAGTTCTTCTTCCCCACTACTCCTCTCCCTCTCCTCTCACTTTCTCTCTCTAGAGATCTCTCCAAAAGCTTGGAGAAGTGGTGGATTGATCTTGGAAAAGACTTCCAAAGGAGAAAAGAAGCTTCTTGGTGCAAGAAGAAGCTTGGGGATTTCGTGATTAAGGTTAGTACCTCACGTTTTGGGTTCAAACCTTGGATTTAATCCTTTGAAATGAGGTTTTTGGGAACCCTTGGCAACCTAAAAACCACAAATGGTGGGTGTTTGGCCATGAAATCTAGGGTTTGGCTTGCATGCATGCAAACCCTAGGTAGAATGAGGGTTTTTGCAATGTGAGGTTCTAAAAATATTTGGACCTTCGATAATTGCAATTGAGGCATAGGAAATCATGTTAGAACACTTGATTTCCCATATTGAGATGGATTTAGGGTTCGTAATGAGTAACGAACCGTTTTTCTTGTAGAAGCTTGGGTTGAAGCAAGAACTCTAAGCTTGGACACTTAGGAGCTTAAAGAATACAAGGATTTGAAAGCTCTTGAGGTGGGTTTGTGTTTACCGAAGTGATTAGGTCACTTCCATGTCTAGGGTAATTATCCATTTAAAAATAAAATGGTATGTGTTGAGAACCCTAGCATTTTGCATGTTGGCAAAGGTAAAATCATGATAGGTAGAACAATGAAATCCTATTGCATGATGGATATTTCAAGTACAATTCAATTATTTATACTTGTTGCATGGTTGCATGTACGATTAAACCTAGTGTTATTGAACATAGGTTGGACATGTGAGTATTTAACCTAGTGTCATTGAACATAGGTTGGACATGTGAGTATTTAACCTAGTGTCATCGAACATAGGTTGGACATGTGAGTATTGAACCTAGTGTTATTGAACATAGGTGAGGCATAGTGACTTGAACCTAAGATCATAAGAATTAGGTTGGCAAGTAATGTGAATGATTGGGATGTGCGACGATTTTGCTATCCCGGGTATGCGACGATTTCGCTACCTATGCCATGAGTTGGCGGTGATGATTGGGATGTGCGACGATTTTGCTATCCCGGGTATGCGACGATTTCGCTACCTATGCCATGAGTTGGCGGTGATGATTGGGATGTGCGACGATTTTGCTATCCCGGGTATGCGACGATTTCGCTACCTATGCCAAGAGTTGGCGGTGATGATTGGGATGTGCGACGATTTTGCTATCCCGAGTGTGCGACGATTTCGCTACTCGAATTGGAGGTGACGATTTCACTCCTTAAATGTTGGAACTAATATGGTGAGACGGCGATTCCGAAACCATAAGTAAATGACAAGTAAAAGAACTTAGTCAATGTGAGACATAGGATGAACCTAGGAGAGAATGATAAATTATATTTCATTTGGTTGCATCCTTTATGTTTATTTACTAAGCATGTAAATAATTGTTGCATAGTTATATATGATCTAACTTATGCATATGGTGTTTCTTTGGACCTGGTGGGTCGAGCTTCTCTCTTGGGTGGCCTTACCCACTGGGAACTATGTTTATAGTTCTCACCCCACATTTTCCAGGTCCTTCCGCGAGTGAGGCGGCGGAGAGAGGCAAGGGTTTGGCTCTTTAGATAGCGGCCCTTCCATTTTGGTGATGCATAGAGTTGTACCCCTACTTTGGACTATGATAGCATAGGGGATTTTCATTCTTGTCTGAATGTTGTATATTCCATAGTTTTGGAACATGATGTATGGAATGAAAGTGAAAGAAAAGAAAAATTTGGACATGTATATTGTGCCTTGTGATGTAATAGAAGTAGAACTTCTTTATGTTGATGCTTTCCTTGTGCAACTCTTGTACTCCGTTCCTAGTTGGGACATTGTGGATAAGCTTGTGTTGTGACGCCTTGGGCGGGTAGAAAGGACTCTATCCGTTCGGCGGGTCTGGGGCATGCGCCCGTGAGGTTATCCTTTCCACCTAGTTGGTGTTAAAGGGCCGGCGGGGCGTGACAGTATTTGAGAGGTTTGTGACCCTTTTCCATGGCTAGATTCGTTGGAATTCCAGAATTCATGCTAGAAGTGTTATTTGCTTAGTTGCTGGAATTTCTGGATGCATGTGCAGGAGGGTCCAGAAGTTGGTCCGAATCAGTGTGAGGACTTTTTGGACATCGAGTCGAGCTCCGTTTTGGCTGAAATTTGGAGGGTTTGTTCTTGAGCCCCTGCTGGTGAGTTGGGCAAAGTTTCACTGCATTTGGACTTAAGATTTAGATTTTATCGCATGTTGAATCCATGTTGGTCGTGCTGCCAGGCTGCAGTTCTGGGCTGATGTTCTGGACGCCTAGAACTTGAGCAGGTGGGTCCGAATCTTGAGTTGGCGGTTTTGAACTCGATTTCAGCCGGTGTTGTTTGGAGGCCTTCCACTCGACTCCTAGCCTTTGTTGGATAGCGTTTGAGGTGGGTTAATGTTACCGAAATCGCCGGATTTCCTCCTAAGTTGTAGAGAGTGCAGCATGCTGTTTTATTATCTGTTTGATCATGTTAGTAGCTCGAATTCATGAATTTGCATGTGATTAGATGAAATCTGAATTTGGAGCATAAATTGATAGTTTATAGACATACTTTACATGCTGAACTGGGAATTGACTTAGGAAAAAATTCGTGAACCTACAACCGTCACTTTTCGAACTATTATCAGATTTAGCTCTAGAAGCCGTTTCTGTACTTGTATCACCGCTGTTAGTGCGAGGTGGATACTTAGTTTGTTGTAGGACGAGTTTACGCTTGTGCTGGGATGCCGAGCTTGTATTTACAGCAGGGTTAGGCTGTTTTGTATTACCGGGTGCCGTCGGGGTTGACGGTGGATCCAGACTCTTGTTTTAGCTTCTGTTTGTGCTGAGGGCACGTGAGTTTGGAGTCTTTGACCCATTTTGACCCCTTTCCATTTGATTATAGCCTGCCGGAGCCTATTTGTGCTCGACAGAGATACGCGTACTAACTCGGTTGGGTAGCTCCCCCGAGTGCCGCTCCGGAGTGAGGCCTCTCTTGCGTTGATGTCGCTGCAGATTAGTTGGATCTGATTTTGGACCGGCTACCCTTTTTGGTAGTGTGTGGTGTGGCTAGGTAGTTGGCTGGACGAGCCTGTTTGGGCGGTTCCGTTAGATTGGGTCAGGGGTGACATTTTACTTTGGTGATGCTTACTTGAGAGTTGACTTGGATAGTGGCAGGGTAGTGGCATTATAGCTGTAGAGTTTATTCCAGCTTACTTTGTTGTTCTTTACCTACCAGCTATACTGTTAGTCTCGTAGACTTAGTGGGTGGACCGTTGAGGTCGGTATTGGTACCCACTGAGGACTACTTCTTTTGATAGTAGTTCTCACACCCATTGTTGCCACCTTTTTCTTGCAGAGTCTTCGTCTGTTGCGGCTGCTGCTCTTGTTCCTGCGGATCGAGGTAAGGGAGTCGCAAGCTAGATCCCTATCTGTCCCTGTTGTTCCTAGAGGAGGACCCTACTGGAGATAGTCTCTTTTGAGTTGAGCCATGTACATATACTATGGATTTGATCCTATTTTGGTTTTGGAGGGACTGTTGTATTTTTAATTCTATATGTACAGGTGGCTTTGGTTCTTTTAGTATGTTTTTATTTTCGCTCTATATCTCTTGTAGTTGCTTGTATGCTTGTTTACAGGTTAGCTATCGCTTCGTATACATAGAAAATTCTATGTATACGGCGGATCTGTTGGCGAGCCCGGGAAAACGAGTAATCCGGGGCGTGACAGTTGCACCCTACGTTAGATGCCACACTTATTTCACTTATATTCAAAGGTTCGCATGATGCTGAACATGTACATGATATATGCTTTACTCTTAACTAAGAAAAAGGTTAGAAACTTTATTTTTCTTGGTCAAATGCTCTTAAGCCCTCTGGGCCTACTAGATCTTCTAGCATGCAAACTAAATATACTTTAGTCTATTTTTTTACCATAAATACATGCAAATAAACAAAGGAGATTTTAGATAAAGTGGAGATCAAACTCATTTCGGTGATATTCCCCATCTTTACTTGGATCTTCCCTAAGAGATACTTCTAGATTTCTTTTAAGCACCAAGAAAATTCTAAAAAAAAGTTATAACCAAGTTAGAACCATAAAATCCCTCATTTGGGAAAACCCCTAAAAATAAATCCTAAAAATTCTAACTCACCTCACCTCCTCCTAAAAAGAGAAAGATGGGTTGAGAGGATTGCCTTCTCCCTCTTAGAGCTTTCTCCAAGTATTTTTCATCTCCTTCAAGCCTCCAAAGAGATGGATCTACAAGATCCAACATTGGTTTGAGCTAGGGTTCCGCTCATTTTAGAGAGAGTAAAAGAAGAGAGAGTGAAAGAGGAAATAAGGTTAGGGGTAGGGGTTGGCTGTGAAAAGGGTTTATATAGAAGTGCTACATTTGCACTTAAACCCCCCAATATTTTTTATTGCAAATAAACGAGACACAGCCTCTTTACCAGGTTTTGGGTGCCCGAAGGCTACGTAAGTAACAGTGTATGGAGCATGACATGGATGCTCACCCAGTCCGCCTGAAACACATTTCGGGTGCCCGTAGGGGAGACCGGGCGCTCGCTTATTTAACAAGTCGCATGATCGGTCCTCTCATTGGAGAGTCATCTAGATGCCCGTGGGGGACTGTCCGAAAGATGTTCTGGGCGCCCATAGGGACATTCGGACGCCCGAATGTTTAATCCCTCGCGCACTCGAGCTCTCTGGTAGATTGTCCGGAAAGGGGTTCAGATGCCCTCAAGAACCCTTCAAAACTATTTTGGGCGCCCATAATATCATCTGGTCACTCGAAAGTTTATTCGTTGGCAAACCAAATTCTCATGTTGAGCGTCCGCTTGGTCTGGGAGCTCTGTCGAGCCGTCGAAAACTATTCCGGGCGCCTAAAACCCTATTCTGAGCGTCCCAAAATCTGGAACTTCAGATTCCACTTCTTTCGGAACTCAGTTTCGATCTGAATTGATTTCACTTCGATCCAAACTTAGTCTAGACATCTCCAAACCCATTTTAAATCATGTCTACCGTGACTATACTCTGCACTTTGCTAATTTAGTCAAAATTCGGTACATTATACATGCACCTTAGGTAAGTCTTGAGGCATGCCCATCAATTTTCGAGTGGTAAGCAGTGCTCATGTGTAATTTGGTTTCCATAGATTTAAACATCTATTTCTAGAACTGGCTAGTGAACACCCGATCCCTATCTGTCACTATTATTTTGGGGCAACAGTGTAGCTTATATACAGTATCCATAAAAGCCTTTGCTACTTTCGCGGCAGTGAAAGGATGTTTTGGTGGAATAAAGTGTGCATACTTGGACAACCTATCTACTGCCACCATTATAATATCTTTTCCTCCTGATTTTGGTAATGACTCTACAAAATCCATGCTAATATCTTCCAACGTGTGTTCAGGCATGGGTAGTGGTTGGAGTAGACCCGAGTAGATGATTCTCTGTCTTGTTTTGAGCGCATATTGCACAGTTTTTTACGAAACCCTTCATATCTTTTTTCATACTCGGCCAATAGAAGTTGTTGGCATAGTGACCCTAATCTACTATTATATTTTGATGATTATAGATAATAATGAGTTTGGAACTCATATTTTACCTTGAATTATTGTATTTAGAGAACTCTCAAATTGGAAAGAACTCAAGGAGGTCAAATCCAAAGAATAAGAGCTTCAAGTATTGATGCTATCTATGCTTCCAAGGTCAAAAGACCTTTATTTGATCCTTTAGTGCTTAAATGCATTTTGATTCACTTATATTTGGAGTTGAGATATATAGAACTAAAATTGAGTATTTTGACTACCTAAAAGCACGCATGGACCAAAATGTTAGATGACCTAATATGTACTAAAAGAGAATGCCAAAACCCTATTTATCAAAATCCAAAGGCATAAAAGCTCTTTAAAATCAAATTTTAGCTAAAATTTAAGTTTCGGGCTCTAGACTGGGCGCCTGGAAGTGCAGTTGGGAGAGCTCGAAACATAATTAACTTATGGACTCTAGAAATTGGGCGTCCAGACTGCATGGAGTGCATTCGGATGTGGTTTCGGATGCCCGGATGTTCTTTTGGAGGTCCGAAAGATAATTGAGTTTTAGACTCGGCAATTTTGGCGTTCGATTACCTTCGGAGCATCCGAAAGAGGTTCTAGGCACCCGCAAGTTGTTCTAAGTGCTCGAATCTTTGGAATTTGAGTTTGAATTTACTGGTTACGTGTTTTGGTTCTCTATTTTGAAGCGAATCATGACTTCGACAGTTTTGGATGCCCGAAATCTATTCCAGGCACCTGAAATTCAAAAGATTGCGTCTTGTTGCTTCTGTGCATAGCAGTTGGAGATTTTGGCGGCAGATTTGGGCATTTGAAAGTAGTTTTGAGTGCCCGAAACTACTTTGACTTTGCTGAAGAGATCTATTGGAGCAAAATCATTATAAAAGTAGGCGCCTGGAAGTTGTTTCGGGCGCCTGATTTGCTAAAACATAGTAACGGGCAGATTTTCTAATTTTGGCTAGGCTTAAGTGTTTAGATTGCATATAGCTGAGCTTGTAATTGCTGTAATTCAATACTCTTAGCTCTCTACTCTCTCTCTCTCTCAGTTGAGTAAACTTTGTAATGAGATAAAATTTGTAAAAGAGAGGAAAATGATTGTAATTGTGATATCTTCTTGTAAGAAGAATATCTTGATGTAAAAGGCTTGTTGCTTGCTCACAAAATCATCTTCTAGTGGAGATCCAACGCTCTCTTGTGTTGAGAAGTTGGCGGGGACGTCGGCAAAGTGCCGAACCTTGAAACAAATCTATCGTGTGCTTCTTAAGTTTGCTTTTCTCTAACTCTACTCATCGTTCTTTGCTTGTGAGTTTATTGGTTTGATATTTTTGCATTTTTATTTTAGAAACCTAATTCACCCCCTCTTAGGTTGCCATTTTGGTCCTCGAAAGTGTTGTTTTAGTCTCTGATAGGAATGTTGTATCCCTGAGTGTCCTATCACAGCCGAATACTACTCGAGTATTCTGTCCCTTAAGTTCCAATCTTTTCAATACACAACCTTCCCATCTACCTTAAGATCCCTTGGCCATAAGCATAGTGCTCATGGGCTGCTGGTTGTAGAGTCAACTCAACCAAAAGTTTTTATAATGTTCATCTTCCTTGTATCTCTCTGCTATCTCAGTTGCCCATGCTAGTATTACAGCTGAAATGGCTAAGGTGTTATCCTCGTCCAAGTCTTTTCTAGATAAATTCTCCTTTCCCTTCCTATATACTATGGTATAATCAACGCTCATTAATTTCATCATCCCTTTTTGCTACATGGGTGTTGTTATTCTTTGCTCCAGCAAGTGTTTGAGACTCTCATGGTTAATCTTAAAGATGAAGCTTCTGGTACTCAAATAATGTCTCCACTTTTGTGTTGCCATTAAGATGGCTAGGAATTCCTTTTCATAGATAGATAGCCCTAGGTTTTTTCCTTGTATAGCTTTAATTAGAAAGGCAATGAGTCTTCCCTCCTGGGACAGAATAGCTTCAATACCCATACCATTGGCATCCACCTCCAGAGTGAATGGTTTACTGAAATAGGGTAGGGCCAAGACAGGTGCAGCGCTTCGTTAGTAACTCAGTCAATGGCCTACTTATTCCACCATACCCCTTTATGAACTTCCTATAGTATCCACTCAACCCCAAGAAGTCCTTCAACCCCTCCACAGATTTAGGCACTGGCCAATTAAGCATTGCCTCAACCTTAGAAGGATCAGTCACAACTCATTTTATAATAATATGTCTCAAATATTCCACTTTCCTTGTTCAAAAGTACACTTACTTTTTTTTTGCAAACAACTTATTTTTCCTTAGTTCCTTCAAGACCTGTCTTAAGTGTAAAACATGCTCTCCTAAACCTTTACTATATACTAAGATATCATCAAAGAACACCAATAAAATTTTTCTCAAATAAAGGGCAAAAATTGTACTCATTATTACTTGACAAGTAGCTAAAGCTTTGGTCAAGCCAAATGGCATTACTTTAAACTCGTTGTGCTCCTGATGTGACCTGAATGCAGTCTTGTATATGTCCTCTGTTCGGACTCTAATTTGGTGGTACCCTGCCGTGAGGTCTAGCTTGGAGAAAAGTGTGAAACCCTCCGAGTTCATCTAACAGGTCATCTATGATAGGTATTGGGAATTTATCTTTAATAGTCAACTTATTCAATTGCCTGCAGTCCACAAACATTCTCCAGGTACCATCTTTTTTTTAACTAGTAGTACTGGTGATACAAAAGGGCTATTACTGGGTTGTATTATTGATGATTCCGACATCTCTTTTACTTGCTTTTCTATCTCTCCTTTTTGTTCATAGGAGTGCCTATAAGGTCTGGATGTTCACAGGTGTTGCCCCTTGTTGTAATGGAATCCTATGGTCTTGTATCTTTTGTGGGGACAACTCCTTTGGTTCCATGAAGATGTCGGAATACTGGTCTAGGACTTGTAGCAGCTCAGGTTGCAATCCTTGGTCTTCACCCTCTCCCCTTACCAACATACAGTGACCAAATATGCAGCATTCCCCTTGTAGGGCCTCTTGATACCATTGATTTGCTGAAATTAATTTCAGTTTAGCTCTCTCATTTATTCCCTTAAGCACTAATGGCTAACCATCCTTGTTAATGGTGATTGAGTTTTTTTTGAAAATCAAGTATGATCTTACCATAAGACTTGAGCCAATTAATATCCAATACTATACTAGATGCATCCAACCTAATTACTATTAAATCTGCTTTGAAAATTTCACCCTGTATTATCAAAAAAAATTGGGGTATTTCAGCTTACTCAACACCTTATGTCCATTGGTTATAGTTACTATCAGGGGTGGAGCATTAAACAGTCGGGCCTTGACCTCTTTTGCAATCTGAATGTCAATAAAGCTATGGGTACTGCTAGTATCCACCAGTATAGTTAATGTTGTGTTTTTGGCTTCTCCTTGTATTTTAATGGTATCTTGTTGCTTTTTCCTACTTAAGGCATGTACAGATACTCCAATTTCATGCACTACTTCCACTGTTATCTCATTTCCCTCATCTTCCTCCACTATTGCCTTCTCTTGTAGGCAACTTTCATCATACACTTCCACCACCTACTCTGTCCTTCGGATAGTATTAAGTGACTTATTAGAGCAGACATGCCCAGGGTGGTATCTTTCACCACACCTAAAGCACTAAACCTAGCTACTCTCCTTTTCCCTGCCAATTGCCTGCTACTTTGGTGCTGATTAGGAGAGTTTTTCTGTTGATCTTGTTACTGGGGTCTGGTGAGTTCCATTGGTTTAGTAATATTACTCACAGTGATGCTTTGGGCTGGAATGAAATTGGTACTGTCCAACTGGAAAATTAGAGCTGATACTACTTCTTCTCTACATCACAGTCAGGGCCCTCTCATGCAGCTTAGCTTGCTCATAGGCTTCATCCAATGTGTTTGGATCCGCAATATCCATGAAAGGTATGAGTTCCTCCTTCAACCCATTGATATAACAAGAGATAAAGTACTCATCAGTTAGGTAGGAATTGTAATACAATAACTGTGATCTCAACTTCTCAAATCATTTCTGATAGTTTTTCATTGTTCCAATTTGTCTTAAGTTGCTGAATTCTCTTATCAAATACCTCTCACCAACTTGAGCAAACATTCTACAGATGTCTTCAGCAAAATCATCCCAGGTAACCTCTTGCCTGTTGATAAAATAACCTTGCTTCCAAGTCTTTGCTCTTCCCACAAGATGAACAGTGGATATACCTAACCAATTTAGTAGTGGGATATAGTATATATCAAAATATTGTTCACAGTTTCTAACCAGGCTCTTGGATCATCTCCATTAATGACTGGGAAGTCCAACTTGGGGTAGGGTACATGTTGTGGTTGATGATGGTTTCTTGTTCTCCACTGTGGTATCCTCCTTTTCTGTTTCCTATGGCCTATGTGGGGGTGGTAGTATCCTTTTATCTTTATCTTCTCTAATTGCAAATGTGGAATGGCTACCTCCAGGAGTAGTATGGTTCTAGATTTTAGCTCTATGTGAGACTGAGTGGTTTTTGTGAGCTACACCAGATGAAGTTGGCTGCCCTGCTAAGAGTATGAGTAGTTCGTCATGCCTGATAGCACAATCTTTTAAAACTGACTCATGCTCCTGGTTGCTTCAATCTGCAGGGCCTGATAGTGCTTCTGCTTAAAATCTTCTAAAATCTGAGTGGTTAACCCTTCTACCTTTTTTCTCACACTTTGTAGTTAACTTTTGCAATCTCTCCTCCAACGAGTTTACATGTTCACTCAAATCCTTGAGTCTGGTGCTCTTAACTATCTTAGTGTTCATAGAGGTAAACTTTAATCTATTTTGGCTTTTCTTTCCAATTTTTTCTAATGTTAGTTCTATACTGGCAACTTCTTGTCTTTTTTTGTTGTTGGGTTTACACTTATCTACCGCACCTCTGATTCTGTTCAAATTTAGTTTCTCTCTGATTCTATGAACTACAATAACTATGGGGGAGCTATGATGCTAATTGAGGCCTGACGACAGTTTCTTTCAATGGAACAGTAACCATGGATTCAACCCCCAATACATTCCACTCAACAGCAATGAATTCGAAGACAATTATTCTGAAATAAAAAGTTTTTAGGGAGAGTTGAGCTTGTTACCTAATGCTTTCCTAGATCTGGTGAATTGCTCCTTGTAGGATCAGATATCACTCGTATTAGTGTTGGGTAGATGAGATTGCAGCACTTTCCCTGAGATCAAGAATTGCTCTGATACAATTTGTTACGACCCGACTCGCCGCAACCCTCTGATGACGAGAACTTGCTGAGGCGAGGATAGCACACGGGGATGATGAATTCACCAATTGAGCTTGTTTGCACCTTCCTCAGAAGCTCCTTACGTGGAGGGAATGGGAAAATCGAGAGAAGCGCGGGGGAGGGGGGTTTTTTGTGGGGAGGGAGGGGGGAGAGAGAGAGAGAAAGAGAGAGAAGGGGTAGAGAGGAAGAAAAAGGAGGAATTTTGGGGAAAGATGCTATTTGTTATCAGGCTATTATTTTCGGTTACAACTGAGCTATTTATAGTCCTAATTGTGGATTGAATTGTAATTTCATACAAATGTGGAGTTAAAATGCAAATGTGCCAAAATGACTGGGCCTTAACTGAACTCAATTGATGTTGGGTTGGGCCGCTCGAAGGTTGGGGTTATTGCGTGGGTCTGGGCTGCCTTTCTAAAGCGTAGCGGTTTCGGATCTATTCGGGTCACGCTCTGGAATGGGGATCCACTTCCCTTCCTTCTTATATTGCTGAAGCTTCTCGATTCCCTTCCTTAACCCTTATTCCTTACCTCCTTGTTCCAATTGCTCGCCGCTCTAGATCCTTCCGGAGTCCAGTTGCTTCCTTCCCATCGCTCACCGTTCTAGATCCTTCCGGAGTCTTGCACCATCGCTGGAACCCGCCCGATCTCGATCCTTCACTCGACCACCAGAGAAGCTAAGTCCTAAACTTTCTCTTCCCCCGTTCCTTTTCTCTACTTCTCTACTACTTTCACTTCCCCCCCTAATCTTGTATATATTTTGTTACAGGTGTTACATCTGACAAATTACAAATCATCATCTAAATTTTAGCCAAATTATATTTCATTATCCGAACTGTAAACTTTCAGATTATCAAAAACCCATAGGAAAAAAAAACCGTCACGTAACAATCACATACCGACGGCACTAGACCAAGTGGTTATTTTGGAATCTCGTCAATATTTAGGTGACACTGAAACTCTTTTTCTGGAAAAGATTAGTGAATTATGGCATGAAGTTTGAAGCAAATTTGTCAAACCGAGAATAAAGTAAGAGATTGATGCCTTAAATATTAATTCTTAGATAATTTTTTTTGTTAGCACACCTTGCACCTAAACTCATGAACTCTGGTGCCTAGGTTTGCAAATATTTTTACAAAGATTTTATTCATAATATTTGTTTGAGAAAGCAAAATATGCATCAAAACTTCTTTTTGTACTATTGATTGGATTCGCGCTTCGCAGCGAAAATAAGTTAAATTTCATAATGTATTTTTATGATTTTATATATTTGAAATTGAGTAGATAGCTAATTTTACATATAAAGTAGCATATTTTTTAATAGTTATTCATGAAGTTCTGAGTTAAACCGGAAGGATCTTATTGGCTACTTAATTATCAAATAAAGAATTCTAATTCATTAATCTGCTTTGTATATATTTTTATATTTTATGTACCATCATATTTGTATATTTAAAATATTTTTATATTTAAAAACTTAAAATCAAAATCTAATTTGGTTGACATAATCTACAAATCTAAACATTTTATGTATGAAAATTTATAAATTATGAAAATATACTACCTAATAAATAGTTGCGTATGTAAATGATAATTATTTTTCAAGCATGTAAATTCAACAAATCCATTTTCAGAAATAAATACACAAACATATAAAAATACTATAAGAGTATTAAGGCAAATATGCAATATTAAGTGATTCAAGTAAATAGCTATTTTTTAATCTATAAATGTGAAATGTTTCTTTGATAGTTGTTAACATATTATTTTTGAGGGTTCCTCATATAAAAGTTGGGTAAGGTAAAACTAAATGTTACTAGACTTTGTAGGTGAGAAGTTACTCTTTAGGCTTATAAATATATGCATTACAGCATTTTTCAAGAATTTGATGCGATGTGCAATTTTGAAGTTGGTTTATGAAGGAACTGGCCAAGGGGTAACGGAGCATAACTCAAAAACCTCTCCACACATAAGCGCAGCGAAAAATTGGGATTTATGTAGAGGAAACTTGACGAAAATAATCAACAAAACAAGCACGAGAATAACAAAGCAATAAGAGATAAGAACATAAGAATTTACATGGTTCGACCAGCGGTGTGTTGACCTACGTCTACGGGTAAGACCTTCTTAATGCTTTTTTTGATTAATCCACGGCATAAAGTATAAGGAGTATATTGAATATAAGAAATCTCTTTCATAGGACTCTCCATGTTTTCTCTCTCCATTAAGATTTTACAATGAAACTCTACAACTTTAAACATGAATTACAAAATTTATAAAACTCCCAAATCCAAAACTAGTAGGAATAATCACCGCCTTGCATACGAGTCTCCCGTTCACTTATAGCCATCGATTTCTATTTAGAAACCCTTCACAAGATAATTTTGGACAATCCATAATCTTAAAGCACGAGATTAGATCAAGTTAGAGTTGGATCTAACTTAAAATGCTCATCACGACTCGAGGTTTCGAAATCTAATAGGTTGGTTCCGGAACCTAACACTTCTCAATGTGTCATATTTCGGAACCAGCCACTGAGTTCTGGAACTCAGCCTTTATACAACCATACCACCTTCCGGGTTCTACGGAACTTACCATAGGGTTCCGGAACCTAGCGTAGGTTCTGAAACTTAGCTTAGGTTCTAGAACTCCAATTTTGGGTTCCAGAATGTGACACCCCAGGAAGTCCTATATAAAAGATATAATAGGGCTAATCTCTCAAGCCGGCTTAAGCATTTTGGGTGGTGGCTAGGCCCAAGAGGTTGAGAGAGTTGAGCGTGCTAGGACGGGAGTAGTCCTAGGATGGGTGACCCCCTGGGAAGTTCGGGGCATCACACAGAACCTGCATCTAGTATGCAACCCATATTTCTTGACGATTGACCATAGAATCAATTTAAGATGTGGTTTCAACTCGATCCAATAATTTAGTTAGATTTTAATCTATCCTAAACTTTTCATTAAGTAGAACATTTAGAAGTTTAAATGATTTCATTATTCCTAGTTAGTTATTAGCACACAAAAAGAAATGATTCTTATTAGCATACAGAAAGAAATGATTTTAGTTGCTATTGTATTATGACAAATATGCCCAAATTAATAGAGCCTATACTAAGAGGACTTATGCGGGGAAGAATGAGGAAAAATTATCATTTGCCCCAAGTGTGTAAGCACATTTTAGACAACGCACTTTGAAAACTTTATGGTAAAGCTCTAAATCAAAATCTAATTTATTAGATATTATTATGATATTTAAAAGGTTTATACATTACAAGGAAAACCACTTGTAGAGGTGGTTGTAGGCAGTTGTATAAATGTGGTATTTTTGCACGTAGTCTAGAGGCAATCATCGCAACCGATTCATAGAGGTGGTTAAAACTGCCTCTACAGTTCGTAGAGATGGAGAGATGGTTAAAACCATCTCTAGAGAAACTAAAAATCACCTCTACCTCCGTATTTTTCTATGGATAAAACTTCAATGGTGAGCTCCCCAACAATGCCTCGTTAGGGAGCCCATCTGATGTCATGTGTTAATTTCGTCTCCATCCAATGGTTCGTTGGGTGTTTTTTATTACTAAAATCCAAAAAAACAATTTAAACCCTAGATAAGAGAATTGTAACCTTTGGATACATATAAAAGTGACACGTGGTGATGGATTGGGGCTGAGCTCCCCTACTCAAGTTTTTTCCTTTTTCTATAGTGATATTTTAAAAGTTAAAATATTTGGACACTAATTTTTTATGGCCAATTTGCATAAAAAATTCACCAGTTTTGAGATTTTGCAAAAGTAAGCCACTATTTTGGATTTTGCAGATTTGACCCTAATTTTTAGTAAACTGACTAAAATACCCTTATTCCTTTTTCTCTCTTATTTTCGCTCGTTTGTTTTTCTCCTTCCACTCCGGTTAGTCTATGTCCTCGTCGTTTCTTCCTCTCTTTCTCTTCCTGCTTCCTCTCCTTTCTCCTCCTCCCCCATCGCCCCCACATCGACGTCGCGCTCTCTCCTTTTTTTCGCTCATTTGTTTTTCTCCTTCCGCTCCGGTTCATCTCCCTCTTTGTTGTTTCTTCCCCTCCTCCTCCCGCTTCCTCTCCCTTCTCCTCCTCCTCCTCCTCCTCCGCCCCTACATCGACACCACGCTTCGCTCTCTTACCTCGCCCACACCTCTACCTACACCCACTAGGATATAGTATAGATCACAGAGGTGAGCTTGCGGCGGAGCGCATGCCCACGGATAGTGACGGTGACGGTGACGAGGATACCGAAAGATAGTGGAAAAGAAGAAGAAGAAAGAATAAAGATAAAAAAATAAAGAATTTTTTTTTCTTTTGTGAAAATCATCATGTGTTGTCGCTGCCGCAAGAAAAGCCAAGAACCAGAGAAGAAAAAAGAAGAAGATGAAGTTGCACTATTTGAGACGAAAGTTGCACTCTTTAAGACGAAAATTGCACTCTTTCAAGTGAAAATTATATTGTTTGAGACGAAAATTACACTCTTTGAGCGAAAGTTGCACTCTTTAAGCGAAATTATACTATTTGAGAAGAAAATTGCACTGTTTGAGACAAAACTTGCACTCTTTGAGCGAAAGTTATACTATTTGATAAGATAGTTGCACTTTTTGAGTGAAAGTTGGAGCATTTAAAACTATTTGAGATTAAGTTGCACCACATAAAATAGAAGTTGCACCGTTTGAGACTAAGTTGCACTGTTTGAGACTTACATCATTTAAAATAGGCTAAATTACAGAAAACCCTCTGTAAATATCCGTTTTTTCACCTTCCCCCCTGCCATTCAAAAACCTACACTTTGCCCTCTTAAAAAATAAAAAATATTCATAGGGAGGTACGGTGTGACAAAATGACCAAATTGCCCCTCATCTTGTTCATCTTCTCCCCAATCTTGCCATCTGTAGTCTCTCCTCGACTCCAACTTTGACTCCGTTTTCTCCACCTACTCCCCTGCTCCTCCAGCACCCTCACCGCCCCTCCATTTCGGTGACTGTAGGGAGGAGATCGAGGTGGGCATGGGCAGAAAGGTGTGGCGAGGGTGAGGGTGAGGCGGCGGAGGAGGGCGAGGGCGTGTGTGGGCACGTACAGAGGAGTGCGCGAGGGCGAGCCCGAGCCGGCGGAGTAGGGTGAGGCGGCGGAGGAGGGCGAGGGCATGTGTGGGCACGGACAGAGGAGTGCGCGAGGGCGAGCCCGAGCCGGCGGAGTAGGGCGAGGCGGCGCGGCCGAGGATCTCGGCGGCCGAGGATCTCGGTGAGGAAGGAGGAGGAAGATGAGGGTTTCGGGGGTATTTTGGGTATAAAAAATATGATATAAACGGAACACTGATGGCGGGGGCCGAAGTGAACATTTTTTATTTTTGAAGGGGGCAAAGTATAGGTTTTTGAATGATGGGGGGGAAGTGAAAAAATGGGTATTGACAGGGGGATTTTCTTTAATTTAGCCTTTAAAATATTTAAAACTAAGTGTGAAATAGTATAACTTATTCTCAAATAATTTTAAATGGTGTAATTTAGTCTACAAAAGTACAACTTCTATTTTATATTATGCAACTTAGTTTCAAATAGTTTTAAATGGTGCAACTTTCGTTCAAAAACTGTAATTTTCGTTTCAAACAGTGCAACTTTCACTCAAAGAGTGCAACCTTCGTCTCAAGCAGTGCAATTTTCGCTCAAAAAGGGCAAGTTTTGTCTCAAACAGTATAATTTTCTTATCAAGTTTAATTTTCTTCTCAAACAGTGCAACTTTCGCTTAGAGAGTGCAACTTTCGTTTCAAACAGTGCAATTTTCGCCTGGAAGAGTGTAATTTTTGTCTTAAAAAGTACAACTTTGATTTCAAACAGTGCAACTTCATCATCATCTTCTTTCTTCTCTGTTTCTTGGCTTTTCCTGTAGAAGCGACGACACATAATGATTTTCACGAGAGAAAAGAAATATTTTCTTTATTTTTTTCTTTTTATTCTTTCTTCTTCTTTGTTTTTCTACCCTTTACATCTTTTTTTGCTGTCGCGCTCTCTCCCTCTCCCTCGCCCTCTGCCACAGCCACCACCCCCGCCCCCGCCCGATGCGCTCTCCATCCCCGTCGTCCTTAAATCTTTTGGTATCCTCGTCGCCGTAGCCATCCGCGGCCATACGCTCCGTTGCAAACTCACCTCCGCGATCTGTACCATATCCGAGCCGGCGTAGGTAGAGGTGTGGGCGAGGTAAGAGAGCAGAGCATGGCGTCGATGTAGGGCAGTAGAGGAGGAGGAGGAGGAGGAGGAGGAGGAAAAGGAAAGGAAGAAACGACGAGGAGGGAGATTAACCGAAGCAGAAGGAGAAAAATGAACGAGCGAGAAAAAAAGGGAGAGAGCGCAGCATTGATGTGGGGGCAGTGGAGGAGGAGGAGGAGAAGGAAGAGGAAGCATGAGGAGAAGGAGAGGAAGAAATGGCGAGGATGGAGACGAACCGGAACGGAAGGAGAAAAACGAACGGGCAAAAAAAAAAGGAGAGAGAAAAAGAAATAAGGGTATTTTGATCCGTTTACTAAAAATTTGAGCCGAATCTGCAAAATCTAAAATAGTGGCCCACTTTTGTAAAATCTCAAAACTGGTGGATTTTTTATGCAAAAAGGCCATTTTTAACAAATCAAAATTGGCAGCTTTTTTTGCCACTAATTTGTGAAACTACTTGATCTTTAGATAATATATTTTTAAATTATAATATTATTTATATTCAACTCTTTATATATTATAACGCACACCTTTTAGTTTTTATTTTAAATTTTCGAATATCAATTTGTGTAGTACACTGAATTTCAGTGCATCGTACTGAACTTCCACAAATTGTAGAGTTCTAGTGAGAAAATAGCATAAGAGGCTATAAGTGAGGCTTTGGCCAAGTTCGGGACTGTGCGAAGTGTTTTCGGCGCAATTGAGGCGCGAAAATGGACTTCGAGAAGTTAAAAACTGCGAACTTGGGAAGTCTGCACTGGATTCCGGTATGTGAACTCCAATACCGGAATTGGAGCTTGGTATACCGGTATGTGAAATGGTATACCGGAATGCCGTGTTGAAACCGAGAAACCCAGCTCTCGGGTTTGAGGGATTTTTCGGGGTATACCGGTATGTGAAATGGTATACCGGTATACGATGGTCTAAACAGTGAACCTAGCTCTCGGGTTCTGCGGAATCCCTGAGGTATACCGGAATCAGCACCCGTATACCGGTATGCAAATGCACATACCGGTATACAATGACCAGATTTTTGGCTGGTTGTTGTGTTGTTTGTGGAGAGGGGCATTTTGGTCTTTTCACATGCGTGGGGGTATTAGAAAGGCTGAGAACACTTCCCTTTCACAGAGATCATCTTCTCCACTTCTCCTCTCCATCTCTCCCACTTTCTCTCTCTAGAGATCTCTCCAAAACTTGGAGAAAAGGTGGATTGATCTTGGAAAAAAGCTTCCAAAGGAGAAAAGAAGCTTCTTGGTGCAAGAAGGAGCTTGGGGATTTCGTGATTAAGGTTAGTACCTCACGTTTTGGGTTCAAACCTTGGATTTAATCCTTTGAAATGAGGTTTTTGGGAACCCTTGGCAACCTAAACCACAAATGGTGGGTGTTTGGCCATGAAATCTAGGGTTTGGCTTGCATGCATGCAAACCCTAGGTAGAATGAGGGCTCTTGCAATGTGAGGTACTAAAAATATTTGGACCTTCGATAATTGCAATTGAGGCTTAGGAAATCATGTTGGAACACTCGATTTCACATATTGAGTTGAATTTAGGGTTCGTAACGAGTAACGAACCGTTTTCTTGTAGAAGCTTGGGTTGAAGCAAGAACTCAAAGCTTGGACACTTAGGAGCTTGAATAATACAAGGATTTGAAAGCTCTTGAGGTGGGTTTGTGTTTACCGAAGTGATTAGGTCACTTCCATGTCTAGGGTAATTATCCATTTAAAAATAAAATGGTATGTGTTGAGAACCCTAGCATTTTGCATGTTAGCAAAGGTAAAATCATGATAGGTAGAACAATGAACTCCTATTGCATGATGGATATTTCAAGTACAATTCAATTATTTATACTTGTTGCATGGTTGCATGTGAGATTTAAACCTAGTGTTGTTGAACATAGGTTGGAACATGTGAGATTTAAACCTAGTGTCATTGAACATAGGTTGGAACGTGTGAGATTTAAACCTAGTGTCATTGAACATAGGTTGAACATGTGAGATTGAAACCTAGTGTCATTGAACATAGGTTGGACATGTGATTGGAACCTAGAGTCATGGAACCTAGGTTGGCAATGAGTAAGTAAGCCTAGTGTTATCAAACATAGGCGAGACTTAGTGACTTGAACCTAAGATCATGAGATTTAGGTTGGCAAGTAATGTGAAGAATGGGATGTGCGACGATTTTGCTATCCCGGGTATGCGACGATTTCGCTACCATGCCACGAGTTGGCGGTGCCGACATGGGATAGGCGACGATTTCGCGATCCCGGGTATGCGACGATTTCGCTACCGCGCCACGTGTTGGCGGTGTCGAGGGGGATGTGCGACGATTTTGCTATCCCGGGTATGCGACGATTTCGCTACCATGCCATATGATGGCGGTGTTGAGACGGGGTATGCGACGATTTCGCTATCCCGAGTATGCGACGATTTCGCTACTCGAACTAGGAGGTGACAAGCTCACTCCTTGAATGTTGGAACAAATATGGTGAGACGGCGATTCCGAAACCATAAGTAAACGACAAGTAAAAGAACTTGGTCATTGTGAGACATAGGATGAACCTAGGAGAGAATGATAGATTATATTTCATTTGGTTGCATCCTTTATGTTTATTTACTAAGCATGTAAATAATTGTTGCATAGTTATATATGATCTAACTTATGCATATGGTGTTTCATTGGACCTGGTGGGTCGAGCTTCTCTCTTGGGTGGCCTTACCCACTGGGAACTATGTTTATAGTTCTCACCCCACATTTTCCAGGTCCTTCCGCGAGTGAGGCGGCGGAGCGAGGCAAGGGTTTGGCTCTTTAGATAGCGGCCCTTCCATTTTGGTGATGCATAGAGTTGTACCCCTATTTTGGACTATGATAGCATAGGGTATTTTCATTCTTGTATGAATGTTGTATATTCCATAGTTTTGGAACATGATGTATGGAATGAAAGTGAAAGAAAAGAAAAATTTGGACATGTATATTGTGCCTTGTGATGTAATAGAAGTAGAACTTCTTTATGTTGATGCTTTCCTTGTGCAACTCTTGTACTCCGTTCCTAGTTGGAACATTGTGGATAAGCTTGTGTTGTGACGCCTTGGGCGGGTAGAAAGGACTCTATCCGTTCGGCGGGTCTGGGGCATGCGCCCGTGAGGTTATCCTTTCCACCTAGTTGGTGTTAAAGGGCCGGCGGGGCGTGACAATTTGTGCGGTATATAAAATAGTATACACCTAGTGCAGCCAAAATTTCTCGACAGAGGCCCCATTGCAATCGTGCATAGGCCGAGCCAGGGAGGAAGTCTACTGTGTCACTGGTGCATTCTAGACTTTTTCCGAGCCAGGAGTAGGTATGGACTGGTGCATTCTAAACTTTTTCCGTGCCAGGATAGGTACGGACTAGTACATTCTAGACGTTTTCCAAGCCAGGAGTAGGTATAGACTTGGATGGCAAAAATGTCAATAGTATTAGTTACGGGGAAGCCCTAAGGATCTATCTAGATACTATCAATACCTAGAGAGGGGTGAATAGGTATAACGGCCAAACCACAAATCTCGATGCAATAAGATAAGTGCGAAAATAAAAATAGCACACCGAAATTTACGTGGGAAAACTCCAACTAGGAGTAAAAAATCTACGGGACCAACACGCGATAACAATCCACTAAGAAATAAAAGATTACAAGGTAATTACCGGCTCCACGGACTCAACCTCTCCTTTATCTTCTTTGGATCTTGCGCTAACCACCGGGTTGTCCACGTCCCACGTTCGAATCCACGAACGCCACGTCCCAAATCCACGAAACGTTCAACTTCGAATCCACGAAGCCTTTATCACGCCGAATCCACGACGCCCACTCGAATCCACGAGCGCACTCCGTCCGGAGCAAAAACAATAAAGTCGATGATGATTTATTGCTTAGAATATTATTGAAAATCTGTGGGAATAATCTCTAAGCAATTCTCAAATTGATTCTAGAAGAACATTAAAGATCTAGGGCACCATGAATCAATTTGAGAGAAGTTTGATGTAGAAGATGAGAAAAACGGCTACCTACAAGCTTCTAGGATTTCTAAAAGGTATTCTATGATTAACCACGTTTTAGAGACACCCTCACATCTTATTTATAGGTTTAGAAACAATCTGAAATAGACTAGGATTGAAAACTGATTTTAAAAAAGTTTGGAATCAAACTAGGATTGCAAAACTGATTTTAAAAAGGTTTGGAAGCAATTAGAATCAAATTAGGATTGCAAAACTAATTTTAAGAAATCTTACCATCTTATTTATAGGTTTGGGAGACATTAGAATCAGAGTAGGATTGAAAAAGTATATTTTCGAAAAATCACGACGGGTCGGGGTCCGGACCTTGGATGCAGGGTCCGAACTCTGAAACTCTCCAGCGTTTCATAGTCCGGACCTCAGCCCTCAGGGTCCGGACTGTAGTATACTGAATTTCAGTGCATCGTACTGAACTTCTACAAATTGTAGAGTTCTAGTGAGAAAATGGCATAAGAGGCTATATGTGAGGCTTTGGCCAAGTTCGGGACTTTTGCGAAGTGTTTTCGGCGCAAAAGAGGCGTGAAAACGGACTTCGATAAGTTAAAACTGCAGAATTGGTAAAGTCTGCACTGGATTCCGGTATGTGAACTCTAATACCGGAATTGGAGCTTGGTATACCGGTATGTGAAATGGTATACCGGAATGTTGTGTTAAACCGAGAAACCCAGCTCTCGGGTTTGCAGAATTTTCTGAGGTATACCGGTATGAGAAATGGTATACCGGTATACAACGTGCGAAACAGTGACTCCAGCTCTCGGGTTCTGCGGAATCCCTGAGGTATACCGGAATCAGCACCCGTATACCGGTATGCAAATGCACATACCGGTATACAATGTCCAGATTTTGGTTGGTTGTTGTGTTGTTTGTGGAGAGGGGCATTTTGGTCTTTTCACATGCGTGGGGGTATTAGAAAGGCTGAGAACACTTCCCTTTCACAGAGATCATCTTCTCCACTTCTCCTCTCCATCTCTCCCACTTTCTCTCTCTAGAGATCTCTCCAAAACTTGGAGAAAAGGTGGATTGATCTTGGAAAAAGCTTTCAAAGGAGAAAAGAAGCTTCTTGGTGCAAGAAGGAGCTTGGGGATTTCGTGATTAAGGTTAGTACCTCACGTTTTGGGTTCAAACCTTGGATTTAATCCTTTGAAATGAGGTTTTTGGGAACCCTTGGCAACCTAAACCACAAATGGTGGGTGTTTGGCCATAAAATCTAGGGTTTGGCTTGCATGCATGCAAACCCTAGGTAGAATGAGGGCTTTTGCAATGTGAGGTTCTAAAAATATTTGGACCTTCGATAATTGCAATTGAGGCATAGGAAATCATGTTGGAGCACTTGATTTCATATATTGAGTTGATTTTAGGGTTCGTAACGTAACGAGTAACGAACCGTTTTCTTGTAGAAGCTTGGGTTGAAGCAAGAACTCTAGGCTTGGACACTTAGGAGCTTGAAGAATACCAAGATTTGAAAGCTCTTGAGGTGGGTTTGTGTTTACCGAAGTGATTAGGTCACTTCCATGTCTAGGGTAATTATCCATTTAAAAATAAAATGGTATGTGTTGAGAACCCTAGCATTTTGCATGTTGGCAAAGGTAAAATCATGATAGGTAGAACAATGAACTCCTATTGCATTATGGATATTTCAAGTACAATTCAACTATTTATACTTGTTGCATGGTTGCATGTGAGATTTAAACCTAGTGTTGTTGAACATAGGTTGGAACATGTGAGATTTAAACCTAGTGTTGTTGAACATAGGTTGGAACATGTGAGATTTAAACCTAGTGTCATTGAACATAGGTTGGAACATGTGAGATTGAAACCTAGTGTCATTGAACATAGGTTGGAACATGTGAGATTGAAACCTAGTGTCATTGAACATAGGTCGGACATGTGATTGGAACCTAGAGTCATGGAACCTAGGTTGGCAATGAGAAAGTAAGCCTAGTGTTATCAAACATAGGCGAGACTTAGTGACTTGAACCTAAGATCATGAGATTTAGGTTGGCAAGTAATGTGATGAATGGGATGTGCGACGATTTTGCTATCCCGGGTATGCGACGATTTCGCTACCATGCCACGAGTTGGCGGTGCCGACATGGGATAGGCGACGATTTCGCGATCCCGGGTATGCGACGATTTCGCTACCGCGCCACGAGTTGGCGGTGTCGAGGGGGATGTGCGACGATTTTGCTATCCCGGGTATGCGACGATTTCGCTACCATGCCATATGATGGCGGTGTTGAGACGGGGTATGCGACGATTTCGCTATCCCGAGTATGCGACGATTTCGCTACTCGAACTAGGAGGTGACAAGCTCACTCCTTGAATGTTGGAACAGATATGGTGAGACGGCGATTCCGAAACCATAAGTAAAAACGACAAGTAAAAGAACTTGGTCATTGTGAGACATAGGATGAACCTAGGAGAGAATGATAGATTATATTTCATTTGGTTGCATCCTTTATGTTTATTTACTAAGCATGTAAATAATTGTTGCATAGTTATATATGATCTAACTTATGCATATGGTGTTTCTTTGGACCTGGTGGGTCGAGCTTCTCTCTTGGGTGGCCTTACCCACTGGGAACTATGTTTATAGTTCTCACCCCACATTTTCCAGGTCCTTCCGCGAGTGAGGCGGCGGAGCGAGGCAAGGGTTTGGCTCTTTAGATAGCGGCCCTTCCATTTTGGTGATGCATAGAGTTGTACCCCTATTTTGGACTATGATAGCATAGGGGATTTTCATTCTTGTATGAATGTTGTATATTCCATAGTTTTGGAACATGATGTATGGAATGAAAGAGAAAGAAAAGAAAAATTTGGACATGTATATTGTGCCTTGTGATGTAATAGAAGTAGAACTTCTTTATGTTGATGCTTTCCTTGTGCAACTCTTGTACTCCGTTCCTAGTTGGAACATTGTGGATAAGCTTGTGTTGTGACGCCTTGGGCGGGTAGAAAGGACTCTATCCGTTCGGCGGGTCTGGGGCATGCGCCCGTGAGGTTATCCTTTCCACCTAGTTGGTGTTAAAGGGCCGGCGGGGCGTGACACGGACCCTCCCTACGTGACAGCCAGGGAGGCGTACGGGTTTCGAACCTCCCCTCAGGGTCCGGATCCTGAAAATTAAAAAACTCAATTTTTATATTTTAAATCAATTTTTATCTATTCTAATATCTTCCAAACACTTGTAAATGATCATAAATCATCATCAAGATTATTTAAACTTACCAAGCATCGTGAATTCATACGTTGAGTTTTCGAGTCTTCAATCTTTATCTTTTCTTCTTTGAACCTTCAAGACTCCGACTCACTTCACGAAATATGCCAATATAAAATCCGTAACAATCTCCCCCTTTGCAATTTCGTGACAAAACTCAAAAAATATATAAAACACTCACAATGCTCAACTCTCCAAAATTGAAATTCATTGCCATCACTAAAATAATGAACTTCTCGTGTGAAAGATCCAAATAAAATCGAAATTACAATTGTATAACTCCTAAAACAAACTCTATGACTTAGACACACATGGAGGCTTGAAGTCTTCAAAGGTTTTCATTCTCCATGAACAAAGTTAGTAGAAAAAATATATCAAAATTTCTCCCCCTTTGTTCATGCGTCTAAGTTCAAATCTCTCCCCTTTTTTTTTATAAAGTTTTCAATATCATCACATCTCTCCCCTTTGTCAAAAATTGCCAAAAAAAAATATCCAAAAATAGAGAGAGTTTAAAGAAAAATTAAATCGAAGCACAAGAAACACAAGTTTAAGATTTTGTTCAACTTTGAAACCACTTGTGATATAATGAGAAAACATAATGATTGCATTGAAAACAATGTTAGTGCATGAACGTGATGCATTCACATAGACTTCTTTCAATCCCTATTAATTTCATAAGAATTAAAAATTTTACTGCACAATCACCATGATGTAGATAAAATATTACACGATTTCTTAATTCATATAAACTTCAAAATCAAATCATCAAAAATAATCTAAAGGCTCAAAAGCTATCAAGATGTAAACGGATTATGAAGATGACTTAAGGGATTCATCAAAGAGACAGAAATTTGTCGCATAAACGTTCAAATTTGAGATAAAACAAACATTGCACAGGGGGTGGCTCTTTGAGCATCTTTCATGTATGTGGACCACCTTATAACTCCGAAAAATAAATTTTGTGATATTCTTTTTTTCGGATATGCAATTCAATTCTCATGTGGTAGCTACACACACTAACCGGACGATCGGGATGGTAGCTCTTTCCTCCATGTGGTGATAGTTTTCACACTCCTTTAAGGATGTAACTTTTTCCACATCTTTCAAAGCATATGAACATTCTTTTCTCAATATAATAATGACTCTCCCTCACTTAAGCAATCTCTTAGTTGAAAGAATATGTGACAAATTTTAGTCCATAAGAGAATGACTATTCATCAAATTCAACACACACAACCGAGATAGGTTAAGCTCCTAGAGATTATACATGATTACCTAAATTTGATGAATATAAGTATTAAGAATTCTCATAATAAATTATCTTCAAATATAATAAAAATAAAGTAAAACCGATAATTAATATGAGATTAATTAGGAGTGAATGAAAGTGAAGTATTGACATTGCAAGCACTATTTAATGTTTAACCATTCAATGATCTTCAAAAATCGTAACAATAAAAGCACCAAAATATGTAATGCAATGATCAAACAAGATATGCAATAGAAACCAATCAACGCACTACACAAAGTCAAAAAAAGTTAAGATTTAAGACAAGGAAAGATATCACCTTTTCAAACCCAAACTTGTCGGATTGTTGGTTGTCTTGGTTTGTTGCGGTTGAGCACCGATTGTTTTGACTTTTGATTGTCCGTTGGTCGTCACGTTGCATTCGGCTTTGTGTGCACTATTTGTTGTGGCTTCGACTTCCGGTTGATCTTGGATACTCGACCCTTTTGATGTTGCTTTTGAAACCTGTCACGCCCCGGGCTAGTTCTAGATGCGGAAAAACGTGCTAATTTTTTTTTTTTTGAAAGCCTAGCCCGCGCCACGTACAGACCCGCCACAAATACAGGGTCCACTGTACACACGGACAGAACCTCCCCCGTATTTGCACGGCGTCCACAACATACAACAGGATCACAACCACCATTCATTCATCACAACAATACAACAACACAAGAGATTCATACAGCTAGTAGTCCTTAAACCTGTATGAATCTAAGCAAGTCCTTAGGCGAAGGATGATGCAATGCACAAACATCAGTCATTCTAGAAAACTGCTTCTTACCCAGAAGCTTTCTTTGAAATTCTAATCTCAAACATTGAAGGATCATTTGAAAGCTGTTCTCCACACGAGAACTCGCTTTTTAAATCACAAAAGCCGAACGATCGGAAATCCATTTGAAAACCGTTCCCCACACGGAAACCTTTATTTGGAAGCGCTACCACGAGGGGTAGAAAACCAAGACGTGCAATAAAAGCCAGTGATAGAATAAAAGCATTGACATCCTCACATGGAAACTACACCAAAATCACAAGATCTAAGCATGCAAGACAATCACATAAGAATACTAAATAAGTCCACAACACATAAGCATGCTAGATAATATCCAAAAGGTAACTGAACCACAATCACATCTAACTGATAAGGGTAGGGTGATAACCAAATCTGGAAAGTAGCCTCACAAGTCAGAACCTCTAGAGCTACTATCTAGGCGTGCCTCGCAGCGTCCCGACACTCACCACCCTGCTCACCTGAAAATAACAACGAGGGCGGGGGGTGAGAACATGTAAACATGTCTCCCCTCCCAGTGGGTACCGCAAGCCGACGAAGGCGAGGTGTACACACCGGCACGAGGGTCAACAAAAGATAGATAAGGTATACAGTAGCACAAGTAAGTATGAGGCTGACATACAACTGAAACAACTATGCTATTGTAAGCAACTAGTATATGCATCAAAGGAGATAACTACAAAGTAAACCCAATCATAGCCACCGGGATGGATCCCTGGCACTGTCACACTGCTCAACCAACGGCACCATACCTTCCCGACGCAATGCATCGAGGCTCACGGGTCGGTCGCAATACACGACCCTTTTCCGGAAAAGAACACCCCCAAACGGTGGATCAGACAGCGGTGTACGTGAAGTGCGAGAAGAGCTGTGACGATCGATGCAAATGCTCAATCCACAGAACGGCAACGAGCCGTGAAGCAACTGAATAAACCTCAACGAGGATCGCTCGGAACAACGGGCAATCACCACCGACCAACTAGGTCGTCTCAAGAATCATGCAAACCACAACTACTCCACTATCCAAGCACGCATATAAGTAGAGTCAACGGGAGTCAAGTGAACTAATAACTATAATGCAAGAGAAAGGATAGAAAGGTATCACCGTAGTCCACTGAACCGACTCCGGATCGAAGTACCCACCTGTAGGTAAGATCAAGCCTAACACCGACGGCTCTCGGGAAACACGACAGGACCTACGAAAGACTCACAGGGTCAAGGTCCACCAAGTCGACGCAAAACACAGAGCTCACACATCCCGAACCGACGGATCGCCCGAAAAAATCCACCGGGACGATCCCGAAACCACACAAAGCCCCAGAAGGGGTACCTCAAGCAAACCAAGTCCCTCGCTGTCCCCGAACACACAAAACCAAGTGACGGGACAGCGAGCACAAGCTCGGGGTGCCACGACCACAAACGCACCCGAAAAAGGCTTCCCGGGTTCCCAAAAATGCCGAATTGGCACCGGAACCCTCCGTCACTCATCCGCTGTCCTCGGAACTTCGGGGCAGCGATGAGGAACAGCCAACGAGGCTAAACGACGAAGCCAAGTTGCTCGCGAAAACAGCGAGTGAGTCGCATGACTAGAAACACGTGTTTCGTCGACTATTTCATCGAAAAATGCATCGGAAATAAATCCGGATCTCCGCGAAGGGCGAAGGGGTTGGACAACCAGTCCACAGGGCCTCAAGGATCATGCCCTTGCTGCCCGCAGTGTCGCAACACTACCACAATCGCCAAAATCCACAAACAAGCCACAATTGCAAA
This sequence comes from Puya raimondii, assembly GCA_016920855.1. NCBI lineage: Eukaryota > Viridiplantae > Streptophyta > Magnoliopsida > Poales > Bromeliaceae > Puya > Puya raimondii. The sequence continues at coordinate 186,604,342 of JABWPP010000050.1, forward strand.
CATACAAGCAATAAACTAGGCCGCTAGAGTAATCCGTACGTCCGCACGACCTTCCGCAAGCACCAGCGGATAGGTAACGACGTCACGGAGGCCGTGCTCACAGCCCCACTGCGACAGGACCAGTCGCAAGCCAGGAAATCCCATAAAAACAGTGCCCCCAAAAGAAGAAATCACTCGACATAGGCCGAACAGCAAAACAACTAAACCAAACCAGATTCTAATGTGAGCATGATGATCAGCGCATCGCCGTGATCATTGTGCTCACCTTCCCGGACTTCGGGAGGCATCGGGGAGCTCAAACACATGCATGCAGCCAACAAAACAGCAAATAAGACCCTGGCCGAAGCAACAAGCTCCGGCCGGCTGCCGGCCGACATGCACGGCCAGCGGCGGCCAGGGTCGGCTGCGGGGGAGGTGAGGAAGAGGGGGCTCACCTCAGCCGGCGACGGGAAGCGGCGGCGGCGGCGCGGGGAGGAGAGATGCTCTCGGGTTGGCTAGGGCACGGCGGCGCGGCAACGGACGGCGACGGCGGCCGGCGGCGACGCAAGCACCGACAAGAGGGGGTCGCCGGACATCGTCCTGCCGGTGACCGTGACAAAAAGACGGTGGGTGGCGGCGGCGGAGCAAGCTCGGCCGCAGCTGCCCTAGCTGTCCAGTCCGAGCCCGCGGCGGCTGCGGCGGCGCTCCGGCGGCACGGCGACGGCCGGGGAGGCAGGGGGCGGTGCCGGAGGTCACGGGGGTGGCGACGCTCACCCTCCCAGTGGTCGGGAGGCGGCGGCGGCACGGGCCCACAGGCCTCGGCCAGCTGCTGCCCTAGCCGCAGCTGGCAGCAGGCTGGCGGCGCACGGCGGCGGCTCCCGGCGGCACGGCGGGTCACCGGCGGTCGTGCCACCTCAGGGGAAGCCCAAGCATGGGTTCCCCCTGGGTGCACACCGCAGGGAAGGAGGAGAAGAAGAAGAAGAAGAAAGAGAAGAAAAGGGAGAGAGAGGCTTGGCCGGAGTTGCGCCGGCCAGGGGATGGCCGGCGGCGGCCGGCGGAGCTCGGGGAGGCAGCAAAGGGGTTGGGGGTGCTGGGGCTCGCAGCAGCTGGGGCTGAGGAGAGGAGAAAAACAAATGGCTCACTCTCTCTCTCTCACACACACACAAACACACATATACACTTGCACATTTGCACAAAAGTCCTTAAAACACAGTAAAATAAGCCCTCAGTCCCTCCCAGCAGGAACAAGATGCTCAAACACCCCTCCACAAGCAATCCCACGCAAAACGGTGCAAGAAACAGGGTCCAGATCGCGAAATTGAAAAAATGTACCATTCGACCCCTCGGCGAAGAACATGCTAGATCTCTCAATCCGTTCGTCGCATGTCGACATGAATCGCGCCATCGCATTCAGCACTGCCAAGACATCGAATCTACTATTTTGGATCGTCAGAATCAGACTCTGGATTGCACCGTTAAGCCGTTCACTCTCCGCGACAAAATCCCAAAACAACTAAAATACATAAAAATAACACTTATATACATATATATATATAAATACCCGTATATATATACGTATACAGATCGAAAACACAGAAATAGGGGAGAGGGATACAGAATTCCAATTTCTAAAAATTTGAATTCTCACAAAACCGTAAGGGTTCTCGAGTATTGGATGATGCCGATAGATGTTTAGAAGATGCCACTTGAGTTTTCTTATCTTTTTTAGGGCATGTCTTCTTGATGTGACATTTCTTTCCACATCTATGGCATACTTTCTCTTGCAAGTGTGTTGAGACTTTAGATGTTGAAATTTTAACCTTCTCAACATAAGTTCTTTCATATCCAACTCCAAGTTTGTCTGTTTGACCCAATCCGAGCATATCATCAAGTTTCTTTGATCCGGAGGAGAATTTTTGAATGTCGGATTTAAGTTGATAAACTTGTTTGGTCAAAATTTGGTTGGATGTGTGAACTTTCTTGTATTGTTGCTCTAGAAAGCCAACCTTTTCTTGGTGAGATTTGATCGTTACCATCGATTGGTTTAGCTTCTCCTGAATGATTCCATTGTTCTTCAAGATCAACTCATTTTCTTCCTCAAGAGCTTTAGTAGCAGTCTTTAGTGAGTTATGTTCATCCTCAAGCTCAAGTAGTTGATTGTATGCAGCGGCTAAGTCGTCATCATCTGACTCTCCTTCATTTGTGCCATCGTCGCTCGACGTTTCATGCAAAGAAGGAGAAAGCAAATCATTAGAAATAGATGATAAACAAACATCGATGAGGAAGGTAAAGAAGTATGTGAGCATAAAGCTATAGCATCATTCTTTTTCTCTTCACTTGAGGTCGATTCATCCGAAGTAGAATCGTCCCAAGTTTTTGCTTGCAAAGCCTTCTTTTTATAGGCTTTCTTAGTGGGACAATCCGTAGAAATATGGCCGTAGCCTCTACATTTGTAGCATTGGATTTCTCCCTCAAGCTCATCCTTTTCTTTAGAGAACTTTGCAAGTTTCTTTTTTTTAGAGGATTTAGAATTTGAAGATCCTTTAGAAAAAGATTTGGATGTAGATCGATTTGTCTTGTTCTTCCGAAAATTTCGACGAAATTTCTTCGTGAGACGCGCCAGTTGAAGTTCAAAATCGGCAAGTGAAATTTTTTCGTCGGAATCCGAGTCGTCGTCTTCCTCCTTCGTAGATTTGAGTGCAATACCTGTACTTTTAGAAGAAGACTTGGAAGAAGATTCATTAGTAGGAAAAGTCATTTCATACGTTTGTAAAGCGCCTACTAATTCCTCTACTTTCATCTCGTTCGGGTGTTTTACAGTCTCAATGGCCGCAACCTTCGGACAAAATCTTTCGGGAAGAGTTCTCAAAATTTTTCTTACAACTTTAGATTCCGAGATTTTCTCTCCCAAGTTTGCGCATGTATTGACTATGTCTTGAAGACGAGTATAGTACTCGGTAAAAGTCTCATGAATGTCCATGAAAATTGAATCAAATTTACTTGTAAGCATTTGAAGTTTTTGGATCTTTACCAAGCTAGTTCCCTCATGCGTAACTTGGAGAGTATCCCAAATCTCCTTAGCCGTTTCATACGCCGAGACGCGTGAAAACTCGATTTGAGATAGAGCATTGAATAAGGTATTAATTCCTCTACCGTTGTAAGAAGATAAATCAATCTCTTCCTTACTCCACTTATTCCGAGGTTTGGGCTTGTCAACATTCTCTACCTTTTCGGTAGGATGTTTCCATCCAAATTCGATGGATTGCCAAACACGCTCGTCGATGGCAATTAGAAAAGCTCTCATGCGAACCTTCCAATACGCATAGTTTGTGCCATCAAAGAATGGAGGTCGATTAATGTTACCACCTTCACCCATAATGATAGATAAATCTAGAACCCGCTCTGATACCAATTGTTATTTACGGGGAAGCCCTAAGGATCTATCTAGATACTATCAATACCTAGAGGGGGGTGAATAGGTATAACGGCCAAACCACAAATCTCGATGCAATAAGATAAGTGCGGAAATAAAAATAGCACACCAAAATTTACGTGGAAAAACTCCAACTAGGAGTAAAAAATCTACGGGACCAACATGCGATAACAATCCACTAAGAAATAAAATATTACAAGATAATTACCGACTCCACGGACTCAACCTCTCCTTTATCTTCTTTGGATCTCGCGCTCACCACCGGTTTGTCCACACCCCACGTTCGAATCCACGAACGCCACGTCCCGAATCCACGAAACGTTCAACTTCGAATCCACGAAGCCCTTATCACGCCGAATCCACGACGCCCACTCGAATCCACGAGCGCACTCCGTCCGGAGCAAGAATAATAAAGTCGATGATTATTTATTGCTTAGAATATCATTGAAGATCTGTGGGAATAATCTCTAAGCAATTCTCAAATTGATTCTAGAAGAACATTAAAGATCTAGGACACCATGAATCAATTTGAGAGAAGCTTGATGTAGAAGATGAGAAAAACGGCTACCTACAAGCTTCTAGGGTTTCTAAAAGGTATTTTATGATTAATCACATTTTAGAGACACCCCTACATCTTATTTATAGGTTTAGAAACAATCCGAAATAGACTAAAATTGAAAACTGATTTTAAAAAGGTTTGGAATCAAACTAGGATTGCAAAACTGATTTTAAAAAGGTTTGAAAGCAATTAGAATCAAATTAGGATTGCAAAACTGATTTTAAGAAATCTACCATCTTATTTTTAGGTTTGGGAGACATTAGAATCAGAGTAGGATTGAAAAAATATATTTTCGAAAAATCGCGACGGGTCGGGGTCCGGACCTTGGATGCAGGGTCCGGACTCTGAAACTCTCAAGCGTTTCATAGTCCGGACCTCAGCCCTCAGGGTCCGGACCCTCCCTGCGTGACAGCCAAGGAGGCGTACGGGTTTCGGACCTCACCTCAGAGTCCGGATCCTGAAAATTGAAAAACTCAATTTTATATTTTAAATCAATTTTTATCTATTCTAATGTCTTCCAAACACTTGTAAATGATCATAAATCATCATCAAGATTATTTAAACTTATCAAGCATCGTGAATTCATATGTTGAGTCTTCGAGTCTTCAATCTTCATCTTTTCTTCTTTGAACCTTCAAGACTCCGACTCACTTCACGAAATATGCCAATATAAAATCTAACAAATAGAACATGTCATTGTCACCACACAAGATAATGGATATGGGCAATCACGTAATTTCATTGTACGCCCTTTTATATATATATATATATATATATATATATATATATATATATATATATATATATATATATATATATATATATATATATATATATATATATGAGTCCGGCTATTATACTCTTATAAGTATAGTCTCATTTGTACTCATAATTTTCGGATGTTAGATCTACCCCTTTAACCATTTCCATCCGTTAGATCATATTATTCAATCAACAACCCACTAAACCCTAGAGAACCACTATCATCCTAACCAGAAACAACTATCATCCTAACCGCACATCTCTTCATCCAACGGTCGAAAACTTATGAGTACAAAGGGGTCTATACTCATAAGAGTATAGTAGTCCTACTCTATATATATATATACTGTTTGAAACAACATTACGCTGCCAGACGACAAACTAACAATATATAAGAGAGAAAGTTGCATTTGGTGTTTCAAATTCCATCCGCAGCATTTTAGCTTCTCGTTAAAGCAGAAACAAAAGCAAAAGTTTCAAACAGAACAGTAATATATATAGATATATGGAGTCCCGCTATGGTGCTTGTAAAAGTACCAAGCATTTGGTGCTTGTAAATTTTTTACCGTTAGATCTACCTTTTTGACTATTTATATCCGTTAGATCATACTATTCAACCAACCACCCACTCAATCCTAGGGGGCCTACATCATCCTAACCGCACATCCCTTAATCCAATGGCCAAAAATCTACAAGCACCAATAATTTGATACTTTTAAAAACATAGGAGCTCAATTCCAGATATATGACATATTAGCTGAATCCAAATCCAAACGGAGCAGTTTAGTCAAAGCTAAATAGTGATGGTTTAAATTATGAGGTCAAAATTAAAAACCTAACAAATTCGATTTTTATTATAGTTTTTACCTGTGCGCTAACCAGAACAGAATCCAATCCAAACCTGACTTGTAAGTGAACCCGGCCACTCAAAAACCAATTATATATGTACTTATGTAGGCTGTTGGATCAAAATCCAACGGTTTTAATCATTTGCTATAACTCAAATGTATAATACGGTAAAACATTCCAGTTCTATATTTCAGTCTTTGGTTATGGGTTTTGGTTTCTTTAACGGTTTCAATTTTGGTTATAGATTTGCAAAATCCATTCCCCTTAGCTTTGGTTTCGAGTTTTAGTGATGGATTTTAATTTCGTTTTTGATTTTCCTGAAACCGACCCGATAACATCCGTGATAACATCCGTTACATCCCCAGCCTCAAATGAGAAGTAGAGCAAAATTGCGTTGGCAAATCTAGTGATTTTTGCTACGGTAAGAATGTATGGAACTTTGCTGACTTACAAGTTTTGCTTTGAATACCTCTTTTTTTTTCTTTTTTCTTTTTGAGAGAGAAAGATAGCACGCTACCCGTTTTGTTTATTTCTTTTGAAAATAAACTTAGCTGGAAATGTGAATCAACTAGGATTCGAACTCAAAACCTCGGATACCAACCACCAAACCCTTTGCCACTTGTGCTAGGGACGGTCGGTAATACCTCAATTTTTAATGAGGAAATATAGTGGCTATTCAGATATAAAAATTTTAAGTCATTTAATGGCTATTTAGATATAAAATTTGAACACAACATTTCTTTAATAAGAGAAAATATAGTGGCTAGTCCAAATTTTTAAGTAGAAAAGCGCTATCAAATAGCTCAAATCATGTGAACTAAAAAGATTAAATAGTAAAATCAAACTTGTTTAAAAAAAAAAAAAAAAATAGGTAGCTGAATCAAAATGTGCCGTAAACCAGGTGTGTGGTACAACTTCACCTTGTCTTAACAGCATGATGCAGCAAAAACCTAGGCTAGGCACATTCAGGGGGTATCTGATTGTGGTTCGGTTCCTGCAATTAAATATCTCCTGATGCTTCAGGCCATCAAGCAGGGAAAATAAAGAGACAAAGTCGCACACCAAGCTTAAAATCAAGCGCGATGCATACTCAATAAAAAGATTACTCCACCATCAAACTTAGAAATCCAATTAAAATGAGAAGATTGTTGACAGAAACAAGTAACCCTAAAGTTCCATACAACTGAAAATTATACATGAGAAGCAAATCTAATTGGTCAGGACACATTAAGTTTGAAGTGCTTGGCAGACAAGCAGAAGCCCTTAACGGTTACAGCTACAGCAGAATGGATCGAGCTACGTAGAGAAGCCAACGCAGATAAGCCAAACTTCTTAGAGGAATGGGGGGAGAATAACCCAACGCCGAGGATACTTTGGTCTCCCATCTTTCCCGTCAAATAACTGTAAGTAGAAAAAGTAGATATATAAATAGGTAAGAATCTACAGGGCGAACAGTTAACTAAGTGCTAAGTTTAAATTTATAAACCTTGAAAATGCATAATGAGAACCCTGTAGCTCTATTTTGTTCCTCTAGAAAACGGAAGTCCAAGAGAGTAGATGAAAAGCAACGAGAATTATGACACATGAATTAAGGAAAGCGTCGTTTGAATAGCTGTATGTACAAGCACTAACGGTTCTACATGAAAATCTCCTCGACAGCCAAAGTAAAATTTCTGTTTGCAAAAATAAGCTCGGCTACTATTCCGGAAGCTATATCAAAACAAGAACATAGTCTAAACAGAGATGGGGTTTTTTCAATCTTTACCTTTTTCAGTCGGCGGTGCTTCGCGAGGGCCCAGTTGGTCATAATAAGTGCCGCCACAACAAGGAAAACATACCCCGCTGTCGTTTGTGTAGCAATGTTAAACCCTACCCACTGATAAATCTCTGTTGTATAATTCGCACATGTCACTATATTGAACAAAAATCCGCGAGGAATTTGGTATCCGCCATTGCCACTGGGGCTCCTAAGGTTCCTCAATATAAGATGGCAATAGAAGTTGCATAATTGGCAAATCAACCCAAAGGCAAATCCGATCTTCATCTGTAAATCGCTTACAGGAGTGTACAGAGGGTGGTTAACATAATAAGCGATATAAGCCCCGAAAGTCCAATAATAGGCACAGTTTCTAAAGACATTCGATAACGGTGAAGTTGCGTGGCTGAATCTGTGCACAAAAAATGTCTCCAATATTCTTTTGGCATAGTGGAAACACCAGTAGTACAGGGCGTAGGTCTGGACGGGGTGGATGGTCCGTTCAGTCCCATAGCCGAAGTATTTGTAGACTGGGAAGTAGTAAAATATAGGGTAGATGATTAACGGGCCCAAGTACTCCCAGAAGAAAAGAGTTCTGTATGAGACCTGTGGACCCAAATCTTTGAATACCACAGTAAGATTGGTCGAGTTCTTTTCGCAGTACTCAGATAAGTTTGCCCTCGGATTAAGGACTACGGGTTTTGTAGAAGTTCCGGGTTGGACCGGGAGGGTAAGCCGCTGTCTTGAAGGATAGTACTTTTTGGCTGTATTTAAAAAAGAAAAAAAAAGAGTCAACACTTTTATATGCGTTAAATAACAGATATATCTAATATCCAAACATTAGAGATGCAATCAGCAAAGTCTAATTGTTGGTTGAACCAAAGAAACTACCATGAATAGACAGCATCGATTCAACTAATCACACTACAATTAAGCCTGAGGACTAGAAATACCAGAAATTTCACAACATAAGCTTTGACCGAGCTGATAATCAATATTATATCTCAACGGGAGAGGAAAGAAGGTTTCTAAGAAGATTCAAGCTAATTTACAGGGTTACTAATCTTCATTAAAAGGAAATGAAAGAATTAGCACAGTAATGAAACATCATAGTATACAATAAATATGATCGCAGATGAGAAGCGCAAAAAAGTAAAAGAAAACAGTAATCATCATAGAATAGTAGCACTCTATGTATTTTTCTGAGAAACAGAATTTTTTTCACTTAGCCGAATAAAATGGCTAAATATATCCAGTTTAATGTACTAGGAGAAGTAAAATGCACAAAATGAGTGGCAAAAAGTTAGAACTTAAATATTTCTAAAGAATATGATTAAAAAGAGATTGGAGTAATTGTGTCAACCACTGAAATGAAGTAACACAGGGGAAGAGAGAAATATCAAATGCAGCTACAAGACATGTTGGAAATTGCCTAGATTTTGCATACTGACGTGGATATAACACAGGCGTACATCTCGAAACTTGAATTTTTGAATTAATCCATAGAAAAGATGGAGGCAAGCCACATTAATCTAACTCTAATACGACTGATATGCTAATTTAATATCCAAAGAAGAATCTATTGACTGGACTTGGGCACCACGTCATCTGCGGATGGCCCTTCACATCTTGTAGTTTTCAAGAAAATAAATTTTGAATCAAAAAAAGGCTGCAACTTACTAGGCTGTGAAGATTAAATTAAATACTGGATGGGGGGAGGAATGCGCGGTACATGAATGACGTAGTGCCCAAGTCCAGGTAATAGTTTCTCAAATATCCAGGTTTCATTTATAAAATAACGGGAGCATGGAAACACTAGAAAGCAATGAAGTATAAATTTTCATCATGTCACATCAGATAAGAAACTAGATGCACCCAATTCCAAAATTGCTCATTTAATTTTCTGAACCTGGAGCAGAGCACATTATGAAGTAGATGACAAAACTCTTTGCAGTGCTTCATTAATACTAGTCGGTGAATCTAACGACAATAATAATGCGTTCATCTATAGTAAGGACTGTATATTGGGAAACTCTATAAATGAAATTGTATAAAAACCACAAGGAGGAAGGGGAATGCCTGAAAAAACAAAATATAAACATTTTATGAAGAGAACTATGGAAAACTAAATTCTATTATTCCCCAAGTAGTTTCAAATTCAACATGCTTTTGGAGCCATTTGTAAGTGATGTAACACGCTTCATGAAACAATTCAAAATGAATGCTAAGCAAGCTGATATACTTTAAATAATCAAACAAAATTACAATGCCGATATAATAACATAAATTGACACAATAACTGTGGTACATAACAATTTGAACTTGTCGCAAATGAAATCACCGACCAACGTTTGCACTTTGCACCCATCAAGTAAATGTAAAACACTGATGAGTGTTTTACAAAAGTCAGTTTTTTGACCAACGTTTGCACTTTGCACCCATCAAGTAAATGTAAAACACTGATGAGTGTTTTACAAAAGTCAGTTTTTTAGGTGCCTCCTGGCCAAGCTTTTGGAATAGCGTCTCTACTTTGAGAAGAACCAACCAAGCATTTGGCAGAAAAATTTGAAACTTTTGCTGTAACAGGAAGCTGAAATGAGTTACTGAGCGAGAAAAGCAGAATCTCCATTCTCAAATTGAAGCTTTTGCTTTTGCTTATAACCGAAACATATAAGTCCTGATCTTTGCTCAGATTTGCTTTATGACATGACAATAAAATGGCAAATTTAAAGCAAGAACAAATGGTTTATAAATATGGCGAGATACGATAAACATTAAATTCGCAAATAAACTGATGTTCGCGAACGATAGTAGTACCAAAATATGACAAAAATAATAATAATAAAGGAAAAGAAAAAATTACTCATAACACTTACTTCGTGCATAAATTGCCTCTTGCAGTTCCGCTACAGTGGCCTGTAAAATAAACAAACAGCAATTCTCTATTATTATATGTAAAAATCTATGGAGTAGGCTCCTGGACTTTTTTTTTTTTTTTTTACAGATTCTCAAATTAAATGCAGTTGTTAATTTTAACAAAATTTTTAATTCAATTGACTAAAACAACTAAAATAAGAACAAACTAAAGCTGAGTAAGTATTAGCAAGAAAAGAAATGATATAATATTTTTTAGGATATTAATTTCAAAATTGCCTATAATTAAAGGGTCTCAAATCTCAGTACCAAACCAAATTTAAACCTATTTATCAAATTGGGTAATACAAAACACTAAGAAGACGAAAAAAATAGCTTCAAAATACTCAGATCCAACATAAAAAATATCAAGAACCAAATTAAACCCAATTTCCTAAACAATCCAAATCGACCATAGAATCGATCTATATAACAAATCAAAAAAATTGCGCAAAATAGGGGAAAAAAGAAGAAGAAAAGGAAACGCACGGCATCATTGAGCTCGATCCCGCCCTTGATAATCTCTTTACTACTGCGAGCAACCACCGCTACCTTCATCTCTGAACGAATCTCAAAACCCAAATGGCTTTTTTTCGATTTTTTTTTTTTTTTTCTCTGATCGAAGAGGAAAAGAATGATGAGGATCTGATAAAAGCACATGTCGAGCTTATTAATGAAGGGAGTTGGGAGAGTTTAGGGGTAAAATTGCGTTGAGACCCCACAACTGTGGAGTGTTTTGAAAACACACCTCAAGTTTGTTTACTCTTAATCACAATTATTACAATTTACAATATTATACTTTAGAATTTTATTTTCGTTTATTGTTCGCTTAGCAATCTCGACAAAACTGTGAATAATTTAGTACATATACATAAACTAGCAGCTTAGTTAAAAATATTTAGTAAAAATAGCAAAGAACGGATATTAATTTGTACCATTTTGATAGGATTAATAAAAAAAATTTATAAATGGCAGGAAAAAAAAATTTGAGAATAACCTGATAAAAGATTCAATGGATATATTCTAGAGGCCCTTTTTATTTCCTTTTCCTATCATATAACAAGTGCCTTGTAACAGGCTACTAGCTTCAGTCGAAAATTAAGTATAGATTTGTTGATAATATTGTAGAAATTAATATGAAAATAATAGTTCAATGATTTGGTTAAAACACATAAAATATAGTAAAATAAAAATAAGACTAAATTATATAAAACTCTCCTGTCAATACCCGTTTTTTCACTTTCCCTCCATGTCATTCAAAAACCTACATTTTGCACCCTTAAAAAATAAAAAATATTCACAGGAGGGTACGGTGTGACAAAATGACCAAAATATCATCATCTTTTTTCATCTCCTCCTCCCCAATCTTGCTCATCCCGCATCCCGCACCCTCGCCCATGCCTCCCTTGACCCCAACTCCGACTTCGTGCGAGGGCGAGACGGCGGAGGGCGAGGCGGCGGCCGAGGGCATATGTGTGGGCATGGATGAGAATTTCAGAGGTATTTTGGGTATAAAAAATAAGATATAAACGGAACCCTAACGGAACACTGACGGCGGGGGCGAAGTAAATATTTTTCATTTTTTAAGGGAGCAAAGTGTAGGTTTTTGAATGACATGGGAGAAAAATGAAAAAGTGGGTATTGACAGAAAGATTTTCTGTAATTTAGCCTAAAAATAACCCTACATGGATGAGAAACTAATATTAGTAGTGTCCTAAAAACAATAGTATAATATAAAAAAAAAAAAATATATATGGAATATAAGAAATTTTAACTTAATTAACTGTAATAATTTAATAAAAAATTAATATAGGAAACTGTTAAAAAAAAATGGCCCAGGGAACTATTTACAAATGGCTTATAGTTCAGGGGTCCCATACATCCTATTTTTAATTGACTCATTTTCACTTTTTGATTTTTTTAATTAAATAATTTAGGCAATTAAATTGAAAAATTATAAAATTATCTATAAAAATTCTCTTAGATTTAACAATTCTAGTAATATTTTAGCAAATAAAATTAGAATATTTAATAATTTAGTAACTAATAGAGCCACAAAATGTAAAACAATTTCTAACTTATCTAAATCAAAATAATTTAGGGTCTGTTTGATTCAACGTAAAACCGTGAAAAATAACTTTTTGTGAAAAAAAAGTTTTCGGTGGAATTTTTTTTTTGCGTTTTTACAGTATTTAGTTTGTAGGAAGAAAAAAAAATAGTTTTCTATTAACATTTGTTTGGTTGAAAGAAAAAAATAATTATATTTATTTGGTTCGCGAAAGAAAATGAATGAAAAAAATCTCACGCAGCTTGAATTTTTGTTTCCAGTCGAAAAACAGCGAAAAGCGAAAACTTCAATTTTTTTTCAAATCCGAAACTTACTTTATGAAAAAATATTTTTACGTCGAACCAAACAAGCAAAAAAAATATTTTTTATACTAAAATGAAATAATTTTTCATTTCGTTTTAAGCCAACCAAATACCCCTTTAGTTAGAATAATTAGAAGCTAACCAGATGTCAATAGAGAAGGGAAAAAAAAAAAGTAAAGTTGAGGGGCTTTTTTCAATATTGCATGTCGTCGAGAAATTTTAGAATGCACCGGATATATTGATGACGTGACGTTCTAAATCAATTAAATATTTTTTTTTCGAAATATATCTCCCATCATGATTATAAAAAAATATTTTTATTATATTTTTTGTTGAAAATGAGAAATATGATTGATTTATTATTAATGACGTGGTGCAAGCGTGACACAGTAGACTTTCTCGTAGTTGAGGGGGTTGAACATATATTTTCACCCATTAAATTGTGGGAGCGAGATAGTTGGGGTTTAGGACCCAAGTGGGCCCGGATCGGACGGTGATGAGCAGCCCCAAATTAAAGTCGGACGGTTGTGATTGGTGGGAGGGTAGTTATTGTTCGCAGTTGGGGTAGGACAGCGGCTTAAACCTGTGGTGCTGCCACCTACCAATGTGGTTTTATTGCGTTTTTAGGGCTTTGGCTTGTCCTTGTTGCTTTGTTTGCGTCGTCATTTGATTATGATCATAGTTAGTTAATTCGCGAATAATTCATAAATTATTCACGAATTATTAAAAATTCGAATTAAACGGTCCGTTTATAAATTTTTATGCAAAAATATAAAATTATTCGTGAATTTTTAGAGCCAGCCGAATTTTTGCCGAATTATTCACGAACTATTCACGAATTATTCCCGAATTATTGAAAATTTGAATAAAAACTTATAATTTTTATTTTTAAATATAGATTATTTTATATTTTATATTTAAATATGAGTTTTTTGTTCATTCGCCCTAAAAAAAATATTTATATATTTTATAATTAATTATGGGCTATTTTAATCTTTTTCTTATTTGATTGTTTATATGCCATATTGTATAATAATTATTGAATTCATTTTTTAAGCCGAATTTTTCAACGAATTTAAAAATTAGGAGACGAATTTTGTCGGTATTATATCCGTATCGAATTTTTGCCGAATCCGAATTAACTAACTATGATTATGATTTATGACAAAGTTTCCTTTTTTTTATACTTAATTTGCCTTATTGGGATTTTTTTTTTGTCTTTTATGACGACTAGGATTTAGGGCTTTTGGCATATTATTAAAAAAAATACTAGCTACACAATTTATTATATAGAATATAAATAAAAAATGCTAATCCTACACTCATTTCGGGTGTAGGATTAACACCCCCACCCATCTAAGGGTGGGGGTTTCCCTACTAATCAACCCCCACCCTTAGATTGGTGGGGGTGTATATTCTGCACCCATTTTGGATGTAGGGGTAGCATTGCTCAATATAAATTGTGCACCTCATTATTCAAAAGTTTAAATTTTTTTAAAATTTTAATTATAAAAAATAGTCCTATATTTTTTTTATTAGAGGGTAGATGTTGTCTACACTCAGTATATACGTACATTTATGTACTATGCAAATATCGATTTTTTTAATCTATATCTCATATAATAAGAATTAGAGTACTATACTATCTATAGTACCGGAGCTCCGGTACTATAATCTAGTTTTCGATCTTAGGATATTTAAATCAACGATCCACACCGTTAAATATGATTTAGTATATATATGAAGTTCTTAGGAATAAAATTTTAGTCTTTTTCGACATCGTTTACTTCGTAAGTAAATCATATCAAAATAAACGGTGAAAATTGAACAATCTTTAAAATTTGAGTATAGGACTTTTAAATTCAAGATCAAAGATGTTGACCTTGATCTAGATAGTTTAAAATATTTTCTATCAAAATTTGAATAAATTTAGATTCTTCTACACCGTTAAACTACAAACTCGCCATAGTAGTCATTGAAATTTGACAATTTTGAAACGGTTTGATCATAAAGTTTACTATATCGAAAAAATATAAAATTTTATTCATAAAAATTTCAAATACCCTAGATCAGTTTTAACGGTATAGATCGTCGATTTGAACATTCTAAGGTTGAAAATAAGACTATAGTATCAGAGCCCTGATAGTATAGATAGTATAGGAGCCTAGCTCCATATAATAATCCTAAAGATCTATTAAAGTGTAATTTTTTCTATATTGAAAATATAAGACTGATGAAGAATCAATAACATCATAGTATACATATATATATATATATATATATATATATATATATATATATATATATATATAGAGTTGAGCTAGAATACTTTTGGAAGCACCAACCCCTTGGTGCTTCCACATTTCTAGCCTTTGGATCTACTTCTTGATTATTTATAGCCTTTAGATCAAATACTATTCCACCTACCACCACCTACCACCACCTACCACCATCATCTCAACCCTCCAAATCTCCATCCAATGGCTATAAACTCACAAGCACCACCTCCATGATACTTCCAAAAGTATTCTAGCTCAACTCTATATATATATATATATATAGCTGGACTACTGTACTATTAAGAGTACAGCAGTCCTTATGCTCCTAAGTTTCTAACCACCCATCAAGTTTGATGGGTGGTTAGAATGAGAAAGAGAAGAGATATTGGAGAGAAATTTAAGGAGAGAATAAATTGAAACACTCAATTTTTCCTCAATTTCTCTTTTCTCTCTCTTCCTAACCACCCATCAAACTTGATGGGTGGTTAAAAACTTAGGAGTACGGGGGCTACTGTGCTCCTAATAGCACAATAGGCCTGCTCTATATATATATATATATATATATATATATATATATATATATATATATATATATATAGAACTAGGCTGGAATACTATCAATAGCACCAAGCAATTGGTACTATTAGTCTTTTAGCCCTTGGATTGAGAAATGTGCGGTTAGGATGATGTGGGCCTCCTAGGGTTGAGTGGGTGGTTGGTTGAATAATATAATCTAACGGGTAAAAATAATCAAAGTGTTAAATCTAACGGTGGAAAACTCGGTAGCACCAAGCCCTTTGTGCTATCGATAGTATATATATATATATATATATGATTAGATGCAAGTAAAAATATTTATTTTAAGACGACAAATGTGCAACACTATTAAAATAATAGCTTATTGAAAGTTCACAGTCATAAATATTTAATTTAAAAGTTCAATCACTAAAATAAAGCTTGAATTAGGCATTATTTGATTGCATAGTTAAAAACTCCACATAGTTTATACTCTGTGGTTTAGATCTAGTGAAAATAAAAAATTCAGTAACCTTACGTGATTTGGTATCTTCAATTTTAGACTATTTAGATACATATTATTTGGTGGAGAGTAGAACGGCGGCAAAGCATTGGCTATACTGAAACAAAGGGAAGAGGAGAAAAGGGCCCTGGAGCGGGGGCGGGTGGAAGGAGGGGGCCGCAGGGGAGGAAGTGGTAGAGAGGGAGCTGGCGTAGGGGGTGGGTGGTGGAGGAGGGGGCGAAGGGCCCATGGAGGGATGGGGCAGTAGAGGAGAAGTGGTTCAGAGGTGGTCGACAGAGAAGGGCTCGGGTTGCATAGTTAATAGTTTTTTATATAAATTTTGGGAAATATGTTGATCTCTCAACTATAGGCCATTTTGAAATAAATTGCTCGTCTATATATATTTTTTATTAAGTACTTTCTAACTTTAATTATTTATTTAACGTTTTTTATTAGCTCAAGTTAGAGATTTTACTATATTAATGAAAATTCTGTTGAACTTAGTCATAATAAATACTTCTCAATGATGAAACCACAAAGTTTTTTTAGTTATTATTTATTGCTAGGTATGGGAGCTATTATTTTGACGAATTCACAATTTAGTTTGGAATCTAGTTGTCTATAGAAAGAAAATTAAATATTAATAGAAAGAAAAATACTTCAACGATATATTTTATACATGCATATACAGTTGAGAGGGTATGTGTATATTTTATTGAAAATATTTTAATACTGGCCTGCTAAAGCTAAAGTGGCCAAGTAGAAGCTTTTACCTTTGAGGCATAATAGTAAACTATCAAATTTTTGCTCGATTTTAGGGCTTATAAAATTATTTTAGCTTTTAACCAAAATAAATAAATATTACTTTTCATAACCGAAAAGTTGTTCTACGGTTTAAGTTTTGAATTTTTGGTGCAGTAATCATCTCTCATACTTTTATCTTTTTGGGACAACCTTTTTGACTGCACCAAACCATTATGTCGCATTATCATGACGCGAGCCTGTCATTCTCAATAAAAGGCACTAACTTGATCGCATTACACCACTTAAACGAGCAACCGAGAATCTTCAAACCTTTAGTTGTAATACTAATTGTTAGGGAGTTCTGAGCTAGTCCAAATGCATGTGCCTAAAGAATATTGTGACAAATATAATAAAAAAACTTAATCCTTTTCGATATGAATTCATTTGTATATATTAATTTTTTTTACTTTTTATTAAGTTATTCGATGTGAATTATTTACATACAAACTCTTAAAAAAGAACAAATTCTTTCCTTTCTATCTTCATTGTTTATTGAGCCTACACATCAAAGGATCCACTGGAAAATGTATTAATTGATACTGACGGCAGGAAGATCAACAATGTTGGTTTCTTAATCGGGTTTCGTGTGAGAATTCGAATTTTGAAAATTGGAATTATGTGTTCCTCTCCCATGTTACTGTGTTTTTGATCTGTATACGTATATATATATATATATATATATATATATATATATATATATATATATGGGTATATATATATATGTATATAAGTTGTATTTATTGTATTTTTGGGTTTTTGAGTTTTGTCGCGGAGAGTGAACGGCTTAACGGCGCGATCCGGAGTTTGAATCTGACAATCCAAAATGGTAGATTCGACGTCTCGGCAGTGCTGAACGCGATGGCGCAGTCTGTGTCGACATGCGACGGACGGATTGAGAGATCTTCCATCTTCTTCGTCGAGAGGTCGAATAGTACATTTTTGGTTTTGCGATCTGGACCCTGTTTCTCGCATCGTTTTGCGTGAGATTGCTTGTGGAGGGGTGTCTGGCCATTTTGTGCTGGCTGTGAGGGACCCAGGGGTATTTTGCTGAGTTTGAGGGGCTAAATTGCATTTGTGCAAGTGCTTTTGTGTGTGTTGTGTGTGTGTGTGAGTGTTGTTGGCAACCTCACTCCCTCTCTCTCCCTCAGCCACCCTAGCAGTGAGACCCAGCTCCCCCAGCTCCCCTGCCAGCTCCTCCTTGCGCCGCCGGCCGCCGCCGGCCGCCGCCGGCCATCCCCTGGCCGGCGCAACCCCGGCCACCTCTCTCCTCTCCTTTTCTTCTTCTTCTCCTTTTTCTTCTCCTCCCCTGCGGTGTGCACCCAGGGGGAACCCATGCATGGGCTTCCCCTGAGGTGGCACGGCCGCCGGTGACCTGCCCCGCCGCCGGGAGCCGCCGCCGTGGGTCGCGGAGCTGCTGTAGCTTCTGCTAGGGCAGCAGCTGGCCGAGCCTTGTGGGCCCGAGCCGCCGCCGCCTCCCGACGCCTGGGAGGGTGAGCGCCGTCACCCTCGGGTCCTCCGGCGCCGCCCCCTACCTCCCCGGCCGTCGCCGTGCCGCCGGAGCGCCGCCGCGCCGCAGCTGGCTGCTGCTGGGAGGTGGGTGGGCAGTGTGTTGGGTTCTGAGCCGCCGCCGCCTCCCGCCGCCGCAGCGACCTCCCGCCGGCATCAGGAGGACCGCCGCAACCGTCGCCTTCTTCCCCGGCCATCCTCGTGCCGCCGGTGCGCCGCCGCGCCGCCTGCGGCTTCTGCATGCAAGTTGCAGGCAGGAGCAGCTGGAGGCCGAGCCGCCGCCGCCTCCCGCCGTCTCGGAGGGTACGCGCTGCCACCCTCGGGACCTTCGCCACCGGTCCGTCCCTCTCCGGTCGTCGCTGTGCCGCCGGAGCGCCGCCGCAGCCGCCGCGGACTCGGCTAGGGCATCTTGGGCAGCCGAGGCCAAGCTTGCTCCACCGCCGCCGTCGCCGGTTTCCTTTGTCGCGGTCACCGGCAAACCGACGTCCGGCGGGCCCCTCTTGCCGGTATTCGCGTCGCCGCCGGCCGCCGCCGCCGTCCGTTGCCGCGCCGCAGTGCCCTAGCCAACCCGAGAGTGGGTCTCCTTCCTGCGCCGCCGCTGCCGCTTCCTGCCGCTGGCTGAGGTGAGCCCCTTCTTCCTTGCCTCCCCCGCAGCCGACCCTGGTCGCCTCTGGCCGTGCATGCCGGCCGGCAGCCGGCCGGAGCTGGTTGCTCCGGCCAGGGTCTCATTTTGTTGGTTTTTGGCCGCATTTGTGTTTTTGAGCTCCCTGTTGCCTCTCGGAGCTCGGGAAGGTGAGCACGATGATTGCGGCGACGGGCTGATCATCATGCTCACCTTAGATTTCGGTTTGGTTGAGCCGTTTCGCTGTTCGGCTTTTGTCGAGCAATTTTCTCTTATGTTAGCACTGTTTTTATGCAATTTCTCGGCTTGCGACTGGTCCTGTCGCAGTGGGGCTGTGAGCACGGCCTCCGTTACGTCGTTACCTATCCGCTGGTGCTTGCGGAAGGTCGTGCGGACGTACGGTTTGCTCTAACGGCTTATTTTATTGCTTGTATGTTTGTATTTGTCGCTTGTTTTGCGATTGTGGCAGCGTTGCGACGCTGCGGGCAGCAAGGGCATGATCCTTGAGGCCCTGTGGACTGGTTGTCCAACCCCTTCGCCCTTCGCGGAGATCCGGATTCATTTCCGACGCGTTTTTCGATAAATTAATCGACGAAACGCGTGTTTTTAGTTGTGCGACTCACTCGCTGTTTTCGCAAGTGACTTGGCTTCATCGTTTGGCCTTGTTGGCTGTTCCTCATCGCTGTCCCGAAGTTCCGAGGACAGCGGATGAGTGACGGGAGGGTTTCGGTGCCAATTTGGCATTTTTCGGGAATCCGGGAAGCCTTTACGGGTGCGTTTGAGTTCGTAGCACTCCGAGCTTGTGCTCGCTGTCCTGTCACCTTGTTTTGGTGTGTTTTGGGACAGCGGAGGACCTGGTTTGGTTGTTGGTACCCCTGTGGAGCTTTGTGTGGTTCGGGATCATCCCGGTGGGTTTTCCAGGCGATCCGTCGGTCATCCCGGTGGGTTTTCCGGGCGATCCGTCGGTTTCGGGATGTGAGAGCTTTGTGTTTGGTGTCGACTTGGTGGACCTTGACCCTGTGAGTCTTTCGTAGGTCCTGTCGCGGTTTCCGAGAGCCGTCGGTGTTAGGTTTGATCTTTCGACAGGTGGGTACTTCGATCCGGAGTCGGTTCAGTGGACTACGGTGATACCTTTCTATCCCTTCTCTTGCATTTAAGTTATTAGTTCACTTGACTCCCGTTGACTCTACTTATGTGTGCTTGGATGGTAGAGTAGTTGTGGTTTGCATGATTTTTGAGACGACCCAGTTGGTCGGTGGTGATCGCCTGTTGTTCCGAGCGATCCTCGTTGTGGTTTATCAGTTGCTTCACGGCTCGTTGCCGTTCTGTGGATTGAGCATTCGCATCGATCGTCACAGCTCCCTAGCACCTCATGTATGCCAACGGTCTGATCCACCGTTTGGGCTTCTTTTTTGAAAAAGGGTCGTTGAGTTGTTCCGACCCGTGAGCCTCGACGCAGTGCGTCTGGTAGGTTTTGTGCCGGTTGGTTGAGCAGGTTGTGACAGTGCCAGGGATACGTCCCTGTGGCTATGGATTTGGTTTACTTGTGGTTATCTCCTTTGATGCATATACTAGTTGCTTACAGTAGCATAGTTGTTCAGTTGTATGTCAGCCTCATACTTACTTGTGCTACTGTTTACCTTATCTATCCTTTTGTTGACCCTCGTGCCGGTGTGTACACCTCGCCTTCGTCGGCTTGCGGTACCCACTGGGAGGGGAGAGATGTTTACATGTTCTCACCCCCCGCCCTCGTTGTTGTTTTCAGGTGAGCAGGAGGGTGGTGGGAGTCGGGACGTTGCGAGGCACGCCTAGATAGTAGCTCTAGAGGTTCCGACTTGTGAGGCTACTCCCCCAGATTTGGTTATTACCCTTATCCTCTAGCAGTTAGTTGGATATGGTTCAGTTACACTGTGGTTGTTTTATCTATCATGTTATATTTTGGATGATTGTTATGCATGCTTAGATCTCGTGATTTTGGTTTAGTATCCATGTGAGGATTGCATGCTTAGACTTTTGGATATTGATGCTGTTAGATCTATCCTTGTGCTTTATATCGCATATCTTGGATTTCTACCCCTCGTGGTAGCATTTTCAAATAAAGGTTTCCGTGTGGAAAACAGTTTTCAAGTGGATTTTCGATCGATCGACTTTTGAGTTTTCAAAAGAGAGTTCTCGTGTGGAGAACGGTTTCCAACTGATTCTTGAATGCTTGATATTAGGGTTTCAAAATAAAGCTTCTGGGTAAGAAGCAATTTTCTAGAATGATCTGTTGTTCGTGCATTGCATCATCCTTCGCCTAAGGACCTGCTTAGATTCATATAGGTTTAAGGACTGTTAGCTGTATGAATCTCTTTGAGCTGTTGTGTTGTTGTGATGAATGAATGGTGGTTGTGATCCTGTTGTATGTTGTGTACGCCGTGCAAATACAGGGGAGGCTCTGTCCGTGTGTACAGTGGACCCTGTATTTGTGGCGGGTCTGTACGTGGCGCGGGCTAGACTTTCAAAAAAAAATTTTTGGCACGTATTTCTGTATCTAAAACTAGCCCGGGGCGTGACAGATTAAGATGGTATCATAGCGTAAATGGTACAAACACTCATTCATTCATAAACTTGTAACTGAACCACTGGTTAGGCTGACCCATAGGGAGACCTAGGATGTATAGGTGCGCGAGTTCGAGGGGTTTGTTTTTGGCTTGTGTTTTTGTGGGAGTTGCCGACCCCTTTCTCTTGCGTAGGTTTCTGTGTTTTGCAGATGGCTTGTGGTCGTGGTAGACCTCCTCGTCCGGGTCGTGGTAGTAGGCGTGCGCCTGCGGAGCCGTCTGCTGGTGTTCAGTTTCTGGCTATTACGGCTGGTTCGAGTGAGGAGCTGGCAGGAGGCGGACAGCCTGGTGTGGACCGTACCCTGTGTGCTTGAGGCCGAGGCGAGGGTCAGCTGGCGACCCTCTCCGGCATGTTCCGGCTTGTTCCGGCAGTTTTTGCAGCAGCAGGCTACGGCGACTGCCGCTCCAGCCCCTCCTCCTCCTTCGCCGAGTGCCCCGATGACTGCAGACCCCCCTGTGGCACCCACGCCGTTGTGGCCACGACCGCGACGACGACAGTGACTATGTCGGCTGTTTCGCGTGTGGACGCTGACCCCGTGTTTGGGGGTGGTGGCCACATCCGAGTGTGTTTGGCGGATTTCCTGAGGTTCGATCTGTCCTTGTTCGCAGACTCGTGCTCCTTCTGGTAGTGGTGGTGGAGTACCTGACAAATACCAAGTGGCAGGGTGTTTTCCCTTTGCGTAAGCACTCGTTGGCAGGTGGTGGCCCTTGTGGGCTAAGTGACATCACTTGGTGGATCTGTGTTGTCGTTTGGGCTGTTCTTGCCCCCACTTTCCGTGTTGAGCACGAGGGTCACTGCGAGCGTCTCTACGGAGACGGTGTTTTGAGCGGTTTCGACCGCAGTTTGGGTGTTACCCCCTCTATTTTTGTTGGGTAGGGCGGTGAAGCCAACCTCTCTGACGTATTGCTGGTAGAATCGTCAGTGTTGGTCTTTCGACCTTTAGCTAGTTCTTGCGTCAAACTGACATGTACTAGGCTGAGTGGACACTGTTTGGTGTCAGGTTTTTGTTGGTGCCTACATAATTTGCGGCTATCCTAACGCCTAAATTGGTGTGTTTTGAGATTTCTGGTGGTATTTGATAGGCTTTCGTGTTGCCGCGAGATCTTCTAGGTTTTTGTTGGAGGTCTCACCGCGTCCGACGTTGGTTAGTCGACGCTGGATTTGTTCTTCCTTCGCTTTGGTTCGTGTGGTTGACGACCCTTTGTCGCCTGTAGCCGTCGGTTTGTTGTTAGAAGTCGGAGACTCCTAGGGAGTTGGCTTAGGGCAGACTTTGTTTTGTGGGTCGGTTTGCCTTTTCCCGTTAATTCGGTGACTCGTCTGTGATTTTTGGTCCAGCTTTTGAGTTGGTTGACCTGGTGCCTTTGTGGTGTTGCCAACTGGTTGTTGGCCTTTGACCTCGGGATATTTCGCCTCCTTTTGATAAGTACGTTGGCT
This sequence comes from Puya raimondii, assembly GCA_016920855.1. Lineage (NCBI taxonomy): Eukaryota > Viridiplantae > Streptophyta > Magnoliopsida > Poales > Bromeliaceae > Puya > Puya raimondii. The sequence continues at coordinate 186,627,227 of JABWPP010000050.1, forward strand.
GCAGACAACGTAGTGTCAAAAGTTAGGACGAAATACCATGTCCCTTTCGGGACTTTCTGGATTGGGTCGGTGCTTTCTTTTGCAAGACAATCTCTCTGCGTCGTCTTGTGGGAAAGCGGTGTGGTGGTCATCCCTGATCACGCAGTGAGCCTTGAGCTAATCCTGGCGTGGTTTTTGCGCAGTTGATTTGCCATCACTGCGGATGGTTTGACTCTGGTTGAGTCAGGTTGCCTTTTAGCTCAGTTTCGGGATGACGGGAGCCTGGTTGTTGGCTCCGAGGTCTCTGTGCTTGTGTTTGCGTACAAGGTTTTCGCCGCGACTTTCGTACAGTCTTGGTTTGGAGCGCGTGTTTGATCACTTGGATCTGATGTTTGGCATCACTGGTGATTTTATCGCTTGTTGCGATTGGCAACCCTGTACACCAGAGTGATGGACTCGCAAGGTTTTTTTTTTGTTGGATTGATTGTGAGTTCGAGCTTATCGAGATGACGGTGATGTTTTAGTACCCTCTACCGCAGATCTTCGATCTCTTCGACCGGCTTTAGGGAGCCTCGGTACTCTCGAAGATTGATCTGCAGCCAGGTTATATTTAGCTGAGGATCAAGGCCGAGGACGTTGCGTTGACGGCCTTTCGGACTCGTTACGGGCTTTACGAGGTCACGGTTATGCCGTTCGGTTTGGCGAACGCCCCGGCAGCTGTTTGGATTTGATGAACTGGGTTTTTCGGCAGTTCTTGGATCAATTTGTCGTGGTCTTCTTTGACGACATACTGATCTATTCGAGAAGTTTCTTTCTTGGTTCACATCGTGACGCAGGCTGGTTTGCGGTGGAACCAAGGAAGGTGGACTCTATAGTGGATTGGCCTGTTCTGACTTCTGTGGCAGAGATTAGGAGCCTCCTCGGCTTGGCGAGTTGTTATCGGCGATTTGTTGAGGGTTTCTCAAAGATCGCCGCCCCTTTGAACAAGCTGACGAGGAAGGGTGAGAAGTTTCTGTAGACTCCCGCTTGTCAGATGAGTTTCCAGGAGTTGAAGGACAGTTTGACTTGTGCCCCTATCTTAGCATTGCCGCAGTCTGGTGAGGATCTTGTGGTCCACTGCGATGCATCTTGGATAGGATTGGGGTGCGTGCTCTTGCTGCAAGAGAAGGTCATCGCGTATGCTTCGCGCTAGTTGATGGACTATGAGAAGATCTATCTGGCGCTCGATCACGAGTTAGCAGCAGTGGTGTTCGCTCTCAAGCTTTGTAGACACTACCTGTACTAGGGCAATCCAGCTCGCCGTTCGCGAGCCAGCTCGTGTTCGGCTCGAAATGAGCTCGAGATCGGCTCGCTCGTTTAGTTAACGAGCCGAACACGAGCTGGATTTTCCAGCTCGTTTAATAAACGAGCCGAACACGAGCTGGGGTCAGCTCGCTCGTGTTCGGCTCGATAACAGCTCGATTAAATTTATTTTATATTAATATAATTTTATATATTATATTTATATATATATAAATAAAAATATAATTATATTTATATATAAATATATTATACAGATTATTATTTTTAAATTTTTAGTCCAATTTAAAAATAAAGCCCAGCTTACTTATAAAGAGGCCCATTTATATTTAAAATTTCAACTCTTGGATCAAGATCTAAGGGATAACATCTTTTAACTTTTCCTCTTTCTAACCCTAATTCTTTTCCTTTTATTTTTTCACCCCTCTCAAAGACTCAAACACAGCCGCCTCTCTCTTTCTCCCTTTCTCTCTTCGCCCAAGACCCAGCCTCTCTGTTTCTCTCTTTCTCTCTACGCCCGAAGACCCACAGGCCACAGCCGCCTCTCCCTGCCTCTCCCTTTTTCTCTCTCCCTACGCCCGAACTCTGGTAGCGGCTCTTCTGTCTTGTCCGTTCGGCATTCGCACACCCCCGGCAGCGTACTCTTCGTCCTTCGCACATTTCGATGAAGCTCCGGCAGCGCTTTCAACAGATTCTTTCTTCTATTAATCTTCATTTTTTTCTTTTTCTTATGATTTTTTTAGTAGAATGTGAGAAAAAATTTCCTTGAGTTTCTTGATTTGATTTTATTTTTTTAAGAAATTTAGATAGATCTTATAGTATTAAATAATCGAGCTAACGAGCCGACGAGCCAGCTCGAATAAACTGCGAGCCGAATACGAGCCGGACTTTTCGAGCTCGTTTCGAGCTCGAGCCGAACACGAGCCGACTTTGAAACTTTCGAGCCGATCTCGAGCTGGCTCCAGCTCGCTCGAGTTCGGCTCGTTGACAGCCCTAACCTGTACGGAGCGTTTGGTGGTGGAGTTTCGTCGACTGGAGTTGTGGACTTTACCTTATGGAGCTATCGCACAGTTGTCGACTTTGGAGGTGCAGCCCACCTTGCCGGATCGGATTTTCGGTGGGCAGCTGATGGATCCGCACTTGCAGAGAGTGCGAGTAGAGGCCTAGCAGGGCAGAGATGGTGACTTCATGTTACATGCTGATGGTTTCCTTCGAGGACGGAGGTGTGTGCCCAGTGATCGGGATATGAGGCGAGAGTTTTTGACTGAGGCACACCGGTCGCCGTACACCGTTCATCCTGGAGGGACGAAGATGTACCGCGACTTGAGGCAGAGTTTCTGGATGTAGCTCAGCATGTGGCACTGTGCCTGGTTTGTCAGCAGGTGAAGGCTGAGCATCAGCGACCAGCAGGGAAGCTTCGACCGTTGCCTGTACCTGTAGGGACGTGGGAGCAGATCACCATGGATTTCGTCACCGGGTTGCCTCTTTCTCAGCGAGGTCATGTTGCGATCTGGGTTTTGTGGACTGATTGACGAAAGTAGCTCACTTCCGGTACACTCGACTTAGCCTCGGGATCGACTGGCGTAGCTCTACTTGGATGAGATCGTCAGGCTGCTTGGAGTGCCAGTGTCGATCGTTTTGGATTGGGGTTCTCGCTTCGTTTCCCAGTTCTGGAGGAGCTCGCAGCAGGCACTGGGGACGAGGCTCGACTTCAGCTCAGTTTACCACCCTCAGAGTGATAGGCAGTCGGAGCGTGTTATCCCGACCCTTGAGGATATGCTCCGGGCATGCGTTTTGGATTTTGGTGAGGGCTGGTTCAGGTACCTTTCCTTGGTGGAGTTTGCCTTCAACGACAGCTTCCAAGCGAGCGTTGGATTGGCACCGTGCGAGGCGTTGTATGGAAGTCGTTGTCGATCACTGATCTGTTGGGTTGACGTGGGTAAGCGTCGTGTGATCGGCCCGACAACGGTTCAGCTGAGGGAGGATCTCAGCTACGATGAGGTGCCTTTGGGGCTTTTGGCTCGCAAGGTGAAGCAGTTGAGGAACCGGAGCTTTCTGTTTGTGAGAGTGCAGTGGACGAGTCGCGAGGAGCGCTACTTGGGAGCTGGAGTCTGCTTTGCGTGAAGAGTATCCACTGTAGTTCGCGGATGGTGTGTGAGTAAGTTTCGGGGACGAAACTTCTTGTTAGGTGGGAGTGATGTGAGAATTCAAATTTTGGAAATTGGAATTCTGTGTTCCTCTCCCCTGTTACTGTGTTTTTGATCTGTATACGTATATATATATGTATGGGTATATATATATATATATGTATATAAGTTGTATTTATTGTATTTTTGGGTTTTTGAGTTTTGTCGCGGAGAGTGAACGGCTTAACGGCGCGATCCGGAGTCTGAATCTGACGATCCAAAATAATAGATTCGACGTCTCGACAGTGCTGAACGCGATGGCGCAGTCCATGTCGACATGCGACGGACGGATTGATAGATCTTCCATCTTCTTCACCGAGAGGTCGAATGGTATATTTTTGGTTTCGCGATCTGGACCCTGTTTCTCGCACCGTTTTGCGTGAGGTTGCTTGTGGAGGGCTGTCTGGGTATTTTGTGCTGGCTGTGAGGGACCCAGGGGTATTTTGCTGAGTTTGAGGGGCTAAATTGCATTTGTGCAAGTGCTTTTGTGTGTGTTGTGTGTGTGTGTGAGTGTTGTTGGCAACCTCACTCCCTCTCTCTCCCTCAGCCACCCCAGCAGTGAGCCCCAGCTCCCCCAGCTCCCCTGCCAGCTCCTCCTTGCGTCGCCGGCCGCCATCGGCCATCCCATGGCCGGCGCAACCCCGGCCACCTCTTTTCTCTCCTTTTCTTCTTCTTCTCCTTCTTCTCCTTCTTCTTCTCCTCCCCTGCAGTGTGCACCCATGGGGAACCCATGCATGGGCTTCCCCTGAGGTGGCACGGCCGCCGATGACCTGCCCGGTCGCCGGGAGTCGCCGCCGTGGGCCGCCGAGCTGCTGCAGCTTCTGCTAGGGCAGCAGCTGGCCGAGCCTTGTGGGCCCGAGCCGCCGCCGCCTCCCGACGCCTGGGAGGGTGAGCGCCGTCACCCTCAGGTCCTCCGGCGCCGCCCCCTACCTCCCCGGCCGTCGCCGTGCCGTCAGAGCGCCGCCGCGCAGCAGCTGGCTGCTGCTGGGAGGTGGGTGGGCAGTGTGTTGGGTTCTGAGCCGCCGCCGCCTCCCGTCGCCGCAGCGACCTCCCGCCGGCATCAGGAGGACCGCCGCAGCCGTCGCCTCCTTCCTCGGCCATCCCCGTGCCGCCGGTGCGCAGCCGCGCCGCTTGAGGCTCCTGCATGCAAGTTACAGGCAGGAGCAGCTGGAGGTTCGAGCTGCCGCCGCCTCCCGCCGCCTCGGAGGGTGCGCGCTGCCACCCTCGAGACCTCCGCCGCCGGTCCGTCCCTCCTCGGCCGTCGCCGTGCCGCCGGAGCGCCGCCGCAGCCGCCGCGGGCTCGGCTAGGGCATCTTGGGGCCGAGGCCAAGCTTGCTCCGCCGCCGCCGTCGCCGGTTTCCTTTGTCGCGGTCACCGACCAATCGACGTCCGACGGGCCCCTCTTGCCGGTGCTCGCATCGCCGCCGGCCACCGCCGCTGTCCGTTTCCGCGCCGCCGTGCCCTAGCCAACCCGAGAGTGGGTCTCCTTCCCGCGCCGCCGCCGCCGCTTCCTGCCGCCGGCTGAGGTGAGCCCCCTCTTCCTTGCCTCCCCCGCAGTCGACCCTGGCCGCCGCTGGCCGTGCATGCCGACCGGCAGCCGGCCGGAGCTGGTTGCTCCGGCCAGGGTCTCATTTTGTTGGTTTTTGGCCGTATTTGTGTTTTTGAGCTCCATGTTGCCTCCCGGAGCTCGGGAAGGTGAGCACAATGATCGCGGCGACACGTTGATCATCATGCTCACCTTAGATTTCAGTTTGGTTGAGCCGTTTCGCTGTTCGGCCTTTGTCGAGCAATTTTCTCTTATGTTAGCACTATTTTTATGCAATTTCTCGGCTTGCGACTGGTCCTGTCGCAGTGGGGCTGTGAGCACGGCCTCCGTTACGTCGTTACCTATCCGCTGGTGCTTGCAGAAGGTCGTGCGGACGTACGGTTTGCTCTAACGGCTTATTTTATTGCTTGTATGTTTGTATTTGTCGCTTGTTTTGCGATTGTGGCAGCGTTGCGACGCTATGGGAAGCAAGGGCATGATCCTTGAGGCCCTGTGGACTGGTTGTCCAACCCCTTCGCCCTTCGCGGAGATCCGAATTCATTTCCGACGCATTTTTTGATAAATTAATCGGCGAAACGCGTGTTTTTAGTTGTGCGACTCACTCGCTGTTTTTGCAAGTGACTTGGCTTCGTCGTTTGGCCTTGTTGGCTGTTCCTCATCGCTGTCCCGAAGTTCCGAGGACAGCGGATGAGTGACGGGAGGGTTCCGGTGCCAATTCGGCATTTTTCGGGAATCCGGGAAGCCTTTACGGGTGCGTTTGAGTTCGTAGCACTCCGAGCTTGTGCTCGCTGTCCTGTCACCTTGTTTTGGTGTGTTTGGGGACAGCGGAGGACCTGGTTTGGTTGTTGGTACCCCTGTGGAGCTTTGTGTGGTTCGGGATCATCCCGGTGGGTTTTCCGGGCGATCCGTCGGTTTCGGGATGTGAGAGCTTTGTGTTTGGTGTCGACTTGGTGGACCTTGACCCTGTGAGTCTTTCGTAGGTCCTGTCGCGGTTCCCGAGAGCCGTCGGTGTTAGGTTTGATCTTTCGACAGGTGGGTACTTCGATCCGGAGTCGGTTCAGTGGACTACGGTGATACCTTTCTATCCCTTCTCTTGCATTTCAGTTATTAGTTCACTTGACTCCCGTTGACTCTACTTATGTGTGCTTGGATGGTAGAGTAGTTGTGGTTTGCATGATTCTTGAGACGACCCAGTTGGTCGGTGGTGATCGCCTGTTGTTCCGAGCGATCCTCGTTGTGGTTTATCAGTTGCTTCACGGCTCGTTGCCATTATGTGGATTGAGCATTCGCATCGATCGTCACAGCTCCCTAGCACCTCACGTATGCCAACGGTCTGATCCACCGTTTGGGCTTCTTTTTCGGAAAAGGGTCGTTGAGTTGTTCCGACCCGTGAGCCTCGACGCAGTGCGTCTGGTAGGTTTTGTGCCGGTTGGTTGAGCAGATTGTGACAGTGCCAGGAATACGTCCCTGTGGCTATGGATTGGGTTTACTTGTGGTTATCTCCTTTGATGCATATACTAGTTGTTTACAGTAGCATAGTTGTTCAGTTGTATGTCAGCCTCATACTTACTTGTGCTACTGTTTACCTTATCTATCCTTTTGTTGACCCTCGTGCCGGTGTGTACACCTCGCCTTCGTCAGCTTGCGGTACCCACTGGGAGGGGAGACATGTTTACATGTTCTCACCCCCCGCCCTCGTTGTTGTTTTCAGGTGAGCAGGGTGGTGGGAGTCGGGACGTTGCGAGGCACGCCTAGATAGTAGCTCTAGAGGTTCCGACTTGTGAGGCTACTCCCCCAGATTTGGTTATTACCCTTATCCTCTAGCAGTTAGTTGGATTTGGTTCAGTTACACTGTGGTTGTTTTATCTATCATGTTATATTTTGGATGATTGTCATGCATGCTTAGATCTCGTGATTTTGGCTTAGTATCCATGTGAGGATTGCATGCTTAGACTTTTGGATATTGATGCTGTTAGATCTATCCTTGTGCTTTATATCGCATATCTTGGATTTCTACCCCTCGTGGTAGCATTTTCAAATAAAGGTTTCCGTGTGGAAAACAGTTTTCAAGTGAATTTTCGATCGATCGACTTTTGAGTTTTCAAAAGAGAGTTCTCGTGTGGAGAACGGTTTCCAACTGATTCTTGAATGCTTGATATTAGGGTTTCAAAATAAAGCTTCTGGGTAAGAAGCAATTTTCTAGAATGATCTGTTGTTTGTGCATTGCATCATCCTTCGCCTAAGGACCTGCTTAGATTCATATAGGTTTAAGGACTGTTAGCTGTATGAATCTCTTTGAGCTGTTGTGTTGTTGTGATGAATGAATGGTGGTTGTGATCCTGTTGTATGTTGTGTACGCCGTGCAAATACAGGGGAGGCTCTGTCCGTGTGTACAGTGGACCCTGTATTTGTGGCGAGTCTGTACGTGGCGCGGGCTAGACTTTCAAAAAAAAAAAGTTTGGCACGTATTTCCATATCTAAAACTAGCCCGGGGCATGACATTTCGGGTCACCCATGATGGGCAAATCCAATCCGACCCATTAAGTGGTGCAGTTACCCTTGGTTGGTTGAGAAACCACCCTGCACGTAGTGCAGTTACCCTCCACAACCAAGAGAAAAAGAGAGGAATGGTGAAAATACTTTACACTCACAAAAAGGCTCTCTCTCCCCATCACTCTTTTGATGAATGAAATTCCTACAAGTTACCCTCTATTCTTGGAGGATTTGACACTTGGGTTGTGAAAATTTAGTGCAATTTCCATCTTGTGATCTTGCATTGATCCGTTGGAGCGAGTGGTTTGGTTTGATCCTGTTTCATCACGATCTACGAATCGGAATTGAGGTATGTTAAAGACTAATTTTACTTTCAAACAATCACTATTTTATCTTGTATATTTATTTTGCTAAGCACTAACCCTTTTTGACAACATATTCTAAACTCTATTCTCCAATCCAATATCAATTTATATAGTTATATTGAATACCACACACTATCATGCAATCATGCTAACTAGTTAAGGCCCACATTTATGTGGGACATGTGTAATATTTTGGCAGTAAAATTTAGAGGATAAAGCAACAAAAAGATATGGATGAAAGAGAAAGTAAAGAAAGCGAAATTGAGGGGAGAGAAAGTGAAGATCGAGAAAGTAAGAAGAGAGATAGTGAAGAGTGAGAAAGTAAGAAGAGAAATAGTGAAGAATGAAAAAGTAAGAAGAGAAATAGTAAAGAATGAGAAAGTAAGAAGAGAAAAAGTGAACAGAGAGAAATGGATGAGGAGAGAAAAAGTGAAGGAAGAAAAAGTGAAGACAGAGATGAAAGAGAAAGTGAAGAGAAAAAACTGAGAGATAAAATAAGAAGAGAGAAAGCGAAGAAAGGAGAAATAAGGAGAGAGAAATAGAGAGGAGAGAGAAAGTGAATGGACATAACGTAATGAGAGAGAAAGTAAAGAGAGAAGCTGAGGAATAAAATAAGGAAAAATAAAATGAAGAGCGAGAAAGTGAGAAAAGAGAAAAAAAAATGAGAGAGAAAGTAAAGGAGATAATGCAAATAGAGAGGGATGAGAGAGAAAGTGAAGAGAGAGAAAGTGAGGAGAGAGTGGGTAAAAGTATGTGGAATATGCTTCTATTTTATCGGATTAACTCTATAAAATATATTTTAACCAACTTATTACGATATACAAAAATGATATTACTTATAACAGTAAGCAAATTATTTTCCAATCATACTTTCGTACCCCACATAAAGCGATCTCGCAAATGGAGCTTTGTACGTCTTTTTCACGACAACTCTTGTAGGACACTTGTTCGCTATATAAACTGCACAAAAAAATAATCAAAAAATTCTTGATAAATCTTTGTCGATAAGTATGTTTTTTATAATTTCCATAATCTTGTAGTTTCTTCTTTTCGTCATGCCATTCTATTGTGTTAATAGGTTATGATATTCTGATACTCAATTCTATACTTTTTTGCAAAGCTTATAAAATTTTGTAAAAAAAAATTCTCATTACCGTTGGATATTTCTTTAGAAAAAGAATTTCTTTCTTACTTTTCTATAATACATTCCTCATAAATTTGATTCGAACAACCTTAACTATATTTTTAATAGCCAAATTTTCAATCCTTAAAAATTTAAATGAACAAACTTCAAATGCCGCAACGACAATTTATCATATACAAATGTTCTAACGTATGATAAGTATTATTATCAATTCGTAAAGGCAACATATGATTTTTAATAATAGATACCCTGACAATTAATATGTTTTGCATTTTTTTAATTCGCAAATTCTTTCTGATTAATATACAAGAAATATGAACTTTTTCTTGGAACTATCCAATACTTACAAATTGTGGTCTAATCTAGGTATACAATAGATATCAAATATAATAATATGATCATCATTACATAATCAAATTAAAATGTAAAGCAAAAGTTACTAATTGAACACTCATGCTGATAGTATGTCTAACAGATGATCTTATAAAACTTCAAAAAAATATCTACTTTTTCTCTTCTTATGGATAGCATTAGGATTGAAGAATAAAGTAAACATATCTTTAACTTTTAATCTTTTTAAAAGTGTTAAAATAGAATAGATTTTTTTATATTTTAAAGTTTCATAAAATCATGTAAAAGTCATTTGTTTGGAATAGCTATGCAATTAGTATTTTTCTTGAAACGAAAGGTTTGCTAAACTATTTGATAAAGTATAGAAGCTTTATTTATCAATAATAAAAGTTTAGTAGGATATATGTTTGCCAAAACTCTTAGGCTATGTTTGGTTGAGGGATAAAGTGGGAATAGCCCTCTTTATCCCTCTAATTCTCCCAAACACTAGAGAGGAATATGAGTTTATTTAATTCCCCTCTTAACGGGTTATTCTAGAATAACCCGTTAAGAGGGGAAAATTGCTATTCCACCCTTTTGGTGGAATAGCAATTTCCTCTCTTTATACCTCTACTAATATAATAATAAAATATTATTAATCAATCTATTATATTACATTTTATTAATTAATTAGCTAAATTAATAATTAACTAATTTAACAATAAAATATTATAAATCAATATATTATATATTATTATTTTATTAATTAATTAGCTAAATTAATATTTAACTAATTTAATTAATAAAATATTAGCTAAATTAATAATTATTTAGTGTGTTTATGTAATAACTAATAACTATATTGATTAATCAATTAATATTTTGACCAATATAACTAATTAATTAATTATTTTTTTAATATATTAATTTATTAGCTTAATTTGTTAATTAATGTTCTATTTAATTTTAATTAACTGTACTCCTCTAGCGTTTGGATGGTTATTTTTTTATTATTTTTTGACTAATTTAATTATCTGATTGTTATTAAGTAAAGTAAGTAAGTAATTAATTAATTAATTAATTAAATTATTTATAATTAATTAAATTATTAATTACTAATTAATTTATTAATTAATATTTAGGAATATTTAGCAATATTCATGATTAATTAGTGAATTAAATAAATTAAATTATTATTTAATTAATATTTTGTATTAATTAATTACATAAAATATTATTATGTTAAAACTATAATTATTCTTATCCTTGTTATTCCAATCTAACCATCCAAACGCTATTTTTCTTATTCCCGAGAAAAACTCAATTTTCATCCAAACGCAAAATTAATTTTATCTCTGTTTATCCTAAAAGTTATACCTATTCCAGGAATAGCCTAAAATAGCTTATTCCCGAACCAAACGGGACCTAATAGTTCAGGAAGTATTTGACATTTTTTTTTCAATAATATTTTGTGTTCTCTAAAATATTATTGTTACATATTATAAAATTTGACAATTCTATACAAAAGAATCAAAACTCTTTCATATCATGATTACCACCACATTAACAATATTATTGGGGCACTTGTAATAACTTTTTTTGGCAATTTTCTTGCAACAGTAACAACATATCTGAATTTTTAAGCGTCACAACATATAAGCATTATGCTTTTTTGTTCTAACATCAATGACATATAAATTATGGTTAAACGGTATAGAACTTATCTACTTATGATCAGTTATCTACCTAATATTTAAAAACTTTGATTTACACTTCAAAGCTTGAATGCATAATTTACTTTTATGAGCTTGATTGGTATATTTTATATAATTCATGCAACTAAAATTTTATAAAAATTAAATAGTGACCTAGATTGTGTACCGGAAGAACCATCAAAAGACTTAAAATCAAATTAATTGAAATATAATTTTTGTAACTTCAATTTCATAAAAAAAAGTAATGAGCCTAATATTACATCAGAAGAATCATCAAAGGACTTAAATCAAACAAATCGAAAGATTGACTACAAAAATTAAAATTTTAAAGAACGGGTAATTGAATCAAAACAGACCAAAGTTGAGGTAAGTTTTATATATTTATTATCCCTATTTCTTGGCAGGTAAATACATATAATGTTTGCTTGAACTATAATTTATTTTGATACCCAACCAAGTTCTAATTTTGGTGTTCAACCTTTTAATCGTTTGATTTAATTATTTGATACTTATTTCTGTTATGTTCCGAAAAAATATTAAACCCAAAAAAATATTAAACTAGTATTTTTCGAAAAGTTTACAGTCCAGTAATTAAAGAACGCATTAGATAAGTGTTGGGTCGAGTCGGATTTAATTTGAACGCGAAATTGACGTCGCAAATTAACTCCAAAACTCACTTAAGTTTAGCCTTGGTGCAATTTTGGGCTAAGTTGTGTCTTTAGCACATCGAACCAAGCCCCAACCACCCTTAATTGGGGTTTTTGGCCGTTAGTAACTAGCTGAACACTAACATTCCCTCCCTCCTACTCATCTTCCTCTCCTCCTTAATCCCTTTCCTTCCTACCTTCCCTCTCTTTGTCTCTCTCCCTGCTGAAATTCTTGCGCAGGCTTCCTGCAACAACACCTGCAGCAGCTAGAGCTGCAAGTCTAGCTCGCCGCTCGCGAGCCAGCTCGTGTTCGATTCGAAATAGGCTCGAAAATGACTCGTTCGAAATTAATTTCAAATATAAAACGAGCTGAATTTTTTCGCTCGAAAATAATTTCAAACCGAGCATGAGCAGGCCTCTGCTCGTTCGTGTTCGGCTCGAAATAGTTCGAATATATATATATATATATATATATATATATATATATATATATATATATATATATATATATATATATATATATATATATATATATATATATATATATATATATATATATATATTTAAAATTAAAAATTAAAAAAAAAATATTAATATTATTATTAATTTATATATATATTAAATATTTTTATTAAATATTTTAATTCAAATACACATTTTAATGCATTCTCTATGTACCGCATAGGCACGGACCCAACTCCACATATTTTTATATACAAAAGTAGCAAACCCTAACTCAAAAATCTATTGCATAGATCAGGAATGTTAATTTGAGCAGGTATGTTGATTATAATTATATTGATTGTAGTTTTATTTGTATGTTGATTCTAATTTTGAGGATTGGTATTTTATTTGGATTGTAGTTATAATAGTAATTGTAGTTAAATTATATAGTGTAATATTAACAAATATTCATAAATATTTTAAAATTGAAAAAAATAAAAAAGAAAAAAAATAGAAGTTCGAGCTATAAACGACCCGGCTCGGAATCGAACAATTCCGAGCCAAATTCGAGCACGGCTTGAAACTAGCTCGAAAAAAAAACTATTTCGAGCCGCTCGAATTCGGCTAGCACAGCCTGAGTTGTGCTAGTGGTTTTTTAACCACAGATCCGCCTCGAGATGCGTGCAAGGCAAGCCGGTGGGATTAACGGAGAGAGGGGCATAACGGACGTCTCTCTCTCTCCTCCCTCCTCCCTCTCTCTCTCTCTCCTTCCCTTTCTCCTCTCTCTCTCCCTCCCCTTCTCTCTCTCTCCCCTCTCCCCTTTCCTCCCCCCCCCCCCCCCCCCCCCCCCCCCCCCCCCCCCCCCCCCCCCCCCCCCCCCCCCCCCCCCCCCCCCCCCCCCAAAACAGAAAAAAAACTCTCTCTCTCTCCCCTCTCTGCCCCACCCTTCCCCCCAACCCCCAGAGCCGGCTACCCCCCCTTCTCTGTAGCCGTGCCGGCGAGCCGCGGCCCTCTCCCTCTCTGCCCCACCCTTCCCCCAACCCGCCGCGCTGGCCACCTCCCCTCTTCTCTATAACCGCGCCATAAGGAAAATATGAAACAACCCATCCTAGATTCTACAAGCAGCAAGAAAGCCAGAGGGGAGGAGAAAAAGAAAAAGAAAAGAAAAAGAATGGTCTGCTAATTGCCCTTGCCGTTTCTTCTTTACTTCTACAGCAAAAACAGCTCTTTTCATATCAGTTCTTCAGTAAATTGGATGGTCTGCTAATTTAGCAGGCAGCCTTTGAAGCCTTTAATGGGTCTCTTACCATGTTATCAACCACATTACTTCTACATCACTCCCTTGTGACTGTTATATCACCATTTATTCTACTAAATTGGACTACGGAACATGTTGCAACAATCAAGAAACGTTGAGCAAGAAGTTCCAAGAAATTAAAGTTTGAGGATCAAAGTGTCACCTGTAATTAGCCTTATTTTAACTTACAAAGCACCGATGGTAAAAAAAAAGCATGGATTATTTTATTTTATTATTTTTTTTTCCCTGAGAAGTTTTCAATGGCTTGCAATGCACGTGGTGTAGGCAATAATTTTCCCATTTCAGTGCTCATTAGAGCAACCTTTGGAAGGTCTGCTGTTCTGCAGCCAACCTTGTTCCGTCATATGTCTGTGTGGTTTTTTCTGTCATATGCTCATTAAACCAAACATGCTTGTTGGGTTTTGGCAATTCTGGTGGGAGTTGAATCTGGTTTGCTTCTTCCTCTTACGCTCCTCGACAGCCCTTTGCTTCATTCATTTGGGTGGCTCTTGGCTGACATGATTCACCGGGTGCAGACAATAATTTTTCCTTTCTAAGCAGCTACAAGGTCAACATTAGCTGCCTGGAGGCAACATTATGCTGCTATGTCTTCAAGGTGCATAAGATTGCAGGACCCCTCATAAGATATGATTAAATGGCATATCTAAGCCTCTATTTTCTTCTCCTACATTTTTTGCTATTTAGTGGTACATTCTTTTTCTTTTCTTTTTCTTTTTCTCCTCCCCTCTGGCTTTTTTGCTGCTTGTAGAATCTAGGATGGGTTGTTTCATATTTTCCTTATGGCGCGGTTACAGAGAAGAGGGGAGGTGGCCAGCGCGGCGGGTTGGGGGGAAGGGTGGGGCAGGGAGGGAGAGGGCCGCGGCTCGTCGGCGCGGTTACAGAGAAGGGGGGTGGCCGGCGCGGGGGGTTGGGGGGAAGGGTGGGGCAGAGAGAGGAGAGAGAGAGAGTTTTTTTTTCTGTTTTGGGGGGGGGGGGGGGGGGGGGGGAGGGGTGAGAGAAGGGAGGAAAGAGAGAGGAGTAAAGAGAAGACAGGAGGGAGAGAGAGAGACGCGGAGAGAGAGAGAGACACGGGAGGAGAGAGAGAGAGAGAGAGAGAGAGAGAGAGAGAGAGAGAGAGAGACGTCGGTATTGCCCCTCTTCTCCATTAATCCAATAAACTTGCCCGCACGCATCTCGAGACGGATCTGTGGTTAAAAAATAACTAGCACAACTCAGGCTGTGCTATTGATAGTAGCACAGCCTGACTCTATATATATATATATATATATATATATATATATATATATATATATATATATATATATATATATATATAAAATTAAAAATTAAAAATAAAAAATATTAATATTATTAATAATATATTAAATATTTTTATTAAATATTTTAATTCAAATACACATTTTAATGCATTCTCTATGTACCGCATAGGCACGGACCCAACTCCACATATTTTTATATACAAACGTAGCAAACCCTAACTCAAAAATCTATTGCATAGATCAGGAATGTTAATTTGAGCAGGTATGTTGATTATAATTATATTGATTGTAGTTTTATTTGTATGTTGATTCTAATTTTGAGGATTGGTATTTTATTTGGATTGTAGTTATAATAGTAATTGTAGTTAAATTATATAGTGTAATATTAACAAATATTCATAAACATTTTAAAATTGAAAAAAATAAAAAAGAAAAAAAATAGAAGTTCGAGCTATAAACGACCCGGCTCGGAATCGAACAATTCCGAGCCAAATTCGAGCACGGGTTGAAACTAGCTCGAAAAAAAAACTATTTCGAGCCGCTCGAATTCGGCTCGATTTAAATTTCGAGCCGAACTCGAACATGCCTTATTCTGGCTCGAAATGAATTCGAGCCAGCTCGAATTCGGCTCGAATCTAGTACGAGCCGAATTCGAGCAAGGCCGCGCTCGCTCGTGTTCGGCTCGTTTGCACCCCTAGCAGCAGCAATGGCAGTACCAGGTAAGTGGGGTAGCTGGTGGGATTTTATGGATTTGGTGTCTGATCAGTGAGGGTGGTGGCTTGCAAACTGGGAGAGAAGGGAGCTGAAGAAGTAGTATTCCCTGCTGAGGTTAGATGAATTTTTCTTTTTGTTGGATTTAAGATTGTGGAGTTTGGTTTCTTGGATTTAATGTCACTAAAGTTAAATTTACATGTAATATTGACTTTCGTTAGAGATTTGATTTGACTTTTAATTTCGTTAACTCCGGTAGGAATTTTTGTTTTTCGTCTTCACTTCCCTGCTAATTGGAATTGGAGGAAGGTGCCAGTGGAGTTTTAGTTCGATCCGTGGTCGAATTAGTGCGCTAGGTGGGTTAATGTATACCAAATTCATCGTAATTCCTCCTAAGTATATAATAAATTTAACATACATATACTTGTCTTGATTAACCTCTTGTTAGCTCAAATTTGTAGATTTGCATGTTTATAAATGGAGCATGATATACTTATTTTTAGAAATTTATTGTGTGTTGAATTGGGATATTGACTTTAGAGAAAATCTACACTTGAACATGTTAATTGCCATCGATAGGAATTAACTTTGGTAGCCGTTTTTACCACTTTTTCGCCGCTGTTAGTGAGTTGTGAAAACATATATTAGTGTAGGCTGGATTTACGTTTGTGTTGAGATGCCGAGTGGATTTTTACAGTAGTGCTTAGATTGTTCTGCATGGTTAGGTGCCGTCCGGACTAACGGTGGATTGAGACCTTACTTTTTGCATCAGATTGTGCCGGATGCACGTGAGTTTTGGTTTTCTGATCTGTTTGATCATTTGCATAGACTACAACCTGCATGAGCCAGATTTGAGCTCGACAGAGTACACCTTTTGCTCGGCTGGGAGCTCCCCCGAGTGTCGTTCCGAAGTGAGGCCTTTTTTGCGTTCATATCGCAGCAACTTTTTCGGACATCCTACTTAGGTCAGCAACCTCCGAGGGTGGTGACAGTGGTAGATTGGCACAGTCTGGACCGGCCTTGTGGCGGTCCCTTTGGATTGAGTTAGTTATTGTCAGTTCGATAGTTAGTGATGCATACATACAGTGAGAGTGTGACTTGAGCATTAGTAGTGTAGTGGTATAATAGCTGTAGATTTCTTTCCAGCTGTTGGCGCCATAAAAACAGCACCACGTGGTAAGTCGGCCTCCACCACGTGGAGGGCTCCTAAAGCCAAATATGGAGCGACATGTGGTGCGCCAGGATTTGGAAAGAAAGCGCCCAAAACCGAAAATTGGTTGAGCGAGATGCGGTTGAGATCGGTCATGAGTCGCCCGTAGAAACAGGGACATGGCCGAGATACACCCCGTAATGGAGAATAACTGAATAACGACAGGCGGGGCTATAAATAAATAGAATACGCCTAACAGAGGGGTCTTTTTTCTCCCGAGAACAAGGAGACCATTCTATTTCCAGTATTTTTCTGATTTTCTAGCATTAGTCTTCTTGTAATCTTTAACTTCCTTGTATTTCCTGCTTTTCTAAGAGTAGTTTGTAAAGATAGATTTTCCGGTTTAGTTGGTAGATTTTACTGTAGTGAGTTATCACCATGTACACCTTCTTTTCATTTGAAATATATCAAAGTCACTTGGCTCATATCAACTGAGTCGGTAATATATTAGAGTGTTTGAACTCGGTTGAGCAGATCCCTCATCAGCCGATCGCTTGATTTAGTTGTGGGCGCATTCTCAAGGGTCACCATCAAGAGCCGTTCCACCTCTTCTCTCGCTTCCCGAAGCAGAGTTCTGACAGAGTCAAAGGTCCAGGAAATCAGCCCCCAACAATTTTTGGCATGCCCGGTGGGACACACTCGGGTAATTCCCTAATCTAGTTTACTCTTTATAGTATGGCTGACTCTATGAACCTCCGGAGCAGAGTCATTTCCAGACCTTCAGGGAATGACCAAACCAATAGCGCCGAAAATGCAAACGAGTATCAGGCGGTGTTACCGGTCGGGGTTGAGACTAGCGAACATTCGGCTCATCAGGAGTCGAGTTTAACACAGGCACTCGGCCAGATGATCCGAGTCCTACAAATGTTGGATCAAAACAGTAATCAAAGTACCGCTAGATTAGACGCAATGCTGGCCGCCATCACGGCCTCCAACGAAAATATTGCCAGAATTGGGCAATTATTGGCTCGAAATAAGCACACCTACGGAGGCCCGCAAGGAGCCAAGGACCCCTAACAGTGCCGGTGACACAAAATCCTGTTATACCAGCGGTCACGCAAGCACAGCCCCAAATGGCGCCCTTTCAGGCTGCGTACAGACCAACGAACATAAACGTCGATCCACAACCGAAGATTGCATGGGGGTTACCTCCTCCGCCACCCTTACCAGCATATCAGTCCCAGAACGTGGGCGTAAGGGCTGGGGGGTAGGCCCCCAACGTATTGCAAGGACTCAACCCTGCAGTACAAAACTATGGACTTCCTCTTCGGCCAAATATGGTTCAGGCTCTGGTTCCCGCTCCAGCAGTGGGAAATAATGAGCTATATGCTCAGATTGAGAAAGCGATTCGGAATACTTTCGGTGTAGGGGCTAGGCCGGCAATGCGGCCCGTATTTAGGTCCCCATACCCAGCAAACATCAATACGGAGCATCCGTATCCGGCAAATTAGAAAATACCGAAGTTTGATAAGTTCTCGGGCGATGAGACCGAGAAAACAGTTGAACATGTAGCTCGGTTCACGGCCCAGTGTAGAGAAGCGGCCGCTGACCCATTCTTGAAACTTTGATTGTTCAATACGTCGCTAACCAAAATGGCGTTCACCTGGTATACAAGTTTACCAGCCAATTCTGTCCGAGAGTGGGACGAATTGGAGAAAAAATTTCATGAGCAATTCTACAGGGCGGAACCGGAGTTATCGGTAGCCAATTTGGCTCAATACCGGCAAAAACTGGATGAATCGATTGAAAAATATTTGAACCGATTCAAGACGGCCAGGAGCCGATGTTTTGTATGCCGAGTCTGAATTCGCCAAAATGGCGTTCAATGATATGCATTTCAAAATAAAAGACCATTTTGAAAATTAATATTTTTCGAACTTGGTCGACTTGGGCGTTCGAGTTGCCCAATACGAACAATTCAGGAAAGGAAATAGTGAGAATCGGCCGCGATGGAGCTGAAACAAAGAATGGAATAAAGGAAAAGAGAAGAATATCTCTTTTATTGAAGAGATTTTGGTTCAAAATGAACCGAATACTTCAAGCGAAACAGAAGACTCGACTGATGAAGCCGAGGTATATGCGACAGAAATGGTAAAAAATCGCTAACCTTATAAGTGTGCGCTGCTGAAGCCAGCAAAGGCTAGCAAGGCCAAAGCGCGAGTCACGGCGTATACTTATTCTTTTGATGTTGCAAAAATCAATCAGATATTCGATCGATTGTTAAAAGACGAAAGAATTAAACTCCAGAAGGTCAAACAATACCTTCTGGAGAGGAATTAAGAAGAAGAAAATATTACGAGTGGCACCACTCATAGAGCCACAGAACGAATTAATGCATGGCCTTTAAAAGGCAGATTCAGAAAGAAATAAATGAAGGTCGGCTAGTATTTACTAACCAAGAAAACAAAAATGATATGAAAGTTGACAAAAACCATTTCCTTCTCAAGTCAACATGGTGGATGTCAAAGGAAATACGCCACTTGAAGAAAAGATCGAGGAGGACATTGCCGACACAAAGAGAGCGCTTCGACTCTGCATCCGATGTAAGGCCGAGATGACGCGTCGCGATTGAGAAGCTATCATTCAGGAGAAAAAGTTGTACGGAGAATGGAAAGAATTCATGGCTTTTTTCGAAGAATGGAAAGATTTAATAGAGGCCGAGGGTAATCCGGACGAATGTTCGGAGGAGGCCTCGAATGAGTCCAAGAGAGACAAAAGGGATCTTCTTATCCGAAAAGTCTTGGACGATTACTACCACTCGAGAGAGAGAGCGAGCCGAGGGGATTACCTAAAACAACCCTTCGGCGTCTAGTAGAGACACCCGAAAAATCGGCCAGCATGGCACCAATAGTCTAGGCCGAGACCCGAACCAGAGTTCAAGGGACTGACCGAGGGGAATATAGAATTCCTCGGTCGCAGGTTAGTGAATGAACTCGGCATTCATCCATGGCCGAGACCTTAGGAAAGAAGAAAATTGTTGAGGGAACACCTCAAGACGGTAAAGGTACCAGCCAACGTGCTAACCGACCAATGGGTCACGGTGAAGGCACCGGCCAGATGGCATGGGCCGATGTTAACAAAGACACAAAAGCGGCGGCAACAAAGAATGCAAGCCGAGATGAGAAGTCACTGGGAAAAAGCAAAAGGCCAACATGCCAACCAACCAATGGATCACGGCGAAGGCACTGGCCAGATGGCATGGGCCGATGTTAACAAAGACACAAAAGCGGCGGCAACAAAGAATGCAAGCCGAGATAAGAAGTCAACGGGAAGAAACAAAAGGGATGAGGCCGAACACATGTAGGCGGCCCGAGCAGCAGCTACCTTATCGGCCTATGAAACATGACAACGAAGCGGGTGGTTCAAACCCTGTACCGTGGTTGAAATAAAAAATTGAACAGTCGGTTCCAACCGAGCCGACAAAGAAGGCCACGCGCAAAGAGTTGGAAGAGAAGATTGCTTCTCTTGAGACCATCATCAAGCGGGAGAGATGGCCGCCTAAGGAGAGGATAATTTGGTCGGAGAGTGATTCTTCGGCTGAACTGGCAAAGGAATCGGAAGAGAAGAAAAAAAAGTTCCAAGAAGCTGTAGTCGAAGGGAGTTCGGCTGACGTGAGCATGGTGTATGCTCTGCCATGCTCATTCATGTTAGAAAATTGCGTACGGTAAAAACGCAGCGGGACAAAAATCAAACAAATTTGATTTTAGAAAAGTTTCGAGATCCAATCTCTAAACCACGCAATTAGGATCCCTCATGTTATTCAAGATTAAAACGAGATAGCAAGATCTAATCTTCACCTTTGCGCGGGTTGTTCTTCACCGCAATCCGATGATAGTGGAATTAGGTTCTCTTGAAGCCGCACACGCGTCCGGCCTCTATAGGTATCCACACGAGGTTGACGATCCAATCGATGTCCTCACCGGGGTGCTAGCTCCCTTGCAAAGAACGTCTTTTTGCTAGAGGAAGAAGAGAGAAATTGAGAGAGATGACGGCTAGGGTTTTCTAAAAACTCCCATATATTATATAGAGGGATATAATCCTCTTTTAATAATATAATAACCATTAAGGATAAGAATAAATCTATGTTTAAATTTATCCTTTTCTTAATTGGTTAGATCGATCAAATCCTAATTTGATTCGACTTGAACTTTATCCTAATTTGATCATATCAAATTAATAATGCAATATTTGCACATAAGTCCTCTCATTACATACTAACTGTTAGTAAGTCCTCTCTTGTAACATTTACACTTTAATACCACTAATTTGTAATAATTACAAATTAGTCCAATTATCAACATATTGACAATTAAGTCCTCCGGCGATTCAAAAATCGCAATCTAGCTATCCGATCAGTCACAACCTCTTATGTGTGTGACCCCATAGGTTCTATTCTATCTGGTAGTGAGATATATTCTGATCACTATCAATAATATCACTGAAACTCCTTTCAGTGGGTCGGAACAAATCCAACTCAGCCCAATGAGAATTATCGATCATCCAGATAATTCTCATGAGTCTCACAATCCACCAGTGACGCCTAGCAGCATGTAGTGGCATTCCAGTAGAATGGAATACTGAACCTCTTGGTGCAGTTACCGTGTGATACAGTCCTTCTATCATGAGTCCCGACTAGACGGAGATCATGGAACAACTCGTCAAACCCCATCATCTGTCATATGTCAAATTTATTCGACTCGAGTTTCTAATATCGGAAACCCTTTCCGCTATTTATCCTGCCTTGGCCAAGGTCTTCTAAACTCGATCTTATAAATCACATAGGACTAACGCCCCTATCTACCAAGGGAGATAGATTCCATATAGGTGCACACCCTATTCCTACAACGAACCTACTGCAGCCAACATGCACCGCAAGGACCCGAATGGCTAGGGACCAAGTGTATGTACAGTCAAACTACAGTAACCTCATTGTGAATAGCCGAGGCACCGCAGGTCAAAGGACCAGTCACACTACTGCAACATTGAGTAAGTCACTGACGAGTGAGTAGACATCCAAGTGACTTCTCGTATTGGTCACGCTCGGTACCCTTGTTCTCTAACAACCACCTGCACATTCGCTCCAGTGTCTCCACACTGTTGACTCGAGACTCATCTACCCAAAAGGGAAGCGACCTGTGCACCAATCTCATCGGATCAATCACCGTCCCCGCGATGATCCATCTATCGGGAGCATTTAGGAATTAACCATCAATGACACATGTCTCAAATTCTCAACTCTTGAGAATGCATGTCATCATCTTATTAATTCCTTGGACGATTCATGGATTCATACACAACATGAATAGAAATAGGAACCCATATTTATTCATAATATTTAAAGTCAAATACAAATTTATGTCCTAAAAAGAATACATGTGTCAGCCCGATTGGCTTCTAGGGCATACATCTAACAATTCAAAGCAGAGTCAGCGGAGGTGGAAGAGTAGCCTCTACATGGAGAGGAGTTGGCGGTGGCCTAGCTCCAACTTGAAGATTTCAGAGTGGCCGATGCGGTGGTATTCGAGAAACTATCGGCCTTACAAACCAGGTTTGTCAGGCCCCTATATATATGGGCTTTAATAGAATGGCGGCCTATGGGCCGAGTCATGATTGATGGCGGGGCCATGGTCAATGTCATGCCCACGTCATTCTTTAAGAAGCTGTGCAAAAGCCAAGATGAGCTCAAGCCCACTGACACGACCATGACCGACTTCACTGGAAGCGGTCAACCGGCCAGGGGGGTACTCACCACCGAGCTAATGGTCGGATCCAAAATCCTCTGAACAGCTTTCTTTGTAGTGGACGCCAGCAGCCATTACAATCTATTGCTAGGGCGTGATTAGATCCACGCCTGAATGCGTACCTTCGACCCTGCACGGAAAGCTATTTCAGTGGGTTGGAGACTGTGTTGAAGAAGTCACGGCCGAAGGGAGGCCGCAGACGGCAGACGTGAACGTAGAGGATATCGGCCATATCAACTGGGCCGACACAGACCCTAATCGGATCTCGTTCGTTCGGGTTACTGAAGAAGGAGTACAACTAGTACTCCTAAAAGAGGCAGAAGCACTGTCAGCTACTAAAGAACCGCTGGTTTAATTGAAATGGAATATCAGAAGTCAGATGCCGAGGCTCTAGATGAGCTTTGGCATGACAAGCCGACTAAAGAGGTCGGCTGCTCCAAGGAATCGGCCGAGGCGGTCGATGAAAATCCTATATTAAGTATGCAGTTCAAGAAGCCGATTGAAAAAAGAATGATTCTGCTCGATGGGCCAATGGTACTACGAAGGTGTAGTGAACCGCAATTCAGAAGCATTTGAATTTTGGCCAAGTTGGACAAAGTTTAGTTCAGAAGTAAGTTGAACATGTTTAGAATTGAGTTTCGAGGATTTCGAAACGATTAGAAGTGGATTTGGTGAGTCCATGTTGTGTCCCGAGAGTGTTGGAATGATTAGAGAAAAGTTGGAAGAATTTTGAGATACGATTGTATGTTGGAATATAATTATTCCGTAAGGGATAAACTATAATTCTCCAACTTAGAAAGTGTTCTTATGTGTAGAAGAGTTTCGGTTGTGTTGGATTTGATTTGGAGAGAAAACGGAATGAAAAACAGAGTTTTAGAGCGAAAATGAGATGAAAATAAAAAAGGCTGAAAATACTGTTCACAATGTCCGGGTCCGGACCCTGGGATTGGGATCCGGACCCTAGCTGCAAAAATGATGAAATTGCTTACGAGTTCCGGACCCGGGATGCAAGGTCCGGACCCCACGGACCCAGAAACTCCAGAATGGAAGTATTTTGGTCATTTCATGTGATAGGCTTATGAGAGGAGGTTGGGGGCTTATCTTCTTTATTTTTTTCCCTTCTTCCTCTACTTCTCCTCTCCCTCTCCTCTACTTTCTCTCTCTAGAGAACTCTCCAAAGCTTGGAGAAAGTGTGATTCAAGTTTGAAAAAGAAATCCAAGGTGGGAAAGAAGCTTCTTGGTGCAAGAAGAAGCTTGGGGAGCTCGTGGCCAAGGTGAGTTTCTTGGATCTAAGGTTAGGGTTTTGGATTTAAGCCTTGTAAATGGATTGTTATCAAACCCATGGCTAATCTAGACTACAAATTATAGGGATTAGTATGTGATTTTTGGGTTTGGCCATATTTATGAAAACCCTAGGTTGAAAGAGGAATTCTCTTATGGGGGGGTTTAAAAATTATTTGACCCCATAGAACCCTAGTTGGGGGTTAGTAGAACATGTGGGACAACTCCATTTTGAGTGATTTCAAAAGATGGGATCGTTATGAGTTCGACTCGAATTAACGAATCCTTCATGTGTGTTAGGGCAAGGAGCTTGAAGACCAAGCTTAAAGCCAAGGAAAAGAGCCCGATTGCAAGTGTCTACAAGCAATCAGAAGAGTGTGAGGTGGGTTTGTGTTTACCGAAGTGATTAGGTCACTTCCATGTCGAAAGAGTAAAGTATAATTTATTTTACTTGTTGCATATAATGGTAGGTTAATTGGTAAGTGGTAAATATGAATGTGTAAATCATATGATGTTAATACCATTAACTACCATGGATTGAAACTATAGGCATGTAGAACACATAGATACAAATGGACATGTGTATGTCTAGATGTGGACATAGCGGTGAGCTAATTTTCTCTATACGCTAGAGAACTTGACATGTGGTTAAATAAGGGCTAGAGGCCATGTAAAATTAGAAATCCTAGGTATGGACAATTAGGATAAGAAAGAACTGTAATGTGCATGTTGGCATTGGGTGTATATCCAAGTGATTTGAGCCATGAGCTCACCTTGCATGTAAGAGAATTCGAGTATTTCATAATATATATATATATATATATATATATATATATATATATATATATATATATATATATATATATATATATATATATATACTTGAAAGGTGATGTATGCATGTTAAACCTAGTGTCATTGAACATAGGTTGGAATGTAATGGTATTAAACCTAGTGTCATTGAATATAGGTTGGAATGTATTGGTATTAAACCTAGTGTTATTAAATATAGGTTGGATCAGGTGATGAACCTAGAGTGGGTAAACCTAGGTTGTATAACATAGTGGTAGAAAGACCACTTGATTTGTAATGTGTGTGAACCTAGAGTCGTTGAACCTAGGTTGAGAGACATAGTGATAGGTGTTACGGATTTTATATTGGCATATTTCGTGAACTGAGTCGGAGTCTTGAAGGTTCAAAGAAGAAAAGACGAAGATTGAAGACTCAAAGACTCAACGTATGAATTCACGATGCTTGGTAAGTTTAAATAATTTTGATGGTGATTTATGAACATTTACAAGTGTTTGGAAGACATTAGAATAGGTTGTTAATGATTTATAAACGAATCGGAAAAATTCATGCTACGGGGTCCGGACCCTGGGAGCTGCGGTCCGAAACCCGTAAGCCTGTTAGGCTGTTTCGTAAACCGGGTCCGGACCCTGATGGCTGCGGTCCGGACAATGAAAAGCTAAAACGTTTCAGAGTCCGGACCCGTCAATTCACGGTCCGGACCCCGACCCGTCGTAATTTTTTGAAAATATATTTTTTTCAATCCTACTCTGATTCTAATGTCTCCCAAACCTATAAATAAGATGGTAGATTTTTTAAAATCTGTTATGCAATTCTATTTGGATTCTAATTGCTTCCAAACCTTTTTAAAATCAGTTTTGCAATTCTAATTTGATTCCAAATATTTTTAAAATCAGTTTTCAATCCTAGTCTATTTCGGATTGCTTCTAAACCTATAAATAAGATGTGTGGGTGTCTCTAAAACGTGGTTAAGCATAAATTATCTTTTAGAAATCCTAGAAGCTTGTAGATAATCGTTTTCCTCATCTTCTACATCAAGCTTCTCTCAAATTGATTCATGGTGCCCTAATTCCTAATATTCTTTTAGAATCAATTTGAGAATTACTTAGAGATTATTCCCACAGATCTTTTATGATATTCTAAGCAATAAATCGTCATCAATTTTATTGATCTTGCTCCGGACGGAGTGCGCTCGTGGATTCTGGTGGGCGTCGTGGATTCGACGTGTAGAAGGCTTCGTGGATTCGAAGTTGGGCGTCTTGTGGATTCGAGACGTGGCGTTCGTGGATTCGAACGTGGGGCGTGGACAACCCGGTGGTGTGCGCGAGATCCAAAAAAGATAAAGGAGAGATTGAGTCCGTGGAGTCGGTAATCACCTTGTAATCTTTTATTTCTTAGTAGATTGTTATCGCGTGTTGGTCCCGTGAATTTTTTACTCCTAGTTGGAGTTTTCTCACGTAAATCTCGGTGTGCTATTTTTATTTCCGCACTTATTTTATTGCATCGAGATTTGTGGTTTGGCCGTTATACCTTTTCACCCCCCTCTAGGTTTTGATAGTATCTAGATAGATCCTTAGGGCTCCCCCGTAACTTACAATTGGTATCAGAGCGAGATCTAGATTTATCTATCATTATTGGTGAAGGCGGTAACATTAATCGGCCTCCGTTTTTTGATGGAACCAATTATGCGTATTGGAAGGTTCGCATGAGAGCTTTTCTAATTGCTATCGACGAGCGTGTTTGGCAATCCATCGAATTTGGATGGAAACATCCTACCGAAAAGGTAGAGAATGTTGACAAGCCCAAACCTCGAAATAAATGGAGTAAGGAAGAGATTGATTTATCTTCTTACAACGGTAGAGGAATTAATGCCTTATTTAATGCTCTATCTCAAACCGAGTTTTCACGCGTCTCGGCGTGTGAAACGGCTAAGGAGATTTGGGATACTCTCCAAGTTACGCATGAGGGAACTAGCTTGGTAAAGGTCCAAAAACTTTAAATGCTTACAAGTAAATTTGATTCAATTTTCATGGACGATCATGAGACCTTTACCGAGTACTATACTAGTCTTCAAGACATAGTCAATACATGCGCAAACTTGGGAGAGAAAATCTCGGAATCTAAAGTTGTAAGAAAATTTTTGAGAACTCTTTCCGAAAGATTTCGTCCGAAGGTTGCGGCCATTGAGACTATTAAGCATCCGGACGAGATGAAAGTAGAGGAATTAGTAGGCGTTTTACAAACGTATGAAATGACTTTTCCTACAAATGAATCTTCTTCCAAGTCTTTTTCTAAAAGTACAGGTATTGCACTCAAATCTACGAAGGAGGAAGACGACGACTCAGATTCCGACGAAAAAATTTCACTTGCCGATTTTAAACTTCAACTGGCGCGTCTCACGAAAAAATTTCGTCGGAATTTTCAGAAGAACAAGACAAATCGATCTACATCCAAATCTTTTTTGAAAGGATCTTCAAATCCAAAATTCTCTTAAGAGAAGAAACTTGCAAAGTCCTCTAAAGAAAAGGATGAGCTTGAGGGGAAAATCCAATGCTACAAATGTAGAGGCTACGGCCATATTTCTACGAATTTTCCCACTAAGAAATCCTATAAAAATAATGCTTTGTAAGCAAAAACTTGGGACGATTCTACTTCGGATGAATCGACCTCAAGTGAAGAGGAAAAGAATGATGCTATAGCTTTATGCTCACATACTTCTTTACCTTCCTCATCGATTCTTTGTTTATCATCTATTTCTAATGATTTGCTTTCTCCTTCTTTGCATGAAACGTCGAGCGACGATGGCACAAGTGAAGGAGAGTCGGATGATGACGACTTAGCCGCGGCATACAATCAACTACTCATTGAATCGAAGAAGATGGCTAAGCACAACAAGAAGTTGAGGAAGCAACTTTTGGAACTTGAGGATGACAAGAAGATTTTGATTACATCAAATAAAGCTCTTGCGGAGGAAAGGGAGCCGATTTGAAGAACAACAAACTCCTCCAAGAGAAGCTAGACCAATCGGAGATAACGATCAAATCCTACCAAGAGAAGATTGTTTTTCTAGAATATCAAGTCAAGAAAATTCATACTTCTAACCAAGTCTTGACTAAACAAGTCCATGAACTCAAGTCCGACATACAAAAATTCTCCTCCGATTCGAAAAAGCTTGATAGTATGCTCGGATTGGGTCAAACGGATAAACTTGGACTTGGATATGAGCGAAAATATGTTGAGAATGTTAAAAAATCAGCACCCAAAGTCTCAACAAGTGTAAAAGAGAAAACATACCATAGATGCGAAAAGAAAGGACATATCAAGAAGACATGCCTTAAAAAGAAAACTCAAGTGGCATCTTCTCAATATCTATCGGCATCTTCCAACACTCGACAACCTTCACGGTTTCAAAAGCAACATCAAAAAGGTCGAGTATTCAAGGTCAACCGAAAGTCAAAGCCACAACAACCAAATCCTCAAAAGCGGAATGCGATGGTGAGACCCACGGTTGATCAAAGGTCCAAACAAACCGTGCCCAACGTCAACAAATCAAGACAACCAACAATCCGACAAGTTTGGGTTCGAAAAGGTGATATCTTTCCTTCTCTAAAGTTTTAATTTGTTTTGACTTAGTGTAGTGCTTTGGTCGGTTTCTATTGCATATCATTTGTTCATTGCATTACACGCTTTGGTGCTTTCATTGTTACGATTTTTAGATTCATTGGATGATTAGAACATTAAATAGTGCCTTGAACATCAATAGGTTCACTTTCATTCACTCCTAGTTAATTGCATATTAATTATCGGTTTTACTTCATTTTTACTATGTTTGAAGATAATTTATTATAGAAATTCTTAACACTTATATTCATCAAATTTAGGCAATCATGTGTGATCTTTAGGCACTTAACCTATCTCGGTTGTGAGTGTTGAATTTGATGAATGGTTATTCGCTAATGGACTAAAATTAGTCAAATTTTCTTTCAAATACGAGATTGCTTAATTTAGGGGGAGTTAGTATTATTGTGAAAAAGAAATTGTGAGAAATTTGATTATTAAAAAACTTCTAAATTGAAAGATGTGAAAAGAGTTACATCCCTAAGAGAGTGTGAAAACTACCACCACATGTAGGAAAGAGCTACCACCCCGGTCGTCCGGTAAGTGTGTGAAGCTACCACATGGATATTTAATGCATAACCGAAAAGGTTGAAAAAGTGTGCATATCTTAAAAATTTTTTGGAGTTATAAGGTGGTCCACATACATGAAAGATGCTCCAAGAGCCACCCCCGGTGCATTATTTGCTTGATCTCAAATTTGAACGTTTATGCGACAAATTGGTGTCATTTTTGGTGAATCTCTATAAGTCGTTTTCATGATCCATTACATCTTGATAGTCTTTGAGCTTTTAGATTATTTTTTGATGACTTATTTTTGAAGTATATATGAATTAAGAAATCGTATAATAATTTATCTACATCATGGTGATTGTGTAGTAAAATTCTTAATTCTTATGAAATTGATAAGGATTGAAAGAAATCAATGTGAAATTATATTTCTCATGCACTAACATTGCTTGAAATTTCATCACAAGTGGTTTCAAAATTGAAAAAGCTTTAAACTTGTATTTTGATTGATTTCTCTCAAAATTCTCTCTATTTTTGGTATTTTTTTTGGCAATTTTTGACAAAAAGGGGGAAAGAGGTGATGATATTGAAAACTTTATAAAAAAAAGAAGAAGCGAGAGATTTTGAACTTAGACGCATGAACAGAGGGGAGAGATTTTGATATATTTTTTCTACTAACTTTGTTCGTGGAGAATGAAAACTTTTTGCAGGTCTTGAAGACTTCAAGACTCCGTGTGTCTAAGTCATAGAGTTTGTTTAGGAGTTACACAATTTGTAATTTTGAATTTTATTTGGATCTTTCACGCGAGAAGTTCATTGTTTTGGTGTTGGCAATGAATTTCAAAGTTTCTGGAGAGATGAGCATCGTGAGTGTTTTATGTACTTTTGGGTCTTGTCACGAAATTGCCAAAGGGGGAGATTGTTACGAATTTTATATTGGCATATTTCGTGAAGTGAGTCGGAGTCTTGAAGATTCAAAGAAGAAAAGACAAAGATTGAAGACTCAAAGACTCAACGTATGAATTCACGATGCTTGATAAGTTTAAATAATCTTGATGGTGATTTATGAACATTTACAAGTGTTTGGAAGACATTAGAATATGTTTTTAATGATTTATAAACGAATCGGAAAAATTCATGCTACGGGGTCCGGACCCTGGGAGCTGCGGTCCGAAATCCGTAAGCCTGTCAGGCTGTTTCGTAAACCGGGTCCGTACCCTGATGGCTGCGGTCCGGACAATGAAAAGCTAAAACGTTTTAGAGTCCGGACCCGTCAATTCACGGTCCAGACCCCGACCCGTCGCAATTTTTTGAAAATATATTTTTTCAATCCTACTCTGATTCTAATGTCTCCCAAACCTATAAATAAGATGGTAGATTTCTTAAAATCTGTTTTGCAATTCTAGTTGGATTCTAATTGCTTCCAAACCTTTTTAAAATCAGTTTTGCAATCCTAATTTGATTCCAAATATTTTTAAAATCAGTTTTCAATCCTAGTCTATTTCGGATTGCTTCTAAACCTATAAATAAGATGTGGGGGTGTCTCTAAAACGTGGTTAAGTATAGATTATCTTTTAGAAATCCTAGAAGCTTGTAGGTAACCGTTTTTCTCATCTTCTACATCAAGCTTCTCTCAAATTGATGATTGATCTCATTTTTCTCCATTTTCTTTATGGAGCTTGCTTCTTGGCTTTGAGGGGAGCTCAGGATGCATGAGATGAGCTTGTTGGAGGACTTAGCTACAACCCTAGCATGTATGAGCTTGGTTGGGAGCTTGATTTGAGGTTAGTAAACCCTTTCACAACCTCTATTTGTGATTTTTGCTTGAGATTTACATGAAAACCTAGTTTCATAAAAACTAGGGTTATTGTTAGGATTTCTTGATTGTGAGCTCTTGGGGCTAAATTGATGAGCGTGGAACACTCTTGTAGGTTGGATTTGAAGCTCCAATGTGTTGATTTGGAGTTTGCACAAGCTTTTCTTGGATTAAGATATTATTCACCTATTTTTTTCATAAATTTTGGTGAATTTCGTGGTGAGCTTGTTCGAAGCCCCTAACCCCTTGAAAAATTATCTTAGGGTATGTGAAGCTTGGGGGGACAACTTTGTTTTGAAGTACTGCGAGGTCTCGATGGATTTCCGGTGGGTCTGATCTCACCGAAATGGGTGAACTCCCCTATGTCTTCTCTAATATTTTAGAGTTGAATTGATGCACACTCATACTTATTATGACATGATAGAAATTTTAGAATCATGATATATGTATAGCATATATGAGATTTGCATGCTCTATATAGTAGAGTTCATGATTGAGTTTATACATGGCACATTATGAAAAGTTGTAGCAAGATGGCATTTCAAATTATGATAACGTAGAAATACATGTTGGAATGATTAAACAACATATGAAGTACTTGATGAAAAGTGGACTTGGGGACACTAGCATATCGGTTATTGGTAGAAATGAGCATGATATATGACATACTTATCATGGGTAGAAGAAAATATGACACCCGGCGTGTTCTTGATATAGTGAGAGGCTAAGTATGTTACACTTCACTTAGAAGAACAGCAAGGTTGGCCTTATGACATAGTGCTAGACCCTCGGGTCGTTGATTGGTATTCCATGTTTAAGACATGAGGTAAGAGTTTTCTTATCGGTACTGTAAGTGGTAATTGCATACCATCACTTTGATAATAAGAAATAAATACTTGCATGATGACTTTTATACTCTATGTAGTAGAGATTTATGTAGCTCATGCATGTCATGGATTATGGTCTTGTTGGCATCGTAGAATGTATTGTTATAGCATTTGTAGAAAGCATTGGAAATAACATTAGTATAATGCATCGAGTACGGCTTTGATGTTAGCATATGATAGTAACCCGTTGGGGTCATGAATGAGACGTAGATCCATTCTTGTTGATAAGTGAGTTGTGAACATTGCATGTTAGAGACATGTTACATATTGGTAGAAATATATGTCAGTTAGGGGGTTGCCCTAGGATCTATCTAGATACTATCAATCACCTAGAGGGGGGTGAATAGGTGTATAACAAAAATCACAAATCTCAATGCGATAAAGTAATGCGGAAAATAAAATCAGCACACCGAGATTTACGTGGGAAACTCCACCTTGGAGAAAAACCCACGGGACCAACACGCGATAACAATCCACTAAGAATAAAAGATTACAAGGTGATTACCGACTCCACGGACTTAACCTCTCCTTTATCTTCTTTGGATCTCGCGCACACCACCGGGTTGTCCACGCCCCACGTTCGAATCCACGAACGCCATGCCTCGAATCCACGAGACGCCCAACTTCGAATCCACGAAGCCCTCAACACGTCGAATCCACGACGCCCACTCGAATCCACGAGCGCACTCCGTCCGGAGCAAGATCAACAAAATTGATGATGATTTATTGCTTAGAATATCATGAAAAAATTGTGGGAATAATCTCTAAGCAATCCTCAAATTGATTCTAAAAGAATATTGGGCATTGGGGCACCATGAATCAATTTGAGAGAAGCTTGATGTAGAAGATGAGGAAAACCGGTCACCTACAAGCTTCTAGGGTTTCTCCAAGATAATATGTGATTCACCCCTTTTAGAGACACCCCCACATCCTATTTATATGGTTTGGAGACAAAGAATTAGGTTAGGATTGAAAAACTGGACAATCAGGAAATTTCGTCGGGTTGGGGTCCGGACCGCGGGTATGGGGTTCGGACCCGGACACTGCTTAGGCGTTTCATTGTCCGGACCCCAGCCATCAGGGTCCGGACCCGATCTGCCAGTCTGCTTTGCAGACCTACGGGTTCCGGACCTCAACTTCTGGGGTCCGGACCCGGACTGCGTGACTGCTTTGCAGACCTACGGGTTCCGGACCTCAACTTCTGGGGTCCGGACCCGGACTGTAAGACTGTACGTTTCTGTACGGGATCCGGACCTCAATTTTTCAGGGTCCGGACCCGGTCTGCAATATAGCAATATCAACGTACGGGTTCCGGACCTCAGCTCCCAGGGTCCGGACCCGGTCTTCAAGATGGCCATATCAACTTACGGGTTCCGGACCTCAGCTCCCAAGGTCCGGACCCGGTCTGTGAAGCAGCAAAACCACCTTACGGGTTCCGGACCTCAACTTCTGGGGTCCGGACCCCGTGACAAGAGAATTTCTGATTTGGTAAAAAAATAGTTTAAAACCTATTCTAATGCCTCCAAACCCTTAAAGTATAACCATAAATCACCATCAACTATATAAAGCATACCTGGGGGACCATGAGCTTGATAAACGAGTTCTTGAGTCTTTGAGCTTGACATCTTCTTTTTCGTCCCTTCAAGACTCCATAAAACTCTACGAAATCCGCCAAAAATAAAAAGCCGTAACAATCTCCCCCTTTGGCGATTTCGTGACAAAACACAAAAATACATAAAACACTCACGATGCTCATCTCTCTAAAAATGAAATTCATTGCCATCACCAAAACAATGAACTTCTCGCGTGAAAGATCCAAAAGAAAAATACAATTACAATTTAGTAACTCCTAAAACAAACTCTATAACTTAGACAAACATGGAGTCTTGAAGTCTTGAGAGACCTGCAAAATATTTTCATTCTCCACGAACAAAGTTAGTAGAAAAAGTATCAAAATCGCTCCCCCTTTGTTCATGCACTCTCTCCCCCTATGTTTATGCGTCTAAGTTATCATTCTAAGTTATCATTACCATTACCTCTCTCCCCCTTTTTGTCAAAAATTGCCAAAAGAGAAACACCAAAAATAGAGAGAAGTTCGAGAGAAATCAATCAAAATACAAGTTTAAAGCTTTTTCAATTTTGAAACAACTTGTGATAAAAATTTCAAGCAATGTTAGTGCATGAGAAATATAAATTCACATTGACTTCTTTCAATCCCTATTAATTTCATAAGAATTAAGAACTTTACTACACACTCATCATAATGTAGACAAAATATTATCCGATTTCTTAATTCATATAAACTTCAAAAACAAGTCATCAATGATAATCTAAAGGCTCAAAAGCTATCAAGATGTAAACGGATTATGAAGATGACTTAAGTGATTCATCAAAGAGACAGAAAATTTGTCGCACAAACATTCAAATTTGAGATAAAACAAATAGCACAAGGGGTGGCTCTTTGAGCATCTTTCATGTATGTGGACCACCTTATAACTCCGAAAAATAAAAATTGTGACATTTTTCCTTTTGCATGCTTTTGCACTTATATATTTTTTTTTTTTTCGGATATGCAATTCAAATCTCATGTGGTAGCTTCACACACTAACCGGACGACCGGGGTGGTAGCTCTTTCCTCCATGTGGTGGTAGTTTTCACACTCCTTTTAAGGATGTAACTCTTTCCACATCTTTCAAAGCATATGAGCATTTTATAATAATAATTCCCCCTCGCTTATGCAATCTCTTATTTGAAAGAACATGTGACAAATTTTAGTCCATAAGAGAATGACTATTCATCAAATTCAACACACACAACCGAGATAGGTTAAGCTCCTAGAGATTACACATGATTGCCTAAATTTGATGAATATAAGTATTAAGAATTCTCATAATAGATTACCTTCAAATATAATGAAAATAAAGTAAAACCGATAATTAATATGAAATTCATTAAGAGTGAATGAAAGTGAACTTATTGATATTCAATGCACTATTTAATGTTCTAATCATTCAAAGAATCAAAAAAAAAATTGTAACAATGAAAGCACCAAATACGTGTAATGCAATGAACAAAAGATATGCAATAAAAATCGATCAAAGCATTACTCTAAGTCAAAAAAAAATTAAGGTTTAAGACAAGGAAAAATATCACCTTTCCGAACCCAAACTTGTCGAATTGTTGGTTGTCTTGCTTTGTTGTATTTGGGCACCGATTGTTTTGACTTTTGATCAACCTTTGGTCTCACCATCGCATTCCGCTTTGGAGTATTTGAGTGTTGTGGCTTTGACTTTCGGTTGACCTCGAGTACTCGACCTTTTTGATATTGCTTTTGAAACCGAGAGGCTTGTCGAGTGTTGAAAGATGCCGATAGATGTTTAGAAGATGCCGATTGAGTATTCTTACCTTTTCTAGGGCATGTCTTCTTGATGTGACCTTTCTTTCCACATCTATGACATACTTTCTCTTTTACACTTGTTGAGACTTTGGGAATAGAATTGTTTACCTTCTCAACAAATGTCCGCTCATATCCAACACCAAGTTTGTCCGTTTGACCCAAACCGAGCATACTATCAAGTTTCTTTGATCCGGAGGAGAATTTTTGTATGTCGGACTTGAGTTGATGGACTTGTTTGGTCAAAACTTGGTTGGATGTGTGAACTTCTTTGTATTGTTGCTCTAGAAAACCAACCTTTTCTTGATGTGATTTGATCATTGTCTCCGATTGGTTTAGCTTTTCTTGGAGGATTCCATTGTTCTTCAATATCTTTTCCCTTTCCTCCTCAAGAGCTTTATTTGAAGTACTCAATGTCTTTTTGTCATCCTCAAGCTCCAAAAGTCGCTTCCTCAACTTCTTGTTGTGCTTAGCCATCTTCTTCGATTCAATAAGTAGTTGATTATACGCCTCGGCTAAGTTATCATCATCCGAGTCCCCTTCACTCGTGCCATCGTCGCTCGACGTTTCATGCACAGAGGAAGGAAGAAAAGGGTTAGCAATAGTAGATGATAAACAAAAAGCAAAAGGAGAAGAAACGTGTGAAGATAAGGCAATAGCATCATTGGTTTCTTCTTCACTAGAACTCGAATCATTGGAAGTAGAGTCATCCCAAGTTCTAGCTTGTAAAGCCTTCTTTTTATAAGACTTTTTCGTGGGACAATCCGTGGAGATGTGGCCGTAGCCTCGACACTTGTAGCATTGGATTTCCCCTTCAAAGTCATCCTTTTCTTTAGAAGACTTTACAATCTTCTTCTCTTTAGAGGTTTTAGAATGTGAAGATCCGTTAGAAGAAGATTTGGATGTAGATCGATTTGACTTGTTCTTCCGGAAATTCCGACGAAATTTCTTCGTGAGACGCGCCAATTGATGTTCAAAGTCGGCGAGCAAAATATCTTCGTCGGAATCCGAGTCGTCGTCTTCCTCCTTTGTAGATTTGAGTGCAATACCTGTACTCTTAGAAGAAGACTTGGAAGAAAATTCATTAGTAGGAAAAGTCATTTCATATGTTTGTAAAGCGCCTACTAATTCCTCTACTTTCATCTCATCCGGATGCTTAATAGTCTCAATGGCCGCAACCTTCGGACGAAATTTTTCGGGAAGAGTTCTCAAAATTTTTCTTACAACTTTAGATTCCGAGATTTTCTCTCCCAAGTTTGCGCATGTATTGACTATGTCCTGAAGACGAGTATAGTACTCGGTAAAGGTCTCATGATCGTCCATGGAAATTGAATCAAATTTACTTGTAAGCATTTGAAGTTTTTGGACCTTTACCAAGCTAGTTCCCTCATGCGTAACTTGGAGAGTATCCCAAATCTCCTTAGCCGTTTCACACGCCGAGACGCGTGAAAACTCGGTTTGAGATAGAGCATTAAATAAGGCATTAATTCCTCTACCGTTGTAAGAAGATAAATCAATCTCTTCCTTACTCCATTTATTCCGAGGTTTGGTCTTGTCAACATTCTCTACCTTTTCGGTAGGATGTTTCCATCCAAATTCGATGGATTGCCAAACACGCTCGTCAATAGCAATTAGAAAAGCTCTCATGCGAACCTTCCAATATGCATAATTGGTTCCATCAAAAAACGGTGGCCTAAATATATTACCTCCTTCACCCATTATGAAAGATAAAGTCTAGAACCCGCTCTGATACCAATTGTCAGTTAGGGGGTTGCCCTAGGATCTATCTAGATACTATCAATCACCTAGAGGGGGGTGAATAGGTGTATAACAAAAATCACAAATCTCAATGCGATAAAGTAATGCGGAAAATAAAATCAGCACACCGAGATTTACGTGGGAAACTCCACCTTGGAGAAAAACCCACGGGACCAACACGCGATAACAATCCACTAAGAATAAAAGATTACAAGGTGATTACCGACTCCACGGACTTAACCTCTCCTTTATCTTCTTTGGATCTCGCGCACACCACCGGGTTGTCCACGCCCCACGTTCGAATCCACGAACGCCACGCCTCGAATCCACGAGACGCCCAACTTCGAATCCACGAAGCCCTCAACACGTCGAATCCACGACGCCCACTCGAATCCACGAGCGCACTCCGTCCGGAGCAAGATCAACAAAATTGATGATGATTTATTGCTTAGAATATCATGAAAAAACTGTGGGAATAATCTCTAAGCAATCCTCAAATTGATTCTAAAAGAATATTGGGCATTGGGGCACCATGAATCAATTTGAGAGAAGCTTGATGTAGAAGATGAGGAAAACCGGTCACCTACAAGCTTCTAGGGTTTCTCCAAGATAATATGTGATTCACCCCTTTTAGAGACACCCCCACATCCTATTTATATGGTTTGGAGACAAAGAATTAGGTTAGGATTGAAAAACTGGACAATCAGGAAATTTCGTCGGGTTGGGGTCCGGACCGCGGGTATGGGGTCCGGACCCGGACACTGCTTAGGCGTTTCATTGTCCGGACCCCAGCCATCAGGGTCCGGACCCGATCTGCCAGTCTGCTTTGCAGACCTACGGGTTCCGGACCTCAACTTCTGGGGTCCGGACCCGGACTGCGTGACTGCTTTGCAGACCTACGGGTTCCGGACCTCAACTTCTGGGATCCGGACCCGGACTGTAAGACTGTACGTTTCTGTACGGGATCCGGACCTCAATTTTTTAGGGTCCGGACCCGGTCTGCAATATAGCAATATCAACGTACGGGTTCCGGACCTCAGCTCCCAGGGTCCGGACCCGGTCTTCAAGATGGCCATATCAACTTACGGGTTCCGGACCTCAGCTCCCAAGGTCCGGACCCGGTCTGTGAAGCAGCAAAACCACCTTACGGGTTCCGGACCTCAACTTCTGGGGTCCGGACCCCGTGACAAGAGAATTTCCGATTTGGTAAAAAAATAGTTTAAAACCTATTCTAATGCCTCCAAACCCTTAAAGTATAACCATAAATCACCATCAACTATATAAAGCATACCTGGGGGACCATGAGCTTGATAAACGAGTTCTTGAGTCTTTGAGCTTGACATCTTCTTTTTCGTCCCTTCAAGACTCCATAAAACTCTACGAAATCCGCCAAAAATAAAAAGCCGTAACAATATACCCACATGTGATTTGAGAACAAGTGTGACTTATGTATTATGATTTCGACCCTCGAGTCGATGTTGTGATTCTATATTTTAGACATGATGAACGTATTTCCTATGCTGTTGACTATGCTTATTAATGCCATTGTGCTCATTCGCACATGCTTGTGAGGGTCGCTCCCTACAAGCCGGCACTCCGGAGTGGGCCTTTTGCGACGTTTGATCGCCTATGTGCAGGTTATATGGGCGCCGAAATGGATTGCCGTGGGGGAGGCTCATTCTAGCGAGAGAATGTTGACTACCACGGGGCCATTAGGCACGGCACAAGCCGAGACTTGAGAAGTCCTTTATGTAGAAAATATTATGAGGAATGTGACATTTGACACCATAATTAATCGATGCATATAGATGTAGCAGATGGACATAGTAGTGGGTTGTGACCTTGTGGCATTACATGTAGTGAGACATTGACATGACTTGGCACATTTGTGGTTAGTGAACATAACATACATATAGTTGGGAACAAGTCATATAGTTCATACATGTAGTGGGAAGTCGGTTATACATTTCATACTTGTAGTTGGAGACAAGTCATATGTGTAATAGTAAACTTGACATATAGTGAGTTTATGATATTAGAACATGTGTAGTTGATCATGGCATATTTACACGTATATGAGTAGAATGTTTACATGCTTTGTAACATGATCATGTTTTATAACTTAATGTTAGAGGCATAGTAAAGTAGAACCTTTATATGTTAATCATGCTTTATTACTACTCCTACTTTTGCCTCAGTTGACCTAGCGGTGTATTTCGCCACTCTCGGTGGCTTACCCACTGAAAACTATTGTTTAATAGTTCTCACCCCCATTGTTGTTGGATTTTTGTTTCAGAGCCTTCCGCAGCGGGAGAGGCTTGGGATCGTGACGAGGGGTTAGCAGCTAGCTAGAGCCGCAACGATGATGTTTTAGATGGACCCTTGATGCCTTTCTTTTATTTTGTATGAAGGTGTATAGTTGTGTTAGTTGGTTGATCTGTTAGCACATAAGATGTATAATTTATTGTATATCTTGGGATGGTGGCTTTATGTCAACTTATTTTAGTTGTAGAATTATGTTCTCGCTCTGATCACCTTGTTTAGGATGTATTCCTTCTACTACTTGATTGTTGTTGTTGTCATAGACGCCTTGTGTACATTGTGTGTTATTTTGGTGTACACGACAGGTCTGTGCACGTGCCTGGTAGGCTCCCACTAGGGCCCAGGGCGTGACAGATTATTTTGGTATCAGAGCCTAGGATTGAGTCTTAGTGGACCTAGTAAACCTTAGGTAGGTTGGACGATAAGGAATAGGAACATGAGAGACGGAATGTCTTGTGACATATTGGCGAAAGTATTATGATTGGGTCATTTTTAAATCTCCAAAAATGTTGGAGTTAGATCGGGGTGAACCACTTCTATACCCTTGGAGGGTCATGTTGGCGGCCGACAACGTGACATCGGGGAATAGTGGGAGTCCACTTCATTACTTTCGCATGATTGGGGTTATAATTTTGTGTGGGAATACGTTGGCGTGGGGTGTTTTACCTGCGCATGTTGTGTTTGTTGCAGCTTGAGTTGTGGATGACGCACTTGATAGCGGCCGAGGCAGCCGAGACGGGAACCCTGCATCCTCCGGATTTGGTGAGATCCTAAAGTTGAGAGAACAGCTAGCGATTATAGCGAGCATGGTGGAGCGGCAGACATTTTTAATGTTACTCCAAGTTGAGGCTTTGCGCCGGCAGACGAGAGGATTAAGCGACTGGAGGACTTGTCGATCCAGTTGGCAGCCGACCTCAAGAAATTTTATGAGAATGCGGATCGCACCTTGATAAGGGCAAGAGACGTGGAGACCGTTGGGACGGCAAAAGAAGCTACTAAGAGTGGCAAGTCAAATGTAAGAGGACAATCAAGGTGTTCAAAGAGAAATTGATCTCGAGAATGTGGATCTTTAGCAGGATGAAAAAGGGACGTCAAATCGTCATCAACTATTATGATGTATGAGCGGTGGAGTCCGTATGTACCCGATGATGCCCTTGGTGTGCAGGCGGGTGCTCTCTTTGTGGCCAAGTGGGCCATTCCCAGTTGGAGTGTCTGAGGAGAACAGTGTCGACAATATTGGTATCGACTTTGCGTGGCTGGCACCGGATGAATGCGTGCCTGTATGACAGGCGGAGGATGATGCAGCGACGATGGAGGTTGTTCGCAGCTCGTGGTTTTGGAGCTAGTTTGTTGTTTGTTATGATTGTAGTTTTGGATCGGCTGTTTGCCGAATGCATGACAGGGAACTCATTCCTTGTTGCTTGCAGAACGAGTTGGTCCTGATTGCTTGGACTTGGGAGTACTGTTCTTGTACTCCATTAGGATTGGATGTTTTTGTGCGCCAACGAAGCGATTGGCTTTGTTTGGCTGAGAGCGTATAGTTCTGATTTGAACTTGGGCTGGCTCTTCGGGTATCGAATTACCGATGATTGAGTGAGCCAAGCTGTAGTGTCTTGGGAATCTGGACATGAAATAATGTTTTCAGAGGGCGTGGAAGTTTGCTATTTGCGATGATTGTTTCACCCGCCCAAGCCTAGTTGTTGACTGAGTGGGCGCGTGGCCTTTAGGCCAGCATCCTTGGTGAGAGTTGAGAATCCTAAAAAGTGAGGATGTCTCTTGTGAGGGAGTTGCTTGTGCAATCCCGGTCGAGTGGTGAGAACCGAAGGCTTGGTCTGGAGACATCTTTTGCCTAGTTATTTCTCTTGTGGAGCATCGATCTCATTTGTTTTGTGTGGACGGGTCCTTTCGACTGTGGGTCGACTATTGTGAACTCGGTAAGGTCACGATCAAGGATATGTACCCATAGCTGAGATCTGTTGATCTGTCTAATCAGCTCCATGAATTCTGGATTTACTCGAGGTTAGTTGTAATCTGAGTACTACTCTCGTTGGATTGAGTTTGAGTTTGGACCGAGGGTAACTTGTTCACTCGGTGTAGACATTACGAAATTATCGTGATGTCATTCGAGCTGTTGATGCTCTTGTGTGTTGTATTCTCTGACCCTTGAGGGTATTCTTATCGCTGTATGTGCCGACACTTTGGAAGTCATGAAGTGATGGAGACCATAAAGATTCCTTTGAATGAGGACTGCAAGTGCTTCAAGTTGAAGACGTGCTAATTCGGTTGTGAGGACTAGCATCCCTTGGCAGTTGATGCCAAAGTGGATATGATTGGAGATCTCAAGAAATCAAGCCATCCATAGTTGATTTGGACAAGCGGATGTAATCGAAGTTCAAACTTCCTAGTTTGTTTGGATGTTATGGATAATTGTGGGGAGATTACTAAGTTGCCTAGTCCCTTCACTTGACTCACACATAAAGGGATTAAACCTTTTGGAAAGATATGTGTGAGAGAAGTTTCTTGGAATCGTTGGTGTGGTTGACAACCGCCAACCTTGGTTACCCCGAAGGCGGATTATGTGCTTTGTAGTTATGTTTCTCTCCGCGGACTGAGTTGCGCTTTGGTGTGAAATAGAAAGGTAGGGCTGACCTTTCAGCAATTGAGGGAATGCAAGAGGAATCACCAATTTGTGAGTTGGAATTGGCCGTCATAGCGTTTACTTGGAAACTATGGCAATTTTATGTATAGTTAGTGGTGTGAAGTGCACCCAGATCTGAATGTTTGAGATGTCTCTTCACTCAGGAAAATGAGTTGAAACAGTGAAGACAGGTTAGAGGTTGGTGTACTAGAAATATCAATGAGATGGGTCGTACCAGTGCCAGGGACGAAATGACACTGGAAAGTTATGATGTAACGTTGGATGTAACAACAAGTGAAGGATGAGCGTCGTTTTCCCAACGACAAGTTGCATGGACTACCTACCCTCGTATAATAGAGGAGGATTACCGGAGGCTCCGAAATTGGATTGTCTCACTTCCAAGCTAGATATGATGATTGTTGGGAGATTGTGAATAGGAGTAGCTATTCACCTGGGTTGGATTGAGAAAATTTAGCAAGTATACCCTGATAAATTGTGCGACTGCGTAGAGCGCCTAGCTCTATCGTTTTGGAATTTGAGTCAAATAGATGATTCTCGATGAGAGATAGGATTTGGCACCTGAATCAGATGATCTGATTGTGATACTTGGCTAAGAAAATTCAAGAGTTGTGCGTATGAGGAATCTAAGCCCTAGATTCATTGGATTGTTCGAGACCCTGAGGCGAATGGGCCAAGTGGCGTATTGACTTGTTTTACCTCAGACCTGTTGGAGGTAAATGGTGTGTTTCAGCTAGCGACGTTCCAAGTAAGTGTTCGAATCCTACCCCGATGGTGGATGTCGCTTCGTTAAAGCTACATGAAGACCTAAACTTCAAGGAGCAGTTGTTGTGGATTGGACTTGTGGAATGTAGGAATTTGGAATTATCACTATTCCTACTACAAGGTGCTTTGGAGCAACATCTTGGATGCGATGCATTATGAGAGCTGGAGGCTTCACTACGAGGGCGATGTTCTTATCTCCTTCAGATTTGCTGTTTGTTTGTTGGTTGTTGATCCGTAGTTTTGCGGACGAAACTCCTTTTAGGAGGGGAGAATGTAGCACACTGAACTTTAGCAAATTGCGGAGTTCTAGTGAGAGAATAGTGCCTTATACTATTCTGGAGATTTGGGTGGAGTTTGGAGAGCTTTGAGGTGTTTTCGTGGCTTAAAAAGGGCGAAAACAGACTCCGGAGATCAAATTCTGCAAAAGGTGCAGAATTTGTATTGCATTCGGGTACTGGTTTTGGGATACGGGTACTGATTTAATTAGTACCTGTACGCCAATTCGTGTACCGGTACGCAGTGCTGCAGAATCAGATTTCGTGCAGTTTGGTAATTTCTGAGTTTTGAGGGGCCTTAGGGGATATTGTTACATCATGTAATATATCCCCTCAATCCTCTCTTGTTGCCCAGTGTTGCTGAGGCTTGGAGGAAGGAGGTGAGCTTCTTCACTCTCTCTCTCTAGATTTTTTCCTTCCCTAACCCTCTAAAGCATGGATTGATCTCCTTTTTCTCCATTTTCTTCATGGAGCTTGCTTCTTGGCTTTGAGGGGAGCTCGAGATGGATGAGATGAGCTTGTTGGAGGACTTAGCTTCAACCCTAGCATGTATGAGCTTGGTTGGGAGCTTGATTTGAGGTTAGTAAACTCTTTTACAACCTCTATTTGTGATTTTTGCTTGAGATTTGCATGAAAACCTAGTTTCATGAAAACTATGGTTATTGTTAGGGTTTCTTGATTGTGAGCTCTTGGGGCTAAATTGATGAGTGTAGAACACTCTTGTAGGTTGGATTTGAAGCTCCAATGTGTTGATTTGGAGTTTGCAAAAGCTTTTCTTGGATTAAGGTATTATTCACCTATTTTCTTCATAAATTTTGGTGAATTTCGTGGTGAGCTTGTTCGAAGCCTCTAACCCCTTGGAAAATTATTTTAGGATATGTGAAGCTCAGGGGACAACTTTGTTTTGAAGTACTGCGAGTTCTCGATGGATTTTCGATGGGTCTGACCTCACCGAAATGGGTGAACTCCTCCTATGTCTTCTCTAATATTTTAGAGTTGAATTGATGCATACTCATGCTTATTATGACATGATAGAAATTTTGGGATCATGATATATGTATAGCATATATGAGATTTGCATGCTCTATGTAGTAGAGTTCATGATTGAGTTTATACATGGCACATTATGGAAAGTTGTGGCAATATGTCATTTCAAATTATGATAATGTAGAAATGCATGTTGGAATGATTAAACAACATATGAAGTACTTGATGGAAAGTGAACTTGGAGACACTAGCATATCGGTTATTGGTAGAAATGAGCATGATATATGACATACTTACATGGGTAGAAGAAAATATGACACCCGGCGTGTTCTTGATATAGTGAGAGGCTAAGTATGTTACACTTCACTTAGAAGAACAACAAGGTTGGCCTTATGACATAGTGCTAGACCCTCGGGTCGTTGATTGGTATTTCATATTTAAGACATGAGGTAAGAGTTTTCTTATCGGTAATGTAAGTGGTAATTGCATACCATCACTTTGATAATAAGAAATAAATACTTGCATTATGACTTTTATACTCTATGTAGTAGAGATTTATGTAGCTCATGCATGTCATGGATTATGGTCTTGTTGGCATCGTAGAGTGCATTGTTATAGCATTTGTAGAAAGCATTGGAAATAGCATTAGTATAATGCATCGAGTACGGCTTTGATGTTAGCATATGATAGTAATCCGTTGGGGTCATGAATGAGACGTAAATCCATTCTTGTTGATAAGTGAGTTGTGAACATTACATGTTAGAGACATGTTACATATTGGTAGAAATATACCCACATGTGATTTGAGAATAAGTGTGACTTATGTATTATGATTCCGACCCTCGAGTCGATGTTGTGATTCTATGTTTTAGACATGATGAACGTATTTCCTATGCTGTTGACTATGCTTGTTAATGCCATTGTGCTCATTCGCACATGCTTGTGAAGGTCGCT
Source organism: Puya raimondii (assembly GCA_016920855.1). Taxonomy (NCBI): domain Eukaryota; kingdom Viridiplantae; phylum Streptophyta; class Magnoliopsida; order Poales; family Bromeliaceae; genus Puya; species Puya raimondii. Next base: position 186,671,644 of record JABWPP010000050.1, read on the forward strand.
CCCTACAAGCCGGCACTCCGGAGTGGGCTTTTTGCGACGTTTGATCACCTATGTGCAGGTTATATGGGCGCCGAAGTGGATTGCCGTGGGGGAGGCTCATTCTAGCGAGAGAATGTTGACTACCACGGGGCCATTAGGCACGGCACAAGCCGAGACTTGAGAAGTCCTTTATGTAGAAAATATTGTGAGGAATGTGATATTTGACACCATAATTAATCGATGCATATTGATGTAGCAGATGGACATAGTAGTGGATTGTGACCTTGTGGCATTATATGTAGTGAGACATTGACATGACTTGGCACATTTGTGGTTAGTGAACATAATATACATATAGTTGGGAACAAGTCATATAGTTCATACATGTAGTGGGAAGTCGGTTATACATTTCATACTTGTAGTTGGAGACAAGTCATATGTGTAATAGTAAACTTGACATATAGTGAGTTTATGACATTAGAACATGTGTAGTTGATCATGGCATATTTACACGTATATGAGTAGAATGTTTACATGCTTTGTAACATGATCATGTTTTATAACTTAATGTTAGAGGCATAGTAGAGTAGAACCTTTATATGTTAATCATGCTTTATTACTAATCCTACTTTTGCCTCAGTTGACCTAGCGGTGTATTTCGCCACTCTCGGCGGCTTACCCACTGGGAACTATTGTTTAATAGTTCTCACCCCCATTGTTGTTGGGTTTTTATTTCAGAGCCTTCCGCAGCGGGAGAGGCTTGGGATCGTGGCGAGGGGTTAGCAGCTAGCTAGAGCCGCGACGATGATGTTTTAGATGGACCCTTGATGCTTTTCTTTTATTTTGTATGAAAGGTGTATAGTTGTGTTAGTTGGTTGATCTGTTAGTACATAAGATGTATAATTTTATTGTATATCTTGGGATGGTGGCTTTATGTCAACTTATTTTAGTTGTAGAATTATGTTCTCGCTCTGATCACCTTGTTTAGGATGTATTCCTTCTACTACTTGATTGTTGTTGTTGTCATAGACGCCTTGTGTACATTGTGTGTTGTTTTGGTGTACACGGCGGGTCTGTGCACGTGCCTGGTAGGCTCCCACTAGGGCCCGGGGCGTGACAAAATGAATTCTCTGAAATGCGCATTTGGACTATCGGCTGAATTTTTTCAGATTCCTAGTCCAACAAAAGGGAATCGAGATAGACAAAATAAGGCAAAAGCGATTATTGAGTTACCGCCGCCGACGAATAAAAAGAATTACAAAGCCTATTGGAAAAAATAAATTATCTAAGACGTTTCATATCAAACTTAGCTGGTAGAATATGAGTGTTTACTCCTTTACTTCTGCTTAAGAATCACGAAGAGTTCATATGGACAGAGGAACACCAAGAGGCGTTCGAGAATATTAAAAAATATTTAGTGAACCCTTCGGTACTTGTTCCTCCTCAGCAGGGAGAGCCGATGAAATTGTATATATCGGCTGCAGAGGAGAATTTTGGATGTCTGTTGGCCCAAAAAAATAATGTGAAAGAAGAGCAGGCCATTTACTATCCAAGCCGACGCTTAGTAGATGCCGAGCGACGTTATTCGGCTATAGAAAAATTGTGCTTAGCACTGTATTATGCTTGTAATAAGCTTAGATATTACATCCTACCGGTGGAAGTGTCGGTTGTTTGTAAAACCGACCTGATAAAATATATGTTATCCAAGCCGGTCCTAAGAGGAAGAATTAGACGCTGGATGCTAGCTTTATCCAAATTTTCTCTCAGCTACGTTCCAACAAAAGCTGTTAAAGGTCAGGCAATAGCCGACTTTTTGGCTAATCATTTGTGCATGGAGATTAAGGAGCCGATGCAAAGCGTGGTCGGTATCCGACCTTGGACGCTCTACTTTGATGGATTAAGAATAATCGATTCGGCGGGAGCTGGAATAGTAATACAATCTCCCGAAGGCGAAACTTCTCAATTTACCTTTGAACTAGATTTCGGTTGTTCCAACAACCAAGCCGAATATGAGGCCTTAATAATTGGCCTCAAAATCTTAGAAGAGTTAGGAGTACGCTCTGTCGTAGTCATCGGTGATTCACAACTAGTGAGAAAGCAAGTGGTCGGAGAATACCGATGCGAGAGCCCTAATCTGCAAAATTATTTGAATAAAACAGTGGAACACACACGAGAACTGATAATAATTGCTTCCATCGGAGTACAGGATGATTGGAGAACACCTCTAATTGAGTTTCTCAATGATCCGAGTGGACAAGCCAGTTATCAGCTGCGAAAAGAAGTGCTTGACTATTGTCTACTAAACAAACAACTTTATAGGAGAACAGTCGAAGAAGTACTCCTGAAATGTTTAAGAGCTGATGAAGCCTTGGTAGTCATGGGCGAAGTACATGAAGAATTATGTGGGGCTAGTCTAGCTGGAAAAAGATTGAGGTGGACAATTTGGCACTTAGGATACTATTGGCCAACCATGCACGAAGACTGCATAAGATATGCCAAGGGATGTCAAGAGTGCCAGTTCCACAGCTCGGTGCAAAGAGTACTGGCATCTGAAATGCATGTAATTATCAAGCCTTGGCCATTCCGTGGCTGGGCTATGGATCTTATTGGAGAAATTCAGCCGAACTCATCGGCTGGACACAAATTTCTGATAGTGGCTGTGGATTACTTCACCAAGTGGGTGGAAGCAAAACCTACAAAATTGTCCACTTAAAAGGACATTATAGAGTTTGTGGAAGACTCCATCATTCATCGTTTTGGAATTTTCGAAATGATTACAACCGACCAGGAAACGATGTTCATAGAAGAAAGGTTATCAAGGTTCTTGGAGTCAAGACAGATTAAGTTGCTTCACTCGTCACCTTATTACGCACAGGCCAATGGATAAGTCGAAGCGGTAAATAAGGTTATCATAAATTTAATGAAGTAGCATATTGAGAAACATCTGAGAAAATGGAACGAAAAACTCTCGGAAGTATTGTGGGCATGCCGGACGACTGTCAAGACAGTGATAGTTGTCCGGCCGAAATAATGATTACATCTTTAAGAGTCGAGGGACTGAAAGAGTTGATATTTAGAGAATATGAGCTCTTGATGTATGAAAATTTGGATGAAATTGACGAGACTCGGCTATTGGCATTTGATCATTGGAAAGCCTATCAGAGCCGATTGAGTGGTGCATATAATAAGAGAGTTAAGGCTAAATCTTTTGCAGTTGGAGATTTAATACTAAAATTAATACTGCCGATCGGCCGAAAAGGCCGAATATATGAAAAACGGTCTCCAAATTGGAAAAGATCTTTTCAAATATGCAAAGTCGCCAAAGGTAATGCGTACTTTCTAAGAACGTTGGAAGGATTGAAAATTAGCAAGCCGATTAATAAAAAATACTTAAGAGAGTACTACCCTTCTGTGTGGGAGAATGATTAAGAATATTATCAAAAGAACAAACAAAATAAATGTCTGAATATATTACAGCCAATACACTGAAAGCCGAAGAGAATGAAAATTAAGATAATAGATCCCTGAGTTGGTTCCATTCAGCCTCCAAGTTGGACTGAGCTAGATCGGTTGCACGTCTTCTTCGTTTCATCATAGGATAGAGCTTGTAGAGTTAGGAGACCTGATCACGGATCGATGTCCCCTCATCTTTCTTGGCCTGATATTGAATCCGTAGAGAAGTGCGTTCTTCAGACGTGCGGGCCAAGGCTTTTTCTACTTCGGCGAGTTCTTCTTTAAGGTAAGCAATACGCTGCCGAAGAGCCGATTCTTGATCTCTCATGACATCATCTCATTTGTTGAAGTCAGTTAATGGAGTCGCTACATCAGTAGCCTTCGCCTTAAAAGAGCCGACTTGTGAGAAGTGAACATTCAAAGCCATGTGCTCGGCGGAAAGTACTTGTTGCCGAGCCAAAAAGGATGAGAGATGAGCAGACAAAGTTTCTAGAAAACATCGCTCCGAGGGAGGTAGATCAGGCTGATCCAGGAGGTCAATGAGAAGTGCTCCGAGCCGATCAAACTGCTCTAAACTTCGAGTCAAGGTGGGAAAACCGTTACTGTATAGTCTTAAGAATTCGTCGAACTTTTGTTGAGTGTCAGCCGAGATAGTAGTAAAGGGGTCTTCTTCCTAATTAGATTTAGGACTCGAAGACTAGTTCTTGGAGGGAGAGGGCCAGAACGTCCGTCGATTCACCAACAGGTGTGTGTTCTTCAGGTATCGGCGCAACGAATAAAGTGGAAGCTTCAATCGGAGGTTTGTCAGGGAAAGCTGGACCGCTCCCCTCTCTCATCCCATGTTCATCCTCCATTTTCCTCTCTTCCTCTTTTTTGTTCTTCTCTTCCTCTTCTTTCTATCTCTCCTCCTTCCTTTTTCTATTTTCTTTATCTTCTCTTCTTATCTCTGCCTCTATTCTCTTTTTCTTCTTCTCTTCTTTCTTTCTTTCTTCCTCTTTTTTCTTCTTCTCTTTTTCGTCTCTATTTCTTTTCTTTTCTTGTTTCTTCTTTTCTTCTTCTCTCATCCTCTCGTCCTCTCTCTTCTTTTTTACTTTCCTCTTCGTGCACTTCTTTTTCCTCCTTCTTCTTTTCTTCATCATCCTGATCTTTCTTCTCTGTCTCATCCTTTCATTTTCTCTCCTCGGCTTGCTTCTTCTGGTGACGCATTACCGGCCGAGTCTTCCGGTCTCGTTGGAGTATCGTCTCCTTAAGTGTCGAGGCGAACCTAGCACTAGGGACCCTTGAAGCCGCCTTCTCCAGCTGTTCGACCGGTGATTCATGTGGTGAAGAATGAGGAGGAGAAGGAGAATCGATTAAAATAGGCTGAGGATTTACCTCGGCCGATGACGGAGCTTGTTCAGCAAGAATCGGCTCAGCATGGGTTGCTGTCGAGCCCGATTCGGGAACCTCTTTAGCTGGAATAGTGGTTTGAGTTGGAGGTATAGTGCCAGCCACCAGATCCTCTGCAGACGATATGCCTTCAGCCGAGGCAAGGGGAGGACGACAGCGAGGTCTGACTGCGACTGATTTGCGCCGCTTCTGTTGCGGCAGAGGAGTCGGAGAGACAGATTCGATCGGCCGCTTCTCCGGACGCTGGGCCGATGAATCAGAAATACGTACCGACTGAAAATAATAAATTAGCCGAAAGTACATTAAAGATGGATACACTCTGAGAAGCAAAATATACCGCTGAGGGGCGAGGCAAACCCTCCGGGTCCTTGTCAAAATCCTCATCTAAATCCTCCTGTTCTGGGGAGTCGGCCGTAACTTCTTTGCCCACAGAAGTGACAGAGGAGCAGACAAAAGAAGTTAAGGAGAGAAAGAAAAATAAAAATGAATTGAAGGGAAGATAAAATACCTTATGTGTGGAGAATTTTTTGAAGGGAGTGAGACAAAAAGGCAAAGAAAATTATAGCCGTCAAAGGACGAAATCAAGTACGAGATGACCAAAGACACGGCTAAATGAAGTCGCCAGGCGAAATAGGCGATACGGCCATGTAGAGCGGCAAATCTTAGCCGTCGAACCAGCGGCATTCAATCTGAGCCGTTGAGCGAAGCTACACCAGCCACCCGAAATGATCATTCGAGAGGCTGCCGAGGGGGCATTGTTGGCACCATAAAAACGGCGCCATGTGGTAAGTCGGCCTACACCACGTGGAGGGCTCCCAAAGCCAAATATAGAGCGACATGTGGTGCGCCAGGATTTGGGAAGAACGCGCCAAAAACTAAAAATTGGTTGGACGAGATGCCGTTGAGATCGGTCATGAGTGGCCCGCAGAAACAGGGACATGGCCGAGATACACCCTGTAATGGGGAATAACTGAATAACGACATGCGGAACTACATTTTTTTTATTTTCTAGGAGTAGTCTACTTATAATCTTTAACTTTCTTGCATTTCCTGCTTTCCTAGGAGTAGTTTGTAAAGATAGATTTTCTGATTTAGTCGGTAGATTTTACTGTAGTGAGTTATCACCCTGTACACCTTCTTTTTATTTGAAATATATCAAAGTCACTCGGCTCATATCAGCCGAGTCGGTAATATATTAGAGTGTTTGAACTCGGCTGAGCGAATCCCTCATCAGCCGATCGCTTGATTTAGTTGTGGGCGCATTCTCGAGGGTCACCATCAAGAGCCGTTCCACCTCTTCTCTTGCTTCCAGAAGCGGAATTCTGACCGAGTCAAAGGTCCAGGAAATCGGCTCCCAACACCAGCTTTCTTACTTCTGCTTTTTTACCTACTTGTTCTATCTTCCAATTCTGTAGACTTAGTGGGCAGCCCATTGGCGTCGGTGACGGTATTCATTGAGAACTACTCTATTTTATAGTAGTTCTCACACTCGTTGTTACCACTTTTTTTTACAGAGCCAGCTATTCCCGCTGCCGCCACTGATTGAGGTAAGGGAGTCGAGCTAGATCTCTATCTACCCCGGTCGTTGAGCTACAGGAGTACTATTTTGGATATAGTTATTTTTGTTTATAGTTATGTACATACAGTTGTATTTATTTTACTTTTCAGAGTTGCGGGAGGTGATGATGTACTTATGATTTATGTTTTGTACACTTTAGATATTATGTATGTATAGGAGACTATATTTCTATTTTAGTAGTTCCGTCTTTCGCTCTGCTATTCACTTGGAAGTTTTATATGTGGTACAACTACTTCTATCGCTTCGCATATAAATAGGACTTTTTGTTTATGCGACAGATCTGTTGGCGAGCCCGGGTTGAACTAGAACTCGGGGTGTGACAATTTCGGTATAAAATTTAGACTCATCACTTACTTTATTAGATTTACTTACATGAATTATGTAAAATTTGCTTATAATGTCTGTGAAGATAGATGAATATTTAAATTTTAAATGGAGTCACTAGATGACTCATATAAAATAAAAAATTAGATAACGAAATGAATTTTTTTTGAAGTTTAGATTGTCAAATCAAAAGAAAGATAGTTCGGGTAGCTTTCGTATATTTTGAATGATATTATTTTTACACCCAAAAAAATATAAATCTTAAGGATAATATTTAATATATACCCTCTAAAATTTAAAAAATACCTAATATATCCTGGTCAACCAAAATGCACTAATAATTTTCAAAAATTACTTCAAATATCCCCCAATCCCTAATTTACTAATGGGAATTGAGATCTACAAGAATATTTTAGTAATTTTAGGATAAATTTAATTTTTTTTAATAATAATCAGAAATAAATAAGCAAAAGTCTCTAAATCTTATAAGGCTTTTTTTGTATTTAGCCCCCTCAATTTTTTTTTTACAAATGACATTAGTAAATTTTTGCATATATGGTCTTTTCTTTACCACGGAGCGCCATATTGGCATTTTTAAGTTGAACATGATGATTGATTGAATTATCGTGTTTTTTTTTGTATTATTTTTTCACCCCTAAGTTAAAAAAGAGAGATTAGAATGTGGATATGAACACAATGATTGAATCACCATGTTCAACTTAAAAACGTCACCTAGGCGCTTACTGGCAATAGGAGGACTGTTTATGCAAATATAAATTTATTAGGGCCATTTGTAAAAAAAAAAGTTTTGAAGAGGCTAAATGTAAAAAAGCCCAATCTTATATCTTATCCGTCCAAAAACTATTAATTCTGCAAAAATTACTTTGTTAGAATGTGGACCAAACGAGCCCTAATATTGTGACCCTATCATTCCTTACCATTTACCAACCCTTAAAAAATCAAATTAAAAGAATTGTAAACTAGATGTGGGCCACGAATTGAGCTTCAATATTTTTAAAAGTACCAAATTATTGGTGCTTATAGATTTTTGGTTCTTGGATTTAAAAATATGCGGTTTAGGATGGTAGCGGTCACTTAAGATTGAGTGCGTCGTTGGTTGAATAGCATAATCTAACGAATAAAAATAATAAACGAGTTAAATCGGAAAACTTAAAAGCACCAACCAAGCGCTTTTACAAGCTATCATAGTGACTTTTTGTGCCACATATATTTCCACTTTCGGGTGTACGATGTAGCGTATTCCATACATTTTCACCCTCTTTGTATTCGGCGCACTGGTTAGTACTTCAACGGTGCGGGGGGGTGGTAGAAAACTAGAAAATTGAGAACTGCGGCGCGGTGGTCGGTGCGCGGCGGGCGGGTGGGGGATGGAGGAACGGGGTTCGGATTCGGAGGGGGGATTCTGGAGGGAGCGGCACGTGGCGTTGATGGAGATGATGGCGGAGGAGCTGCCGGGGGAGTACGCGACGCAGGAGGTCAACCGCCTCACCCTCGCCTACTTCGCCCTCTCCTCCCTCTCCATCCTCCGCGCCCTCGATCGGGTACCCAAACCCTAATTCCCCCAGGTTTACTGTTGTAGATCTAAGCGGAGCCAGCGATGAGATTTGGGACTTTTCCCCTTCAATCCGGCTTCCAAATTGTAACTTTCTTTTTTTTAAAAAAAAAAAACTTGAGAAATGCCATAAATATCTTGTTCACTAGAGTATATCTCTTTGATTTACCTAAGAAGCTTAGAATGCCATACCATTTTCGGCGTTTGGTCTTGTTTGGACGTCAGAATAAGTTTTCCGGTGATAACTTGTTCGGTATGAGAATTAATTTTATCTTGTGATTTGGCAGGACAGCATACTTCACTTACGATGTACTTTATCTTATTCTGAGAAAATAATTTTGGATGTCGAATATGGTACGTCATTCTAAGCATTTGATAACATTCCTTATCTACCAAATATTGGAAGCTTCTTGAATAAATCAAAGAGGCATGCTGAGCAAGATGTGATCCAGACAGGGCCTTGGGGGTTTTCGCCTTTGATGCGGTTTAAAATTTACCTCTTTTGCTTTCTGTATAGATTAAATGCATATACAAAACCCTCCTTAAAATATTACAAATTGCACAATAAGTCTCTTGGTGATCGCTGTGAAGAATTTTATTTTATTTTCTTTTGTGATTGCAAGTTAGGAGGTTGATTTCATGATTTTCATCTCCCTTGGAAGGTCTTGGAAGTGATGATCTGATAGGATAGTGTATTTCACTTATGAGGTAATTTATCTTATCTCAAAAAAATGACTTGAAAAACGAATATGGTATGCCTTTCGAGACATTTGATCATGATCGTCATCTACCAAATACTACTAGATTTGCTAAACAAGATATTCATACGTCCAAACAGGCCCATAAAAAACCCCTCAATTTTGTGGGAAATCTCTTCAGAGGCTGAAACATCAAGAGGAGATGATGAAATCAGAAAACTACCCCTTTGTGCTGTACGTGATTTTTCTATTTTAAAAATATTTGAAAGGACTACTAGAAAAGGATTAGATGTAATTTCATGAATATAGTGAGAGTTTTGAGGAGGATTTTCCGGATGGAAGCTGTTTTGGTCATTAATTGGTGTCTCGAAATGATGTGTTTAGCCACACTTCAAGACTGATCTTATATGTTTTTATTGGAATTTTGGAAGTTAAACTGCAGAATGTGCGAGACTTGTAGCAATTAGAGTCGGAATAATGAAAAGAGTAATGAAGAGCAAGCTTCTAACTGTTGTTGATGCTGATCTTCATATAAAGGATAAATGGGTGGAGAAAGTATCATATGGATTGGTTCCAATTAGTTGTGGTCACGGTTGTTGCTTTATTGCAAATCATTGTTGCTTTAGTGCTAATCTGAAGACGAGTTTGTTTTAGCTATTTTTACTAACAGCGATAAACGATAAGCCATATCATGATAATTGCACAAACTAGCTTCTCTATTGTTCAAGGGGGACACAATCTGTTTATTTTTTATTCACTTTGATGGTTTGAAGCCCTCCTAGATCGATTTATCGTGAAATATCTACAATTTTCTCTTAGGAGCTTGCTGTGAGAACCAGAAATGTGCTATATTTTTAAATTTACAGAATGTCCATTTCGTCTCATTTTCAGCTGGACTAGATTATAAAAGTCTCAATCGTTACGATTTAAATCACACTATAAATCCTTACTGAGTTGTAATTTTCTCTATTCTGCCTGAAGTTCTCAGAATTAGGTCATTGAAGGAACTTCAACTTCATAATCGACTTTGACCAAGTCAACTACTAAGTGGGCTAGTGAATACCACTTCTTGACATCTTTTCTCGTCAGATTCATCTTCGTAGTTGCGAAATTCATACTGAGGGCCATGACTTTGAAGAATTTTTGAGGTGGTGTAGAATGGACTGCCGAATAATGCCTTCCTAAATCATATTCCTTGTTAGGCTGCCTGAGTAAATAGCAGAACTTCGTCAATATAGCCTAGAAAAGCTTTAAGAATAAACATGAAAGGAAGTATATTTGTGATGAAAATTTGGACAGAAAATAAGTATTCATATTTATATGTACCTAGTTATATTGCTTTAAGTAGCTTTTCGATAAAAAGTAGATGGGAAAAATGAACGAAGACCACTGAACTTCAGCACTTTTGCAACAAACCCCTAAAACTTTTTATTTTGGCAATTAGACTTCCTAAAATTTATCAAATAGTTTAATAAGCACCTCTCCTCAAGCTAACTTACTAATTACATAGCCGTTTTGTCACATGATTTTCTAAGACTTCAAACACAAAGAAACCTATTTCTTTTCTTTTGTTATGATTATGAAGCATCATATTTGAAGAATAAAATTATCATAATTGAAGAATAAAATTAATCTATCTTCTATTTTTTTTTTTTTTTTTTCATGCGTTGGGATAGAAGAAATAGATTATTGTGCTTTGAAGTTTTACAAAATTATATGCAAGACTTGCAACCAAAACAACTACATAGTTAATTCGCTTGAGAAGAGGGGTTCATTGAACTATTTGATATAGTTTAGGGGGTCTAATTGCCAAAAATTAATACTTTTAGGGTCTGTTTGCAAAGTGATAAAGTTCAAGGGTCTTTAAACATTTTTCCCAAAATAGATTAATAGATGAACGGATTATAGAAAGGTCAAACTGTGGGGTTTGAAGCTTTAGTAAAATGATCTTCTTTGGATTAGCTTATTTGTCAAATCCTCGATATGTATTGTGATTTAGGTTGACAAGGATCAAGTTGTCAACTGGGTTTTATCCTTTCAATCACATCCACGAAAGAACAGTGACTGGGATAGCGGTATGTTGTTAGAAGGTCCTTTTCAACGTATATTCTTGTTCTTCTTACTAAACTGTATGTGCATAACATGTGTTCCACCTCAGGACCGTTTTATGGATTCTATAGTTCTAGAACATCCCAGTTCTCCGCCGATGAAAATGAGGTATGGTTCTGCAGACTATATAGTCAAGTTTTATCTGATTTGTCATGTTATTGTTATTATTCTTCTTTTTCCAATGCATTCTCTTTCTTTCTTTAACACATTCATTAATTTCTTATTTCAGCAGATAGTATATCCTATAGGCGGTCATTTAGCAAGTACCTATTGTGCACTTGCCATATTGAAGATGGTTGGCTATGATTTGTCAAATATCAATTCCGAGGCACTTTTGATCTCAATGAGAAGGCTTCAGCAGCATGATGGGAGGTAAACATGCATTTTTATTTTCTCTTCAAAATTAGCGCTAGTTTTATCCCATAATATAGGTATAGAAGCACATATTTTATGAATAGCAGCTCAGAATTTATAGTTCTTTGTATTTAGATGTACAAATTTGATATCTAAAGGTAGAATAATCTCTCTTTAAATTCCATTTAGTAGAAAATTGAGCCTTTCTAGATTTTTTTTTTTTTTTTTTTTTTTGACAGTTTCATGCCAATTCATTTTGGGGCAGAAACAGATCTCCGCTTTGTGTATTGTGCTGGTGAGAAACAACTTCTCTTTGCATTTTGCATGTTCCACTCTCTTTATTTGCTATTTATGTAAATTTCCATAATTAAACTCAAATTTTCAGCTGCCATCTGTTCCATGTTAAAAGATTGGTCGGGAATGGACAAAGAGAAGGCCGAAGAATATATACTTAAGTGCCAGGTCAGTGCGTGGGAAAATATTCAGAAAAGATCTTTGATTGTGATATACTTGTGTAAGTTTAGTATTTACTATCTTACTGATCCTAATGTTTTTAGATTCTCTTTGCAGTCATATGATGGTGGCTTTGGTTTAGTACCAGGTTCCGAATCTCATGGTAAGCAATTTTTTTATTGATGCAACATTATGTACTTTATTTCGTCGTTTTCTGTCCAAATTTTTTTTTGGTTGTACTTGTAGTGTCCTTTTTGTAGTTCTCTCTTTTTTTCCCTCTCATCTCTTACAATTCTTTCTATTTATGCGTTGGTTATGCACACATTTATGGATCTACTCAACAATTATAATATTTGTCTGAAGTACAGAAAAACCTACTTGAATATCGCTGCTTGAACTTTACCTCATTTGATAATCAAAGCCTGCAGTACCTCCTATATCTATAAAATCCAAGCACTTTGCTCCTTCATCGATTTTATCTGCAGGTTTTGATTATTGTAGAGGGTTTTCTATATTTTCGCCTTAACTTTCAAATTTTATACATTCACTAGGATTAGTAAACTAATATGAAAAGGTTCACTGTGAACTCAGTTTACGTCATTGTCTTAGTGACACAGGTGGAGCGACATACTGTGCAGTTGCTGCTCTCAAGCTGATGGGTTTTATTTACACTGATATTTCATCATCCAAAATTGAACACACTACCCTTATTGACATGCCATTGCTTGTTGAGTGGAGCTTACAGGTACCTTCTTCTTTTTTTTCTTTTTTTTTTTTAATTCACTGCTTCGCTCTTTAACTCAACCGCATCATTATATGCAAATTTACTTTGGCCTTTTTAAGTTGTGCTACTAGTGTTGGCCAAAAGTTGTTATTCTTTAGCTATTGCTCTTTCTTGTATACAATTTGATTGCATTCCATGTAGATTATCGATAATTTAACAGCTAGTCGCAATGAGGATAAGTGCAAGCTAACTTGATGGAGGTTCTCTGGCAAACTTTTTTCCCCCCCTTTTATTGAGAAAAAAGGATCATAATTGTTGACCGGTATGGACAAACAAATGACATTTGCAATTCAGGGAGAAAAGTGATAATTGTGTCCAAAAGAGAGAAATAATTAGATGCCAAAATAATTAGGTGCGAAAGGAAAAACCACTTTTCATGATATTCTCAGCCAAGATCATATTCCAGTAAGATTATCTTCAGAATTGAAGAATGCAAGAAAACAGAGAAAGATTTACATCTATGTTGAAGTTATACACTACAAAAGTTTCTATATATTTTGACAAATTTGCAATTCGGAAAACTGTATAATTTTACTTGCTAGCAAATAAAAATAAACAGAAATGCGAAGCAAATGGTACGATGAAAACTATACTTTTTTCCTTGCTGTAGAGGCAAGCGGCAGATGGGGGTTTCCAAGGCAGACTGAATAAGCCAAGCGATACATGTTATGCTTTCTGGTAAGCTAAGATTGTTCAATTTAAGCGGCCAAACAATATTTTGTGATCTTTTTACTTCTTCCAAAAAAATAAAACAATATTATGTGATTTTTTTTTCTTTGGGTTCATTTCTATCCTTGCAGGGTTGGTGGAATCCTGAAAATGTTGGGTGCTTACCACTTGCTTGATCATGGTGCTCTGCGCCGATTCTTGTTATCATGCCAATCTCCGGTGCTGATAATTGCCTTTATTTTTAGTTAGACTTTAGGACCTTTTGGCTCGACAAGAGCTTATGTGGAAGTGTTGTTTGAGTAGAGTTGTTCGATGCTGTTATAGTTCTTGCTTTACATTTTCCCAAATTGCTTTTTGTTGTAGTTAAAAAGGAAGCTTGAAATTGAAGCTTCTACTTTTGGTACCCGGAATCTCTTGTTTCAACTTCCAAGCATAGCAAATGCTTGAGATGTTTGTTTGCCTGAAAAAGTAGCTACTATTTTTCAGAGTAAAAGAGCTATTCCAGAAGCTAGGCCAAAATTACATTTACCTATCTACTTGGCTTAGCTTATGGAATAGCTTTTCTACTTGAGAAGCAAAAGTGAGGTGTTCCACAAGCAAAATGTCTCGAGCCTCGAGCTGTGTAAGAAAGCTGAAACAACCTTCTGAGTCCAAAAGTGGGAGCTTCAATTTGAAGTTTCTGCTTCAAGCTTCAATAGGAAGTTGTTGGGAGCTTTTAATGCAAATGCATATTTGCTTATTCAAACAGCTCTATTAAAACAGGACTTCCATAGTAGCTCCAGGTGGGCCAAAGATCGTTCTTCAACTTTATCTAATTCTCGTAATTGTTTGTCATGATAGTACGGTGGCTTCACAAAATTCCCCGGAGAGCGGATACCTGATCTCTACCACACTTATTATGGATTTGCTGCTCTGAGCTTGTCGGGGGAGCAAGGACTCAACCCACTTGGTGTTGAATTGGGGATCACTGTGTAGCCGGATCAACTACAGATTTGCACTAGTGTACTTGTTTAAATGTTGTGACTAATCCAATCTTTAGTTTTCTTTTTGTGGGATTTAAAATTTGGAATCCTTGTTTTGTTAGTGCAAAGGTGATAGTAGAAATGCCTCCAAATGATCTTTTATCTAAACTGTGGGAGAAGAGATGACAGAAAGAGTTGGGATTACATAGGCAGGATTATGATAGATTTGTAGTGTTTAAAGCTGAAATCTGTTTTGTTTCTCAATAATTGCTGATACTGAAGTTGCTAAGGGCTGTTTGCTCTGGATTCTAAAAAAGTGATTTTTTGCAGAATTGGCTGTGATTTAGAGAATTGATTTTAGTTAAAAATTGTAGAGCATTTGATTGAGTCTAACAAGAAAGTGATTTTCTGAAGTCAATTTATAAAGCTATGTGGCAAAATTATTTTACTGTTTGCAAATAAATTTTATTTTCTTGAATTTTATTTTAAAATTTAAATTTGACTCTAAAAGTTTAAATTTTGAATATAAAATATGAACCAAAATTTAAAAATTTGACATTTGAATTTAAAATAAACTTAGAATTTAAAAATTTAAAACTAAATTTTAAATTTCAAAATTAAAATTTAAAAGTTTAAATTTAATTTTTAAATATAAATATAAAATTTAAAATTTAATTTTAAATTTCAAAATTTTAAGCTTAAAATTAAAATACTAATTTTTAAAAATTTAAATTTTTAATTTTAAAATTTTGAAAAATTGAAATTTAAAATAAAATTTTAAAATTTGAAACTTGAAAAATTTCAATTAAATTTAAAATTTAGAATTTAGAATTTATATATAAAATTTTAAATTTTAAATTTGAAAATTACAACTCACAATGTAAATTTAAATTTAAATATTAAAATTTTAAAATTAAAAATTAAAAATTAAAAATTTTAAAATATAATTTTAAAAATTAAATTTCAAATTCAAGTTTCACATTAAATTTGAAATTTGAAATTTGAAATTTAAAATTTAAAATTTGAGATTTAAAATTTTTAACTTGAAATTTGAAATTAAAATCTAAAACTTAAAATTTGAAATTTGAATTTTAAATTTTGAAATCTAAAAATCTGAAATTATAGATTTGAATTTAAAATTCAAAATATAAATATAAATTTAAAATTAAAATTTAAATATAAAATTTATCTAAAATCAAAATCAGATTCAAGAAATAGGTTGCAGTTGCTTCTGATTTTGGTCCTTTAAAATCGGAAACCGATTCTAAGAATCAGAATAGATTTTAAAAGAAGGTTTATCAAATGCTTTATTGAAAAGAAAATTCAGTTTTATCCTAAAATCACTTTCCAGAATCTAGGCCGAATAACCCTTTATTCGACTAAAGACTTGTGATTTTCCAAAATTCGGCCCAAACTTAGTTTAAACAGGCTTGGTTGTGTTTTTCCACTGAGATTTTAGGCCCAAAAAAGTTTGACCTTTTTCAATTTACGTCCAGAAGCCTACGGAGGCCCAAAATCCTCTACGCGAGTAGTAAGAGAGGAAAGAAAGAACAGGAGGGGAGATCAAGAGCTGCAAGGCATCTCTCTCTCTCTCTCTCTCGATCTCGGCCCCCGCAGTCGACCGACTGTCTCCGCCCGGTGTTTGTTTATCCGTCCGTCTGTTCGAGTCCGAAGGAAATGGAGATAGATTCGCCGCCGCCGATGGCCAACGGCGATACGGCCGCCCCTCCTGCGGCGGCCGCGGCCGCGGCGACGGCGACGGCGACGGCGACGGCGACGGCGGTGCCCGCTTCGGCGAGGATGGCGCGGGTGGCGGAATCGCTTAAGCTGGAGCAGCAGTTCGCGAGGGTGCCCGTGGAGCATTTCAGGAAGACGATCAGGGCCAACCAGCGGTGCGCCGAGAAGGAGGTCTCCGCCGTCCTCTCCGGCGTGGAGGCCGCCTCCGTCGACGACTCCATGTCCGGCGAGGACGCCGTCACCCACCTCACCTCCCTCGTCTCCCGCCTCCAGGGCCTCAAGCGCAAGGTCTTTATCCTTTTCAATCTATTTCGTCTTCTTCTTCTTCTTCTTCTTCTTCTTCTTCTTCTTCTTCTCTTGTCTTGATGTCTGTCTGTTGGATTATCAGTTGGAGGAAGGAGGCCGGACTGACAACCTGCAGGCGCAGAGGTGCCGGGCCAGACTGGACCACTTGGGTGCGGCGGCGACCGCCCAGGACGCGTCCGACTGGAACAACACCAGGTTGAAGCGCATCCTCGTCGATTACATGCTGCGGATGTCATTCTACGACACCGCCAAGAAGCTCGCTGAGTCTAGCAACATTCAGGTACCATCACAAACGATCATCTAAAACGCCCGTCCGATAATCATCTCATGGTGAAGATATCTATCGATAGAAGTATTATCGAATTTGGCAAGAAATGTATCAACTTCTGCAGTGCAGTGCCGTCAAGAAATGAAACAGAAGAAGATTTGAGAGGAGGAGAAAGATTGCGTGAGAAATAGAGAAAAATAAGAAGACGAGGAAGCAGTTCGGTTTTATGCAAGGATTTAAGTGCCTATCGGCACGGGCCATATCCACCGTGTCGTATCGTGCCAACAAAATATCGGCACGATACAGTCCCCGTGCCAATGACACAGCTCAAAACTTTCTATTTTTAAAATTAGTAAGTAATTTTCTCAATAAAGTTCAAAAGATTTGATAAAGATATATAATAAACAATTAGAATATTTTATTGCTAAAGAAAATAATTATTTTCATGCCATTGTGTGTCGGCGCACATGTGTTTTTTTGTGACAGGCACGCATTGGCACGGTTTGACACGCACCGTCTCGGTCGTACCATGCCGGCAAGTTTCTGGCACGACCTCGTGCCACGACACTTAAATCCTTGGTCTTATGTCCCAGAGAGGAGGAAATGTTTCATCGAATGTTTATTTTATCAGAAGGGAAACTATAACAAACACTATTTCCTCTTCTTATGGTCTTCCATCTTTTTAGGCCTTCAGGAGTTGTACATCATGGAAATATCCCATGACCCAAAGAATCCTTATCAAACTAATCTGCATGTTCATATCCAAGTAGAACTCTATATAGAAGGAAACCAACCGGCCTTTTCTTTCCTGCTTTATCGCAAGCAATAGCTTTGTTTGAAGGACTAAGTTCGATTAGGCATCCGAACTCCCAAATTTTGAAAGTATAATGAAATATGCCTCCGATTTGAATCTAAACCTGGGTGGACTCAGTTGGCTCACTGACTAGACCCTAATTATCCAAGGATGCCGTAATTGACCCTTTCCAGGCACATATTAATTAACACTTTTAGGCTCAGTCAGATGCCATATAATTCTGCTATAAATATAATAACCCTTTTCTCTAATGATTTGGATCTCGTTGCATGTAATCGGATTAATTTTTTGCAGAGCCTAATGTTGCCTTAATATTGATTTCTGTGCAAGTCTTCTATCAAGCTTTGTTGTTTGACAGTATAGGAAAAATGTTTTTTTTCCTCTCCTTTTCAAATATTTTTTGCATTGTTCTTTGTTGTTCTCCATGTTGAATTATTTTTTTCCAACCTTGATTCTCTAAATGCCGGATTGACTCATTTATGTGTTCTTTCTCGTTCTTAGCTCCTTTCTATCTACCTCTCTGTTGAGCAGCTGGATCAAGAAACAAGAAAACTAGTTATTTGTAATTCAAGATCCTTTTATTGATTAGGTGATCCTTCAGATTCGGATACTCGCAATCTGGAATGTTCAACTGACGAATAGATTGAAAAATATTTTATCAATCTGGGTTGTGGATTGGCAGATCCTGACTACATTACTGCTCAACATTTTCCTAAATACGGCTTTGTAGCACTAGATGCTGCCACCATTTCAGTCATCTGAAAGTGCTGAACTTAGCTGTTTTCGGCAATTATAAACTTATGAGATTGCATTGTTCTCTGCAGTATGCATTCGTCTGAATGATCTTCCAACTTCTGCAAAATGTTTTTATCTTGTCTATCTCTCTGAAAAGTTATTCTTTCTTTTGAAGTCTCTCATGCTTGCAGTTCCTTTTTCCTGTTTATGTTTATTAACATAATTATTTATTTGCAGGAACTTGTAGATATTGATGTTTTTCTTGATGCAAAAAGAGTAATTGATTCTCTTCAGAATAGAGAGGTATCTCTTGCTCTAGCCTGGTGTGCAGAAAACAAATCCAGGTTGAAGAAATCGAAGGTATGGAGTTTTTCGCAACACAATCATTTTTGGTAAATGTTAAGCAATTAATGTGGACAAACTAGAGTATCCCATGAAGGCTCAGTTCAACAATTTTAAGACCGAACTAGAGTTGTTGTGATATGGCTTTGTTCTGGTACACTAACATCAGCTTTGTTGGGGTTGAACTCTTTTGTATATTTGCCTTTTCTAGTGGCCTCTAGTTTTATCTACTTACTAGGGGAAGGAGATCAATATCCATCTGAAAAACATGTCACTGTCTCTATACATTGCGAAAAAAAACCCTGCAACTATATTATGCTTTAGTAGTAGTCTTTTGGTTATCCTGTTTCTTGTGGGATGTTCATTGGGTTTGCACTCATAATTAAAATTCACCTTTTGGTTTACAGTCTCGAAACTGCAGTGTTGATCTAAAGGTCACATATGCAGTCTCCCAATAAATCTAGTTATCAAATATTTATATTTTGTTACATAATTCCTGAATATGTTGATGTTGTTTTCTGTTGTAAATAATCCACCTACTGATGTTTTCTTGCTTGAAATTCAACTCGAGTCTTTGCCTTCGTTTTCTTTTTCTAATCAGATAGTTTTTCAATTTAAAACACTAACCAAGCTACTGTTCTTTGGTCCTGGCAGCGCAAAACTCAATCAATCAGTTTTGTTGCTAATTTCCATGCTTCTGTATTTCTGATTTAGGAAGCATTTGGTTTGACATAAGTGCAATTCAGCCACAAATCAGGTTTTATAAGAGTTGGTACGCTTGTTCTACCATTGACCACAATGATGCCGAAGAGATCTCCCACTTAGCTGCGGCCTCATTTCTTTGAAAACAGTTTACCTTCAAAAAAGGCCTGAATCTGTATTTTTTTGGAAAGAATCCAAAATGTAGCCCATACCTAGGCGCGGATCTCCTCTTACCATTGTGGTCGACGGCTGGAGTAATGTTTCTTCTCTCACTAAACTTGACTCGGGTGAATTGTAGATGTGTCAATCCAACTGCTTCGTAAGTGTCCGCCACGTTTGCAATCTTGGAACTGCCGGAAGAGGTTTGATATGTTGTAGCTTCCACGGGATGGATTTTTTGTTTTTCTTTTTAATTCCCCGCCCCTTCGAGTCAGTCTCATTTACAGAGTATTATGAAGTTCATTGTATAGTTTATGAGAGCCCAATGATTATTCCAGTCGTAAGACATACCATCTGCAGATGCCATTTCTTTATGGGCAAATCTTTGTGTAGGTTTACGAACCAAGGTTTAGAGTTTTTGTGTACAGCTACTTTGTGAAGTTCCTGCATTATGGAGTATTACTTTGCTCCAAGTTTGGAAAGCTGATCCTTGCATTTTTGTCATTTGCTGCAGAGTAACTTTGAGTTTCAGTTGAGGCTTCAAGAGTTCATTGAGATGGTAAGAACTAGCAACTATTTGCGAGCCATAGCATACGCGCGAAAATTTCTTGCTCCCTGGGGAGCTACCCATATGAAAGAACTACAACATGTCACAGCAACCTTGGCTTTTAAAAGCACTACTAGTTGTCCCGGTTACAAGGTGAGCTATATCCTTTGCATTTGAAGTATATAATAATTATCCTTGACTTTCAGATAGCCAGACTATTTTGTCCTACAACACGTGATAACAAAGAGCCTTAGTTTTGTTCTAATGTCTCTTATCCGTAACTGTCTGCTGTTGCATTGCTTTTAACTAGACTTCTAGTTTACTGGTCATTATGTTCATAAACAATGAAAATCCTTCTTTTTTTTTCGTTCGCTTGAATTTCATTTGACTCCTTATGCTACCAGCGGAGAATGTATATTTTCTTATGGACTCTGAGCTTCTTAAGAATATATGCGTCTACCATTGGAATTGCTCGGAGAATCTTTTACTCGCAGAAAATGTGTTACTTTTGGTATCGGTTTTGAGGCTCTTTTGGGTGAAGAATGTTTGAAGCATCTAATTAATATACCAACACAACTGTATGATCGTGGAATACTATTGATGGATAACTAAAATATGTTCTAGTCTTTCTAACTTGTCCATGCACAAGGAATACTTGCACCATCTTTTGCACTGTTGTTGCTGCCTCTTGTAAGCCATCTGACTGTAATTTAACTGGTGAATCCTCCATATGACACCATCTTCATAATTTTTTTTTCAGGTTCTCTTTGAGTCAAGACAGTGGGACTACCTAGTGGAGCAGTTCAAACAAGAATTCTGTAGATTGTTTGGCATGACTCTTGAACCTTTGCTGAATATCTACCTGCAAGCAGGCTTGTCGGCCCTCAAGACTCCGTATCCTTACATTTGAAAAATTGTTATCAAGGCTATATAGTTTTTTTTTTCCTTTCACTATTCTTTTTCTTCTTTGTTTTTTGGTTCTCTCTTCCTTCTACACGTGCTGTTGTATGTCTTGACCTGATCAAGATCGTGTTATGAAGATAAGTGTCCCAAGGAGGACCCGCTGTCACAGGAGGGTCTCCGGAAATTAGCGGAGCCACTGCCTTTCTCAAAACAAAACCATTCTAAGCTCGTCTGCTACATAACGAAAGAGCTGATGGACACTGAAAACCCGCCGCTCGTGTTACCAAATGGCTATGTGTACGGCACCAAGGTACACAAAAGAAATTTGTTTTTGGGCATTCAAAATTTGTACATATCTATGACAAATTCTTCAATTTGGCGGTACTTGTTCTGCAGGCTTTGGAAGAGATGGCCCATAAAAATGAAGGCAAAATCACTTGTCCTAGAACCGGCGAAGTCTACAAGTTTTCTGATCTCATTAAAGCTTACATTTCATAACTAAGGCTTCCAAATGAGAATTCACTTGTTCTAATTGTCTATATATGTAACAGTGAGCAGATGAACTTGCATGCTTCATTGCCAGTGGCACACTTGTATATGTACTCGATGTTTGTACGTATGTCGGAACTGTGTTACCTTTTCCTTTCCTCTGGTTGTGTGTTTGCTTGTCTGCTTGCTTACATGGATTCTTCCGAAGAAGTTGAAAAGAAAAAGAAAAAGAAAAAGGTGCATGGGTAGCTATCAATGTTAGCTCGGCGGTATTGGTTTTGTTCTGAGGTAAGACAGCAAATCTCAACATTCTCCTCCTGTTGAACCTTAAATGGAAGTAGGTTTTGTGGGGGTGTATATATTTTACCATTTCAGTGTGCCTTCATTTGTCGATCATGCGATTTATTTAAAAGGTTAGATTGATCTCAATCGAAGGCGCCAATTCGATGGCCAACTAAAAAGGCATCATGTGCACCATGTACAACGCAATAGCTTCATTTGTGCATCATGAGCTATGAGTTATGTAGAAAACTAGTTTGTTTAGTGCAATGGAGAACTTGTGCAACTTTGTCTATGAGTACAATTCGATATATAATATTGGTTTACAAGTTACAATAGTTCGTCGCAAAATATTTATCATTCTTTTCAGTGTAACTTAACAATAACTTACCATTGTCATTCAGTGTAAATTTGATTTACAAGTAGATATTATATATTGGTTTAGAAATTTACAATAGCTCGTGACAAAAAACAGAGTATTGCAAGTGGATTGAAGTATATCGTGGTTCTGCACATAATTGGATTGTTGGTTCCCAAACTTCACCTGATTTGTAACTCATAATTTCTAACTTTTAAAATTTTGTATTTAGACCCCTGAATTTTCCTATTTGTTTTAAAAAGTTTCTGCCGTTATAAACTTGAGTAACTAATAGAAATTGCTTCTTTAATATCAAATAAAAATATTTGTCACATTGGTATCAAAACTTTCCATGTGTAATTTCCATTCGATTTTAGGCGGGTGCTATGAGACTATATGGCTTTTGTACTGTTGTACAGGAAAAAGATTAAAAAATATATATATACAGTAGAGACCAAAATAAAAGGGTTAATTGCATACAGTTTTCTGTAAACATATTGAATAGCAGATATTATCTCTACGAAGTTCAACTTTTCATTTTTATCCGTGTAAAAGTCCTAACGTTTTCAAATATATTCTTACTGTTAGGATCCGTTAGAAAAATATAGTTAACCATAGGTAAATTACTTAACCCTGGTTAGTGAATGAGATAAATTTATCTTTTTACCCCTTTTATATTATAATAATCCTATTCATTTATAAAATAAGAAGATGACTTTTGGGAGGATATTTTTACATAATTCTAATAGTTAGGGCTTTTGGAGGGACATATTTGTGATGGCAAAAATGTTATTTTACTTATCTGCTATTAAAAAATAAATCGTGCTCTAACAGTGACAAACCAGAGGGGCGAATATGAATATCAGTAGCATAATTCTTAAAAATATATTATATACTTTAAGTATCATTAATTAAATTATAAGATTATATAAATAACTAGTAGAATCATATGCTAGTGTACGCTGCCCTTACTGGTTCGGGCATTGGTCCGGCTCGGACCACATTGGGAAAACCCAAACAGGCCCAAAATTATTTCGCCGCGCTTTTGACGCACAGCCTAAGTCCAAAGTTGTATATTGGATACCCAACATCCGGCCCCAACAACGCGCGGCCCATTCAGCCTTCGAATGCCATCCTTAACACTCCAATTTTTAAATTTTGTTGTTTTATTTTGGGTTAATTGCATACAGCCCTCTGCAAATATATGGAATAGCAAATATGTCCCTACAAAGTTCAACTTTTTATTTTTATCTCTATAAAAGTCACTATCGATAGTACCAAGCACTTGGTGCTATAGAGTTTTCGGCCGTCGGATGAAAGGATGTGCGGTTAGGATGATAGTGGTCCTCTAGGGTTGAGTGGGTGGTTGGTTGAATAGTATAATCTAACGGGTGGAAATGATCAAAGAGTAGATCTAACGGCAGAAAACTTGATAGCACAAAGAGCTTGGTACTATCGACAGTATAGTAGCCGGACTCTATTTTTAATATCTATTTATTATTTATTTATATGAATCTCTAATAATTTTGCCACAAGGGTATAGACACAACGCGCACGGGTCTCGATTGTGACTCGGCCCAATCAGTCTTACGCTGGATGCTGACCCAATTAAGCTAACAATCCCTCCCTCCAGCTCCTGCACAAATTCACACCTTATGGGAATCGAACCCATGACCTTTGGGCTGTGCTATTACTTGTCGGATCGTTGACGCTAACCATTAATCCCAAAAGCTCGAGCTGTTAGAAATATGCAACCAATTCACTTAAAGGATACAGACATAGCGCCCACGGATCTCGATTGTGACTCGGCTCAACTAGTCTCACGCCACTTCGAACATGACTCGGCCCAACTTTGCCTCAAGCCATTTCGAACGTGACTCGGTCCAACCTGATCTCCCACAATAGGGCAGGATGCTGGCCCATTTAAGCTAACATCCTCTCCGTGTTTTTCCTTATCCACTTCCATCACATCATTATAATATGAATGTAGCAATATAAGTTTCATCCAGGTGAAGTTCAAACTACAGTGAACACACAGAAATATGTACAATTTTTTTTTTGCATATTTTTTCGGCAAGATAACATATACGTTAATAATGTAAAACAAAGAGGACACCATATTAAAAGATGCAAATAACAATCAACTCCTATAGTAAAAGGAAAGGATAAAGATACAAAAAATACAAACTTAGCCGATTCTCGATGCAAACAAAAGAAAAATCCTAAAAGAAAAGGAAAAAGACAAGGAAAGAAGGAATGATGAAAACAAAAAAGAGAAAAAGAAAGAAGAAAGAAAAGAAAAAAATAAAGAGTAAGGAGGCAGCTCCGAAGTTCAGTTTCTGTAGTCAGAAAGTGTCTTCAGATCCTCGTCAGTTACCATCGTGGATCCCAAACCAACTACTGTTGGCGAATACACAGGAGAAGGCACTATCACATGTTCATCGAAATTTGCTACCTGCTCCCCATCTATTGGAACAATGTTGGGTTGGTGAATTATTCCAAAACATCTATCGATGTTTTCCTTCATTTCTTCCAAGTAGCCAACAAATCGATCCCTTTCTACAACCAGAGAATTATAGAACCTTCTGAGAAGGTCGTAGTCCAACTTAAGCATTTCATATTCATCGCGAAGGTCTTCATGTTCACGATAAATCTGATCGCATAAACCTCTTAAATATTTTCTTTCCTCATAATAGGTGTCTCTAACTTCGAAGCCAAGCTCCTTGTGAAGCCTTCCCATAGCAATCCTTGCAGCATCCTTTCGTGTAGCAGTCGTCCTGCTGCCTGTGCTACTTTTACCTCTGTGCTTGACATAAGAGGCCTTCTGTAAATATTTCTTATGTCTAAACTGATTGATAACTAAAACTTCAATAATATGCCCTAAGGTTACTCTATTTACCACTTAAATGGGTTGAATGTTTATATGATTTGCGAGCATGCTGATATGTGCATGTTGACGTGTTTTGTTCACCTTGATCAAATAAGTTTTGATTAAAACAATAGATAGATTCAGATTACTATAAATTTAAATTCAAAGTTCGAAAAAACTTTCTTAGATATTGTTCCTTATGATAGATTGATATTGTTCGATTCCAAATTCTTATCCCAATACTTGAAATTTTCTCTCACTTGCCCTTTTTCCCCCTGTGTGTACTTTCCCTCACTTTCCATTTAATTGTAGTAATGGTAGCGCCTGTTATCGTCAACATTAACTTTTGTTGTTTACTCTGCAATATCTGCACTAAATTTTTGCTCCCTCCCTTGAGGTACGGAATGATGTTAGATGCGAAGCTGAGATTTTGCTTTTACGTCGACGTGAAAGTTCCAAGAAATAGCCGAATCATGGAAGTCATTACAAGTTGGGGTGCCTCATCTTTGAGTGCCAAATGAACCAAATAGGGTGCTGCAAGGATTGCTATCGGGAGGGTTCGCAAGGAGCTTGGCTTCGAAATTAGGGACACCAATTATGAGGAAAGAAAATATTTAAGAAGTTTATACAATCAGATTTGTCCTGAACATGAAGAGCTTCACGACGAATATGAAATGCTTAAGTTAGACTACGGCCTTCTCAGAAGGTTCTATAATTCTTTGATCGTAGAAAGGGATCGATTTATTGTCGACTTGGAAGAAATGAAGGAAACATCGATTGATGTTTTCAAATAATTCATAAACCCAATATTTTTCCAATGGATAAGAAGTAGGCGACAAATCCCGATGAACATGTGATAGCACCTTCTCCTCGATATTCGCCCACAATAGTTGGTCTGAAACCCACGACAGTAACTGATGGGGATCAGAAGACACCTTATGACTAGAGAAATTGAATTTCGGAGCTACTTCCTTACTCTTTACTTTTCCTTTTATTTCTTTCTCTTTCTTCTTTTTTTTCGTCCTTCTTTCTTTCCCCGGCTTTGCCCCTTTTCTTTTGGGATTTTTTTTTGTTTGCATCGAAAGTCGGCTAAGTTTGTGTTTTTTGTGAAGGGACCGGCCGTGGGGTTATCGAGCACACCTCAAACCCGCACAGCAGACGAGCGCAGCGGAAACAGGACATTTCGTAGACGTAAGAGACGAGAACGATCATGGAAAAATAAGCACGATGATAACAAAGCAATAAAGGAAATAAGAGCAAACAACAACACAAGATTTACGTGGTTCGGCCAACCATGAGGCAACCTACGTCCATGGGCAAGACTACCTCAATGCGTTCTTCAATTAATCCATGGCACAAAAGTACAAGGAGTAACATTGAATTACAAAAAACTCTCTCTCAGGAGCTCTCCACGTTTTTCTCTCAATTAGGGTGTCTACAATGAAGCTCATAAATCTAAAAAATTAATTACAAGAGTTTATATAACCCTAAAACCCCAATTCTAGTAGGAAACGATCTCCGCTTTTCATCCAAGTCTGATTAACATCTAACCGTTAATATTGAGTAGGAATATGACCTTACATAATCCAACAATTCTCCCACTTAAAGACATGTGCCGAATACTATGAAACAATAAATTTGTAGTCTTGCCAAACTCCCACTCTCCTCACATAGCTCCAAGACCGAGAGCAGTAATGCTCCAATTGAACTTCTCTCGAGTCACCGGCTTCGTTAAAATATCCGCTGGATTTACATCGTTATGAACTTTCAACAATGAGATAAGACCTTCATCCACCACGTCTCTTACAAAGTGATAGCGAATATCAATGTGTTTCGTCCGAGAGTGAAACGTCGGATTCTTCGCCAAGTGTAATGCACTTTGACTATCACAATTCACTCCCACCACATCTTGCTTCACCTTAAATTCTCCTAGAAGCCTTTTCAACCAAATAGCCTCCTTATAAGCATGTGCCACCGCTATGTACTCCACCTCCGTTGTCGACACCACCTCCGTTGTCGACAAAGCGACCATCGACTGAAGCTTCGACTCCCAGCTAATAGCACCACCACCCATAGAGAAAACATAATATGTGCTAGACTTTCTCCTGTCTCTATCTTCTGCAAAATCTGAATCCACATATCCGACGTACTCCAAACCTGTAGAACCATAACAGAGTGAGAAATCCGCAGTGCCCCTCAAATACCTAAGGATCCACTTCACTGCATTCCAATGTTCACAACCTAGATTCGCCATATACCGACTTACTACTCCCACTACTTGAGTAATGTTGGGTCTCTTGTATACCAAGGCAAACATAAGGCTTTCTACCGCCGATGAATATGGTTCTCGAGCCATATCGGCCTTTTCCGCTTTTCTACCATGTGATTACTCCGCCGATAATTTTAAATGAATAGAAAACGGGGTAGAAACTGACTTTGCATTCTGCATGTTGAAGCGCCACAAAACCTTCTCTACATAACTATTTTGTGAAAGCCAAACCTTCCTATTCTTTCTCTCCCGTAGTACCTTCATCCGGAGTTTGATTCACGGCTCCTAAGTCCTTCATATCAAACTCGCCGGCTAGCTGAGTCTTCAGGTTAGATATCCGGCCCTTGCTATTTCTCGCGATCACCGTGTCGTCAACATATAATAGCAAAATACAGAAGCTGCGTCATCGTATCCGCAGAAATATGTACAATGATCTGCTTCAAGCATATCAGAATCCAAACTCACAATAAAGGAATCAAATCGCTTGTACCAACACCTTGGCACCTGTTTCAAGCCGTACAACGATTTGTTCAACCGACAAATCAAACGCTCCTTGCCTCTTTCGACAAAGCCTTCCGGTTGTGACATATATATCTTCTCCTCCAGGTCACCATGCAAGAAAGCTTTTTTTTCATCCATCTGCTTGAGCTCCAAATCCATGACCGCCTCGATCACCAAAACGACCCGAATAGTGGTAAGACGAACCACTGGTGAGATGATCTCATCGAAGTCGATCCCCGGCTTCTGAGCATAACCCTTTACCACCAACCTCGCCTTGAACCTCTCACATTTCTATTCGTATTCTTTTTCACCTTAAATACCCACTGACATCCAATCGCGTTCCTTTCCTTCGGCAAATCAACAAGTTCCCAAGTCCTATTTTTTCGAAGTGACTCCATCTCCTCCTTCATCGCGCATTGCCACTTTTCGGCATTGGTCGACTCACAAGCCTCCTTATATGAAGTCGGCTCATCTTCCTCCACCAAAGCAACATATGCACTAACATGGTTAGCAGAAGGAGTAAATGAAGTAATATAGTTATCATACCTTGCAGGAGGTCTAATGACCCTCCTAGGACGCTCGAAATCCGCTGGTGGCTCCACTGGTGAATTTGTATCTTCGGATGATTGTAGAGACTCCAAGTCTAGTTCATTATCAACCACCTCGTCGTTCTGTTGTGCTTGCTCAACTTGCACCTCATCGCGTGCTTCAAGGAGCTCAATCAGAACCATAGCATCATCATTGTAACACCCCATACTTTGTTTATTTTCTATTTTGATCCATATCTCTTGAATTTGGACCTTTTCGAAAATTTTCAACTTTGAGGGACTCGGCAGCATTTTGTGCCTAATTAAGCCCTAAGTTAATTAGGTCTTTATATCTATTCGTTCATAGCCAACCCAATCCGCCTCTCCCTCATTTCGCTCGACTCCCGCTCCTTAGCATCCGTACGGCGGCACCTCTCCCACACGCGCGCGTCGTCGTCTTCCTGATCGCCGCCGTTGTCGTCGTCGTCCGTAGCCGCCGTCGCTTTTCTCACCGGTCGATATTATTTTTGGTTCGTCGTCGTCGTTGCGTCTTTGAATAGGTTCCGACGATTGATTTTCTGCACGTTTTCGACTGGATAATTTCTTATCCTTGAAGCTGCGCTAAGGTAAGCGACTGGACACCCGTTAGTTTTTCGTAAAATAATTTAGGAAAATACTTTGATAAAGTGAAAATCCTGATTTTGTAGATTTTAAAATTAAGGGTTAAGCGTATTATCAAATACTTCGAAAACTCAGTTTCAATTGTGATTGATAAGTTTGTTTAGCGAAAATATTTTAAAAATTGCTAATCTTTTCTGTAAAGTAGTGACTGGTAATTGTTTTAAATTATAATGTCTCTTGGTATTCTGCTATGCTATGTTGGCCATGTCGACATGTACTTTGTTATAGAAGCTAGCTTCGTCTTTGTGTTGCGCCCTCAAGTGCGTGCGCCTATCTGCGCACCTATTTTGTTTGCGCTTTCGAGCATATCTGTTTTGTACATGCACTTTCGGGTGCCTCTGTTTTGTTATGCATCTTCGGATGCCTCTGCTTTGTTTGCGCCTTCGGGTGCCTTTGGATCTCGCTAACGGATCACAAATATAGTGAGTAACCGGAGACTTAATATTTATTTTGTTTATCCGCTGGGAAAAGAAATGTTTTGTAAAAGTGTATTCGCTATTCGATCTGAAATTTAAGTTTTGGTAACCTTTATTTTCTGAGAAATTTACAAATTAAAAACCAGTCGCTTAAATAAATTTTTGTATGAGAATTTACTTCAGAGCATTGTTATATATTTATTTGTGTGCTTAATCCGACTAATGTGGTGTATGGTTGCTTACCCAGGTATCGAGACTGATTCGCGGGGCGGGACTGAGACCGAGTGAACGTTAGACTTAGCTAGTCTTTTAGTTTAGTTTCTTTTGTTTTATGTCTATGTATTTAGATATGATTTTTTTTTTTTTTTTCATAAACTATCATTTGCTTAGCCGCTTTTGTTTGTTATTTCTTCGTACCTACATTTTGTTGCTTATGGCATCTGTTTAGACCATACTTCGTCTACGTTTTGTAATAAGGTTTAGTTTCATTTACGTTAGAATTCGTTTTGATTCTAGTCGAATTCAGTTGTTAGTCTCATCTCTTGATTATTCCTTGGATATAGTAGAAAATTATGTAAACATCATTTTGCATGTTTTCTGTCTTGCTCTGTAGCCTTGCGTACTTGCTATTTTAGCAGGTATGCGGCGTCTGTTACGTCTCGGATTCGGGGCGTGACAGAAATTATGGTATCAGAGCCTAGGTTTAAGATCTCTAGGAATGTTTAAGGCATAGGACTGTGAGAGCTTAATAGGACGTGTGAGGATGGGTAGAAGTATGCGTATGTTCGATTTTATTCCATCATTACTTTATGGTTTTGATTAACATCCTGTATTTATATGCTTGTGACTTTTTCTCGCGCTAAGATGGTGCGTCAGTCCCGCCGTATCAACACCAACAATGAGCAATCGAGAGACCAACCTCCAGTCGGATCCGGAGACGCTGAATTGAACGCCACCCTTGCCTCGCTTTTGAACACTACATCCTCGGCAGCTATTCCGCCTCCGTCACCGACCACTTTTCCAACCCACTCCGCCACCTTACCGCAGAGCACCACAATGGACCCCCTATTCGCCACTCTGATACAAGCTGTTGTTGGGCTAGTTCAGACTCAGCAACAGAATTTACAGCATAATCCTACTCCTAGTGTCGCGGAGTCAAGCTCTAGAGTCCGAGAGAGGAACATCAATGAATTCAAGAAATCTGCTCCTCCCCCTTTCTCGGGCGCTACAAGTCCGGACGAAGCGGAAACTTGGATCAAGGAAATGGAGAAAGCATTTACTGCTATGCAGTGCACTATTGAGGAGAAGGTTAGATTCGGGACGTTCATGCTTCAGGGTAGAGCAAACAATTGGTGGGAAAGCGAGCTGAGAACCTGTGGTAACAATCTAGCAGCTATTTCGTGGAAGGATTTTCGATCAGCATTTTATGCTAAAGTACTTTCCAAGGAGTAAACTTTGTCAGCTTGAGAGACAATTTTTGGATTTAAGGCAAGGGTCGATGTCTGTGGAAGAATATGAGGCCGAGTTCGATCGACTTTCTCAATTTGCCACAAAATTGGTGGATGATGACGAATCGCGGGCCAAAAGGTTTGAAGAAGGATTGAATGGACACATCCGTACTGGCCTTGCGCCTCTACACCTTGAGACATACGATGAAGTTGTTTCAAGGGCGAAATCCTTGGATTCAGTATAGCGACAGACTCAGGAGGAGCGTAATGCAAACAAGAAGAAGAGGAATAGAGAATCTTTCGAAAAAAGAGATAGGGATGTAAGAGAATCAGAGAGATCTAATAACTCTGAGATGTCGCGTAACACGCCAGCTCGTGGTGGACCACCAAATCGAGATCAGAAGTCAAAATGTTCAGTTTGTGGCAGATGGCATAAAGATTCAGACTGTAGACACATCACTGGTGGTTGCTTCAGATGCGGCGACTTAAACCATCGGATAGCTCAGTGCCCTCTCCTTAGCACTGACTCTGGCACTGGATCCAAGCCTCAGCAGAAATCGACCGCTCCAGCCGATCGTGATCGTGCCCCTTCTTCCGATCAGTCCAGAGGTGGAAGACCTCGAACACAGGGTCGTGTTCACGCTCTCTCCTATCAGGATGTCCAGGCATCTAATGCCGTGGTCTCAGGTATTCTGCCCGTTGATTCCGTAATTGCTCGTGTTCTCTTGATTCTGGAGCTACCACTTTTTCCTTGTGTGTATCTTCTGTTTTTGTTCGAAAGTATTTGTTACCCTCCGAACCTTTGCATTATATTTTGTATGTTGCTACGCCCTTGGGGATGGATTGACTTTTGTACCGTGTTACTCTGAACTGTCGGGAAAAGCTGGTGGTTTTCAACACTCCTGAGAAGCCCGAGGAGCATATAAGGACGACGTACTCTTAGCTCTTCGAGAGCTAGGATATGTTAAGTTTAGAGGACTAAACTTCTTTTTAGGAGGGGAGAATGTAACACCTCATACTTTGTTTATTTTCTATTTTGATCCATATCTCTTGAATTTGGACCTTTTCGAAAATTTTCAACTTTGAGGGACTCGGCAGCATTTTGTGCCTAATTAAGCCCTAAGTTAATTAGGTCTTTATATCTATTCGTTCATAGCCAACCCAATCCGCCTCTCCCTCATTTCGCTCGACTCCTGCTCTTTAGCATCCGTACGGCGGCACCTCTCCCACACGCGCGCGTCGTCGTCTTCCTGATCGCCGCTGTTGTCGTCGTCGTCCGTAGCTGTCACGCCCCGCCGGGCCTTAAACACCAACTAGGTGGAAAGGATAACTGCACGGGCGCATGCACCAGACCCGCCGAACGGATAGAGTCCCTTCTATCCGCCAAGGCGTCACAACACAAGCTTATCCACAATGTTCCAACTAGGAACGGAGTACAAGAGTTGCACAAGGAAAGCATCAACATAAAAAAGTTCTACTTCTATTACATCACATGGCACAATATACATGTCCAAAATATTCTTTTCTTTCTTTTTCATTCCATACACTTGTTGGTGCTAAAAAAAAATTTTAAAAAAAAAAAAAAAAAGGAATAAAAAGGGGAAAGATTATGGTTGGCCCAATATTTGGGCTTATTTTCTTAGGTTCTATATATTTTTAATTCTAATAGGCCTCATATGAGCCCAGGCATAATTTGGGCTCAATAGATTTAGGCCCTCTTAATAGGCCCTATTTATGAACATAAGCTTGTGGGCCTCATGAAAGTCTATTGAAATTTTGAGCCTATTTAATAATTCGGGCCTCATTTCAGCCCAATGAATATTATTATTTATGCCCAACAGGCTCTACCAAAGTGGGCCCAATCTCAGCCCACCCTATTTGATGACAGCCCACATTCGGAAATTCAAGTGAATTTTTAAAATCCCCAATCTCATACAAAATTTGATTTCGAATTTTAAATTCCCAACCGACAAGAAAATATTTCTCATCTCATACATATCATTTTCCATTCAAAATTCGATTTCGAATTTTGAACCCCAACCAACTCCCAAAATATCTCATTCCCCAACCAATCACATCCACATCCCAAGATTCGATTTTTGAATTTCAAAAGTTAAAATTTTGAATTTTTAAACCCCCAACCAACTAGAAAATATCTTTCCTTCCAACAACCCGATTCAAAATTCAATTTTGAATCCCCAACCAACTCCTCAAAATATCTCTCGCCTAACCCCACGAATCGCTCCAATCCCAAAATATCTCATACCCTCAACGGTTCCTCAGACCATTCCCATTATAAATAGAGGATAAGAAAATAAGACAAAAGAGAGTACGATACCACCATAACTATACGCTATTCTACGTACAAAAAAAAAATAAAATCCAAAAAAAGAAAGGAGAGATCTTCCCACCGTACCGTTCCATCCTATCCCTTATCCAAATTTTCCCCCGATCTGATTACAGGTAAAAAAATAAATAAATAAATAAAATGAAGAAGCCTCCCTCTCCCCTTAGCCGTACGGCTATGAGGGGGAGAGGGAGATCTCCTCTCTCTCTTCCCTCTAAATAAATAAAAAAATCTCTTTTTTTTATTTATTTTGGCCCCGCACTTGTCACGCCGCTATCGCCATCCGACGACGTCACCGCCAAATCCCATCTAGACGTCTTCGATGGGGGAGGGGAGGAGGATCGATGATCCTCCGTTTCTTCGGACCTCTCTATACCCCATTCGAAGCCGTTAATTAACAGGACGGGTGGTTCACATGTCACATTGTCGCAATCGCCTTCAACCTCAGTTTAGCGTTTTCGAAGGAAGAGGGGAGGGGAATCAATGATTCTCCATTTCTTCGGACCCTTCAATTTCTTTCGAGAACGTCGAAACAAACCCGACGGCCGTCATCATCTATGCCATCATCGTCATCTACACTGCGGTTTGACATTTTCGAAGGAGGAGGGGAGGGGAACCAACGGCTCCCCGTTTCTTCGGACCCTTCAACTCCTTTCGAAAATGTTGAATCAAATCCCCCACAACCGCCAAAAAAAAAAAGAGAGAAAACCACAAAAAAATTTCATTCATTTCGATCCAAGCCGATTCAGATGATTTCTTCGGACATCTAAATTTTGGTTCAATCAAAATCAAAATTGTAATTTTAAAAAGGGAATTTCTTCGGACCCCAAAATAGAATTGCAAATAAAGTTAAAAAGGGGATTTCTTCGGACCCCAAATCAAATCGCAATTTTAAAAAAGGGGATTTCTTCGGACCCTAAAATAAAATTGCAAATAAAATTCAAAAGGTGATTTCTTCGGACCCCAAATCAAATCGCAATTTCAAAAAGGGAATTTCTTCGGACCCCAAAATAAAATTGCAAATAAAGTTCAAAAGGGGATTTCTTCGGACCCCAAATCAAATCGCAATTTCAAAAAGGGGATTTCTTCGGACCCCAAAATAAAATTGCAAATAAAGTTCAAAAGGGGATTTCTTCGGACCCCAAATCAAATCGCAATTTCAAAAAGGGGATTTCATCGGACCCCAAAATAAAATTGCAAATAAAATTCAAAAGGGGATTTCTTCGGACCCCAAATCAAATCGCAATTTCAAAAAGGGGATTTCTTCGGACCCCAAAATAAAATTGCAAATAAAGTTCGAAAGGGGATTTCTTCGGACCCCAAAATCGAATTGCAATTAAATCAAAAAGGGGATTTCTTCGCACTCCAAATCAAAATTGCAATTTAAAAAAGGGGATTTCTTCGGACCCCAAAATCGAATTGCAATTAAATCGAAAAGGGGATTTCTTCGGACCCCAAAATCGAATTGCAATTAAATCGAAAAAGGGATTTCTTCGGACTCCAAAATTAAAATCGCAATTTTAAAAAAGGGATTTCTTC
The DNA here is from genome assembly GCA_016920855.1 of Puya raimondii. Taxonomy (NCBI): domain Eukaryota; kingdom Viridiplantae; phylum Streptophyta; class Magnoliopsida; order Poales; family Bromeliaceae; genus Puya; species Puya raimondii. The sequence goes on from JABWPP010000050.1 coordinate 186,706,206, forward strand.
GGACCCTTAATTCAAATTTCAATAAAGAGGCTCTCTTCGGACCTCAAATTCAAATAAAAATAAATTCAAAGGAGTATGCAGAATTAAATTTAATGTTGACCCAGAATCCAGGCCCAGTCAACATTATGAGCTCCAATTCAAGCCCAGTCAACATGCAGGCCCAAAATGACTCAGCCTACATACGGGCTCAAATTCGGGCCTAGTCAACATACGGGCCCAGAATTTGGTTCTTATGAAAATAGACCCAGCCCACAACGGGCCCAGAATTCAATCCACATGAAGATGAAGCCCAGTCCATATACGGGCCCACAACCCAGTCCACATAAAATATAAACCTAAACCCAAACCACATAAACCCAACCCAAGTCCACATAAAAAACCCAAGTCTAAACCCAAATCCGGATAAAAACCCAAACCCAAAATTCAGCCCATCTTAAAAGATGAAACCCAAACCCAATCCTCTTAAAAATTAAAAACCCAAACCCAAACCAAGTCCATCATAAAACCCAAACCATGAACCAAATTTCATACACCAAAATCATGGACCAAATCCCATGAACCATGAACCAAATTCCATACACCAAATTCATGGACCAAATCCCATGAACCATATACCAAATTCCATACACCAAATTCATGGACCAAATCCCATGAACCATATACCAAATTCCATACACCAAATTCATGGACCAAATTCCATGAACCATATACCAAATTTCACACACCAAGTTGATGGACCAAATCCCATGAACCATGAACCAAATTCCATACACCAAGTTGATGGACCAAATTCTATGAACCATGAACCAAATCCCATACACCAAGTTCAAATCCCATGAGCCATGGACCAAATCCCATGAACCATATACCAAATCCCATACACCAAATTCATGGACCAAATACTATGAACCATATACCAAATTCCATGAATCATACACAAAATCCCATACACCAAGAGCCATAGACCAAATCCCATACACTAAGTTCATGAACCAAACCTCATGAACCATACACCAAATCTCATAAACCATATCCAAGTTCATGAACCAAACCTCATGAACCATACACCAAATCTCATAAACCATACCCAAACCTCATCATATCCAAATCTCATGAACCAAACACCAAATCTCATGAACCATAAATCATAAACCAAGCCATACCCAAATCTCATGAACCATGCACTAAGTTCATGAACCAAATCCAACTCTTATGAGTCATACCAAGTTCATACGATGTCCTCTACCATGGGCCAAGTTCATAAACTGAACCCGACCTCATCATGAATCTCGATCTTTTGCTCTAGCTCATATACCTAGAGTGAAAATCAAATTCAAAATCGACTAACCCTAACACATATACTTAGGGTAGTCAACCTTTTGCTCTAGCGCGCATATACCTAGAGTGGAAGTCAAATCAAGCCCGACTAGTCCTAACACATATACTTAAGGTCTAGTCACCCTTTCGCTCTAGCATATCTAACTAGAGTGAAATCCATATCCAATCGAGCTCTAATACATATACTTAGAGTTCATTGAAATCAAATTCGACAAACCCTAACGCAATACCTTAGGGCTTAGTCAGATCCTCACTCTAGCACATATAACTAGAGTGAAAAGTATATTAAACCCGGTTAATCCTGATACATATACTCAGGAATTAACCACTTTCTACCCTCGGGTAACATCAAATCCGGCCTATCTTAATACATATACTTAGGGTTTGATCACATCTTCACCTTGGGACATATAACCAAGGCGAAATCAAATATAATTGGACTCTAAAGCATATACTTAGAGCCAATTAGACTCTAATACATATACTTAGAGTTTGATATCGATTAGGTCTTAATACATATACTTAGGACCTAGTCAATTCTAACCCCGACTGAATCCTAACACGTATATTTAGGATTCGATCAATCATCGAAGGTCTCTTAATCGAAGGTGCCCCAATCTCCAGGGGGTAATTAACAGTAGATGCTTGCGTCTATTGGAAGCCATGGATCCGCAATACCTGATACCCATACACATATAAATACAAATCTGAATCATGAATACAACCCCCACGGGAAATCCATCGAACCGTGCGAGGTGCGTCATTCGTGGTGGCAGACAAAATGGCACGCCCGGTGGGACATGGCTTCTCCTCCCATCTTCGAGACCTTTATTAAAAAAAAGAAAAGAAAAAAGGAAGAGGTAATTCCTAACTTCTACCTTTTTTGCATCAGAAAAATGGCACCAACATCGAAGAACGTTGCCACTGCACCAACCAATTCAATGATATTGGAGGCGGGTTCGAGAGTCTGCTTGCCCACATCCGTTCTGACTATCGGAGCTACAGGTGCCTTAATTCAATTCGGGACCATTCCAGAAGCTGTCCGAGCTGCTGTTATGGCTCAAACTTCTGCTGCTGCTGGGGGCATGATCACCCCTACTAATGTCATGGCTCAAACTGCCACTGCTGCCGGGGGCATGATCACTCCTGCCGCCCCTTCTCAGGATTTACGCAATGTTGTCATTCCTCGCCTACCATCTCGAGGAAGACGACTCAATGTGTTCATCCCCAACCCTTCTCGTCGACCCGCAGGCGAACGACCCACCTATCTCTCTGCATCCAAAAGGATGGTGTCCGAAGGAAGGCTCATATTTCCAATGGACCGAACGCAAAAAGCGTCGGTATTCGATAGGCTAGCACCTTCTAATAACACGACGATTACTTTTTCTTGGATTAGAACATCTTTTAAGAGGAATAGTCGCCGCCAACTCTACGAAGGAAAGGTTACTGGGGGCAAGGACAATAACGTCCAAAACTGAGCAAACATAGCCGACAAAAATGAGACTGACATGTACAGTGGGGGCATACTCCCTAGACCATGTAATTGAAAGACATGTCGTCTCTCAATTGGTCTCAAAAAAAAAAAAAAAAAAAAAAAAAAAAAAAAAAAACGAAAAAAAAAAAGAAAAAAAAAAAGAAAAGAAGTAACTCCCGGCTGTGGTATAACCCCCACAGGCAAAATTGGGATCCCCGCTGTGAGAAAACCTTTCAAGGCTCACAGGCAAAAATTAGGGGAAGGTATCTGGTGAAAACCCATTCGGGCGCCAGACTACCCAAAATATATTTTTGCCTATGACGGAATGCTAACTCACCTTAGGGTCGGTTATGCGCAGCAATTTTGATTGCTTCTCGAGGCAAAATAAATCAAATAAACCCATGTTCCCTAAACCCTAAAATATATTTTGCTTATGACGGAATGCTAACTCACCTTAGGGTCGGTTATGCGCAGCAATTTCGATTGCTTCTCGAGGCAAAATAAATCAAATAAACCCATGTTCCCTAATCCCTAAAATATATTTTGCTTATGACGGAATGCTAACTCACCTTAGGGTCGGTTATGCGCAGCAATTTCGATTGCTTCTCGAGGCAAAAAAAAAGCAAAAATTAAAAAAAAAAAAAAAAAAAAAAAAACCCGGCTGTGGTATAACCCCACAGGCAAAATTGGGATCCCCGCTGTGAGAAAACCTTTCAAGACTCACAGGCAAAAATTATGGGAAGGTATCTGGTGAAAACCCATTCGGGCGCCAGACTACTCAAAATATATTTTGCTTATGACGGAATGCTAACTCACCTTAGGGTCGGTTATGCGCAGCAATTTCGATTGCTTCTCGAGGCAAAATAAATCAAATAAACCCATGTTCCCTAAACCCTAAAATATATTTTGCTTATGACGGAATGCTAACTCACCTTAGTGTCGGTTATGCGCAGCAATTTCGATTGCTTCTCGAGGCAAAATAAATCAAAATAAACTAAAAAAAAAAACAAAACAAAACAAAAAAAAAACAAAAAGTAAAAAAAAAAAAAAAAAAGAAGTAACTCCCGGCTGTGGTATAACCCCACAGGCAAAATTGGGATCCCCGCTGTGAGAAAACCTTTCGAGGCTCGCAGGCAAAAGTTAGGGGAAGGTACCTGGCGAAAACCCATTCGGGCGCCAGACTACCCAAAATATATTTTGCTTATGACGGAATGCTAACTCACCTTAGGGTCGGTTATGCGCAGCAATTTCGATTGCTTCTCGAGGCAAAATAAATCAAATAAACCCATGCTCCCTAATACCCAAAATATATTTTGCTTATGACGGAATGCTAACTCACCTTAGGGTCGGTTATGCGCAGCAATTTCGATTGCTTCTTGAGGCAAAATAAATCAAATAAACCTATGCTCCCTAATACCCAAAATATACTTTGCCTATGACGGAATGCTAACTCACCTTAGGGTCGGTTATGTGCAGCAATTTTGATTGCTTCTCGAGGCAAAATAAATCAAATAAACCCATGTTCCCTAAACCCTAAAATATATTTTGCTTATGACGGAATGCTAACTCACCTTAGGGTCGGTTATGCGCAGCAATTTCGATTGCTTCTCGAGGCAAAATAAACCCATGTTCCCTAATACCCAAAATATATTTTTTGCTTATGACGGAATGCTAACTCACCTTAGGGTCGGTTATGCGCAGCAATTTCGATTGCTTCTCGAGGCAAAAAAAAAAAAAAGCAAAAAGTAAAAAAAAAAAAAAAGAAAAAAAAAAGAAAAAAAAAAAGAAAGAAAACCCGGCTGTGGTATAACCCCACAGGCAAAATTGGGATCCCCGCTGTGAGAAAACCTTTCGAGGCTCGCAGGTAAAAGTTAGGGGAAAGTATCTGGTGAAAACCCATTCGGGCGCCAAACTACCCAAGAAATATTTTGCCCATGACGAAATGCTAACTCACCTTAGAGTCGGTTATGCGCGTCAATTTCGATTGCTTCTCGAGGCAAAATAAACCCATAGCCCCCAATACCCAGAACCCATTGTCAGGTTGATTTAGTTCTTCCTAAACCAAGTTCTACCAAGCACTCTTATATTGACCGACATGTCACTAAACTGAGCACTTTTATATTGACCGCCATGTCGTTAAACTGAGCAACCTATATCCAATCGACCGCTATGTCGTTAAACTGAGCAACCCATATACAATCGACCGCCATGTCACTAAACTGAGCACTTTATATTGACCGCCATGTCGTTAAACTGAGCAACATATATCCAATTGACCGCCATGTCGTTAAACTGAGCAACCCATATCCAATCGACCGCCATGTCACTAAACTGAGCACTTTTATATCGACCGCCATGTCACTAAACTGAGCACTTTTATATTGACCGCCATGTCGTTAAACTGAGCAACCCATATCCAATCGACCGCCATGTCACTAAACTGAGCACTTTTATATTGACCGTCATGTCGTTAAACTGAGCAACCCACGTTCAATCGACCGCCATGTCACTAAACTGAGCACTTTTGTATTGACCGACATGTCGTTAAACTGAGCAACCCATATTCAATCGACCGCCATGTCACTAAACTGAGTACTTTTATATTGACCGCCATGTCGTTAAACTGAGCAACCCATATTCAAGCAACCCATATTCAATCGACCATCATGTCACTAAACTGAGCACTTTTCTATCGACTGCCATGTCGTTAAACTGAGTATCCAATCCAACTGACCGCCATTGAATGCCTATAGTGCGGTGATAATCTTAAATAAAAAAGGAGGGGGTAAAAAAAAAAAAAAAAGAAAAAGAAAAAGAAAAAGAAATTTGTGAAAAATGGGGAGCGAATAAAAGTAATGATGTGAAATTGAACATGCATCTTTTCACCGTACTCGTGACTCGTACGACGAAAAGCTGGGGGGCATTTTGTTGGTGCTAAAAAAAAAAAAAAAAAAAAAAAAAGGAATAAAAAGGGGAAAGATTATGGTTGGCCCAATATTTGGGCTTATTTTCTTAGGTTCTATATATTTTTAATTCTAATAGGCCTCATATGAGCCCAGGCATAATTTGGGCTCAATAGATTTAGGCCCTCTTAATAGGCCCTATTTATGAACATAAGCTTGTGGGCCTCATGAAAGTCTATTGAAATTTTGAGCCTATTTAATAATTCGGGCCTCATTTCAGCCCAATGAATATTATTATTTATGCCCAACAGGCTCTACCAAAGTGGGCCCAATCTCAGCCCACCCTATTTGATGACAGCCCACATTCGGAAATTCAAGTGAATTTTTAAAATCCCCAATCTCATACAAAATTTGATTTCGAATTTTAAATTCCCAACCGACAAGAAAATATTTCTCATCTCATACATATCATTTTCCATTCAAAATTCGATTTCGAATTTTGAACTCCAACCAACTCCCAAAATATCTCATTCCCCAACCAATCACATCCACATCCCAAGATTCGATTTTTGAATTTCAAAAGTTAAAATTTTGAATTTTTAAACCCCCAACCAACTAGAAAATATCTTTCCTTCCAACAACCCGATTCAAAATTCAATTTTGAATCCCCAACCAACTCCTCAAAATATCTCTCGCCTAACCCCACGAATCGCTCCAATCCCAAAATATCTCATACCCTCAACGGTTCCTCAGACCATTCCCATTATAAATAGAGGATAAGAAAATAAGACAAAAGAGAGTACGATACCACCATAACTATACGCTATTCTACGTACAAAAAAAAAATAAAATCCAAAAAAAGAAAGGAGAGATCTTCCCACCGTACCGTTCCATCCTATCCCTTATCCAAATTTTCCCCCGATCTGATTACAGGTAAAAATAAAAAAATAAAAAAAAATAAAGAAGCCTCCCTCTCCCCTTAGCCGTACGGCTATGAGGGGGAGAGGGAGATCTCCTCTCTCTCTTCCCTCTAAATAAATAAAAAAATCTCTTTTTTTTATTTATTTTGGCCCCGCACTTGTCACGCCGCTATCGCCATCCGACGACGTCACCGCCAAATCCCATCTAGACGTCTTCGATGGGGGAGGGGAGGAGGATCGATGATCCTCCGTTTCTTCGGACCTCTCTATACCCCATTCGAAGCCGTTAATTAACAGGACGGGTGGTTCACATGTCACATTGTCGCAATCGCCTTCAACCTCAGTTTAGCGTTTTCGAAGGAAGAGGGGAGGGGAATCAATGATTCTCCATTTCTTCGGACCCTTCAATTTCTTTCGAGAACGTCGAAACAAACCCGACGGCCGTCATCATCTATGCCATCATCGTCATCTACACTGCGGTTTGACATTTTCGAAGGAGGAGGGGAGGGGAACCAACGGCTCCCCGTTTTCTTCGGACCCTTCAACTCCTTTCGAAAATGTTGAATCAAATCCCCCACAACCGCCAAAAAAAAAAAGAGAGAAAACCACAAAAAAATTTCATTCATTTCGATCCAAGCCGATTCAGATGATTTCTTCGGACATCTAAATTTTGGTTCAATCAAAATCAAAATTGTAATTTTAAAAAGGGAATTTCTTCGGACCCCAAAATAGAATTGCAAATAAAGTTAAAAAGGGGATTTCTTCGGACCCCAAATCAAATCGCAATTTTAAAAAAGGGGATTTCTTCGGACCCTAAAATAAAATTGCAAATAAAATTCAAAAGGGGATTTCTTCGGACCCCAAATCAAATCGCAATTTCAAAAAGGGAATTTCTTCGGACCCCAAAATAAAATTGCAAATAAAGTTCAAAAGGGGATTTCTTCGGACCCCAAATCAAATCGCAATTTCAAAAAGGGGATTTCTTCGGACCCCAAAATAAAATTGCAAATAAAGTTCAAAAGGGGATTTCTTCGGACCCCAAATCAAATCGCAATTTCAAAAAGGGGATTTCATCGGACCCCAAAATAAAATTGCAAATAAAATTCAAAAGGGGATTTCTTCGGACCCCAAATCAAATCGCAATTTCAAAAAGGGGATTTCTTCGGACCCCAAAATAAAATTGCAAATAAAGTTCGAAAGGGGATTTCTTCGGACCCCAAAATCGAATTGCAATTAAATCAAAAAGGGGATTTCTTCGCACTCCAAATCAAAATTGCAATTTAAAAAAGGGGATTTCTTCGGACCCCAAAATCGAATTGCAATTAAATCGAAAAGGGGATTTCTTCGGACCCCAAAATCGAATTGCAATTAAATCGAAAAAGGGATTTCTTCGGACTCCAAAATTAAAATCGCAATTTTAAAAAAGGGATTTCTTCGGACCCTTAATTCAAATTTCAATAAAGAGGCTCTCTTCGGACCTCAAATTCAAATAAAAATAAATTCAAAGGAGTATGCAGAATTAAATTAATGTTGACCCAGAATCCAGGCCCAGTCAACATTATGAGCTCCAATTCAAGCCCAGTCAACATGCAGGCCCAAAATGACTCAGCCTACATACGGGCTCAAATTCGGGCCTAGTCAACATACGGGCCCAGAATTTGGTTCTTATGAAAATAGACCCAGCCCACAACGGGCCCAGAATTCAATCCACATGAAGATGAAGCCCAGTCCATATACGGGCCCACAACCCAGTCCACATAAAATATAAACCTAAACCCAAACCACATAAACCCAACCCAAGTCCACATAAAAAACCCAAGTCTAAACCCAAATCCGGATAAAAACCCAAACCCAAAATTCAGCCCATCTTAAAAGATGAAACCCAAACCCAACCCTCTTAAAAATTAAAAACCCAAACCCAAACCAAGTCCATCATAAAACCCAAACCATGAACCAAATTTCATACACCAAAATCATGGACCAAATCCCATGAACCATGAACCAAATTCCATACACCAAATTCATGGACCAAATCCCATGAACCATATACCAAATTCCATACACCAAATTCATGGACCAAATCCCATGAACCATATACCAAATTCCATACACCAAATTCATGGACCAAATTCCATGAACCATATACCAAATTTCACACACCAAGTTGATGGACCAAATCCCATGAACCATGAACCAAATTCCATACACCAAGTTGATGGACCAAATTCTATGAACCATGAACCAAATCCCATACACCAAGTTCAAATCCCATGAGCCATGGACCAAATCCCATGAACCATATACCAAATCCCATACACCAAATTCATGGACCAAATACTATGAACCATATACCAAATTCCATGAATCATACACAAAATCCCATACACCAAGAGCCATAGACCAAATCCCATACACTAAGTTCATGAACCAAACCTCATGAACCATACACCAAATCTCATAAACCATATCCAAGTTCATGAACCAAACCTCATGAACCATACACCAAATCTCATAAACCATACCCAAACCTCATCATATCCAAATCTCATGAACCAAACACCAAATCTCATGAACCAAACACCAAATCTCATGAACCATAAATCATAAACCAAGCCATACCCAAATCTCATGAACCATGCACTAAGTTCATGAACCAAATCCAACTCTTATGAGTCATACCAAGTTCATACGATGTCCTCTACCATGGGCCAAGTTCATAAACTGAACCCGACCTCATCATGAATCTCGATCTTTTGCTCTAGCTCATATACCTAGAGTGAAAATCAAATTCAAAATCGACTAACCCTAACACATATACTTAGGGTAGTCAACCTTTTGCTCTAGCGCGCATATACCTAGAGTGGAAGTCAAATCAAGCCCGACTAGTCCTAACACATATACTTAAGGTCTAGTCACCCTTTCGCTCTAGCATATCTAACTAGAGTGAAATCCATATCCAATCGAGCTCTAATACATATACTTAGAGTTCATTGAAATCAAATTCGACAAACCCTAACGCAATACCTTAGGGCTTAGTCAGATCCTCACTCTAGCACATATAACTAGAGTGAAAAGTATATTAAACCCGGTTAATCCTGATACATATACTCAGGAATTAACCACTTTCTACCCTCGGGTAACATCAAATCCGGCCTATCTTAATACATATACTTAGGGTTTGATCACATCTTCACCTTGGGACATATAACCAAGGCGAAATCAAATATAATTGGACTCTAAAGCATATACTTAGAGCCAATTAGACTCTAATACATATACTTAGAGTTTGATATCGATTAGGTCTTAATACATATACTTAGGACCTAGTCAATTCTAACCCCGACTGAATCCTAACACGTATATTTAGGATTCGATCAATCATCGAAGGTCTCTTAATCGAAGGTGCCCCAATCTCCAGGGGGTAATTAACAGTAGATGCTTGCGTCTATTGGAAGCCATGGATCCGCAATACCTGATACCCATACACATATAAATACAAATCTGAATCATGAATACAACCCCCACGGGAAATCCATCGAACCGTGCGAGGTGCGTCATTCGTGGTGGCAGACAACACTATGTTCCAAAACGATGGAATATACAATTTCATACATATAATGAAAATCTCCTATGCTGTCGTAGTCCAAAACTAGGGGTACACTCTATGTGTCACCAAAATGGAAGGGCCGCTATCTAGAGAGCTAAACCCTTGCCTCGCTCCGCCGCCTCACACGCGGAAGGACCTGAAAAATGTGGGGTGAGAACTATAAACATAGTTCCCAGTGGGTAAGGCCACCCAAGAGAGAAGCTCGACGTGGACACCATCGACGCAAAGAGCGAACCCTTACACCCACGGTACACAAACTCTTTGTGCCCGGGTTCTCTAAACCTCACTATCCGGCTCTCACAATCAATAGTGGCGTGATACTTCGAGAGCCAATCCATTCCTAGGATCAAATCATATTCATTCATTCGATTTAATACCAGCAAATCAGCTGGCATGATCCAGTTCTCAACCCTCACGGGGCAATCTACACACGCATGATGTACGCAAAAGGTGTGTTCAGGTACTTGCACAGTTCTTGCATGTGTGGCATCTATAATTTATATTCCATGTGCAGTAGCAAATGATCGAGCAATGAATGAATGCGATGCACCAGTATCAAACAAAGCTCTACATCGAATGCCTTTAATTAACACAATACCTGCCACGACGTCATCCTGGGCAGAAGGTTCCTCCACCTGAGAGGCGAATACCCGTCCACTGGGTGCTGGCCGCTGGCCCTCCACTGGTCTCGGCGGCTGGGTACGGCCCGCCGACATCGCCGCGGGTGGGATGCCCGCAAGCTGTCTCGGTGGTGCAAATGCCGATGCCGACGACGGTGCTCGGCCATCATCCACCGGGCAGTTGTACCTCATATGCCCTTGCTGTCCGCACTTGTAGCACCGGCCCTCACGATAGTCACATTGCTGAGGGTGGTGGGGACCGCTACAAATCAGGCACTGGGTTGCGGGTCGATTCCGTCGGAACCCCCGCGTTTGGTTTTGCGACTGCGAGTGCTTCGGGGGTCGCTTTGAGCTAGATTGCCCACCCGAGCCACCCGCCGGTCGCTTCTTTCCTTTCTCCTTATCTTTTTCCTTCTCCCAAGACTCGCGCTCCTCGCGCGCACATGCATTCCCGTGCTCCACCCAAAGAGCACGGTCCAAGACCTCCGCAAAGGTCCGAAGCTTGAGGGCATGCACCGCCCTAAAGATTTTCGGTCGAAGTCTGCGCACGAAACAGTCGACCTTGTCCAATTGTTTATAATGTACGAGAACTCTCTCTCGTACTCGCGCACGGTACGGTTCCCTTGTTTCAATTTTCGGAACCTTTCTTGCAGTTTCCTTTTCTCGCTATCGGGGAAGTAGGCAGCAAATACCATACCCCGAAATTCCTCCCACGTCGGTGGCGGAAGGCTAGGGAGTCGATCACGCCGAACTCCCTTCCACCACACCTTCGCCGATCGCTCCAAGCAATGAACGGCGAGATATACTTTATCCTTCTCCAAGGTATAGAGGTCCTCGAAGAGCATCTCCATCACGTCGATCCAGGTTTCCACATCCCATGGATCCACGTTCTCCCCGCTGAAAATAGGCGGGTTGAACTTCTTGAACCTCATGAGAGCCGCAAGTGCGCGCTCTCGCTCCGCATCCTCTATCTCGGAGTCGGGTATAGGAGTACCCGACCCACCAGCTACAATCGGTGATGCCGGTGGCGCCACAGCCGGCGCCGGTGTCACCTCCTCGGCCGGTGCCGAAGCAGAGGCCGGAGGTACTCCCGTTCTCTCCTCCCTAACCGCAGCCGCTTGCTGCGCCATCTCGTCTTGGAGCTTTTTAATTTGCTCCTCCTGTCGTTGCATGGCTTCGGCCTGTCGCCGAACCACGCCCATCAACTCGGTCAACTCATTACGAAGACCCGAGTTCTCGCCCTCCCCGAGTTATTCGGGAGCCGCGCTCGATCCTCCGAGCCCAGCCCTCGTAGGAGGCCGTCCACGTACCATTTTCTCCTGAAAACACAACAACTTTGGTCATTTCATGACCTTCAAAGTCATTCGCAACACTATACTTCACGAAAATAAACGTGAACCCAATCTAGGCGAAAGTCACACGAGGGTCCTTATTCCCCTCACTTGGTTTCATGTTGTCGGCCACCAACATGAACACACTTGGTGAAGAATAAGACACACCTCGAATCTACCTCTATTTCCAACTAGAGGTATAAGGACATAATCCAATCTCTTATCTTTCGCCACATCAAAGATCTCGTCACTCACGAGCCTACACTCCTAGGGTCTTTTTCATCCTAGGGTTCTTAGGTCAACCTAGACCGTTTCTACGCTCTGATACCACCTCAGTCTGTCACGCCCCGCCGGGCCTTAAACACCAACTAGGTGGAAAGGATAACCGCACGGGCGCATGCACCAGACCCGCCGAACGGATAGAGTCCTTTCTATCCGCCCAAGGCGTCACAACACAAGCTTATCCACAATGTTCCAACTAGGAACGTAGTACAAGAGTTGCACAAGGAAACATAAACATAAAGAAGTTCTACTTCTATTACATCACATGGCACAATATATATGTCCAAAATTTTCTTTTCTTTCTTTTTCATTCCATACACTATGTTCCAAAACGATGGAATATACAATTTCATACATATAATGAAAATCCCCTATGCTGTCGTAGTCCAAAACTAGGGGTACACTCTATGTGTCACCAAAATGGAAGGGCCGCTATCTAGAGAGCTAAACCCGTGCCTCGCTCCGCCGCCTCACACGCGGAAGGACCTGAAAAATGTGGGGTGAGAACTATAAATATAGTTCCCAGTGGGTAAGGCCACCCAAGAGAGAAGCTCGACCCACCAGGTCCAAAGAAACACCATAGGCATAAGTTAGATCACATATAACTATGCAACAATTATTTACATGCTTGTAAATAAACATAAAGGATGCAACCAAATGAAATATAATTTATCATTCTCTCCTAGGTTCATCCTATGTCTCACAATGACTAAGTTCATTTACTTGTCATTTACTTATGGTTTCGGAATCGCCGTCTCACCATAATTATTCCAACATTCGAGGAGTGAACTCGTCACCTCCTAGTTCGAGTAGCGAACTCGTCGCATACTCGGGATAGCAAAATCGTCGCCTACCCCGTCTCAACACCGCCATTACATGGCATGGATAGCGAACTCGTCGCATATCCGGGATAGCAACCTCGTCGCACATCCCCTCTCGACACCGCCAACTCAAGGCGAGGTAGCGAAATCGTCGCCTACCCGGGATTGCAAACTCGTCGCACATCCCGTGTCGGTACCGCCACCTCGTGGCATGGTAGCGAAATCGTCGCCTACCCGGGATGGCAAAATCGTCGCACATCCCGCTCAACACCGCCATTACATGGCATGGTAGCGAAATCGTCGCCTACCCGGGATAGCAAAATCGTCGCACATCCCTCTCAACACCGCCATTACATGGCATGGTAGCGAAATCGTCGCCTACCCGGGATAGCAAAATCGTCGCACATCCCGTTGTTCACGTTTTTCACTTGCCAACCTAAGTCTCATGACCTTAGGTTCAAGTCATTAAGTCTCGCCTATGTTCAATAACACTAGGTTTACTTTCTCATTATCAACCTAGGTTCCATGACTCTAGGTTCCAATCTCATGTCAAACCTATGTTCAATAACACTAGGTTTACTTTCTCATTATCAACCTAGGTTCCATGACTCTAGGTTCCAATCTCATGTCAAACATATGTTCAATAACACTAGGTTTAGCCTCATGTTCAACCTATGTTCAATAACACTAGGTTTAACCACACATGCAACCATGCAACAAGTATTAATATTTGAATTATACTTGAAATATACATCATGCAATAGGATCTCATTGTTCATCCTATCATGATTTTTACCTTTGCCAACATGCAAATTCTAGGGTTCACAACACATACCATTTTATCTTTAAATGGATATTTACCCTAGACATGGAAGTGACCTAATCACTTCGGTAAACACAAACCCACCTCAAGAGCTTCCAAATTCTTGTATTCTTCAAGCTCCTAAGTGTCCAAGCTTTGAGTTCTTGCTTCAACCCAAGCTTCTACAAGAAAACGGTTCGTTACTCGTTACGAACCCTAAATTCAACTCAATATGTGAAATCAAGTGTTCTAACATGATTTCCTATGCCTCAATTGTAATTTCCGAAGGTCCAAATATTTTTAGAACCTCTCATTGCAAAAGCCCCAAATCTACCTAGGGTTTGCATGCATGCAAGCCAAACCCTAGATTTCATGGCCAATCTTCCACCATTTGTGGTTTAGATTGCTTAGGGTTTCCAAAAACCTCATTTCAAAGGAATAAATCCTAGGTTCAAACCCTAAATCACAAGAACTCACCTCAAAGCCCTAGCTCCCAAGCTTCTTCTTGCACCAAGAAGCTCCAAATCCACCTTAGAAGCTTTTCCCAATGTCAAATCCTCCACTTCTCCAAGCTTTGGAGAGATCTCTAGAGAGAGAAAGTGAGGGAGAGGGAGAGGGAATGAGAGGGAAAATGGAGGAGTAATGAGGAGAGGGACCCCAGCCCTCTATATATAGCCTATCCCCCACGAAATTACCAAAATACCCCTCACCGGGCATTCTGCCTCAGCCGGGTCCGGACCTTGCGAGTGGGGTCCGGACCCCGCACTGATAACCGACCAGCGCGCAGGCTGGGTCCGGACCTTGGCATCAGGGTCCGGAACCCGTACGCACCCCAACCTAGCACGCGGCTCGGGTCCGGACCTCAAGTCCCGGGTCCGGAACCCGTACGTTCCCCATCTCGGACATCGGCTCGGGTCCGGACCGTGGCACCCGGGTCCGGACCGCAGCCGGCCACAAACTTCATTGTCCGGACCCCAGTTTCCAGGGTCCGGACCCCATGAGCAGTTTTGCTCCAGTAGGTCCTTTTCTTCGAAATCTTTGATTTCTGGGTTCCCACTCGCACCCAAAATGTCCCGAAACCAGCGGAACCCAATCCCACTCTAGCCATTACCGGCTCTCTCCGAACTTCATCAAATTTGGTAAAGTTCGAATCAACGCACCGAAATTCAAAGTGCTACATTCCTCCCCCCTTAAAGAGAGTTTCGGCCGCGAAACTAAATCATACCTCAGCTGGACTCAGCGAAGAGGTAAGGAAACCGCTCCTTTACCGAGCTTTCCAATTCCCACGTGGCCTCGCGTTCACCGTGATTCGTCCATTGTACTTTTACATAAGGAATTTCACGGTTCCTCAAACTTTTCACCTCGCGATCCATGATACACAAGGGAAATTTCTCATAAGTCATATCCTCATGAAGCTCCATAGGCACATACTCGAGGACGTGCGCCGGATCATATACGTACTTGCGGAGCGTCGATACATGGAACACATTGTGTACCCCCGCAAGTTTTGGCGGCAAAGCTAGCCGGTACGCCACGGATCCCACACGCTCCAAGACCTCATAAGGTCCAATGTAACGGGGACTCAACTTACCCCGAACACCAAATCGCTTCACCCCTCTCATGGGTGATACCTTCAAGAAGACGCGGTCTCCTACCGCGAATTCCAAATCTCTTCGACGTCGATCCGCATAACTCTTTTGTCGAGATTGCGCTGTCGATAAGCGTTCGCGTGCCAAGCGGACCTTTTCCTCCGCTTCACGCAACACATCAGGTCCTAAGACCCTTTTCTCGCCGACTTCACTCCAATGAATAGGAGAGCGGCATTTCCTTCCATACAAGGCCTCAAAAGGTGCCATACCGATGCTAGACTGGTAGCTATTATTGTAAGCAAACTCAGCCATCGGCAAATGAGTAGGCCATGCACCTTTGAAGTCCAACACACACGCTCGAAGCATATCCTCCAAAATCTGAATTGTTCTTTCCGATTGACCGTCGGTCTGAGGATGAAATGCTGAACTGAAATCGAGCCGTGTACCCAAAGCTTCTTGCAAGCTTTTCCAAAAATGCGAAGTAAAACGGGGATCTCGATCTGAAACTATCGAGGTCGGGACCCCGTGCAACCGCACAATCTCGTCCAGGTAGACTTGCGCTAACTTGTCCCCCGACCAAGTGGTGTGGATTGGCAAAAAGTGTGCCGACTTTGACAAACGATCCACCACCACCCAAATCGCGTCGTGGCCACCTAATGATCGAGGTAAGCCCACAACAAAATCCATCGCGATATTTTCTCACTTCCAAACCGGAATGGGCAATCCTTACAGTTTTCCTGCCGGAAGGCCTTCACTTGTTGGCACACTAAGCATTGTGCCACAAAGCGTCCCACATCAAGTTTCATTCCCGGCCACCAATAATGTAGTTTGAGGTCCTTGTACATTTTGGTGCCGCCCGGGTGAATCGCATAGGGAGAAGCGTGAGCTTCTTTCAAGATCTCCCCGCACTGATAATCGACCAGCGCGCAGGCCGAGTCCGGACCTTGGCATCAGGGTCCGGAACCCGTACGCACCCCAACCTAGCACGCGGCTCGGGTCCGGACCTCAAGTCCCGGGTCCGAAACCCGTACGTTCCCCATCTCGGACATCGGCTTGGGTCCGGACCGTGGCACCCGGGTCCGGACCGCAGCCGGCCACGAACTTCATTGTCCGGACCCCAGTTTCCAGGGTCCGGACCCCATGAGCAGTTTTGCTCCAGTAGGTCCTTTTCTTCGAAATCTTCGATTTCTGGGTTCCCACTCGCACCCAAAATGTCCCGAAACCAGCGGAACCCAATCCCACTCTAGCCATTACCGGCTCTCCCAGCGGAACCCAATCCAGTAGGTCCTTTCAATTGTGATTGATAAGTTTGTTTAGCGAAAATATTTTAAAAATTGCTAATCTTTTCTGTAAAGTAGTGACTGGTAATTGTTTTAAATTATAATGTCTCTTGGTATTCTGCTATGCTATGTTGGCCATGTCGACATGTACTTTGTTATAGAAGCTAGCTTCGTCTTTGTGTTGCGCCCTCGGGTGCCTGCGCCTATCTGCGCACCTATTTTGTTTGCGCTTTCGAGCGTATCTATTTTGTACATGCACTTTCGGGTGCCTATGTTTTGTTATGCATCTTCGGATGCCTCTGCTTTGTTTGCGCCTTCGGGTGCCTTTGGATCTCGCCAACGGATCACAAATATAGTGAGTAACCGGAGACTTAATATTTATTTTGTTTATCCGCTGGGAAAAGAAATGTTTTGTAAAAGTGTATTCGCTATTCGATCTGAAATTTAAGTTTTGGTAACCTTTATTTTCTGAGAAATTTACAAATTAAAAACCAGTCGCTTAAATAAATTTTTGTATGAGAATTTACTTCAGAGCATTGTTATATATTTATTTGTGTGCTTAATCTGACTAATGTGGTGTATGGTTGCTTACCTAGGTATCGAGACTGATTCGCGGGGCGGGACTGAGACCGAGTGAACGTTAGACTTAGCTAGTCTTTTAGTTTAGTTTCTTTTGTTTTATGTCTATGTATTTAGATATGAATTTTTTTTGGATTTCGTAAACTATCATTTGCTTAGCCGCTTTTGTTTGTTATTTCTTCGTACCTACATTTTGTTGCTTATGGCATCTGTTTAGACCATACTTCGTCTACGTTTTGTAATAAGGTTTAGTTTCATTTACGTTAGAATTCATTTTGATTCTAGTCGAATTCAGTTGTTAGTCTCATCTCTTGATTATTCCTTGGATATAGTAGAAAATTCTGTAAACATCATTTTGCATGTTTTCTGTCTTGCTCTGTAGCATTGCGTACTTGCTATTTTAGCAGGTATGCGGCGTCTGTTACGTCTCGGATTCGGGGTGTGACAGAAATTATGGTATCAGAGCCTAGGTTTAAGATCTCTAGGAATGTTAAGGCATAGGACTGTGAGAGCTTAATAGGACGTGTGAGGATGGGTAGAAGTATGCGTATGTTCGATTTTATTCCATCATTGCTTTATGGTTTTGATTAACATCCTGTATTTATATGCTTGTGACTTTTTCTCGCGCTAAGATGGTGCGTCAGTCCCGCCGTATCAACACCAACAATGAGCAATCGAGAGACCCACCTCCAGTCGGATCCGGAGACGCTGAATTGAACGCCACCCTTGCCTCGCTTTTGAACACTACATCCTCGGCAGCTATTCCGCCTCCGCCACCGACCACTTTTCCAACCCACTCCGCCACCTTACCGCAGAGCACCACAATGGACCCCCTAGTCGGCACTCTGATACAAGCTGTTGTTGGGCTAGTTCAGACTCAGCAACAGAATTTACAGCATAATCCTACTCCTAGTGTCGCGGAGTCAAGCTCTAGAGTCCGAGAGAGGAACATCAATGAATTCAAGAAATCTGCTCCTCCCCCTTTCTCGGGCGCTACAAGTCCGGACGAAGCAAAAACTTGGATCAAGGAAATGGAGAAAGCATTTACTGCTATGCAGTGCACTGATGAGGAGAAGGTCAGATTCGGGACGTTCATGCTTCAGGGTAGAGCAAACAATTGGTGGGAAAACGAGCTGAGAACCTGTGGTAACAATCTAGCAGCTATTTCGTGGAAGGATTTTCGATCAGCATTTTATGCTAAGTACTTTCCAAGGAGTAAACTTCGTCAGCTTGAGAGACAATTTTTGGATTTAAGGCAAGGGTCGATGTCTGTGGAAGAATATGAGGCCGAGTTCGATCGACTTTCTCAATTTGCCACAAAATTGGTGGATGATGACGAATCGCGGGCCAAAAGGTTTGAAGAAGGATTGAATGGACACATCCGTACTGGCCTTGCGCCTCTACACCTTGAGACATACGATGAAGTTGTTTCAAGGGCAAAATCCTTGGATTCAGTATGGCGACAGACTCAGGAGGAGCGTAATGCAAACAAAAAGAAGAGGAATAGAGAATCTTTCGAAAAAAGAGATAGGGATGTAAGAGAATCAGAGAGATCTAATAACTCTGAGATGTCGCGTAACACGCCAGCTCGTGGTGGACCACCAAATCGAGATCAGAAGTCAAAATGTTCAGTTTGTGGCAGATGGCATAAAGATTCAGACTGTAGACACATCACTGGTGGTTGCTTCAGATGCGGCGACTTAAACCATCGGATAGCTCAGTGCCCTCTCCTTAGCACTGACTCTGGCACTGGATCCAAGCCTCAGCAGAAATCGACCGCTCCAGCCGATCGTGATCGTGCCCCTTCTTCCGATCAGTCCAGAGGTGGAAGACCTCGAACACAGGGTCGTGTTCACGCTCTCTCCTATCAGGATGTCCAGACATCTAATGTCGTGGTCTTAGGTATTCTGCCCGTTGATTCCGTAATTGCTCGTGTTCTCTTGATTCTGGAGCTACCACTTTTTCCTTGTGTGTATTTTCTGTTTTTGTTCGAAAGTATTTGTTACCCTCCGAACCTTTGCATTATATTTTGTATGTTGCTACGCCCTTGGGGATGGATTGACTTTTGTACCGTGTTACTCTGAACTGTCGGGAAAAGCTGGTGGTTTTCAACACTCCTGAGAAGCCCGAGGAGCATATAAGGACGACGTACTCTTAGCTCTTCGAGAGCTAGGATATGTTAAGTTTAGAGGACTAAACTTCTTTTTAGGAGGGGAGAATGTAACACCCCATACTTTGTTTATTTTCTAGTTTGATCCATATCTCTTGAATTTGGACCTTTTCGAAAATTTTCAACTTTGAGGGACTCGGCAGCATTTTGTGCCTAATTAAGCCCTAAGTTAATTAGGTCTTTATATCTATTCGTTCATAGCCAACCCAATCCGCCTCTCCCTCATTTCGCTCGACTCCCGCTCCTTAGCATCCGTACGGCGGCACCTCTCCCACACGCGCGCGTCGTCGTCTTCCTGATCGTCGCCGTTGTCGTCGTCGTCCGTAGCCGCCGTCGCTTTTCTCACCGATCGATATTATTTTTGGTTCGTCGTCGTCGTTGCGTCTTTGAATAGGTTCCGACGATTGATTTTCTGCACGTTTTCGACTGGATAATTTCTTATCCTTGAAGCTGCGCTAAGGTAAGCGACCGGACACCCGTTAGTTTTTCGTAAAATAATTTAGGAAAATACTTTGATAAAGTGAAAATCCTGATTTTGTAGATTTTAAAATTAAGGGTTAAGCGTATTATCAAATACTTCGAAAACTCAGTTTCAATTGTGATTGATAAGTTTGTTTAGCGAAAATATTTTAAAAATTGCTAATCTTTTCTGTAAAGTAGTGACTGGTAATTGTTTTAAATTATAATGTCTCTTGGTATTCTGCTATGCTATGTTGGCCATGTCGACATGTACTTTGTTATAGAAGCTAGCTTCGTCTTTGTGTTGCGCCCTCGGGTGCCTGCGCCTATCTGCGCACCTATTTTGTTTGCGCTTTCGAGCGTATCTATTTTGTACATGCACTTTCGGGTGCCTCTGTTTTGTTATGCATCTTCGGATGCCTCTGCTTTGTTTGCGCCTTCGGGTGCCTTTGGATCTCGCCAACGGATCACAAATATAGTGAGTAACCGGAGACTTAATATTTATTTTGTTTATCCGCTGGGAAAAGAAATGTTTTGTAAAAGTGTATTCGCTATTTGATCTGAAATTTAAGTTTTGGTAACCTTTATTTTCTGAGAAATTTACAAATTAAAAACCAGTCGCTTAAATAAATTTTTGTATGAGAATTTACTTCAGAGCATTGTTATATATTTATTTGTGTGCTTAATCCGACTAATGTGGTGTATGGTTGCTTACCCAGGTATCGAGACTAATTCGCGGGGCGGGACTGAGACCGAGTGAACGTTAGACTTAGCTAGTCTTTTAGTTTAGTTTCTTTTGTTTTATGTCTATGTATTTAGATATGAATTTTTTTTGGATTTCGTAAACTATCATTTGCTTAGCCGCTTTTGTTTGTTATTTCTTCGTACCTACATTTTGTTGCTTATGGCATCTGTTTAGACCATACTTCGTCTACGTTTTGTAATAAGGTTTAGTTTCATTTACGTTAGAATTCGTTTTGATTCTAGTCGAATTCAGTTGTTAGTCTCATCTCTTGATTATTCCTTGGATATAGTAGAAAATTCTGTAAACATCATTTTGCATGTTTTCTGTCTTGCTCTGTAGCCTTGCGTACTTGCTATTTTAGCAGGTATGCGGCGTCTGTTACGTCTCGGGTTCGGGGCGTGACAATCATCTTGCTTTTCTTTGGTGCGTTGAAAGGACCCTTCAGAAGACAACGTCAACAACTTACGACAATCTTGTGGGTAGTAGGATCCCACAATCGATACCCCTTAACACCTTTCGCATAGCCGACAAATATGCACCTCCGAGAGTTCTTATCCAACTTTGATCTCTTCTCCTTTGGTATCCACGCATAAGCATCACGTCCAAAGACACGGAGATAGGAGTAGTCAACGGGCTTGCCGCTCCAGACTTCTTTAGGAATTTCCAAATCAAGTGATTTTGTCGACACTCAATTGATCAAGTAACAAGCCGTGTTCACGGCTTTCGCCCAAAATTTCTTGTCAAGTTTTGAAGTACTCAACATGCTCTGGGCCCTCTCCATGAGTGTTCTATTTAACCTCTCCGCTACACCATTTTGTTGCGGTGTATCGGGTATCGTGAGGTGCCCATGTTCACTACAAAACTCATCAAATTCTCTTGAACAATACTTTCCTCCGTTATCATAACGTAGGCACTTAATTTTAAACCCTTTTCATTTTCCACAAAGAATTTTAAACTTTTAAAAAGTTTCAAACACGCCAGACTTCTGCTTTAGGATATACACCCAAGCCTTCGGAGAATAATCATCGATAAAGAAAATAAAGTAAGAATACCCACCCAACAAAATATCGGGCGACTCCCAAGTATCCGAATGAATCAACTCGAGATGCGACTTACTTCTTTGATGTGATAGAGAGAATGATAACCTCTGTTTCTTTCCGTAGATGCAATCTTCACAGAAATCTAATGGTGTGGACTTGTAACCTGGAAGAAGCTCACGGTTAGATAATACCTGCAATCCGCGCTCGCTCATGTGTCCCAAACAGCGATGCCACACCGTCGGAGACTCCACCTTCGCGCTTACAACAACCGCTTCTCCCACTTGAGTCTCGCCCACCAATTTATATAGGCCACCTACCTGCTCTCCTTTCATCAACACCAAATATTCTTGACATACCTTCGAATGATCCTTCTCGCCGATGAACCTAAGCCCTTATTTGCAAAACATTCCTAATGATAGAAGACTTTTCCGAAGTGCAGGAACATGCCAAATATTAGAAACCGTCCGAATAACACTATCAAACATCTTGATCCGAACGTCTCCCACTCTAACCACCGGACATGCTTTGTTGTCACCCAAATAGATAACTCCATCATCCCATGGTCCGTAAGTATGAAACCACTCCCTATAGGGAGTCATGTAGAACGACGCCCCCGAATCCAAGATCCAATGATAAATAAGATCGGATCTATGCAATGCGGACAATGTATCTCCGTCCTCAGAATTAGCCGACTTAGCATCCGCTTCGACTACGTTACCTTGGAAGTTGCTTGAATCGGATTTACCATCAACTCCTTTAACCTGGCAATCCTTTTTCACGTGCCCCAACTTTTCACAATTCCAGCACTTTACTTTCTTTTTGCCCTTGGACTTTGATCTTGACCTCCCTCGATCACCACGCTCCCTCTCGAAGGGTCTTCCCCGTGCTATCATAGCCTCCCTCGAAGGGTCTTCCCCGTGCTAGACTTCTGCCTCATCTCCTCGGTAAGCAACGATGTAACAACCGACTCCATCTTAAGGGTTTCAACATGGCTCAAGTTCATAATCAAATTATTCTAAGATTCCAGCATCGAGCAAAGTAAAATACATGCATTTTCTTCTTCATCGATTCTAACATCTAGGGCCGCGAGCTTGCTCACAATAGAGTTGAATAAACTTAAATGTTCTTGTACCACTGCTCCGTCTTTTATTTTTAGATTGTACAATTGCCGCCTTAAGAAGATTTTATTTACCAATGACTTTTCTTCATAAAGATTCTTCAATTTATCCCAAACCCCTTTTGCGGTAGTCTCGGTCTCCACATTGAATAGCACCGAATCATCTAGTGTCAAATATAGGTTTGCCAAAGTCATCTTATTTTTCTTTTCAAATAGCTTATCCGTCATCCCTTCCGTCTTTTTCTCCTTTCCTTGCAGGGTGATTTCACAAGCATCTTTAATCAAGACTGCTTGCATCTTAAGTTTTCACAACGCGAAATTTGTTTCATCAAACCGAGGAATCTCATACTTCGTCGCTGTAACTTTCCCTGCCATCGTTTCACCGTCAACGAACTACAAGAAACCAAATGCTCTGATATCAATTGAAGGGACCGACCTTGGGGTTACCGAGCACACCTCAAACCCACACAGCACACGAGCGCAGCGGAAACATGATCTTTCGTAGACGTAAGACGAGAACGATCGTGTAAAAATAAGCACGAGGATAACAAAGCAATAAAGGAAACAAGAGAAAATAAGAACATAAGATTTACGTGGTTCGGCCAACCATGAGTCAACCTACGTCTACGGGCAAGACCATCTCAATGCGTTCTTCAATTAATCCACGACACAAAAGTACAAGGAGTAAGATTGGATTACAAGAAACTCTCTTTCAGGAGCTCTCCACGTTTTTCTCTCAATTAGGGTGTCTACAATAAAGCTCATAAATCTAAAAAATTAATTACAAGAGTTTATATAACCCTAAAACCCCAATCTAGTAGAAAACGATCTCCGCTTTCCATCCAAGTCTGATTCACATCTAACCGTCGATATCGACAGGAATATGACTTTACATAATCCAACATTTTGTGTCTTTATTTTTCCCTTTCGATACAGGAGTTAATTATTGTTTGCGTCTTTTCAGTATTACTTAAAAAATTGATTTGATAGAAAACTGTATAAGAATAGTCTTAATTGCTCTCGAGTCTCGAGTGGCCATTTTTCCATCGACTGTAGTGAATGAGGAGATTTTATTGAGAATGGTTTATAATTTAAAATAAAATCCTTGAATGGAGAGCATCTCACTCTCTCTTTGGTCCCGGCTGTAAATTTGCGGTCTAATATTGTGTTCAAATTTGGATAAAATTTTTTAAATTAGAATAGACGACTAAAATTCAAACGTAAAGTGAATTATGCAGCTCACCAAACCGACCCAACAATATTTTGTTAAATAGCTTCTAAAGGAAGTGGCGCTTGTTGTGCTGTTAAAGTGTTATTAACTGAAAAAATGTATATATTCTTAATTAAAACCTTTCATTGCATATATTAAGGGCCGGTGCCTTTGTATATTAAGATTAGACCCAGAGAATGAACCTGGCCCAACCCTGCCCATGAACTAATCTACTATCAAGTGGTCATTTTCCATTGGCTGCAGCAGAGTAAAGTATTTGATTGAGAACAATTTATAGTTTTATTTTGGGTGCCAAAAAGAAAAAATTTCTTAATTAACACCTTCTTTTTGTTTATAGATTAAGCGTAGTTTCAAATTGCATTGCAAGACACATCTGCTTTTATATTTAGAAATAATAACTAATAAAATCATAAATTTGATAAAATTTGTAAGGTAGCTAAAGGGCTGTTTGGTTCATTCGAAAAGTATGAAATTCTTTTTATGAAAAAAGACTTTTCATGAAAAATTTCTTTTTCAGCTTTTTCGTCATTTGATTTTAAGGAAAACTAGCTTTTTGGAAAGTTTTCTTTTTGCAAATTTTATGAAAAACTAGTGTTTTCATTTTCTGATTTTTTTAGAAAAATGAAAACACTAGTTTTCATTAAATCTGAAAAAAAAAATTTCAAAAAGGCTATTTTTCTTTGGAACCAAACGGATGAAAAATTGAAAATAAAGTTTTTCATGAATTTTCTTTTTCAGTTTTTTGTATGTTTAGTTCTAAGAAAAATTAGATTCTTTGGAAAGTTTTTTTTTTTTTTTTTTTGCAAATTTTATGGAAAACTATGTTTTCATTTTCCGAATTGTTTTAAGAAAATGAAAATACTTCTTTGGTTCGTGATTGGAATAGGAATGGAAAATTGAATGGCGAATCATCCAAAAACGTATGGTTCGTTATTGGAATCGAAATCGGAATGAACATCTAGAATTTTAAGAGAGATTTTGGTTAAAAAAGAGAGAATGATCGATGGAGAACGAGGAGGGAGAGGTGTTTTTTTAGAGAGAAAAAGGTGGCATACTACTTGTTCTTTTTTGTTAGAAATAAAATTAACTGAAAATGCAATACTAGGCTTTGAACTCAGAATCTCAACTACCAACCATCAAGTTCTTTGCCGCTTGCACTAGAGACGGTTGATGAGGGGGAGGTGTTGGCGAGAGAGAGTTTCAAGTGGTTTAGTTTAGAATGGATCAATCTAGAATTCCAAGCCGGATTGTGCCATAAAAATTGATTGGGTCATTCTCGTGTCACGCCCCGGGCTAGTTTTAGGAGCGAAAATACGTGCCATTTTTTTTTAAAAGCCTAGCCCGTGCCACGTACAGACCCGCCACAAATACAGGGTCCACTGTACACACGGACAGAGCCTCCCTTGTATTTGCACGGCGTACACAACATACAAACATAATCACAACCACCATTCATTCATCCCACAAACCACAACAACACAATAAGATTCATACAGCTAACAGTCCTTAAACCAGTATGAATGTGAGAATCCGAATTTTTTGGGAATTTGGAATTCTCAGTGTTCCTCTCCCCCATTACTGTGTTTTTGCTCGGTATACGTATATAATACAGATATATGTATATATAGGTATATAAGTGAGTTTTAGTGGAGTTTTTAAGTTTTCAAATTTTCGTCGCGGAGAGTGAACGGCTTAACGGCGCGACCCGGAGTCCGATTCTGGCGATCCAAAATGCTAAGTTCGATGTCTCGGCAGTGCTAAACGCGATGGCGCGATCCGTGTCGCCGTGCGACGAACGGATTAAAAGTTATTCCATCTTGATCGCCGAGAGGTCGTACGTCACGTTTTTCGGTTTCGCGATTTAGACCCTGTTTTCGCACCGTTTCGCGTGAGATCGCAAGTGGAGGGGTGTTTTAGCATCTTGTGCTGGCTGAGAAGGGGTTTTTGTGTTTTGAGTGAAGAGGGAGGTTGAGTGTTTGAGTGGGTTTAGTAGGTGGAGGGGGTGGGTGAAACATCCCCTCACACCCTCTCTCACTCCCTCTCTCTCCCTCTCTCACTCCCTTCTCTCCCCTGCTCCCAGGGGGTGAGCACGAGGCTCCCCTGCCCCTTGGCCTCCTCCCTGAGCAGCGCCGGCCGCCGCCGGCCACCGCCTGGCCGGAGCAACTCCGGCCACCTCTCCCTCTCCCTTTTTCTCTTTTCTTCTTCTTCTTCTTCTTCTTCCCCTCCTCTGAGGTCAGCACCCAGGGGGAACCCACGCCGAGCTCCCCCTGAGGTTGCTGTGACGCGGGGGACCGCCGTCGTGCCGCCGGAGGACCGCCGGAAGCAGCCTGAGCTGCTGCGGCCAGCTGCTGGAGCAGCAGCTGGCCGAGGATGGTGAGCCCCTGCCGCCGCCGCCTCCCGCACCCTGGGAAGGTGAGCATTACCTCCCCCGCGACCTCCGGCGCCGCCTCTTGCTTCCCCGGCCATCGCCGTGCTGCCGCTGCCGAGCGCCGCCGCAGCCGCCGCAAGCTTCGGCTTGGCAGCTTGGGCAGCTGCGGCTGTGCTAGCTCCGCCGCTGCCACCGCCAGTTGTTGCTGTCGCGGCCGCCCCCTACCCAACGTCCGGTGACGCCATCTTGCCGGTGCTCGCCGTCCGGGCCGCCGCCACCGCCGTTCCTTGCCGGTGTGGGCGTAGCAGAGCCTTCCCGGAGCTAGGGCTCTCCCCTACGCCGCCGTCGCCGCACCCTGTCACCGTCTGAGGTGAGGGCTGCCACCCTTGGGTCCTCCGGCGCCGCCCCCTGCCTTCCCGGCCGTCGCCGTGCCGCCGGACAGTCGCCGGAGCCGCCGCGGGCTCAGTGTAGGCACCTTGGGCAGCCGCGGCCTACCTTGCCCCGCGCCGCCACCGCCGGTTCCTGCCGCCACCTGAGGTGAGCCCCCTCTTCCTCACCTCCCCCGCACTCACCCCTGGCCGCCGCCGGCCATGCTTGTCCGCCGGTAGCCGACCGTAGCTAGCTGCTCCGGCCGGGGGTCATTTTGTAGTGTTTTAGGTGTTGCGCGCTTGTTTGAGCTCTCCGTTGCCTCCCGAAGCTCGGGAAGATGAGCACGATGATCGCGGCGACGCGCTGATCATCATGCTCACCCTGATTTTCCATTTTGGTGGAGTATTTTGCCGCATAGCCGTTGTCGAGCCTTTTTGCCTTGTTAGCTCTGTTTTTATGGGATTTCCCGGCCTGCGACTTGCCCTGTCGCAGTGGGGCTGCGAGCACGGCCTCCGTTGTGTCGTTGCCTATCCGCTGGTGCTTGCGAGAGGTGGTGCGGACGAACGGAGCGCTCGAACGGCCTAAATTATGCTTGTTTAGTATGTATGTCTCGCTGTTTTTATGCATTTTCCCGGCTCGCGACTTGTCCTGTCGCAGCGGGGCTGTGAGCACGGTCTCCGTGACGACGATACCTATCCGCTGGTACTTTCGGAAGGTCGAGCGGACGAACGGATTGCTCGAACGGCTAAATTTAGTGCTTGTATGTATGTGTATGTTGCTTGTTTGGGGACTTTGGCGTTTGTGACAGCGGAGCGACGCTGTGGGCAGCAAGGGTAAGGTCTTGGAGACCCTGTGGACTGGTTGTCCAACCCCCTCACCCTTCGTGTAGTTTCGGATTCGTTTCCGACGCGTTTTTCGATGAAATAATCGGCAAAACGCGCGTTTCTAGTTGTGCGACTCGCTCGCTGTTTTTGCAAGCGACTTGGCTTCGTCATTCAGCCTTGTTGGCTGTTCCTCAACGCTGTCCCGAAGTTCCGAGGACAGCGGTTGAGCGACGAAGGGTTCCGGTGCCATTTCGGCATTTTTCGGGAACCCGGGAGGCCTTTTCGGGTGCGTTTTTAGTCGTGGCACCCCGAGCTTGCGCTCGCTGTCCCAGCACTTGGTTTTACGTGTTTGGGGACAGCGAGGGACGTGTTCGATGGTTTAGTACCCCCTCGGGGGCTTGGTGTGGTTTCGGGATCGTCCCGGCGGTTTTTCGGGCGATCCGTCGGGTCGGGATGTGAGAGCTTTACGTTTAGCGTCGACTTGGTGGACCTTGACCCTGTGAGTCTTTCGTAGGTCCTGTCGCGGTTCCCGAGAGCCGTCGGTGTTAGATTGGATCTTACCTACAGGTGGGTACTTCTATCCGGAGTCGGTTCAGTGGACTACGGTGATACCTTTCTATCCCTTCCTTTGCTTTATAGTTATTAGTTCACTTGACTCCCGTAGACTCTACTTATATGCGTGCTTGGATAGTAGAGTAGTTGTGGCTTGCATGTTCCTTGAGACGACCCAGTCGGTCGGTGGTGATCGCTTGTCATTCTGAGCGATCCTAGTTGTGGATTGCATGTTCCATGAGACGACCCAGTCGGTCGGCGGTGATCGCTCGTCATTCTGAGCGATCCTAGTTGTGGCTTGCATGTTCCTTAAGTCGACCCAGTTGGTCGGAGGTGATCGCCTGTTGTTCCGAGCGATCCTAGTTGTGGTTTATTGGTTGCTTCTCGGCTTGTTGCCGTTCTGTGGATTGAGCATTTGCATCGATCGTCACAGCTCTTCTAGCACTTCACGTACACCGCAGTCTGATCCACCGTTTGGAGGTGTTCTTTTCCGGAAAAGGGTCGTTGAGTTTGTGCCGACACGTGAGCCTTGATGCAGTGCGTCCAGAAGGTTTATGTGCCTATAGATGAGCAGGTGACAGTGCATGGGATACGTCCCGGTGGTTTTAGATTGGGTTTACTTTGTGGTTTTCCCTTTGATGCATACTAGTTGTTTACAGTAGCACAGTTATTTCAGTTGTATGTTAGCCTCATATTTACTTGTGCTACTGTTTACCATATCTATCTTTTGTTGACCCTCGTGCCGGTGTGTACACCTCGCCTTCGTCGGCTTGCGGTACCCACTGGGAGGGGAGACATGTGTACATGTTCTCACCCCCCACCCCCGTTGCAGGTTTCAGGCGAGCAGGGTGGTGAGTGTCGGGACGCTGCGAGGCACGATTAGATAGTAGCTCTAGAGGTTCCGACTCGTGAGGCTACTTCCCCAGATTTGGTTATTCCCCTACCCCTATTTAATAGATGTGATGTGTGGTTCAGTTACCCCGTTGTAAATTCTAGCATGCTTATGTTGTGGATTCATTCTATATGCTTGTGTGATGACTGCATGCTTGGACTAGTTGATTGTATCCTTGTTTTTCAATCGTTTCGTTATCTAGCATTTCGGTTTTCTACCCCTCGTGGTAGCGTCGTAAAACAAGGTTTCCGTGTGGGAAACGGTTTTCAAATGGATTTCTGATTGCTCGGTTTTGTGATTTCAAAAAAGAGAGTTCTCGTGTGGAGAACAGTTTTCAAATGATTCTTGAATGTTTGAAATTAGGGTTTCAAATAAAGCTTCTGGGTAAGGAGCAGCTTTCTAGAATGTTTGTTGCTTGTGCATTGCATCATCCTTCGCTTAAGGACCTGCTTAGATTCATACAGGTTTAAGGACGGCTAGCTGTATGAATCTTTGGTGTCGTTGTGCTGTTGGGATGAATGAATAGTGGTTGTGATCTTGTTGTATGCTGTTGACGCCGTGCAAATACAGGGGAGGTTCTGTCCGTGTGTACAGTGGACCCTGTATTTGTGGCGGGTCTGTACGTGGCGCGGGCTAGGCTTTCAAAAAAAAAATTTAGCACGTTTTTCCGCATCCTGAACTAGCCCGGGGCGTGACAATGAATCTAAGCAAGTCCTTAGGTGAAGGATGATGCGATGCACATACAACAGATCATTCTAGAAAGCTGCTTCTTACCCAGAAGTTTTATTTGAAACCCTAATCTCAATCATTCAAGAATCATTTGAAAACCGTTCTCCACACGAGAACTCTCTTTTAAAATCCCAAAAGTCGATCGATCGAAAATTCATTTGAAAACTGTTTTCCACACGAAAATCTTTATTTGAAAATGCTACCACAAGGGGTAGAAATCCAAGATACATGATGTAAAGCCATAAATAGAAGTCTAGTAAGCAACGTCATCCATAATGTCTAAGCATGCAATCAACACATAAAAACTGTACCAAATTCAAAACATGCTAGACAAAACAAGCAAAGTGTAACTGAACCACATCCACAACTAACTGATAATAGGATAAGGGTGATAACCAAAATCTGGAGGGAGGAGCCTCACAAGTCAGGACCTCTAGTACCACTAACTAGGCATGCCTCGCTGCGTCCCGACTCCCACCACCCTGCTCACCTGAAACCAACAACGATGGCGGGGGGTGAGAACATGTAAACATGTCTCCCCTCCCAGTAGGTACCGCAAGCCGACGAAGGCGAGGTGTACACACGGCACGAGGGTCAACAAAGAGATAGATAGGGTAAACAGTAGCACAAATAAGTACGAGGCTGACATACAACTGAACAACTATGCTACTGTAAGCAAATAGTATATGCATCAACGGAGATAACCACAAAGTATACCCAATCCATAAGCCACCGGGACGTATCCTATACTGTCACAACCTGCTCAACTCTCGGCACGAAAACCTGCAAAATGCACTGCGTCGAGGCTCACGGGTCGACTTATACGCGCGACCCTTTTCCGGAAAAGATGCCCCCAAAATGGTGGATCAGACCGCTGGCATGCGTGAGGTGCTAGAAGAGCTGTGACGATCGATGCGTATGCTCAATCCACAGAACGGCAACGAGCCGTGAAGCAACTGATAAGCCAATATACGAGGATCGCTCGGAACAACAGGCGATCAACACCGACCAACGAGGTCGTCTTAATAATCATGCAACCAACAACTACTCTACTAAGGCAAGCATGTCACATATGTATAGTCAACAGGAGTCAAGTGAACTAATAACGAAATGCAAGAGAAGGGATAGAAAGGTATCACCGTAGTCCACTGAACTGACTCCGGATCGAAGTACCCACCTGTCGAAACGATAAAGCCTAACACCGACGGCTCTCGGGAACCACGACAGGACCTACGAAAGACTCACAGGGTCAAGGTCCACCAAGTCGACACTAAACACAAAGCGCTCACAACCCGAAACCGACGGATCGTCCGGAAAACCCACCGGGACGATCCCGAAACCACACTAAGCTCCACAAGGGTACCAACAGCCAAACCAAGTCCTCCGCTGTCCCCAAACACACAAAACAAGGTGGTGGGACAGCAAGCACAAGCTCGGGGTGCCACGAACACAAACGCACCCGAAACGGCTTTCCGGGTTCTCGAAAAATGCCGATTTGGCACCGGAACACTTCGTCACTCATCCGCCGTCCTTGAAACTTCGGAACAGCGATGAGGAACAGCCAACGAGGCTATACGATTAAGCCAAGTTACTCGCGAAACCAGCAAGTGAGTCGCACGATTAAAACACGCGTTTCGCCGACTATTTCATCGGAAAACGCATCGGAAATAAATCCGGATCTCCACGATGGGCGAAGGGGTTGGACAACCAGTCCACAGGGCCTCAAGGATCATGCCCTTGCTGCCCGCAGCGTCGCAACGCTGCCACAATCACCAAAGTCCCTAAAACAAGCAACATAAACACAAAATTAAGCATAAATAAGACCGTTCGAGCACTCCATTCGTCCGCACGACCTTCCGCAAGCACCAGCGGATAGGTAACGACGTAACGGAGGCCGTGCTCACAGCCCCACTGCGACAGGGACAGTCGCAAGCACAAACAACCCATAAAAACAGCTTCTACATGAGATAACAATGCCCGACATAGGCCGAACAGCGAAACGGCTTGCCAAAACAGCAAAACAAGGTGAGCATGGTGATCAGCGCGTCGCCGCGATCATCGTGCTCACCTTCCCGAGCTTCGAGAGGCAACGGGAAGCTCCTGGCCATGCATGCGGCCCAAACCAGCCAAAAATCAACCCTGGCCGGAGCAACTAGCTCCGGCCGGCTGCCGGCTGACATGCAAGGCGCGCGGCGGCTAGGGTCGGATGCGGGGGAGGTGAGGAAGGGGATGCTCACCTCAACCGGCGGCAGGAAGCGGCGGCGGTGGCGCGGGAAGGGAGAGGGCTCTCGGGTTGCTAGGGCACGGTGACGCCGGCAACGAACGGCGGCGCCGGCGGTCGGGACGGCGAGCACCGGCAAGAGGGGCCCGCCGGACGTCGAATGGCCGGTGACCGCGATAAGAAAAACCGGCGGCGGCGCAGGGCGCTCGGCCGCGGCTGCCCTAGCAGCCCAGGCTGATCCCGCGGCAGCTGCGGCGGCGCTCCGGCGGCACGGGGGCGGCCGGGGAGGAAGGCGACGGCGCCGGAGGTCCTCCCGGAGCTGGCCGGAGGGTGCTGCGCCGGCGGGAGGCGGCGGCGGCTCGGGGCCAACTCCCTCGGCCCGCAGCTGCCCTAGCAGCAGCCTGCAGCTGCTCGGCGGCGCTCGGCGGTGGCTCCCGGCGGCGGGGCTGGTCGCCGGCAGTGGTGCCACCTCAGGGGAACCTCGAGCGTGGGTTCACCCTGGGTGCACACTGCAGGGAAGAAGAAGAAGAAAGAAGAAGAAGAAAAATGAGAGAAAAGAGGGAGAGAGGTTGCCGGAGTTCCCCGCCGGCCAGGGGAGGTCGGCGGCGGTCGGCGGCGCTCAAGGGGAAGGCAGGGGGGGCTGAGGAAGAGGGTGGCACACTGCTGGGGAGAGTTGAGGGAGAAGAGAAGCACAATGAGATCTCTCTCTCCACTCACACACACACACACTTATGCACTTGCACAAAATGCAAAAAGGCCCCTGCAACATGGGAAATTAGTCCCAAGTCCCTCTCAGCATGTACAAAATGCCCAGACACCCCTCCACATTCGAACTCACGCAAAACGGTGCGTGAAACAGGGTCCAGATCGCGAAACGATAAAATGTACATTACGACCTCTCAGCGAAGAATACGCGATATCTCTCGATCCGTCCGTCGCATGTCAGAACGGATCACGCCATCGCGTTCAGCACTGCCGAGACATCGAATCTACTATTTTGGATCGTCAGAAACAGACTCTGAATAGCGTCACAATCCATCCTCTCTCCGCCAACAAAACTCAAAAGCAATAAAAACACTAAAATACAAAATATATACATATATATATACACCAATACATATATATACCCGTATACAAATATAAATACACAGTAAAGGGAGGGAAACACAGAATTCAAATTCAAAATAAAATTTTAAAAATTTGAATTCTCACATCTCGTTCCATAGTGGAATGAGAATTGAAATCCAGTTCCTGTAAAATAAGCAACAACTATTGGAATCAAAGAAATTTCATTCTGATTCTATAGTCTATAATAGATTAAGCAAAACAAGCCATAGTTTTCGATAAAATCTGGGGAAAAAAATCTTTTCAAGAAACCCAAACGAGCAAAAAATTTAAAAACATTTTCATAAATATTTTTTTTCTGAAACCCAAACGAGCAAAAAATTTAAAAACATTTTCATAAATATTTTTTTTCTGAAAAAAAATATTTCACACTTTTTTGAAATACCAAACAATCCCTAATCATAAATGCTATTTTTTTAAAAGAAACAAAATCTATAAATTGAGGGGGTCTCAGAAGGTAACAGTTAAGATGTTTATCACAAAAATGAAACATTTTATTGGCCTGAATCTTAACATGTTGTACCAGTAGCAAGAAGTGAGATGAAGAAATAGGAGGAAACAACAAAGAGTTTTTATTTGATTTATTTGATTATCCATCACATACAATATATATATAATTGAGCTAGTATATTATTGATAGTAGATAAATAATATTTAATATCAAATTTTTAATCCATAAATTATTACTATTTCACCAACCTTCACTATACCCCAGCATTCAATGATCAAAAAGTTGATAGTAAGCACTATTCTTATACTATCAATAGAATTCTAACTCTAATATATATATATATATATATATATATATATATATAGAGTCCAGCTACAATGCTATCGATAGCACCAAGCACTTGGTGCTGCCAAGTTTTCTGCCGTTAGATCTACCCCTTTGACCATTTTTACCCGTAAGATCATACTATTCAACCACCCACCTACTCAACCCTAGGGGACCGCTATCATCCTAACCGTACATCGCTTCATCCAAGGGCCGAAAACCTAATAGCACCAATGACTTGGTGCTATTAATAGTATTCTAGCCTAATTCTCTCTCTCTCTCTCTCTCTCTCTCTCTCTCTCTCTCTCTCTCTCTCTCTCTCTCTCTCTCTCTCTCTCTCTCTATATATATATATATATATATATAGAATCCGGCTATGGTGCTTTTAAAAGTACCAAGCACTTAGTGCTTGTAACTTTTCCACCGTTAGATTTATCCCTTTGACTAATTTCACTCCTTAGATTATGCTATTACGCCAACCACCCACTCAACCCTACAGATCTTAATCTAAAGGCCGAAAACCTATAAACACCAATGACTTAGTACTTTTAAAAGCATAGAAACTCAATTATATATATATATATAGAACTAGACTACTGCGCTTTCGAAAGTACGGAGGCCTATATATATAGAACTAGACTACTGCACTTTCGAAAGTACGGATGCCTCTTAACTTATATATATATATAAGTTAAGAAGCCATGAAAAGAAAAGGCTTCAAATCACGATGGGATGCATGCAAGCGTTATCGAGAATGATTAGGCTTCCGGATTTCTGCATAGTAAGAAATGGAAAGGAAGAAGCTAGCTAGTGAGGACGGCGGCCTGTGGCGGACAGCATGGTAGATCAGCTTATTGAATTGTATGAAATAACTTTTTCTCTCTTATTTTATTTTTTAACTTCTTACAATGATATATATATATATATATATATATATATAGTTTGATTCTAAGGCATATCTAGAATCAAGCCATTACATCAATCAATACCCTAATTACAGGATCTAATTTAGGAGAGTGTAATTTTCCTAATTACATAATCTAATTTAGAAAAGTGTAATCACATATAATTTCAGCCTTATTTAACACTCCCCCTCAAGTTGGTGCATGGATGTCCCACATGCCCAACTTGTCTAAAAATTTTAAGAATACCCGACTTGAAACTGCTTTGGTGAGGATGTCAGCCAGCTGATCCTCTGATCGAATCTTAGGCAATTCCACGATCCTTCCATCCAACTTTTCCTTAATGAAAAATCTGTCCACCTCGACGTGCTTTGTGCGGTCATGTTGGACTGGATTATGCGTGATGTCACATGCTGCTTTATTATCACAAAACAGTCGGATAGGTTGCTCAGATAGATAACCCAGATCCTGTAAAAGGAGTCTCAACCATAATGTCTCACAAAGTACATTTGCCAAACCTCTGAATTCAGCTTCTGCACTTGAGCGAGCTACAACATTTTGTTTCTTGCTTTTCCACGTCACAAGGTTACCTCCTAGAAAAGTAAAGTATCCAGAAGTAGAACGCCTGTCACCCAGATCACTAGCCCAATCAGCATCAGTATAGGCTTCGATGTTTTGATGGTTGGTGTTTTTAGTAAATAATACTCCTTTTCCTGGAGCAGACTTTAGGTATCTCAAAATGTGAATCACTGCATTCATATGTTGTTCTCCAGGATTATGCATAAATTGGCTGACAATACTCAAGGCATACGTCAGATCTGGTCTGGTGTGGGATAAGTACAACAATCTCCCTACAAGTCTTTGATATCTTCCTTTGTCAACTGGTACCTGGTTGGGCTCAACATATAGCTTTAGACCTTCTTCTACTGGTGTATCTACTGGTTGACATGCTGACATATCAGTTTCTCGTAATAGATCTAGAGTATATAGTTCAGAGGGCCTAGATCTTTCATTTCAAATTCTTTGGATAAGTAATTTTTTAAGGCCTTCCTTTCATTAGGATCATTACCTGTAATCACCATATCATCCACATATACAATAAGCGCAGTTATCTTACCTTGCTCCCTTTTGAGGAAGAGAGTATGATCTGAGTTGCTTTGATGGTAGCCAAAGGCTATCATAGATTTTGTGAACCTTCCAAACCACGCTCTAGGGGATTGCTTCAGTCCATACAATACTTTTTTTAGTCTACAAATCTTATGGCTGTGCCTTTTGGGTATCATGCATCCCGGCGGGAGATCCATGTAGACTTCTTCAGATAATTCACCATGTAAAAAGACATTTTTTACATCAAATTGTTGTAAGGGCCAATCCAAGTTCGCAGCTAAAGACAGCAGAACACGAACTGTGTTGATTTTGGCTACAGGTGCAAATGTTTCTGTGTAATCAATTCCGTAGGTTTGAGTGTATCCTTTGCTACCAGTCTCGCTTTAAAGCTTTCAATTGTGCCATCAGCCTTGTACTTCACAGTGTAAATCCATCGACATCCAACTAGTTTCTTTCCTGGTGGAGGATCAACTAGTTCCCATGTTTCAATTATTTCCAGAGATTTCATCTCCTCGTTCATAGCTACTTTCCACCTAGGATCAGATAAGGCTTCCTGCACACTGTTAGGAATAGATACAGCAGATAATTGATTCACAAATGACATATTTGATTCTGACAGACGATGGTTGGACACATAATGACTCATGGGATATTTTACTTTACTAGAAAGTTCAGGTTCATATGTGGGTTTAGGAATACCTCTCGTGTGGCGTTGTGGTAACTGCCTTCTGTGTGTCTCAGGGACATCTTCAGTAAACGATTGGTGTGATATGTCGACCGAGGATGAAGCTATATTTTCATGAATCTCAGTTTCAGGCTGAGTTGGAGGATCATCCACCTCTTCAGTTAATTGGTTCTCATCACACTTTTGATCTAATATCATACCAATCTTTGAGCTGTTGCTCCAGGAATCAAATGCCATATCAGTTATCTCCAAATTTTTCACATCTTGGTTATCAAATGCCAAACTTTGAATTTCCTTTTGGTACTCCCCCTGAAATTCAGGTTTGGAGAAATACATTGTATCTTCATGGAAAACAACATCCATCGTGATAAATAGGCGACATGTTGGAGGATGATAACACCGATATCACTTTTGATGCGTCGCATATCCAACAAAAACACATCTCAATGCTTGAGGAGTTAACTTGGTGCATTGATGCTTGTGTAAATGTACAAACACCACACATCCAAAGACATGAGGAGTTAAACTTGAGACAGTTGGAGCAACAATCATATCATTAAGAGTTTGGAACGGTGTTTTGAAATTGAGAGTGCTTGAAGGTACTCGATTGATTAAATAAGCTGCAGACGTTAAAGCTTCTCCCCAATAAGATAAAGGCATATGAGCTTCGATTAGTAAAGCTCGAACAACTGCTAACAAGTGTCGATTTTTCCGCTCGGCCACCCCGTTTTGTTGAGGTGTGCTGGAACAAGTAGTGTGATGGATCATTCCTTGTGTTTCCAAATAATGCTGAAATTCAGTACTCTGATATTCTCCACCATTGTCACTGTGAAGAATTTGGATTTTCCTATCGTACTGAGTTTCAATCCTTTTATGAAACTTTTGAAATATCGAGTTTACTTCACTTTTGGATTTCATCAAGCAAAGCCATATCATTCTGGTACAATCATCTATAAACGTTACAAACCAATGTGACCCACCCAAAGTAGTGACTTTCGATGGACCCCAGACATCAGAATAAATAATCATAAATGGAAGCGAGCTTTTATTTAATTGTAATGGAAACGAAGCACGGTGGCTTTTTGCAAGTTCACAAGTATCACAATGAAAACTAGAAACATCAACATCTATAAATAAACTGGGAAATAATCTTTTGAGATATCCAAAAGAAGCATGCCCAAACCGTCGATGTCTGAGCCATATTTCTTTTCTTTCTGTCTTCAGAACCTCCCACTGCCAAAGCTTGTCGTAGGCTTTCAATACTCTTTGATTCCAAGTCCAAGTAATATAGCTCCCCCCGTCTAATACCACAACCAATCGTCGTCCTGGTTTTGATGTCCTTAAACACACAAAAATCAGGCCAAAAAATTACAACACGAGATAAAGAAGTGGTTATTTGAGAAACTGACAAAAGATTATAATCTAAAGATGGAACAACTAAGACTGAATCTAAATTTAATGTATTGGTGAGAGTCAAAGATCCTTCCCCAATAACTTGGGTCGAAGTTCCATTTGCAGTAGAGACAAATTTTTGGTTAGAGTGATTGAGTGGTGAGACTTGTCTAGAATCATATGTCATGTGATCTGTTGCACCAGAATCAATTATCCACGCATTATTCAAAACAGGTGTTGAAATATTTAAAACCTTACCACCATTGTCTGCAGCTATTACCAATGCCGAGACGTTGTCAGTGATTTCATCTTCCGTTTTTGGTTGAGCAACTGCTGCAGTGGAAGGCTTTTTTTTCATGCGACTAGGATCCCACCATTTTGGATAGCCCACCAGTTCAAAACAGCCACTTTTGGTGTGGCCAGTCTTATGACAATGAGTGCACTTGTATGAAGACTTGTCAACATCCTTGGTCCATCTACCAGTGTTAGGTTGTGCTCGAGATTGTTGACCCTGATTAGATCGATTCCGAGCCACCATGGCACTAGATTCAGATGCTTTAGAATCTCCTTTCAAGGTGATACTCCATACTGCTTCCCGTCGGACTAATGAGTAACATTCCTCCAGATTTGGTACTAAGTCTTTTCGCAAAATCTCACGTCGGATTGAATCAAGGGCCTCATCCAATCCAGCAAGAAAGATATGAACTCTTAATCGTTCAATAGATTGGCGGTGAGTTTTGACATCATCTGGATCTTTCATAACCACCTTATCACGATGGTCCAACTCTTGAAAGATTTCTGTTAATTCTCCATAATACACAGAGAGGATTCGCCCATTTTGTCTTGCAGAAAAAGTTTTTTGATTTAGAGTGAATACCTGCAACTCATCATCACTTCCATCATAGAATGCTGTGGACAAGGCAGTCCAGATGCTGTAAGCCGTGGGTAAGCGTAAATAACGCCTCATAATATCTGGAGACATAGACATTAATAGCCACCGTTTGACCTTTTGATTCTCAGCATACCATTTTTCGTAGCCTTCATCAGATTCTGCATGCGGCTTAGTCTTGCCACGACTATATGAGATCTTGTCCCTTTCAGCAATTTGCATTTCCATCAGTTGAGACCATATATCATAGTTTGATTCAGTAAGGATGATTCTGACATTAAACACACCTTCGGACTGAATTACAACTGGAACAGATTTAATCCCAGCAGATTCAGAAATTTTTTCACTCGTCATTTCTTTTAGCCAAAGAATGAAATTTTTTTTTTTGAGCAGCGGATGGATCTGAGTTTGGTTTTAGATCTAGATATTAGGTTGGTCTCGTTCGCGGCGACGGAAGCGGTTGGATCAGCCGACGAGTAGATGTGAGCGGCGAGCAGGCGACGTCGATTGTGGACGATGGTGTTGGTGGAGCTACTGACCTTGGCCTTCCCCTCTTTTTTTTTTCCTTTTTTTTTATAGATTTGAATCGTTTCAACGTGGCTCTGATACCATATTGAATTGTATGAAATAACTTTTTCTCTCTTATTTTATTTTTTAACTTCTTACAATGATATATATATAGTTTGATTCTAAGGCATATCTAGAATCAAGCCATTACATCAATCAATACCCTAATTACAGGATCTAATTTAGGAGAGTGTAATTTTCCTAATTACATAATCTAATTTAGAAAAGTGTAATCACATATAATTTCAGCCTTATTTAACACTCCCCCTCAAGTTGGTGCATGGATGTCCCACATGCCCAACTTGTCTAAAAATTTTAAGAATACCCGACTTGAAACTGCTTTGGTGAGGATGTCAGCCAGCTGATCCTCTGATCGAATCTTAGGCAATTCCACGATCCTTCCATCCAACTTTTCCTTAATGAAAAATCTGTCCACCTCGACGTGCTTTGTGCGGTCATGTTGGACTGGATTATGCGCGATGTCACATGCTGCTTTATTATCACAAAACAGTCGGATAGGTTGATCAGATAGATAACCTAGATCCTGTAAAAGGAGTCTCAACCATAATGTCTCACAAAGTACATTTGCCAAACCTCTGAATTCAGCTTCTGCACTTGAGCGAGCTACAACATTTTGTTTCTTGCTTTTCCACGTCACAAGGTTACCTCCTAGAAAAGTAAAGTATCCAGAAGTAGAACGCCTGTCACCCAGATCACTAGCCCAATCAGCATCAGTATAGGCTTCGATGTTTTGATGGTTGGTGTTTTTAGTAAATAATACTCCTTTTCCTGGAGCAGACTTTAGGTATCTCAAAATGTGAATCACTGCATTCATATGTTGTTCTCCAGGATTATGCATAAATTGGCTGACAATACTCAAGGCATACGTCAGATCTGGTCTGGTGTGGGATAAGTACAACAATCTCCCTACAAGGTCTTTGATATCTTCCTTTGTCAACTGGTACCTGGTTGGGCTCAACATATAGCTTTAGACCTTCTTCTACTGGTGTATCTACTGGTTGACATGCTGACATATCAGTTTCTCGTAATAGATCTAGAGTATATAGTTCAGAGGGCCTAGATCTTTCATTTCAAATTCTTTGGATAAGTAATTTTTTAAGGCCTTCCTTTCATTAGGATCATTACCTGTAATCACCATATCATCCACATATACAATAAGCGCAGTTATCTTACCTTGCTCCCTTTTGAGGAAGAGAGTATGATCTGAGTTGCTTTGATGGTAGCCAAAGGCTATCATAGATTTTGTGAACCTTCCAAACCACGCTCTAGGGGATTGCTTCAGTCCATACAATACTTTTTTTAGTCTACAAATCTTATGGCTGTGTCTTTTGGGTATCATGCATCCCGGCGGGAGATCCATGTAGACTTCTTCAGA
This sequence comes from Puya raimondii, assembly GCA_016920855.1. Classification (NCBI taxonomy): domain Eukaryota; kingdom Viridiplantae; phylum Streptophyta; class Magnoliopsida; order Poales; family Bromeliaceae; genus Puya; species Puya raimondii. The sequence goes on from JABWPP010000050.1 coordinate 186,747,307, forward strand.
TAATTCACCATGTAAAAAGACATTTTTTACATCAAATTGTTGTAAGGGCCAATCCAAGTTCGCAGCTAAAGACAGCAGAACACGAACTGTGTTGATTTTGGCTACAGGTGCAAATGTTTCTGTGTAATCAATTCCGTAGGTTTGAGTGTATCCTTTGCTACCAGTCTCGCTTTAAAGCTTTCAATTGTGCCATCAGCCTTGTACTTCACAGTGTAAATCCATCGACATCCAACTAGTTTCTTTCCTGGTGGAGGATCAACTAGTTCCCATGTTTCAATTATTTCCAGAGATTTCATCTCCTCGTTCATAGCTACTTTCCACCTAGGATCAGATAAGGCTTCCTGCACACTGTTAGGAATAGATACAGCAGATAATTGATTCACAAATGACATATTTGATTCTGACAGACGATGGTTGGACACATAATGACTCATGGGATATTTTACTTTACTAGAAAGTTCAGGTTCATATGTGGGTTTAGGAATACCTCTCGTGTGGCGTTGTGGTAATTGCCTTCTGTGTGTCTCAGGGACATCTTCAGTAAACGATTGGTGTGATATGTCGACCGAGGATGAAGCTATATTTTCATGAATCTCAGTTTCAGGCTGAGTTGGAGGATCATCCACCTCTTCAGTTAATTGGTTCTCATCACACTTTTGATCTAATATCATACCAATCTTTGAGCTGTTGCTCCAGGAATCAAATGCCATATCAGTTATCTCCAAATTTTTCACATCTTGGTTATCAAATGCCAAACTTTGAATTTCTTTTTGGTACTCCCCCTGAAATTCAGGTTTGGAGAAATACATTGTATCTTCATGGAAAACAGCATCCATCGTGATAAATAGGCGACATGTTGAGGATGATAACACCGATATCCCTTTTGATGCGTCGCATATCCAACAAAAACACATCTCAATGCTTGAGGAGTTAACTTGGTGCATTGATGCTTGTGTAAATGTACAAACACCACACATCCAAAGACATGAGGAGTTAAACTTGAGACATTTGGAGCAACAATCATATCATTAAGAGTTTGGAACGGTGTTTTGAAATTGAGAGTGCTTGAAGGTACTCGATTGATTAAATAAGCTGCAGACGTTAAAGCTTCTCCCCAATAAGATAAAGGCATATGAGCTTCGATTAGTAAAGCTCGAACAACTGCTAACAAGTGTCGATTTTTCCGCTCGGCCACCCCGTTTTGTTGAGGTGTGCTGGAACAAGTAGTGTGATGGATCATTCCTTGTGTTTCCAAATAATGCTGAAATTCAGTACTCTGATATTCTCCACCATTGTCACTGTGAAGAATTTGGATTTTCCTATCGTACTGAGTTTCAATCCTTTTATGAAACTTTTGAAATATCGAGTTTACTTCACTTTTGGATTTCATCAAGCAAAGCCATATCATTCTGGTACAATCATCTATAAACGTTACAAACCAATGTGACCCACCCAAAGTAGTGACTTTCGATGGACCCCAGACATCAGAATGAATAATCATAAATGGAAGCGGGCTTTTATTTAATTGTAATGGAAACGAAGCACGGTGGCTTTTTGCAAGTTCACAAGTATCACAATGAAAACTAGAAACATCAACATCTATAAATAAACTGGGAAATAATCTTTTGAGATATCCAAAAGAAGCATGCCCAAACCGTCGATGTCTGAGCCATATTTCTTTTCTTTCTGTCTTCAGAACCTCCCACTGCCAAAGCTTGTCGTAGGCTTTCAATACTCTTTGATTCCAAGTCCAAGTAATATAGCTCCCCCCGTCTAATACCACAACCAATCGTCGTCCTGGTTTTGATGTCCTTAAACACACAAAAATCAGGCCAAAAAATTACAACACGAGATAAAGAAGTGGTTATTTGAGAAACTGACAAAAGATTATAATCTAAAGATGGAACAACTAAGACTGAATCTAAATTTAATGTATTGGTGAGAGTCAAAGATCCTTCCCCAATAACTTGGGTCGAAGTTCCATTTGCAGTAGAGACAAATTTTTGGTTAGAGTGATTGAGTGGTGAGACTTGTCTAGAATCATATGTCATGTGATCTGTTGCACCAGAATCAATTATCCACGCATTATTCAAAACAGGTGTTGAAATATTTAAAACCTTACCACCATTGTCTGCAGCTATTACCAATGCCGAGACGTTGTCAGTGATTTCATCTTCCGTTTTTGGTTGAGCAACTGCTGCAGTGGAAGGCTTTTTTTTTCATGCGACTAGGATCCCACCATTCTGGATAGCCCACCAGTTCAAAACAGCCACTTTTGGTGTGGCCAGTCTTATGACAATGAGTGCACTTGTATGAAGACTTGTCAACATCCTTGGTCCATCTACCAGTGTTAGGTTGTGCTCGAGATTGTTGACCCTGATTAGATCGATTCCGAGCCACCATGGCACTAGATTCAGATGCTTTAGAATCTCCTTTCAAGGTGATACTCCATACTGCTTCCCATCGGACTAATGAGTAACATTCCTCCAGATTTGGTACTAAGTCTTTTCGCAAAATCTCACGTCGGATTGAATCAAGGGCCTCATCCAATCCAGCAAGAAAGATATGAACTCTTAATCGTTCAATAGATTGGCGGTGAGTTTTGACATCATCTGGATCTTTCATAACCACCTTATCACGATGGTCCAACTCTTGAAAGATTTCTGTTAATTCTCCATAATACACAGAGAGGATTCGCCCATTTTGTCTTGCAGAAAAAGTTTTTTGATTTAGAGTGAATACCTGCAACTCATCACTTCCATCATAGAATGCTGTGGACAAGGCAGTCCAGATGCTGTAAGCCGTGGGTAAGCGTAAATAACGCCTCATAATATCTGGAGACATAGACATTAATAGCCACCGTTTGACCTTTTGATTCTCAGCATACCATTTTTCGTAGCCTTCATCAGATTCTGCATGCGGCTTAGTCTTGCCACGACTATATGAGATCTTGTCCCTTTCAGCAATTTGCATTTCCATCAGTTGAGACCATATATCATAGTTTGATTCAGTAAGGATGATTCTGACATTAAACACACCTTCGGACTGAATTACAACTGGAACAGATTTAATCCCAGCAGATTCAGAAATTTTTTCACTCGTCATTTCTTTTAGCCAAAGAATGAAATTTTTTTTTTTGAGCAGCGGATGGATCTGAGTTTGGTTTTAGATCTAGATATTAGGTTGGTCTCGTTCGCGGCGACGGAAGCGGTTGGATCAGCCGACGAGTAGATGTGAGCGGCGAGCAGGCGACGTCGATTGTGGACGATGGTGTTGGTGGAGCTACTGACCTTGGCCTTCCCCTCTTTTTTTTTTCCTTTTTTTTTATAGATTTGAATCGTTTCAACGTGGCTCTGATACCATATTGAATTGTATGAAATAACTTTTTCTCTCTTATTTTATTTTTTAACTTCTTACAATGATATATATATAGTTTGATTCTAAGGCATATCTAGAATCAAGCCATTACATCAATCAATACCCTAATTACAGGATCTAATTTAGGAGAGTGTAATTTTCCTAATTACATAATCTAATTTAGAAAAGTGTAATCACATATAATTTCAGCCTTATTTAACACAGCTGATTCAGGGGCGTATTGATAGATCGTGCCCCGCTTCACAGCTTCTGCAGTCGAGGAGGAGGGGTCACGATCGGACCGGGCCGAAATGGCGTTTTGCTTGGCGGATTTGGAGGATCGCCTCCCGGCACAGGAGTGAAGGATATTGGTTTCCCATTCGGACCGATACTGATGGGAGGTTTGGGAATTACTGAGGGATGAAACATAAAAAGGATGAAGCAAATTAAAATAGTAGTGCGAACGGCGAGGTGGTCTCCTCTATGTGAACCCATCAGATTAAAAGATTTTTAGATGATGAATTAATATGATGATCTTAAAATTTTGCACATAGATATATAGAGAGAGAGGAGGAGTTTGCGTATAGGATCAGCATATTTACATATCAAACATCTGTTGAATTCAATGTCTTTGAACGGTCAAAAGTTTCATGTTGTTTCGTCTCTCTTTCTTTCCTTTCCTTTTCTTTCGTCACTATTCCAAGGTCACACTTTTCATTTTTAGGAAAATGTACATAGGGTTTCTAAACTTTTTAGACAATTAAATCCGGTAAATTTTATTAAAAAGTTCAATAGATTCATTTATTCAAGTGAAGTTACTAAGTGGGTGTTTGGCCTAACTTTTAAAAAGTGATTTTGGATCCAAAAGTAATTTTTGGCTCAATAGAGCGTTTGGCAATCTGGTTTTCAAAATCTGATTCTGATTTCTAGAACCAAATTTCTAATTATTGAGACCCAAAATCAGAAGCAGCTAAAACCTATTTCTTAAACTCTGATTTTGATTTTGGACTCAAGTTTCAAATTTTAATTTTAATTTTAAATTTTAAACTTTAATTTTAAATATTAAATTTTATATTTGAATTTTTAAAATTTTAAAATTTAACTTTGAAATTTCAAAACAAATTTTAAATTTTAAATTTAGATATTAAATTTCAAATCTCAAATTTGAAATTTCGAAATTCAACATTTAAAATTTAAATTTACACTTTAAGATAAAATTTAAATTTCGAAATTTTAGAATTTAAAATTTAAAATTTAAAATATAAGTTTTAATTTTCAATCTATAGATTTCAAAGTTTTAAAATTTAAAATTTAAAATTTATCTTTTGGATATTCAAATTTAAAATTTTAAATTCCAAATTTTAAAATTTAAACTTTAAATTTAAATTTCAAGTTTCAAATTTAGATTTTAAATTGAAAATTGAAAATTTAAATTTAGATTTAAAATTTAAAATTTTAAATGTTAAATTTTTCAAATTCAAATTTATATTTTTTAAATTAAATATCAAATTTTAATTTTCTGTGCAAATTTAAAATTTAAAATTTAAAATTTAAAAGTTAAAATTTTAAATTTTAAATTTAAATTTTAAATTTAAATTTGAATTCAAATTTTAAATTATTCTAAATAAAATTCAGTAAAAAATTATTATTTGCGAACATCAAAATATTTTTGTCAAACAGTTTTACAAAGTCATTTCAGAAAAATTACTTTTCATCTAAGCTCTACCAAACGCTATAGCTTTTAACCAAAATCAATTGGGCAAATCAAAATTAATTATGCAGAAATCACTTTTCCAGAACTTAGGCCAAACGGACGCTAATTATATAGTTGTTTTGATCGTATCAGTCTTACATAAAACTTATAAAAGTAATTCAAAGCGTGGAAAAACTTATTTATTTTTATGATAATATAGGAAAGAAAATAATAGAAACTAAACATCAGATTAATGTTGAGAGGGACAGGACGTTGGCACTACAACCGACCGAGACTAGCCAGTATGCATGCGGTCACCTCTTCTCAGATCCGAAAGCAAACAGACTGCTACAAGGCTGTGAACTTAGAAGAAGCAACAGCGAGCATGCATAGCGAAAATGACTACAAAGACCACGAGTTGTATAATTGTATGCACTTCTTGATCTTATAGGGAAAAAGAAAGAGAGATGGTGCAGACTTGCATGTACATAGAACCAAGTTGTGGGTTTGATGCAAACGTTTTGACTAAGCTTCATCTTGGAATTAATATCCGGCGTGCACGGTCTGTAGGTTTGAAAGTAAGAGAGAGCATGTAGAGTGGCACTACAACGACAGCAACGCTAGACCAAATTTTCATTGTGTAGCAGTCGTCCTACTGTCTGTGCTTCCTTTAACCTCTGTGCTTGACATGTAAGGCCTTCTGTAAATATTTCTTATTTCGAAACTGATTGATAACTTAAATTTCAGTAATATGCCTTAAGATTACTGTGTTTACCACTTGAATAGGTTGAATGTTTCTATGATTTGCGAGCATGCTAATATGTGCGTGTTGAAATTTTCTTTCACTTGCCTCTTTCCCCGAGTGTGTACTTTCCCTCACCTTCCATTTAATTGCAGTAATGGCAGCGCCTGTTATCGTCGACATTAACTTTCACCGCCTACTCTGCAATATCTGCGCTAAATTTTAGTTCCCTCCCCTGAGGTACGGAATGATGTTAGATGCGGAGCTGAGATTTTGCTCTTACGTCGACGTGGAAGTTCCAAGGAGTAGCGGAATCATGGAAGTCATTACAAGTTGGGGTGCATCATCTTCGGGTGCCAAATGAACCAAAGAGGATGCTGCAAGAATTGCTATCGGGAGGCTTCGCAAGGAGCTTAGCTTCGAAGTTAGGGATACCAATTATGAAGAAAGAAAATATTTAAGAGGTTTATGCGATCAGATTTGCCGTGAACATGAAGAGCTTTGCGATGAATATGAAATGCTTAAGTTGGACTATAACCTTCTCAGAAGGTTCTAGAATTCTTTGGTCGTAGAAATGGATCGATTTGTTGCCGACTTGGAAAAAATGAAGGAAAACATCGATAGATGTTTTGAAATAATTCACCAACCCAACGTTGTTCCAATGGATGAGGAGCAGGCGCCCGATAAACATGTGATAGTGTTACCATATATATTTTTCCATATATATATTACCATATATATATTATATATGTTACCATATATTATATATATATATATGTTACTATATATGTCATATTTGTTACCATATATCTTATTTTCTATTTCTTTTTTATTCTTTCTTTGTATAACATGTTCTTCCATGTAAAGTCTTTTTCCTTCTCTCTATATAAGAGAATGGGCTCAGATCAATAATAGACACAAAAAAATATTCTCAATTCTTTTGTTTCATGGTATCAGAGCCCTTCTAGGATTTATTTATTTTTCGACGACGAGTTGCTCGTTCGAGATCAGCACTACGCTCAAGGACGACACGATCCACCTGGAGTCATTGACTGGGGTCGCGATCGACATAATCACGTCCGTGTAGCCGTGCATCGTATCACGACGTGTGCCTGACCGAGCTACTTGGAGTCATCAACTCGACCCTTCGGCTTGGCAAGCCTGCTCTGTAGCACGCCACTCCTTCAGATTTGTCCACTCTACTTCTTTATTTCCTTTTTATTATTATGGCATCTTCTACCCATCAATTCCCACAACTAGATGTCAAATTATCTGGTTCTAATTATCGGGAATGGTCGGTCTCTCTACAACTTTTACTTGATGCCCTAGACTTGACAAATCATATTGATGGCACAAGTCCTCCTTCTGATGAGAAGAAAATTAAAGAGTGGAGTATTGCTGACAGACGTACTCGTGGAATTATATCCACATCCGTAGAAATTGACATCAGAATGCAGTTGGTGGATTTTTCCACAGCTCAACAAATGTGGGTTCATCTTAAAAAATTGTATGAGCAGTCTAGCCATGCTCAAATATATGTTGAATTTCAAGAACTAATGTCAGCCCATCAAGGTGAGCGCTCCATTCAAGAGTTCTATAGTTTTATGCAGGCACGATGACGTCAACTATCTGTCATGGAAGAATCACTGTGTCAAAATTGTTTGGCTTGCACTTGTGCTACCAAACAAACACAAGTTCGTAATCAGCAACGCCTGTTTCAATTTATTATGCGATTACGGTCGGAGTTCGAGGCTTTGCGAGGCCAACTTCTTCATCGATCTCCGCTACCCACCATTGATTCTGCACTTGCAGAACTTATTGCAGAAGAAACTCGTCTTCACGTCTTGCATTCCTCTAGTCCATCAACACCAACTGTACTTGCTGCTCCCGCTCAAGCTCCTCATGCTCCAGTTGTTCCTTCATCCGAGCCCTTGAGTTCTACTCACTCGTTTGGCCCTCGGAAGAACAAGCGCCATATCCAATGCAAGTATTGCCAACTCTGGGGGCATTCTATTCAGGATTGCAGGAAAAAGAAGTGGGCCGATCAGCATCGACACTCTCCACGTGGTTATCCTGCTGCTGCTTTGCCTTTCGAGCATCCTTCTTCTAATGAAGTTGGACATAGCGCCGCTTCTACTCAGCTCAGTTGGCCTCAACTCATACAGCTACTCCAGCAGAGCAATCTGAATAGCTCTACTCCCAAAGAGCCAGGATCCAGTCCTCAGACATCATCAACGCCACCAGGTTTTGGATCTCTTTCGAACCTAGCTTTAGCTTTGGAGGTATTTCTCAAAATTCTTGGATTTTAGACTCAGGTGCTTCTTTTCATATGACTCCTCATGGGTCATTGCTTTCTTCACCTTCTCTATTATCCTCTCCGCTCAATATTTTTACTGCTGATGGTACACCACTTCCTGTTACTCATTATGGTACTTTATTACCTACTAATAGCAATTCTGTCAAATTTTTTGTACCTTCCGTTTTGCACATACCAAAGCTTTTCTTAAATCTTTTATCGGTTAGCCAAATTACTGATCATGACTGCACGGTGACATTTGACTCCTCTTCATGTCGTGTACAGGATCGTCGAACAGGAAATTTGATTGGACAGGGCCATAGGCGAGATGGCTTGTGCTACATGGATCATCTGCACCTACCATTGAAAAATGCTTCCGCTCATGTTGCCACTGTTTCTCCCACCTCTAGTACTACCTTGTGGCATCGTCGCTTAGGTCATCTTTTCTTTGAACATCTTAATGTATTAGTTCGTCGTGGTGTTTTAGGCAAATTTTTTGTTTCTAATAAGTTTAGTTGTATGGGTTGCACTTTAGCTAAACATACTACTAAACCTTTTCCTGCAAGCACTTCTATTTCTCATGCGGCTTTTGAATTAATTCACTCTGATGTTTGGGGTCCTGCTTCAATTTCTTCACGCATTGGAAATCGATATTATGTGATATTTATTGATGATTATTCTCGTTTTACTTGGATATATTTCATGAGCAATCGGTCTGAACTTTTGTAAATATATAAAAATTTTACCTCTATGATTCAAAATCAGTTTGGTACAAATATTAAAATCTTTCGTTCAGACTCTGGTGGTGAATATACCTCTCATGAATTTAGAAAAATTCTTGCAAGTCAAGGCACTTTACCTCAGCTTTCTTGCCCATATGCTCATCAGCAAAATAGGATTGCTGAAAGAAAGCATCGCCATATCATGGACACTGCCAGATCTCTTCTTTTTGATGGTTCTGTTCCAGCACAATTTTGGGCTGATGCTGTCAATACAGCTGTCTACTTGATCAACATTATGCCTTCTAGTGTCCTTGCGTTTCTCCTAGTGAGCGATTGTTTGCCAAGCCTCCTTCCTACGATCACTTGCGCGTCTTTGGCTGTATTTGTTTTGTTCTGCTACCTCCTCATGAACGACCTAAATTATCTCCTAAATCTGCTACTTGTATCTTTTTAGGATACAGTCTTGAGCATAAAGGGTACCGCTGCTATGATCCCAACACGAAACGTTTTCGGATTTCTCGTGATGTGATTTTCTTCGAGCACATTTCCTATTATGCTCAACCTGCACCAGCCACTGCACCTTCTCCGTCCACTAATGTTGATCTTTCCTTTTTGACTGATTCTCTTCCAATACATTCCTCTTTCCAAGAGGACTCTGTCTCTCCTATCAATTCTTCTGCAGATGACACTGAAGTACCTGCCTCTTGTGATGGTCCTTCCGTCGAAGCTCCAACCGACGATCCCCAGACATCCGTGCGTCGCTATCCCCTTCGGGAACGTCAGCCTAAAAGGTTCTTTGGTTGTACTACCTCATATTCTCTTTCTCCGCAATTTCATACCTTTCTTGCTACCATTCATACTTATCAGGAGCCACGAACATACCGCCAAGCTGCTGCCATTCCTGAGTGGCAAGATGCTATGTCTGAGGAGCTTAAGGCTCTTCACCAGACCGGTACCTGGAAGCTTGTTCCTCTTCCTCCAGAAAAGACTCCAATCAGTTGTAAATGGATATACAAAATTAAGACCAAATCTGATGGCTCTATTGATCGCTATAAGGCGCGCTTAGTTGCTCGCGGCTTTACTCAAGAGCATGGCATTGATTACGAGGAGACATTTGCTCGAGTTGCTAAAATGACGTCTGTCCGTGTACTTATTGCTGTTGCTGCCTCTCGTGGATGGTCGTTATATCAACTTGATGTTAAAAATGCCTTTTTACATGGTGATCTTCATGAAGAAGTTTACATGCAACCACCTCCTGGCCTAAATCATCCATCCGACCATGTTTGTTTACTTCGGAAAGCGTTGTATGGTCTTAAACAAGCTCCTTGCGCTTGGTTTGAGAAGTTCTCGACTGCCGTTATTTCTGCTGATTTTCGTCAGAGTGAGAATGACCATGCATTATTCATTCACTCCTCTGCTCATGGTATTACTGCTTTACTTCTCTATGTTGATGATATGATTATTACTGGTGATGATCCCGATTTCATACAATTTATCAAGTCTTACTTTCAACGGCAATTTGAGATGAAAGACCTCGGGCTTCTCCGTTATTTTCTAGGTATTGAAGTCGCCTATGGTTCTAAAGGCTATTTGCTCTCTCAACGAAAGTACACAGCAGATCTTATCTCTCGGGCTGGTCTTACTGATAATGACACAGTTAGTACTCCTATGCAGCTTCATCAGAGACTAACTCCTACCATGGGTGAGCCGCTTCCAAATCCTACACGCTATCGGGAGTTAGTTGGAGCTCTTGTTTATCTCACTATCTCTCGTCCAGATATTGCCTATGCTGTCCATATAGTAAGCCAGTTTGTTCAAGAACCAACTTCTGTTCACTATGCTGCTGTTCTTCGCATTCTCCGATATCTTCGAGGCACTATTAACCAGAGTCTTTTCTTTTCTTCCACCTCAAATCTTACGCTTCGAGCTTATTCTGACGCGGATTGGGTTGGGGACCATACTGATCACCGATCTACCACCGGCTATTGCATATTTCTTGGTGATTCACTTACATGGCGAGCTAAGAAACAGAATATTGTCTCCAAATCTAGTGCTGAAGCTGAATATAGTGCTATGTCTACTGCTGCTTCTGAGATTGTTTGGCTTCGTCGTCTTCTTGGTGATATTGGCATTGATTGTTCTGCTCCGACACCTCTATATTGTGACAATCAAAGTGCCATCAAAATGGCTAATAATCCGATTTTTCATGAACGCACTAAACACTTTGAAATAGATTGTCACTTTGTTCGGCATCAGTACCTTAATGGCACCTTTGCCTTACCATTTGTCTCTTCTCGTCTCCAGCTTGCTGATTTTTTCACGAAGTCTCATACTACGCAAAGACATCAATTTCTTTTGACCAAACTCTCGGTGTTTAATCCACCTTGAGTTTGCGGGGGGGTGTTACCATATATATTTTTCCATATATATATATTACCATATATATATTATATATGTTACCATATATTACGTCACGCCCCGCCGGGCCTTAAACACCAACTAGGTGGAAAGGATAACCGCACGGGCGCATGCACCAGACCCGCCGAACGGATAGAGTCCTTTCTATCCGCCCAAGACGTCACAACACAAGCTTATCCACAATGTTCCAACTAGGAACGGAGTACAAGAGTTGCACAAGGAAAGCATCAACATAAAAAAGTTCTACTTCTATTACATTACATGGCACAATATACATGTCCAAATTTTTTTCTTTTCTTTCTCTTTCATTCTATACATCATGTTTCAAAACTATGGAATATACAACATTCATACAAGAATGAAAATCCCCTATGCTATCATAGTCCAAAAATAGGGGTACAACTCTATGTATCACCAAAATGGAAGGGCCGCTATCTAAAGAGCCAAACCCTTGCCTCGCTCCACCGCCTCACTCGCGGAAGGACCTGGAAAATGTGGGGTGAGAACTATAAACATAGTTCCCAGTGGGTAAGGCCACCCAAGAGAGAAGCTCGACCCACCAGGTCCAAAGAAACACCATATGCATAAGTTAGATCACATATAACTATGCAATAATTATTTACATGCTTGTAAATAAACATAAAGGATGCAACCAAATGAAATATAATTTATCATTCTCTCCTAGGTTCATCCTATGTCTCACAATGACTAAGTTCATTTACTTGTCATTTACTTATGGTTTCGGAATCGCCGTCTCACCATAATTATTCCAACATTCGAGGAGTGAACTCGTCACCTCCTAGTTCGAGTAGCGAACTCGTCGCATACTCGGGATAGCAAAATCGTCGCCTATCCCGTCTCAACACCGCCATTACATGGCATGGATAGCGAACTCGTCGCATATCCGGGATAGCAACCTCGTCGCACATCCCCTCTCGACACCGCCATTCTCCAGGCGAGGTAGCGAAATCGTCGCCTACCCGGGATTGCAAACTCGTCGCACATCCCGTGTCGGTACGGCCAACTCATGGCATGGTAGCGAAATCGTCGCCTACCCGGGATAGCAAAATCGTCGCACATCCCGTCTCAATACGGCCAACTCATGGCATGGTAGCGAAATCGTCGCCTACCCGGAATAGCAAAATCGTCGCACATCCCGTTGTTCACGTTTTTCACTTGCCAACCTAAGTCTCATGACCTTAGGTTCAAGTCACTAAGTCTCGCCTATGTTCAATAACACTAGGCTTACTTTCTCATTATCAACCTAGGTTCCATGACTCTAGGTTCCAATCTCATGTCAAACCTATGTTCAATGACACTAGGTTTCAATCTCACATGTTCCAACCTATGTTCAATAACACTAAGTTTAATCCTCATGTCCAACCTATGTTCAATAACACTAGGTTTAGCCTCATGTTCAACCTATGTTTAATAACACTAGGTTTAACCATACATGCAACCATGCAACAAGTATTAATATTTGAATTATACTTGAAATATACCTCATGCAATAGGATCTCATTGTTCATCCTATCATGATTTTTTCTTTTGCCAACATGCAAATTCTAGGGTTCACAACACAAACCATTTTATCTTTAAATGGATATTTACCCTAGACATGGAAGTGACCTAATCACTTCGGTAAACACAAACCCACCTCAAGAGCTTTCAAATCCTTGTATTCTTCAAGCTCCTAAGTGTCCAAGCTTTGAGTTCTTGCTTCAACCCAAGTTTCTACAAGAAAACGGTTCGTTACTCATTACGAACCCTAAATTCAACTCAACATGTGAAATCAAGTGTTCTAACATGATTTCCTATGCCTCAATTGTAATTCTCGAAGGTCCAAATATTTTTAGAACCTCTCATTGCAAAAGCCCCAAATCTACCTAGGGTTTGCATGCATGCAAGCCAAACCCTAGATTTCATGGCCAATCTTCCACCATTTGTGGTTTAGATTGCCAAGGGTTCCCAAAAACCTCATTTCAAAGGATTAAATCCAAGGTTTGAACCCAAAACGTGAGGTACTAATCTTAATCACGAAATCCCCAAGCTCCTTCTTGCACCAAGAAGCTTTTTTTCTCCTTTGGAAGCTTTTTCCAAGATCAATCCACCCTTTTCTCCAAGTTTTGGAGAAATCTCTAGAGAGAGAAAGTGGAGAAGATGAAGAGGAGAAGTGGAGAAGAAGATGACTGAGAAATGGGGGGTGTTCCCTGCCTTTCAAACACCTCCACGAGTGTGAAAAGACCAAAATGCCCCTCTCCACACTTAACACTCTCAACCAGCCAAAACTGGGCATTGTATACCGGTATGCGCATATGCATACCGGTATACCTCAGAAATCCCGCAGAATCCCGAGAGCTGGATTTACTGTTTCGGCCATCGCGTACCGGTATCCTCTTTCACATACCGGTATACAGCGACATTCCAGTATTTTCCCGGAGAATTCCGCAAAACCCGAGAGCTGGGTTTTCGGTTCAACCACGGCACTCCGTATTCCTTATGCACATACCGGTACTATTCACTTCAGTACCGGTATGGAGATCCACATACCGGAATCCAGTGCAGACTTCACAAGTTTAGCAATTTTAACTTTTCGAAGTCCGTTTTCGCGCCTCGCTTGCGCCGAAAACTCTTCACACAAGTCCCAAACTTGGTCGAAGCCTCACATATAGCCTCTCATGCCATTTTTCCACCGGAACTCTACAATTTGCAGAAGTTCGATACGATGCACTGAAATTTAGTGTACTACATTCCACCCCCCTTAAAGAGAGTTTCGGCCGCGAAACTAAATCATACATCAGCTGGACTCAGCGAAGAGGTAAGGAAACCGCTCCTTCATCGAGCTTTCCAATTCCCACGTAGCTTCGCGCTCACCGTGATTCGTCCATTGTACCTTTACATAAGGAATTTCACGGTTCCTCAAACTTTTCACTCGCGATCCATGATACACAAGGAAAATTCCTCATAAGTCATATTCTCATGAAGCTCCATAGGCACATACTCGAGAACGTGTGCCGGATCATACACGTACTTGCGGAGCGTCGATACATGGAACACATTGTGTATCCCCGCAAGTTTTGGCGGCAAAGCTAGCCGGTACGCCACGGATCCCACACGCTCCAAGACCTCATAAGGTCCAATGTAACGGGGACTCAACTTACCCCGAACACCAAATCGCTTCACCCCTCTCATGGGTGATACTTTCAAGAAGACGCGGTCTCCTACCGTGAATTCCAAATCTCGTCGACGTCGATCCGCATAACTCTTTTGTCGAGATTGCGCCGTCGATAAGCGTTCGCGTGCCAAGCGGACCTTTTCCTCCGCTTCACGCAACACGTCCGGTCCTAAGACCCTTCTCTCGCCGACTTTGCTCCAATGAATAGGAGAGCGGCATTTCCTCCCGTACAAGACCTCAAAAGGTGCCATACCGATGCTAGCCTGATAGCTATTATTGTAAGCAAATTCAGCCATCGGCAAATGAGTAGGCCATGCACCTTTGAAGTCCAACACACACGCTCGTAGCATATCCTCCAAAATCTGAATTGTCCTTTCCGATTGACCGTCAGTTTGAGGATGGAATGCTGAACTGAAATCGAGCCGTGTACCCAAAGCTTCTTGCAAGCTTTTCCAAAAATGCGATGTGAAACGGGGATCTCGATCTGAAACTATCGAGGTCGGGACCCCGTGCAACCGCACAATCTCGTCCAGGTAGACTTGTGCTAACTTGTCCCCCGACCAAGTGGTGTGGATTGGCAAAAAGTGTGCCGACTTTGACAAACGATCCACCACCACCCAAATCGCGTCGTGGCCACCTAATGATCGAGGTAAGCCCACAACAAAATCCATCACGATATTTTCCCACTTCCAAACAGGAATGGGCAATCCTTGCAATTTTCCTGCCGGAAATCGACGCTCGGCCTTCACTTGTTGGCACACTAAGCATTGTGCCACAAAGCGTCCCACATCAAGTTTCATTCCCGGCCACCAATAATGTAGTTTGAGGTCCTTGTACATTTTGGTGCCGCCCGGGTGAATCGCATAGGGAGAAACGTGAGCTTCTTTCAAGATCTCCCCACGAATATCCTCGACTTTTGGCACGCACAATCGATTTCGGAATCGAATTGCGGCCTTCGAGTCTACATGAAAATCACCGGCGCGCCCGCTCTCGATAGCACCCCGCACCTTTTGGAGTTCCAGATCACCGGATTGCTTTTCTTTTATTTGCTCCAACAAGGTCGGCCATACCTCGAGATTCATAAGTCTAGCGGGGACGCCCGGGGCCACGATCTCCAAGTCGAATCGGCCCATTTCCTTGATTAACGGTATTTGTCCCGTCATCTCAATTGCGAAGTTCTCCACGGATTTTCTACTGAGCGCATCGGCCACCACATTGGCTCTACCGGGGTGGTACAAGATGGTCAAGTCGTAATCTTTTATCAACTCCAACCACCTCCGCTGCCTCAAGTTCAACTCCTTTTGAGTGAATAAATACTTTAAACTTTTATGATCCGTGTAAACCTCACAATGCTCCCCGTACAAGTAGTGTCTCCACAACTTGAGTGCGAAAACCACCGCCGCAAGCTCTAGGTCGTGGGTGGGGTAATTCTGCTCATAGCTTTTCAGCTGTCGAGAGGCATATGCTATTACTTGTCCTCGTTGCATAAGCACACACCCAAGACCACGTCGTGATGCATCACTATACACCACAAAGCCCTCCCCCGTAATCGGCAAGGCGAGAACCGGAGCCGAAGTCAACCTTTCCTTTAGCTCCTTAAAGCTTTGGTCGCATTCCTCGCTCCAAACATATTTGGCTCCCTTGCGGGTAAGACGCGTTAGTGGACCGGAGATTTTTGAAAATCCCTCCACGAACCGCCGATAGTATCCCGCAAGACCCAAAAAGCTTCGTATTTCCGTGACATTGGTCGGGCGAGGCCAATCCTTGACTGCCTCTACTTTCATAGGGTCCACAGATACTCCTCCTGCGGAAATTACGTGACCCAAGAAAGCGACCTCACGGATCCAAAATTCGCACTTTTTCAATTTGGCGAATAACTTGTTCTCTCGAAGAACTTGAAGCACAATTCTTAGGTGCTCTTTATGTTCCTCTTCACTCCGAGAGTAGACAAGAATATCATCTATGAACACAACCACAAATTGATCCAATAGTGGTTTGAACACACGGTTCATTAAATCCATGAACGCTGCCGGCGCATTGGTAAGCCCGAAAGGCATAACCGTGAATTCATAATATCCATACCGCGTTCTAAACGCGGTCTTATGCACATCCTCCGGTTTGATCTTCAATTGGTGATAACCGGATTGCAAATCAATCTTTGAATACACCTGAGACCCTTGCAATTGATCGAATAAGTCATCAATTCGGGATAACGGGTACTTATTCTTGACGGTCACTTTGTTCAACTCGCGGTAATCTACACATAACCGCAGCGAACCGTCCTTTTTCCGCACAAATAGAACATGGGCTCCCCAAGGCAACACACTTGACTTTACGAAACCCTTGTCCATTAAATCTTGCAATTGTGCTTTCAATTCCTTCAGTTCCGCGGGTGCCATCCTGTACGGGGCCTTAGAGATCGGCGCCGTACCCGGGAGCAAATCGATTACGAATTCTATTTCCCGGTCCGGTGGCATTCCGGGCAACTCCATCGGAAATACATCCGGGAACTCTTGGACTATAGGAATGTCCTCAAGTCCCAACACTTCCTTCCGGTCATCCACTACCGTCGCCAAGTAGGCAATGCATCCCCTAGCAATAAGCTTCCTTGCTTGCGACGTGGACACCATCGACGCAAAAAGCGAACTCCTACACCCACGGTACACAAACTTCTTGTACCCGGGTTCTTTAAACCTCACTATCCGGCTCTCACAATCAATAGTAGCATGATACATCGAGAGCCAATCCATTCCTAGGATCAAATCATACTCATTCATTCGATTTAGTACCAGCAAATCAGCTGGCATGATCCAGTTTTCAACCCTCACGGGGCAATCTACACACGCGTGATGCACGCAAAAGGTGTGTTCAGGTACTTGCACAGTTCTTACATGTGTGGCATCTATAATTTCTATTCCATGTGCAATAGCAAATGATCGAGCAATGAATGAATGCGATGCACCGGTATCAAACAAAGCTCTACATCGAATGCCTTTAATTAACACAATACCTGCCACAACGTCCTCCTGGGCAGAAGGTTCCTCCACCTGAGAGGCGAATACCCGCCCACTGGGCGCTGGCCGCTGGCCCTCCGCTGGTCTCGGCGGCTGTGCACGGCCTGCCCACATTGCCGCGGGTGGGATGCCCGCAAGCTGCCTCGGTGGCGCAAACGCCGATGCCGACGACGGTGCTCGGCCATCATCCATCGGGCAGTTGTACCGCATATGCCCTGTGAGAATTCGAATTTTGGAAATTTGAAATTCTGTGTTCCTCTCCCCTGATACCGTGTTTTTGATCAGTATACGTATATATATACAGGTATTTATATATATATATATGTATATAAGTGAGTTTAGTGGATTTTTATAGTTTTGGTTTTTCGTCGCGGAGAGAGAGAGAGCAGCTTAACGGCGCGATCCGGAGTCCGATTCTGGCGATCCAAAATGGTAAGTTCGATGTCTCGGCAGTGCTGAACGCGATGGCGCGATCCGTTTCGGTATGCGGCGAACGGTTTGAGAGTTATTCCATCTTCTTCGCCGAGAGGTCGAAAGTCACATTTTGTTTTTCGCATTTTGGACCCCGCTTTTCGCACCGTTTCGCGCATCTTCGAATTTGTAGGGGTGTAAGGGGTTTTGTTCTTGCTGTGGGAGAGGGGACAAGAGCTGAGAGAGTTGGTGAGAGGGTAGGTGAGTGTATTAATGAGTCTCACCCACCCCCTCTCTTTGTCCCTTTTACACTCTATCTCTCTCTCTCTCTCCCTCACTCTCCTTCTCTTTTTCCTCAGCCCCAGCCAGAGCACCCTCTCCCCCTGCCCCTTGGCCCTGCCTCCGAGCCTCTCCGGCCGCCGCCGACCACCCTCTGGCCGGGATTTGCTCCGGCCACCATCTTCTCTCTTTTTTCTTCTTCTTCTTCTTCTTCCTCAGTTTCTTCTCCTCCTCTGAGGTGAGCACCCAGGGGATACCCACGCCGAGCTCCCCCTGAGTTCACTGTGACGCGGGGGACCGCCGCCGTGTCGCCGGAGGGCCGCCGGAAGTAGCCCGAGCTGCTGCTGCCACAGCTAGGGCAGCAGCTGGCCGAGGTGCTTGGGCCGTCGCCACCGCCGCTTCCCGGAGCTCGGTGGGGTGAGCATCGTCACCCCCGAGTCCTCCGCCGCCGACCCTCCCTTTCCCGGCCGCCGGAGAGCCGCCGGAACGCCGCCGGAGCCTCCTCCAGCTCGGGGAGTCACCTAGGGCAGTGGGCTGCCACCTTGGCTCCGCCACCGCCGTTGCCGGAGCTTCCTTGTCGCGGACCCCGGCAAACCGGTGTACGGCGACATCCTCTTGCCGGTGCTCGCGCCGTCGCCACCGCCGTCGCCGTTGGTCGCCGGAGCCGCCGTGCCCTAGCTAACCCGAGCCCGAGCTTGGTCCCAGCGCCGCCGCCGCCGCTTCCCGTCGCCGGCCAAGGTGAGCATCACCTTCCTCACCTCCTCCGCATCCACCCCTGGCCGTCGCCGGCCATGCTTGTCGGCCGGCAGCCGGCCGGAGCTAGTTGCTCCGGCCGGGGGGTTTTTTTTGTGTTTTCTTGATGATTGCGCTTGTTTGTCGCATCCGATGACTCCCGAAGCTCCGGAGGGTGAGCCCAACGATCGCAGCGATGTACTGAACACCGTGCTCACCCTAGTTTTGGGTTTCGTTGAGCCGTCTTATGGTTCGGCCTTGTCGGAGCATTTGAACTTGTATACTTGATGTTTTTATGCAATTGCTGTGTTTGCGGCTTGCCCTGTCGCAGCGGGGCTGTGAGCACGGCATCCGTGACGTCGATACCTGTCCGCTGGTGTATCCGGAAGGTCGTGCGGACGTGCGGGGCACTTGATTGGCCGTAATTACGCTTACTTTTCTTGTATGCTCACTATTTTTATGGGTTTTCCCGGCTCACGACTTGTCCTGTCGCAGAGGGGCTGTGAGCACGGTCTCCGTGACGTCGCTACCTATCCGCTGGTGCTTGCGGAAGGTCGAGCGGATGTACGGATTGCTCGAACGGCTTAATTTAGTGCTTGTATGTATGTATATGTTGCTTGTTGTGGACTTTGGTGATTGTGACAGCGTAGCGACGCTGTGGGCAGCAAGGGTGTGGTCTTTGGGACCCTGAGGACTGGTTGTCCAATCCCCTCGCCCTTCGTGGAATTTTGTTTCCGTTTCCGACGCGTTTTTCGATGAAATAATCGGCGAAACGCGCGTTTCTAGTTGTGCGACTCGCTCGCTGTTTTCGCGAGCGACTTGGCTTCATCGTTTAGCCTTGTTGGCTGTTCCTCATCGCTGTCCCGAAGTTTCGAGGACAGCGGATGAGCGGCGAAGGGTTCCGGTGCCATTTCGGCATTTTTTCGGGAACCCGGGAAGCCTTTTCGGGTGCATTTGTGGTCGTGGCACCCCGATCTTGTGCTCGCTGTCCCAGAACTTGGTTTTATGTGTTCGGGGACAGCGAGGGACTTGTTCGATTGTTTAATACCCCTCTGGGGCTTTGCGTGCGGTTTCGGGATCGTCCCGGCGGGTTTTCCGGGCGATCCGTCGAGTCGGGATTGTGTGAGCTTGATGTTTAGCGTCGACTTGGTGGACCTTGACCGTGTGAGTCTTTCGTAGGTCCAGTCACGTTTCCCGAGAGCCATCGGAGTTAGGCCCGACCGTTTCTGCAGGTGGGTACTTCGATCCGGAGTCGGTTCAGTGGACTACGGTGATACCTTTCTATCCTTTCTCTTGCATTATAGTTATTAGTTCACTTGACTCCCGTTGACTCTACTTATATGCGTGCTTGGATAGTAGAGTAGTTGTGCTTGCACGAGTTCGAGACGACCTAGTTGGTCGGTGGAGATCGCCTATTGTTCCGAGCGATCCTCGTTGTGGTTTAGCAGTTGCTTTACGGCTGGTTGCCGTTCTGTGGGTTGAGCATTCGCATCGATCGTCACAGCTCTTCTAGCACTTCACGTACACCCGCGGTCTGATCCACCGTATAGGGTTGTTCTTTTCCGGAAAAGGGTTGTGGAGAGCGGTCCCGACCCGTGAGCCTTACTGCGTTGCGTGCAGAAGGTTTGTGCCAGTGATTGAGCAGGTTGCGACGGTGCCCGGGGTGCGTCCCGGTGGTTACAGATTGGGTTTACCTTGTGGTTATCTCCTTTGATGCATATACCAGTTGCTTACAGTAGCATAGTTGTTTCAGTTATATGTCAGCCTCATACTTACTTGTGCTACTGTATACCATATCTAGCTTTTGTTGACCCTCGTGCCGGTGTGTACACCTCGCCTTCGTCGGCTTGCGGTATCCACTGGGAGGGGAGACATGTGTACATGTTCTCACCCCCCACCCTCGTTGCAGTTTTCAGGTGAGCAGGGTGGTGAGTGTCGGGACGCTGCGAGGCACGCCTAGATAGTAGCTCTAGAGGTTCCGACTCGTGAGGCTACTTCCCCAGATTTGGTTATCACCCTACCTTCGCCTACTAGATGTGATTTGTGGTTCAGTTATCCTTGGGCTTACTCTAGCATGCTTATGTGTTGTTGATCATTCATTATCATTATGTGATGATTGCACGCTTGGACTAGTTGGTTGTATCCATATTTTTCGATCGAGTATTTTGGCTTTCTACCCCTCGTGGTAGCGTCGTGAAATAAAGGTTTCCGTGTGGGAAACAGTTTTCAAATAGATTTCTGATTGTTCGGTTTTTGTGATTTCAAAAGAGAGTTCTCGTGTGGAGGACAGTTTTCAAATGATTCTTGGATGATTGAAATTAGGGTTTCAAATAAAGCTTCTGGGTAAGGAGCAGCTTTCTAGAATGTTTGTTGCTTGTGCATCGCATCATCCTTCGCTTAAGGATCTGCTTAGATTCATACAAGTTTAAGGACTGCTAGCTGTATGAATCTCTTGTGTTGTTGTTGTGATGAATGAATGGTGGTTGTGATCCTGTTGTAAGTTGTGGACACCGTGCAAATACAGGGGAGGTTCTGTCCGTGTGTACAGTGGACCCTGTATTTGTGGCGGGTCTGTACGTGGCGCGGGCTAGGCTTTCAAAAAAAAATAAAAAATTTGGCACGTATTTTCCGCATCTAGAACTAGCCCGGGGCGTGACATGCCCTTGCTGTCCGCACTTGTAGCACCGGCCCTCACGATAGTCACATTGCTGAGGGTGGTGGGGGCCGCTACGAATCGGGCACTGGGTTGCGGGTCGATTCCGCCGGAACCCCCGCGATTGGTTTTGCGACTGCGAGTGCTTCGGGGGTCGCTTTGAGCTAGATTGCCCACCCGAGCCTTCCCTTTTTCCTTATCCTTCTCCTTCTCCCAAGACTCGCGCTCCTCGCGCGCACATGCATTCCCGTGCTCCACCCAAAGAGCACGGTCCAAGACCTCCGCAAAGGTTCGAAGCTTGAGGGCGTGCACCGCCCTAAAGATTTCCGGTCGAAGTCCGCACACGAAACAGTCGACCTTGTCCAATTCTCCGCGGACAACGTGCGGTACGCAATTAATAATGTACGAGAACTCCCTCTCGTACTCGCGCACAGTGCGGTTCCCTTGCTTCAACTTACGGAACCTTTCTTGAAGCTTTCTTTTCTCGCTATCGGGGAAGTAGGCGGCGAACACCATACCCCGAAATTCCTCCCATGTCGGTGGCGGAAGGCTAGGGAGTCGATCACGCCGGACTCCCTTCCACCACACTTTCGCCGATCGCTCCAAGCAATGAACGGCGAGATGTACTTTATCCCTCTCCAAGGTATATAGATCCTCGAAGAGTGTCTCCATGGCATCGATCCATGTCTCTACATCCCATGGATCCACGTTCTCCCCGTTGAAGATAGGCGGGTTGAACTTTTTGAACCTCATGAGAGCTGCAAGTGCGCGCTCTCGCTCCGCATCCTCCATCTCGGAGTCGGGCATAGGAGTACCCGAACCCCCGGCCACCACGGCCGGCGCCGGTGTCACCTCCTCGGCCGGTATCGAAGCAGAGGCCGGAGGTACTCCCGACCTCTCCTCCCGAACCGCAGCCACTTGCTGCGCCATCTCGTCTTGGAGCTTTTTAATTTGCTCCTCCTGTCGTTGCATGGCTTCGGCCTGTCGTCGAACCACGCCCATCAACTCGGTCATCTCATTACGAAGACCCGAGTTCTCGCCCTCCCCGAACTGTTCGGGAGCCGCGCTCGCTCTCCCGAGCCCAGCCCTCAAAGGAGGCCGTCCACGTACCATTTTCTCCTGAAAACACAACGATTTTGGTCATTTCATGACATTCAAAGTCATTTGCGATATTATATTTCACGAAAATAAACGTGAACCCAATCTAGGCGAAAGTCACACGAGGGTCCTTATTCCCCTCACTTGGTTTTCATGTTGTCGGCCGCCAACATGAACACTCTTGGTGAAGAATAAGACACACCTCGAATCTACCTCTATTTCCAACTAGAGGCATAAGGACATAACCCAATCTCTTATTTTTCGCCACATCAAAGATCTCGTCACTCACGAGCCTACACTCCTAGGATCTTTTCCATCCTAGGGTTCTTAGGTCAACCTAGACCGTTTCTACGCTCTGATACCACCTCAGTTTGTCACGCCCCGCCGGGCCTTAAACACCAACTAGGTGGAAAGGATAACCGCACGGGCGCATGCACCAGACCCGCCGAACGGATAGAGTCCTTTCTATCCGCCCAAGGCGTCACAACACAAGCTTATCCACAATGTTCCAACTAGGAACGGAGTACAAGAGTTGCACAAGGAAAGCATCAACATAAAAAAGTTCTACTTCTATTACATCACATGGCACAATATACATGTCCAAATTTTTTTCTTTTCTTTCTCTTTCATTCCATACATCATGTTCCAAAACTATGGAATATACAACATTCATACAAGAATGAAAATCCCCTATGCTATCATAGTCCAAAAATAGGGGTACAACTCTATGTATCACCAAAATGGAAGGGCCGCTATCTAAAGAGCCAAACCCTTGTCTCGCTCCGCCGCCTCACTCGCGGAAGGACCTGAAAAATGTGGGGTGAGAACTATAAACATAGTTCCCAGTGGGTAAGGCCACCCAAGAGAGAAGCTCGACCCACCAGGTCCAAAGAAACACCATATGCATAAGTTAGATCACATATAACTATGCAACAATTATTTACATGCTTGTAAATAAACATAAAGGATGCAACCAAATGAAATATAATTTATCATTCTCTCCTAGGTTCATCCTATGTCTCACAATGACTAAGTTCATTTACTTGTCATTTGCTTATGGTTTCAGAATCGCCGTCTCACCATAATTATTCCAACATTCGAGGAGTGAACTCGTCACCTCCTAGTTCGAGTAGCGAACTCGTCGCATACTCGGGATAGCAAAATCGTTGCCTACCCCGTCTCAACACCGCCA
The DNA here is from genome assembly GCA_016920855.1 of Puya raimondii. Taxonomy (NCBI): domain Eukaryota; kingdom Viridiplantae; phylum Streptophyta; class Magnoliopsida; order Poales; family Bromeliaceae; genus Puya; species Puya raimondii. The sequence goes on from JABWPP010000050.1 coordinate 186,771,089, forward strand.
TTACATGGCACGGATAGCGAACTCGTCGCATATCCGGGATAGCAACCTCGTCGCACATCCCCTCTTGACACCGCCATTCTCAAGGCGAGGTAGCGAAATCGTCGCCTACCCGGGATTGCAAACTCGTCGCACATCCCGTGTCGGTACGGCCAACTCATGGCATGGTAGCGAAATCGTCGCCTACCCGGGATAGCAAAATCGTCGCACATCCCGTCTCAATACGGCCAACTCATGGCATGGTAGCGAAATCGTCGCCTACCCGGAATAGCAAAATCGTCGCACATCCCGTTGTTCACGTTTTTCACTTGCCAACCTAAGTCTCATGACCTTAGGTTCAAGTCACTAAGTCTCGCCTATGTTCAATAACACTAGGCTTACTTTCTCATTATCAACCTAGGTTCCATGACTCTAGGTTCCAATCTCATGTCAAACCTATGTTCAATGACACTAGGTTTCAATCTCACATGTTCCAACCTATGTTCAATAACACTAGGTTTAATCCTCATGTCCAACCTATGTTCAATAACACTAGGTTTAGCCTCATGTTCAACCTATGTTCAATAACACTAGGTTTAACCATACATGCAACCGTGCAACAAGTATTAATATTTGAATTATACTTGAAATATACCTCATGCAATAGGATCTCATTGTTCATCCTATCATAATTTTTACTTTTGCCAACATGCAAATTCTAGGGTTCACAACACATACCATTTTATCTTTAAATGGATATTTACCCTAGATATGGAAGTGACCTAATCACTTCGGTAAACACAAACCCACCTCAAGAGCTTTCAAATCCTTGTATTCTTCAAGCTCCTAAGTGTCCAAGCTTTGAGTTCTTGCTTCAACCCAAGCTTCTACAAGAAAACGGTTCGTTACTCATTACGAACCCTAAATTCAACTCAACATGTGAAATCAAGTGTTCTAACATGATTTCCTATGCCTCAATTGCAATTCCCGAAGGTCCAAATATTTTTAGAACCTCTCATTACAAAAGCCCCAAATCTACCTAGGGTTTGCATGCATGCAAGCCAAACCCTAGATTTCATGGCCAATCTTCCACCATTTGTGGTTTAGATTGCCAAGGGTTCCCAAAAACCTTATTTCAAATGATTAAATCCAAGGTTTGAACCCAAAACGTGAGGTACTAACCTTAATCACGAAATCCCCAAGCTCCTTCTTGCACCAAGAAGTTTCTTTTCTCCTTTGGAAGCTTTTTCCAAGATCAATCCACCCTTTTCTCCAAGTTTTGGAGAAATCTCTAGAGAGAGAAAGTGGAGAAGATGAAGAGGAGAAGTGGAGAAGAAGATGACTGAGAAATGGGGGGTGTTCCCTGCCTTTCAAACACCCCCACGAGTGTGAAAAGACCAAAATGCCCCTCTCCACACTTAACACTCTCAACCAGCCAAAACTGGGCATTGTATACCGGTATGCGCATATGCATACCGGTATACCTCAGAAATCCCGCAGAATCTCGAGAGCTGGATTTACTGTTTCGGCCATCGCGTACCGGTATCCTCTTTCACATACCGGTATACAGCGACATTCCGGTATTTTCCCGGAGAATTCCGCAAAACCCGAGAGCTGGGTTTTCGGTTCAACCACGGCACTCCGGTATTCCTTATGCACATACCGGTACTATTCACTTCAGTACCGGTATGGAGATCCACATACCGGAATCGAGTGCAGACTTCACAAGTTTAGCAGTTTTAACTTTTCGAAGTCCGTTTTCGCGCCTCGCTTGCGCCGAAAACTCTTCACACAAGTCCCAAACTTGGCCGAAGCCTCACATATAGCCTCTCATGCCATTTTTCCACCGGAACTCTACAATTTGCAGAAGTTCGATACGATGCACTGAAATTCAGTGTACTACATATTATATATATATATATATGTTACTATATATGTCATATTTGTTACCATGTATCTTATTTTCTATTTTTTTTTAATTCTTTCTTTGTATAACATGTTCTTCCATGTAAAGTATTTTTCCTTCTCTCTATATAAGAGAATGGGCTCAGATCAATAATAGACACAAGAAAATATTTTCAATTCTTTTGTTTTAGATAGCACCTTTTTTTGGACATTCGCCCACAATAGTTGGTCTGAAACCCACCACGACAGTAACTAATGGGGATCAGAAGACACCTTCTGACTGCAAAAACTGAACTTCAGAGCTGCTTCCTTACTATTTACTTTCCCTTTTATTTCTTCTTTCTTTTTCTCCTTTTAGTTTCGTCCTTTTTTCTTTTCCTAGCTTTTCACCTTTTCTTTCAGGAATTTTCTTTTGTTTGCATCGAAAATTGGCTAAGTTTGTGTTTTTTGTGTGTTCATCCTTTTCTTTCGATGCAGGAGTTGATTGTTGTTTGCATCTTTTTAATATGGTGTCCTCTTTGTTTTACATTGTTAACTTATATGTTATCTTGCCGGAAAAAAGTCTGTAAAAAAAAAATGTGTTTCTGTGAGTTCACTACAGTTTGAACTTGAGCTGGATGGAACTTATATTGCTACATTAGGATTGTAATGAATCTAATGATGCAATGGAAGTGGATAAGGAAAAAAGAAAAGAAAAAGAAAAAAAGTTTTTTTTTTCAAAAAGCTTACTCTGAAAAAAAATAAAAATAAAAGAAGACAAAACAGAAACACTATGCACATGTTGTACAACTTAGAAAGAAAAGGATAAAGTAGCTAAGTATAAGAAGAAGAAGCATAAGAGATTACTCCAATGCAAGAAATTTGATTGAGGGAACTTCATTTGTTATATTTGTCAGTTAAGGCCTTCTTCTACACTTCAATGTTTTACAAGTTTGTATTATTTACCTTTTCTTTATTTCCATATGGTTATTGTAAGGTTAAGGCAAAAGTATCTGCTTCTTATGATATTTTGCTGAAATTGTATATGATACAGTAATCTATTTATAAGGGGGTGATATTGTTAAATGACTAGATTAGCAGTATTTTTCTATTTTCAACTTTCCAACAGTATTGTTCGATTTCTTTGCTATTATGTTGGGTGAAGCAATTATGATTGTAATTGGAAGTAGAAGTATAGAATCTAAATCCACATTTAACAACATCAGCAACAACAGCAACAACAAAAAATAAATAAGGATTTATTCATCTTCTAAAATCTGAATACGCATTTCAACTGTCGAAATGATAAAACAATAAAAGAAAAAAAAAAACTCCAATCTATAGAGCTACACTTATGGAGAGAAAAAAATCACCAAGTTTTAACAACTATAGTCGACTACCTTGCTAGATATCGACACCGACTAATGTAGCAAATAATAAAATTTATAAATAATAAAACATCAATATAATTAAGTAAAATATTAGTAGGCTAACAATAAGTATCAAGAATTATAAACTTGCAGATAGGTAGGAAATTTTTTTTTTTTGCAGTAATATGTAAATTAATTAGCAAATCTTACTCTAAGAGCACAGAAATATGATAACATATACAATCATTTGAGTTAACCCAATAGTAAGGCTCAAAATTGCATTAGTTTATGAGTTAGTACTAATTAATCTATGTAGGTTTATTTTTCTGAGAAATATATTTTAGATTGAAATGCGGATAGAATCCCTGGAGTAAATTGGATGCTACAGTTTACACCCTTAGATACAAACAATACAACTTTTCGACTAAATATAACTCTATTGAACTTATATGAAAATTAATAAATTTTTTATTTAAGACATTTGATTCAAGAAGTGACAGTGTTTAACTTTTCCCATTACAAACTCTTATTAAATAAAAAAATATGTAGTATCACATATAGATCAAATAATGAGTAAAAACGACATGATTGTTCATTTATTTAGTATAGAAGGTATAATGTAATAAAAACAATAACTTCGCAAAACAATATATAGTATCACCATAACAGAAAAAATCTAAATGTGATAAGTATACTACACATAATATTCAAAAACTATAGAAAAATAGTTGTGAGATCTTTACTTTGACAATTTTCATTTCTCTTCTTCATTAGATTCAGAACTCTCAATGTAACTACAAACTCTAGTACAAATGTAAGTAATTTTATTTTCATTTCAATTGAAAAATGAAGTATACATTGAGCTTTTTTTAAATATATATGTATAACTGTTACCTGCGTATTATTTTTTTACCCCTTGATATATATATATAGAAAACTGTTATCTGTGTATTATTCTTTTACCCCTTGATTGCCTAACAGCTTCCTTTGACTTATGCTGAGAACTTTTCATGAGCATAATTTACAAAAAATGCACATACAAAATAACATCAATAACTCTTTTTTTCTGTATACATACTCAAATTATTTTATTTTCTTAAAATAAAATATATAGTCCTTAATGTATTACATAATAATATTTTAATATAATAATTACTTGAGCACTCTTTTTTTGCCTCTTGATTATTTCACAGCTTCCTCTAGGTTGGACTTTGAACTTTTCATGACCATAATTTAGAAAATTTTACACACAAAAAAATATAAATAAATCAATTTTTTTGTGGAGTAAGATACTTAAGGTACTGTATAAATGGAAAAAGATATTAGATAACTTTTCTTATGCTGTTTCGATTATTGCACTCGTAAATATTTTGTGCCTTGTATCGATTTGCGATTCTTTAGGACTTGTCTTTACACTATCTTCTTCTTTTTCTTCTATTTTGACTTTTGAGGATAAGAAAGATTGAAAATTTTTTGTGACTACATTGTTGTATTAAATTTATGAGACTCGAGTAAAACTTGAAAAATATAAGTGTGACCAAAAACATTTCTAACAATAGGAGGCGATATAAATCTATTTGAATTATTTGTAGTTGTAAGTTGTTGAGCGGGGACTCGTATCAAATCTTGCACTGATTTGCCAAAAATGGTAAAGTTCGCTGAACTGCATGGTATCATCCACAACAATGGTGCTTAACTTGTATCTTTACCAAAAAGTATCTCTATATTAATTTATCAGATAATAATATGCTCTTTTTGTGTGAAAAAGAAATATTTGATGATTAAAATTATAGCTTTTGGGGTTAGAACACTACTATGGCATAGGGGACTGATCATTTTTGTCGTACTGACTATACCAAAAAGTACCATCATAATCTTTTACTCCCCATTTGCAATCGTAGCAGGCCTTATACGACCACCCATTTGTCGTATCAATTTCTACCAATTTAGGCTGACAGGTGTACTTTGTATGCTACATAAAATAGAACAGTGAATAAGGATATTTATTCAAGTGTAGAGCTACTATGCTATCGGAAGTATAAGGGAGTTGGTGCTTCCGACTTTTTGACCCTTAGATTAAGAATTGTACGGTTAGGATGATAGTGGTCCCCCTTAGGGTTGAGTGGTCCCCTTAGGGTTGAGCAGTCCCCTTAGGATTGAGTAGTCCCCATTGGGTAATAATATTAATCCAATGGTTAGAATGATTAAAGGAGTTAATCCAAGGGCCAAAAAATCGGAAGCACCAACTCCATTATGCTTCCGATAGTATAGTAGCTCTACTCTTTATTCAATTATGCGTGGAATAATTTATACGTAGTAATTTGTAGAGAACAAAATGGATAAAGAATAAAATTGGCAATTGAAAAATGTACTAAACATACTCACCTCAACTTACGTTGGATTTAATACAAGTAATTCAGCACCAGTTTTACGATTATTAAGCATTTGTTCATATGGGCTAACGGTTGGTTGTTGTGCCACTTCAATATGCGGAATTGGTCCAACAGATATTTATTTTCTGTACTTAAATACGTAAGAAAGTAAGTTACGAAAAATTTTCGAATAAACTATGCAGATAATGCCAATTATCTCTCCAATGTATTTTGGAATGTTATAACTTCTAGTATTTCTAAATTAATGTA